>JARHVA010004010.1:0-1217500 GCA_037957365.1 Torreya grandis
TTCATGTGAGAAATGTATTCTTCTTTTCTCTTTTTTACAATATTGATTTTGTTTCTTGCATGACAGTTATTTTCTTCTTTTTTTCATTTTGTTTTGAGTATTCAAATAGCTTTGTCCTCAACTGAAACATGATTAATTAAAGAGATCAATTTATTACCTTGCTTATTCATGGACTTTTTATCTTCTTTTTCATGTATCCTTAACTCATTTTTTTCTTGAAATTCATTACTTCATCCTAATTTTCTTTCTTTATATGTCCTACAACTTCTTCCTCTTAAGGTAACCCAATAGTTAATATGTACCCTTCTCTTGACATATTCTCTTTTTCCTCTTTCAATGTTGCTTCTTGTTTCTATAGAATAGATTATAAATATATTTAAACTTGGCTTAGGGCCTCTAATACCTTGGATTTATCTTCCTATATAATTCATCTCCATATCATTTCCTCTTATTCACTTTACTCCTCCATTTCTTATGCTAGCATTGGTTCTTGGATCATATCTCAATTAGGTGGCAAAATAGATACTCCTCTATTATATAATTTAGCTTATTTACCTACACATATAAACTCAAATTCATCATTAGTAACAAATATTTGAGACCACATGGCCTCTCCAAGTTCTCCTTTATTGATTAATTTTTTCCTTATAATCTCTATCCCATCATGAGACCTTATTCTTCATCAAAACCTACTTCTAATTTCCCAAACATCTCTCCTTGTTTAAGGTAGCATAAATTTATTATTTTATAAGACTCTATGATTATATCATGTTCACCAAGGTGCTGAGCACCTTCCTCTTGTAAACTAATTTGGTCATTCCTCATAAATTTATTCATTTCTTGACTAAGTTGCTTACACAAAAACTTCTTATTCCTCCCATTATCTCTCTTAGAAATTTTCTTTGCTTTTCCATGAGTTACCTTGTAGGCCACTTCACTTTCTCCTAAATAATCTAACCATACAATTAGCTTTCCTCTTATTCTTACATATGTTTTGTATGCAATCAAAAATGCATCATGGCTATAAATTGATCCTAGCTCATAGAAGATAGAGCATACCTACATTTTCAATTGGGAATACATTTGTTGAGCAGGAACATGAACAATATGGGGATCTACTAGACCTGATTAGGGGATTACTTATCATAATACACCATGTTAGGTAGGGTTTCAAAGCCTACAGTCTAACATAATCATGCAACAACCCTAAAAGAGTCCTAAGGTTTAATATTCACTCTATTATAATAAAAAAGAAAGTAAATATAATATAGTGCACACCAAATCTTATGGAAAAAAGTGGTGGTTAGAAACAAAAAAAACAACTAAAATAAACATGCATATAAGTCATATAATCATGTCAATGTATACAAAATCCTAATGCATAGAAGAAAGAAGCACAACTACATTATCTATCTACTCTTACAAAGGAGAAATAAATTTAGGAATACTTACCTTGAAGATGAACCCATCAATCCTCAATCTCTACCTTATCCAAGGTGCTTCATAAGATATTATTGTGGTATGTAATGATAACAAAGATAAATTAGCTCTAGGCTACATAACCTATCTATGCATCTAAAAGACTTATCGACAACACAAGATCTGTATCTCCAAAGAAAGTGTGGAACCTTAAGTTTTATTCTTCAATTATAATGGTCAATAAGTAGATGTTCATTTTCACTTATTCTTATTCACTTCTCTTCTTACAAATGGATGGAAATGAACTTGTATATATAGGTAGATCTTTCCCTAAATCCTCCTAGAAATGTTAGATATATAGGGTTAACTCGATCAACCCTATGTGTTTTTGGGAGATAATTCACTAGGTCTGAGTTAGGTTAGCCAAAGGGATAATAAACCTAAAAAGTGAAAAATACTCCTAAACTATATAGGGATGACCTTGATTGACCTAGTATAGTCAATAGTCCAAAAGGGTGTTAAGTTAAGAAAAGGAGGATGGAAAGAAGAAAATGAATATAATAGGTAAGGATAAGAAGAATAATCTTAGGTTTAATGGTTTTAGGAGATGAGTGTGTAGATGGAAAGTGGCAAAAGGAACAACAATCTTATGAAGTACCAATGGTTTTCCCACTCCTTTCTCAGTGTACCCCTTAAGGCATGCACTCAAAGAGATTAAGAATCTATGGGTTCCTACAAGATAAAAAGTGTCAGTAATAAATAAAATTTAAAAATATTATGTGTATATATATGCCTCATTTGAAGCTCATCATGTATCATGTAAGTGTAACATGGGATGGTGCTTCAAGAAATAGAACATGATAACACATAATGTTGATGTTAAGTGTAGTAAGAAACAAATAAGATAAATGAAAGGATATAATTTAAAAAAGCATACCTTAACTTACCTTAATGTTTTAGATAAATAAGTAGACTATAAGAAAAAGTGAAGGCATCTAATGTGAAGAACATTAGGCAGACTTGTAGAAATTAGTGCAAAAAATAGCCAAAAATTGAAATTTTTAGAAGATAGGAATATGATAGTGGAAAATAATATATATTCCATCATGAATACAATGAATTTTATAGTTTTTAAAATGGATGAGTAAATATATATATACAAAACAAGGATTCTGCCTGAAAATAATTGAAGAATTGGAATTGTTGAAAAGTGTTTTAAAATACGGGAAAAGGAAAGCCATTTGCTATGTTGAATTGTGATGGAGAGAATATATATATATATATATATATATATATATATATATATATATATATATATATATATATATATATATATATCAAAGGAGTTATGATGGTGAGGAGATGACAAGATAGACAAGAGGGATGCCAAGAGGAAGCAACAGGTGCACTACAGGTATGCAACTATGAATCTCAAACTAGTTTTTGAAATTTGCAGTGAATTAAGTGTATGTTTAGTAATTTTGAATATTAAGTATTTATAGATGTTAGAATGAGATAAAATTAGATTATAGGGGTATAAAATATCAATATTGGAAATGGGTTTAGATTAATTAGGAATAAAGTGAGAAAAATTAACTTTTTTAGGAAAATACAAGGGGTTAGTAGGCAAAATGAACTGGGTCAACCTAGTCAACCTAGTAGGCTATAACTAAGGAGAATATATAGAGTTGACTAAGTAGGTATGGGTTTGCCTTGTAAATTGTGTAGGCTACCAACCTAAAGCAATTTTCCCACTAGTTTGAAAGGTTTAGAATGATAATGTAGCACTAGGAAGGGGAAAATAAGAGGTTTGACTAAGATTTTGGAGTCAAATAGGGTAAAAATAGGGAAATCTTGGTCAAAATAAATTGATAAAATAACTAGAATAAGCATGGAAAAGCATGTAGAAGACTGAAAGAGGGCTAGAATGGCCTAAAATGACCAAAAGAGAGCAAGAAGGATTGAGTAGGCTAGAAATAAGGTAAAATGAATGAATAAGTTTAAAAGTAATTAGGTTTATTTTTTAATTTAAAAATGTAAAAAGAATGTATTATGATGATACATGACATGAAGGAACTGATACATCCTTTATTGTTTCTTAGTTTTATATATGATGAAGGTTTTGGTGACTAGTGGATGTGTCCTAGTTACCAATAGTATTAGAGTGATTATCAGATGGAGATAGAGCCATACTAGTATACATAGGTCTAGGAGGCATAATTGATATGTGAAAGATCCCCATGAGTGATGATCTATTTATCATGTTCCTCAATTATTGAGAATGAATGACTAACACCTTTAGATGGGAGGTGGATGGGGATGTGATAGAGGTGGCCATCACACTAGAGGATGTCCATACCATCTTTGGGCTACCCATAGTAGGAGCACTGATGACCACAAGGATATAAGATAGCATATAGGAGAGGAGATCCTTATCCATGTGGGATATAGGCTCAGAGATGATTTTGGGAAGATGAAAAGTAATTATGAATGATGTATATAAATCACAAATTTTATATATCCAAAAATTTGTGATAGGGCTTATGACACAGTGGTTGCTATGTCACAAGTCAAATAGAAAGGTACCATTATTTGTGGTAGCCTTGAGTAGGATGATGCTAGACTATAAAAATATATATGATCTAGGATCTATCATTTGGGTCTAGCTCATACAAGATCTATATGAGATGATAGTCAGAGGAAAGAAGACTATAGGACTAATTATATTACTAACAGCTCAGATATATGAGAGCTTTTCTATGTATCATTGGTTGGGTTACCCCATGCAATTGATGATAGGTCACCTTAGGTTTGGAGATTGAGAGAGGACTAGGTATCATAGATCATTCCCCATGTGTCAGTACTATAGTTTGTTAGATGCATATACATAGTGTGGTATCCATATGAGCACATAATGACTACATGGATGAGTTGGTATACAGTTACACCAATAAAAGAAAAGAAAGGTGGTTAAACACTATATGTGGTGGAGAGAGCCACATCCAGTGGTATGAGTACCATGACAAATGGGCCTACATCATCCAATAACACTAATACTAATGCATGAGTCGTGGGCTCAATATGTGAGAGAGCCATGAGGAATGAGGGGACAATACCATTGATAGTGAGATTGACACTCAAACCACATTATGAGTGACCATGGATTGGTCAAGCATAATAGGGAGTAGAGTAGGAGGATAGGGAGATGGAGGTAGAGATACTAGATGTACCACTACTAGTTTCATAGTAGGAGGAGTTATGACCATTAAAGACATGATGGTAATGGAGGTAGTAGGAGATAATAGAGATCAATATCATCTATAACAAGCTAATAGAGGATCTAGATGAGGGATAGATGATAGAGAGACTGCTCAAGCATAGGTTGAGATGCATGTGAGCCATGATAGAGGGATTTGAGCTAAGGAGATAGCCTACAAAGTATGTATTAAGAGGTTGTATATATGGGGAGACTATGCTAGGTGGTCACATGAATAGTAAGACCATAGTAGCTAAGACACAAATAGGTAATAAAAGATGGTTAATTTATTGCTTTAATTTTTTATTTAGAAGTAGAGATACATATATATTTTGAGATATAACAATGATCTAATATCCATCTAGTGTTATTTTTTAGGTGTATTTAAGGATACAAAGGGGAGATGGGGGTCCCTAGTGAGAGGAGCACTCCATGACATCTTAGATGAGACTCTATAACCATATGACCCTACTGTATTGGAGGAACCTAGCGTACCATCTACCCTAGCTCAAGCAATCTATTTTAGACTATATGGGGAGGTAGTGAGACATATATGGGTAAAAAAAGAGAATATAAAATGACTAGTAAAGCTGGGTGTAGGTGAGATGTGGGCATGGTAGGCCTTGGCTGAGGAGAAAGTTGTGCATCTAGCCATAATGATGTAGATGATAGATATCTAAACCTAACTAATGTAGTCACAAGTGTAGGTAGCGCACCTATAGGGATAAGAAGAGGGACTAAGATCCCAGATGGCCTCTTTACAACATACTATTTGGAGGAGTCATACCAAGGCCTTAGCAGGTAGTGTGGCTAGCCCATGAGATAGATAGGATGGAGCCTAGCCATAGAGCCATAACATTGTATATAGTTGTATATGTTGTATCAAAATTCATGAGATACATCTATGATGTATCATTTTGGCATATTTTTTTTAGTTTTGAATGTTGTAATTATGGTTTATCATGGTTATTTATTATGGTTTTAGTTGTGGATGCTTTGGATATATTTATTTTTAGCATATGTATTTTAGCTTTGTTGTATATGCTATAGGAAATATATGAGATGTGATTTATTTTCTAGAATTATGTAGAACACATACATGGTTAAAAAGAAACAGGCAAAAAGGACTTGGAAAAATATAATCAATCAAGAAAATGTACTACACACTATTTCAAGTTGGGAAATGTGTGATAGCAAGAAAATGACTAAGTATAAATAACCAAGAGATGGTAAACAAGATGCTAAAAAGGGAAATATTTTTAAATCAAAGTGAAAGATTTTTTTACCAAATTAAAACAAGTAAAATCATATTAATTCATGTAAAGAATTATGAAAATAATGTAATAAAATGGAAGGTATATAAAAGGGAACAAATGGTATAAAAACAAATAAATAAATTCAATCAATTATACTAAATCATGTTAGGAAGTATAAAAGAAAAACAAAATTGGCAAAAGATTGGTGTTAAATTTATCACACTAATTCAAACTGGGAAGTATGAAAAATTCAAGAAATGGTTGTATTCTTACATGCACTTAGAAAATAAGGAAATAAGAGAAAAATAAAAATGAAGTAAGCATAAAACACACTAAATCAAGCTAAGAATCATGTCAATGATGTGTAAATTCATAATCAATCACATCCTATCTCATATTTGACACATGCAATTTTGGATTGTGACTTGGGTTTTAGAAAATTTTGTGAGGAATGCCGGGTCCTATCCATGGTCTTACACTGTAACTCATAAAGAGAATGCCACTGAGGTGGAATAATAATTATAATCAAGTAATCAGGGATGTGAGTAATAAGAAGGAAAATATGGTAATTTGTGAGGGATGTCAGGTCCTATCTATAGTCTTACAAAGTAACTCATAAATGAAATCCTAAGGGAAGTGATTAGTAAAAAAAAAATATTTCTCAAGAGGAAATATGAAGGAAATAGGGAATGAAAATGGGAGTGTAAAAATCAAGACTTAGGCATTTTAAGAGAAGACCTTAGGAGATAAGAGGCATACTAAGGACATGAGAAGATATTAAGTGATTAGTGGTCATCTATGTACAAATAAAACCTATTTGTTATAGACACAAATCTTTGTAGGTAAATATTCATGATAATAAGATCAAATCATAAAGGTAGAATGGTACAAGAAAAAGTAAAATGGACCTACCTTCCCACGACATGTTCCCCATTCTTTAGGACCCCTTATAGATCCATTGGTATACTATGAAGATTGGGTACTTTCATGAGAAATTGGGTAGCACTAAAAGATTTTTATCCTCATTTTATAATCTACTAGCCTACCATACCCCAAAGGACCTTGGCTCTACCATGAGGTCAACTATAGAGTTTGAACTTTGACTAGAAGAAGGAGATGTGCTTTGAAACATGTCTTTTAGTGTGATTTGAATCTTAAGAATATGTTTGCATTCTATATAATTGCCTATTTTTAAATGATTTATTTTTTAAATTTTTATGGATTTTTAAGATTCATCCTCCATATTTACTTGGAATGACCAAACATAAGTGTTGACGCTGGAAAGTGCACCCTGCGGTAGGAAAACGGATTCCTACCCTCTCCCCACAACATGGAAACCCCTCTCTCGCCTGTGGGATGGCGAAGCAGGAGAGGAGAGTCTCTAGGTATGGGCTAGTTCCCTCTGATGTATCTTGTTTGTTTTAGATAGCACAAAATATAGGTATATAGGTATACTGGGGGGATGAAAAGAGAGAGAAAAAGCATGAATAAACAGCCTACTCTAAAAGAGGTGATACACCAAAAAATAGGTTGACCTTCCAGATCCACACTCAGGATCAGGGAAAAACATACATACACTCAGATCTGGTAGAAAAGACCAGGTCTCTAGGATGACAGAGAGGTTCTTATGGAAAGCACAAGAAATAGGGACTCACCAAGGTGCTGAGAAATCAACACTGCAAGTGACCTCACCTATTTTATACCTCCAAAATAGAACTCTACTCTTGGCAGTAGTAGACAGTGGCACTTTGTAGATCACAGGTTTGCTGGTGTTGAACCTGTGAGAGCATCAAGAGGCAATGACTGGACACAGATTAACATTCAATGCATACACAGCAAGATCCATCCAAATAGAGGTAAAACTGTCTTTTATTGATTCAGGTGGAAAATTTGGAGAGCAGTGCTCTTTACAAAAGTGGGGAAGATGTTTGATAAATGACTAAGTCTGTGTATATATAGGGAAAGAGCCAAGAGGGGTCAAGGGGCAGCTTGAGTCTCCATTGGAAAGAGTGAAGACATTGCAGATGACATCACAAGTCTACCAAGACCATGCTTGTTGCCTCGTTTTACATGTTAGTCTTCTCCTCTGGCAGTTGGGCGGGTTTTTTCTTGTGCACTGCAAGTAATTTTTGCTGCCATCTGTTATGGGTGGTGAATTTGCCACCTGCTGCATGTACTGCATGTAGGATTTCTGCTGACATCGGCCGATAACCTGCCGATGACGACAATTTTGCCGATGTCAGCCTATGTAAGCTATCGATGGTGGCAATTTTGCCGACATCGGCCGATGTTAGTGGCCTCTTTTTCTCCGTCGACGTTGTGGGCGGTGATTTTGCCACCCTCTACATCGCGTGTAGGGGGTCTCTGTTTACCCGCCCATGTTTTGGGCGGCAATTTTGCTGCCCTCTGCATTTTTTCTACCCTCTTTTTTGCCTAAGTGTTAAATGCTCCATTTTTTCCCCCTCTTCTCTTGTGGACGTCTGAAAACTTTGCCTTTTGCTACTGTGAATGCCAGTGAACTAGGCCAATGAGCTAATGCTCTGAAACGGAGCTGTCGAACCCTGAAGGCAGACCTTGCAACTCAAAATGACTGGCCATGCAAAGCAGGTGTAGGAGGTGACCAGAATTTTGCCTAAGGGGCAAAATTGGGTCAACAAATTGGTGACTCACGGGGGAAGCGTGTCTACTATGCTTAGAACCCAGCTACCTTACATATCCATTGGGTGCGGAGTCAGATGGTAACTTTTGGAGAGAGTTCTCCACAACTTGATAATCCCAGAATCAAAATATACAAAATTTACCCCCACAAATGAAGGAAAACACACAAGCCTAAAAACAACTAATTATGCAACTGCACTTAGGGAAAACAGGGAAAACAATTGAAAGTAAACTATTATATACAGCTAACTAGGAATGTTCGCATCCCTCCTAGATCGAAAGGAAAATTTCTTAAGTCCCCTTCCTAGTGAAGAGACTTATCATGATAGGCAAGTAGCTAAAAGAAAATGAGATTTGGTGACTTGCTCTTCCTTTTTGTCACCTGAGTTGGCTGGGAACTGAGGGGATTGAAATTGAACATGCCTCCAATATATACGTATTCTAATTGTTCTGGGAGGCCTGTTGGATGCTGGTCCTTCAAATAGGTGCTCTCCACCAAGAAATCAATGGCTGCTGGCTCATCGCCATAAGCCTTCTGATCTGCACATTCCTTCTGCAATGTATCATGGTCTGATTTGTTCCCCTCTGCCTCGCTGAAAACTCTGTCAGACTCGTCCTCTGCTTCCTCTTGGCCTTCTTGAAGAAGGGTGAATGTGGTAATGTCTAAAAGGGGCTCACAAAATGATTGCTCATCCCACAAGACTTCACTTATCTATTTAAAGTTTAGTTCTTCAAGGCATTCCTCCACAAAGATAGACTTATCCTTTTCCTCTTTGCTAATTAGGGTCTCTAGATTTTTAAGAATATTCCCCTGATCTTCCTCTTTCTCGGATTCTTCAATGTAGTCATCTTCATCAAAACAGCAAGGAAGTTCATTAATCAGAGGAGAAGAGAGCTTACTATGCATTTGTTCCTCTTCAAATTGCTGGAACATCTACATATACGCAAGGCCTGCATCCTTTTCACTACTGATAAGGTCTTCACAAAGAGCATCAATGACAATTTCTTCTTCGTTGTCACTCACAACCACCTCCTGAAGATTTGCAAATTGAATCTTGTGCCCCTCACCTGCCTCTTTCAAAATAGGGTCTTCTTCGAGAAGGGACGAAGTAGAGAAAACATGTGAGAGAGGGGGCAGCCCTTAATCTAGAATCGAATGATTCTCCTCCCTCTACTTGATCAGCACTCCATCGATATCAAGGACACCCTGATAACTCTCTTGGAAATGTGTAGGTGGGGTGTGTTCAGGCATGAAATGTGCTATTTGGTCTGAATCGTCCACCACACATTGGGTGAGGAATTTCTTTTTAGACTCCAACTCTGCAATTCTCCTACTCAGATCTTCCTGGAAAAGCTTTTCCTGGAGGCTACCAACATCATCACACACAGGCGCAGCTTCAGCTTCTTCAAGGTTTTGAGAAAAACCTTGTTTTTCTTCTTTCTCTTTGCTGCCCCATGATTCCACTATCTTCCCCCAATTCAAGATCTCTGAATTTGAATTCTGCTCCTATGGATAGGCAACAACTTTGTTCTCCACGAGGTCCTAAGGCTCTTCCACAAGGTCTGAAAAAATTAACTCCCTTTCAAGGAGTATCTTCATCCTAGCCTCTAAGCTTTCAATTTGTCTGGCTAGGTTTTCTTGGAAGAGTATTTCTTGGAGGTGGATAGCATGATCCTCTTCAAAGCTCTAAACTGGTTCCTGGGATTCCTTCCTCCAATCCAGAATCTGCACACTATGCTGGAGGACTTGGGAAGGTTGGGGAATGTGAGGAAAATTCTGTTGGTGCGTTGGAGGAGCCTCTAGAAGAGGGGCGTGCTGGCTGGTGGTATTATTCTCAATGGAAGAACCCTGATCTAAGGAGTTGAAAAGATTGATTTTCATGGGAGGTTGTTTTGATACCCTCTGGTGTTGGAAGGCCAGGTGCACGGGATTGGGAGGAGCAGTATTTGATGAGTTGGAGTGAGCAAGTGCAATTTGACAAAATGGATTTGGTGCAAAAGAGGGGGTTTTCTTTAGGTTAAGAGGGGGTACACAAGGTTGGTTGCCTTGAATAGATGGATTTCTCCATTTTCTTACCTCCTCCTTCATGGACTGTAAGGTTTGTGTTTGCCTAGACAAGCACTCCTCTTTATACATCAGCTCCTGTTGATATTTGTACTGCTCTTCCAGCTTGTCGATTTCCATTGTTTGCTTCTCAAAATCCAATGCCATCTCCCTTATAGTTATAGGGCAACTAAGAGAGCTACTTGAGGGGATTCTCTAAATATCTAAAGTCTGATTATGTTCATATGAAGGAAAATAAGACCCATGATTTGGTGCAAAAGAAGTATACATACAAGAAGTGGATGATTCTTGGTGGCACCAGACTACTTAACCAGCAGATTTACTCGGAGTCACCAGATGCTGAAGAAACTCAATTTGTTGTAACAAGACCAGCATCAATCCTGAAACCTTACTACGTTAGAAAACTTGTGGTCCCATCGGGCGTGCCAAAATTGTTGACGTGCACGGTGCTGGGAAAGAAAGATTTTGTGTTAAAAACTAGTCCCACCGGGCATGCCAAAACTGTTGACGCGCACGGTGCTATATTGGTGGTTCCTCTACTGTAATAAGATCAAAGAGTAACCTTGCAAATTTTCTGATTAAAAACTTGGAGTCCCACCGGGCGTGCCAAAACTGTTGACGCTCATGGTGCTGTATTGGTGGTTCCTCTACTGTAACAGGATCAGCGAGTAACCCTGCAACTTTTTTGATTAAAAACTTGGAGTCCCACCGGGCGTACCAAAACTATTGACGCTAGAAAGTGCACCCTGCAATAGGAAAATAGATTCCTGTCCTCTCCCCACAACATGGAAACCCCTCTCTCACCTGTGGGACGGCGAAGTAGGAGAAGAGAGTCTCTAGGTATGGGCTAGTTCCCTCTGATGTATCTTGTTTGTTTCAGATAGCACAAAATATAGGTATATAGGTATACTGGGGGGGATGAAAAGAGAGAGAGAAAAAGCATGAACAAATAGCCTACTCTAAAAGAGGTGATACACCAAAAAATAGGTTGACCTTCTAGATCCACACTCAAGATCAGGGAAAAACATACATACACTCAGATCTGGCAGAAAACACCAGGTCTCTGGGATGACAGGGAGGTTCTTATGGAAAGCACAAGAAATAGGGACTCACCAAGGTGCTAAGAAATACACACTGTAAGTGACCTCACCTATTTTATACCTCCAAAATAGAACTCTACTCCTGGCAGCAGCAGACAGTGGCACTTTGTAGATCGCAGGTTTGCTGGTGTTGAACCTGTGAGAGCATCAAGAGGCAATGATTGGACACAGATTAACATTCAATGCATACATGCAAGATCCATCCAAATAGAGGTAAAACTGTCTTTTATTGATTTAGGTGGAAAATTTGGAGAGCAGTGCTCTTTACAAAAGTGGGGAAGATGTTTGATAAATGACTAAGTCTGCGTATATATAGGGAAAGAGCCAAGAGGGGTCAAGGGGCAGCTTGAGTCTCCATTGGAAAGAGTGAAGACATTGTAGATGACATCACAAGTCTACCAAGACCATGCTTGTTGCCTCGTTTTGCATGCTGGTCTTCTCCTCTAGTGGTTGGGTAGGTTTTTTCTTGTGCACTGCAAGTAATTTTTGCCGCCATCTATTGTGGGTGGTGAATTTGCCGCCCGCTGCATGTACTACATATAGGATTTCTGCCGACGTCGGTCGATAACCTACCGACGGCAGTAGTTTTGCCGACGTCATCCTATGTAAGCTACTGACGGTGGTAGTTTTGCCGACATCGGCCGACGTTAGTGACCTCTTTTTCTCTGTCGATGTTATGGGCGGTGATTTTGCCGCCCTCTGCATCACGTGTAGGGGGTCTCTATTTACCTGCCCATGTTTTGGGCAGTAATTTTGCCACCCTCTGCATTTTGTCTGCCCTCTTTTTTGCCTAAGTGTTAAATGCTCCATTTTTTCCCCCTCTTCTCTTGTGGACATTTGAAGACTCTGCCTTTTGCTACTGTGAATGCCAATGAACTAAGCCAATGAGCCAATGCTCTGAAACGGAGCTATCAAACCCTGAAGGTAGACATTGCAACTCAAAATGACTGGCCATGCAAAGCAGGTGTAGGAGGTGACCGAAATTTTGCCTGAGGGGCAAAATTGGGTCAACAATAAGAGATGTAGTGATACACACAAATGAGCTATAGGATGAGGCTAAATGAAACTAAGTAACCAAAGATAAAGATTGATTAGGATACTAAGGCTTTATAATGAACTATTATATGATTTTGAGTCTCAATCATGTATATGTTTAGTTTATGAAAAAGGAATAAGGGAAAAAAGAGATCTAAAAATTGGACCGATGTAAGGAGATAGTAATGAGTAGGATTGTTTGTTAACTAATCACATGGTAAAAGGGAGACAATGACCAAATGGAATAGGGTTTGTATAACCAAATCACAATGATAATTAACCATGAAAATGGAGATAAGAAAACAAATAATCATGAAGAGAAAGAAAAGTGTTTCTAGAAAAACTCAATAAAGAGAGAGAAAGCAAAGAGAAAGAAAGACAATCATATGTGAAATATAAATGATAATGTAAGCAAGATATAATACAAGTAAGATCACCATATATGATAAGGAAAAAATTGACATAATGTCAAATGATATAATAGATAATTAAAGATAAGATTGGATCACACATCTAACCCAAATGAAAATGTGAAACAACCATGCATGTGCTCATAAATACTAATAAATCTATCCACAAACATTATCCAAGACATCAGGCAAATCTCTATGAAGTTAGAGATTAAATGTTGCCAATGTCTCATCAATCTTCAATGAATACTGGGAGAATACTTCTCTTCTAATCTCCTCCATAGAAAAAAGAGGAATACTTAATGGATTGTGCTAAGGGAAATTAGGCAAGGGATGGTTAATAGAATGCATTACATTAGGCTCTATGGGAGATACAAGAATCACCAATGGAGAAGGATCCATAAGTGAGAGACTCATGGGTGGAGAAGGATCCATAGGTGATAGGTCTATAAGTGAAGGAATCATAGGTAGAGGTATAAAAGGTGATGAAGGGACCATAGGAGGTGATGAAACCATAGGAGGTGGAGCCATGGGATAATAATGAGGAGCCTTATTATGGGGATGACCTATGGGAGGAGTGGTAAAAGGTTTAAAATTTGATATAATGTGATCCTTAATATTTTGTTGAAGGATGTGATAATGATCAATATTGATGGGTACCGCATAGATGCCATAAACAATATACCTCACCATACTTGGGTAGATATTTAACAAGTACCATCGAGGGAGGTATGGCTTTATTTGATAATGGGGAAGAAGGATGCAAGGTATCAATATATTATCACAACTTGTGACAATGAGTGGAATAATGATTATCTATCCTATGGAAGCAATAGATATGCTTGTGAGTGGTGTTAGTAGAAGAACTCATAAAAAGATGTATAATAGGAGTAAAAGAAGCTAGAGAATACTCATTGGCCCAGTTGGTGGGTAGAGGAGCCATATTAAGTAAGGGAAGCAAACCATCACCAAGGGAAGATGATGATGAGGAAGGAATGGAACTAGGCTCGGATCTACTAAGGGAGGAGTGGGATCTATAGAAGGTCTAAGGAGATTTTCACTAAATGCATGGGTAAACTAGCTATGAGGGTCAAGGTACCTAGAAAAATGGTAAGGATCAATCATAAAATGATTCATGAGCATATTCCTATGTGGATACTCAAAAATTGGAGGTGTCAATACCATCTCTACCATATGATAAAGGGGAAAAATACAAAAATCAAAAACTATAAGTGAAGTAAAATGATGAGATGCATAAAAAAACTTAAGTAAAGAAGAACAATAATGGATAATCTCAGCATCATGGGCTTGTACAAGATCACCTAATAATATATCATCTAAGGAATAGCCATCATCATAATTTGAGGTTTAAATGTTAATGAAACAAGTAAGGATGACCTTATCATATGATCAAGTATGGTGAATATAATGCCTGGTCTTGGTTAAGACTACAGGAGTGTCATCATAAGGAGTCTTGTGAGAGTGAGGTTGTAAGGAAGAAAGAAGATATGAGATGAGATGAGGTGAGAGATAATAATTTTTAATCTTGAGGTTAATCTCATTAGGCTCATCATCATCAGAATCTAAGAGGTTAGGAGGAATGTTACCAATGAGCTCAATATGCCCATTTTAACCTCGGGTTGAATTAATAGGAAAGTTGAGATGTTGAGACTCATAAAATGGAATGCTTGGCAAAGGCTGAATAGTAGTAATATTAAAGACACCATGATCTTGGAATTGTTTGAAATTCTAAGGGTTAGTACCACCTTGAATTATATAAATGGATCCATTATGAGGGAATTTAATGCATTGGCAGGCAAAAGAAGTAATATCTCTCATGTGATGAGTCTATAGCCTACCAAAAAAGATGTTATAAGAAAGGGGTCAGTTAAATATCATCACCTTCACATGAGCATTGATAGGTGGGATAGTAATGGGAAGCCACACACAACCTAGAGGAGGCATTTAACTTCTATCATATCTTTGGTAAGTTTAATGTGTAGACTTGAGATTGCATTATAAATACCCAAGAGTTTTAATGAAATCAAGAGAAGCAATGCATGTGTCAGATCCCTCATCAATCAATGCAAATTTAACTTGGATATCACCTATTTGGATGATAATAAATAAGGGAGGATCATCTATATAAAGTAAAATCTCATTGAGAATCATAGAAGCTATGGGAAAATTTAAGGAAAGAGAAGTGTCTAAAGTATCATCAACATTGATATACATATCTTCACATTGTTGTAATATACTATCCTTAGATCAAGATAAACTTATCTCTCATCCTACTAAAGGAGGATGAGGAACATTCATCTCAAATAGTAGTTGCATAAGATGATTTATATGACATGGAGAATTCCTCATAAGCTCAAGGAATGTAATCTGAGATGGGAGATTAGTGAGTTCCATGATGGGATCCCATTCATCATAGCCCATAATAAGGTTTTTAGATATAGGTGTATAATGATAAGTAGGTCTTTAGAAGGAGGAGCCAAAGTACATTGGAATTTTTATTGGTAAGAAGAAAAAGGTTTAGAACAAGGTTGTAAATCATGTTTTGATGATGAAGTAGCTGATTTAAGTTGATTTGGAGAAATGGTAGAATAAATGTTAGTAAAATATTGATTGTCATTTATGTTGGAATATGATGGAAGAGTGGTAGAAATAGAATGGGAAGTATTATCTAAGGGATAATCATAAATCATATCATCAAAGGTAATAAGGTCATCTTTCCCCAACTCATTTAAATGAGTTGGAAAATAATCTTGGATAACATGATATGTTTTATGTGAAGGAGTGTAGATAAGTTGAGAATCAATGAAAGCCACCACCCTTCACATATTAGTCATGATAACCACATTCTCTTCAGAATTGGTGTTAACAAGACTTTATACATTATTGGTGGAAGGGGTGGCTTTGTCTTTATTGTCTTAAATAGGTTGATGATTAGGAAGAGGGTCTTTGTAGATAGTTAAATGAGCATTTACTTGATTCAATGCTTGATTTTTATCATGTGATTTATAGTCTTTTAAGGAATTATCATAAGCTTGTTGACATTTATGAATGATAGAATCATGATAAAAATTAGGTCCAAGAAGAAATTCCATATCTAAATTATGAAGTTGTCTATAAGTCTCATGAGAATTACCCTAACTAGCGTGAAACTAACAAAACTTGTTAGGATCATACCAAGATTTCATAGGATGAGTAGGGTCCATCTCTCATGGAAGAGTCCTACATAGAAGTTTAAGCAATTCAATTGAAGATAGAGGTTTAAGAACATTAATAATATTTGGGGAAGAGAAATGAGGATTATTATATTATTGAGAAGGGGGAGCAAATTCTAAAGATTGGTTAGGAAAAACAACTTGAACATTGTGAATGGTGTCATAAGAATCTATAACACCATCATTGGTATCATTTCAATTTTTGTTGTTAAGTAAGAGACAAGGACCCATAAAAGGTTGGGGTGGATCAAATTGATGCATAAGGAAATCTTGTCATTTATCTTGGTCAATATCTTCTTCCAAAGTATGTGGAGAGAGAATGTGGACTCGATATTGTGATTTAGGAAAAAGGGCATTTATAAAGAGATGGAAAAGATTATCATTAGCCATGTTATGTTCACATTTATTTGATAAAGTCTTTCACTTTTAACAAAGGCTTGAGTGGTGTCAGTTTTGTTTTTGTTTACAATTTATGAAATGGGCCAAAGTGTTTTTAGGAAGGTCACTAGTTTGGAATTCTTTCACTGAAGCATTCACTAAATCCTCCAAATAAGTAATATAATGTGGTCTAAGTTAATTGTACCAATTTAAGGCATCACTTGTGAGGGTTTTAGAAAGGAGCTTGGTAGCAGTAAAGGTGTTTAATTTGACCCAATCCTTATAAATATTCACAAATGTCTTAAGATGAAGGGTAGGATCAGTTAATCCATTATAAGAAATTTTAGGTGTTATACCTCCTATGTCAATATTAGAAATTTGAGTAGTGAGAAGCTCATTTTATAGATGTTTGATGGTTTTGTTGATTAAAGGAGGTTGAGGAATGATATTTCCTTTATAATATTAAAGAGGAGGTGGGATAACATTTTGGTTATGTGTTAACCAATCCATTATTTGCAGATGAGATTAAAGGTGGAGAAGGTGGTTTTGTATTCTCATCATTTGATTTGTGTTATGAGCTTGAAATGTATTCATTTAATTTAGAGTTTAAAACAAAATTTTATATGTTTTATTAGCATTATTAGAATAATTAGGGTTGGTATTAGTGGCTTGGGTACCACTATTGGTGTTGATAGGAACTTGAGAGGAATTATGAGAATGAGATGCACTAGTGGAAAATTTTTCTTGTGTAGAAAAAGATGGACTAGTGAATGGTTGAGAAAAAGCACTAGAAGCATGATTTCCTTGGGTATAAAATGAAGCACTAGTATATTCATTAAGGATAGTGGATCTTAAGAGAGGTTAACTAGATGTAGAACCTACCATGTTAGTTGATATACTAGGCATGGAGGTGGAAGAAGTTAGAGAAGAAGAGGTCATGGTATGAGAAGGGGTCATAATCAAAGGAAGAGGTTGAAAATCAAAGAAATTGGTACCCACAAATCCATTTGAGAATGTAGGATTAGGTGAATGAGGTTCTTAAACTTGACCACTAATCATAAGATTGTAAATGGTAGAAGGATCTTTTCCTTGATGTTGAGGAAATTCAAAGATAAAGAAGAGCATTTCAAGAGTATACTCTAACTCAGGTTAATACTCTAAGAAAATAGGAGAATTATGTTTTAAATAGGTATTATGAGGGGTCCCATATTTCATTGTGTGATTAGAAATATGAACATTACTAGCATCCAAGATAAGAGTCTTACTCTATCTATGGGAGACCCTATGAAGATTGGTAAAGTTCATCATGTTTATTAACTGTAACTCAGTGTCACTATCAAATATTAAGTTCATGATGGAATGAAAGGAAGAAAGATGAGAAATAAAAGAACCAAGAAGTGACTAAAATAGTACAAGGTTGACTAGGTTGACCTAGCACAAAAATAGGGGCTACGAAAATGTACAAGGTTGACTAGGTCGATCCAGTACAATGCACATAGACTAGAAAAAGACGTAAAAAGGGTTATAGATAGTATAGGGTTAATTAAGTCAATCTTTTATAGTGGATAGAGTCTAGAAAAAGGTATAAGGTTAACTAGGTTGACCTAGTACAATAGACAAGAAATAAAATAAATTTTGTAACACGTTATGGACTAAAACAAGACAATTTGTGTAGCTACTCTAAGAAAGTAAGAACTAAAGGGAAAAAACATTCAATTGGATCAATGTTGGCAAATACAATTGAAACACACAATACAAAACCTTTTATTAATGTTGGATAATGCAAGTTTTTACACACATAATTGAGCAAAGAGAAAGAAATCAACTTGAAATTAAAGCGTTAACTAATTGGTCAAGCTAAGAAGTTTATTAAATTATTAAAAATATGATTTTAAATGTGATGGGAAGTTGGTTGTAAATCAAAGAACTAGATAGTAATCTAAGGATGGTTTCAGGTAGTTTGGGTTGAAAGGGATATAGTGTTAATGATACAGGCTTGGTATTGGGGCCTACCCCCTCACTTCACACACCACAGTGATAAGGGTGTCAGGTGCTTCACCAAAATATACCATTAACCATGCTTTATACTTGATGAGAGTATCAAGTCTTCTTTCACCTTGGTGATGAAATCCAAGTAGGTTGGCCTTAGGTAGACAAATGTTAAAGATGCTCATTTAGATTATGTGATTTGGCTATTTGTACATAAAATAGAGATATTTAAACTAAATGGTTAATTAAAAAACCCTTAATTAGACTACGTGAACTATTCTAAGCATGCAAAAAATAAGAAAAGAAAGGTGTGAACTAATTACTAGCATATAGAGATTAATTCAAACTTGAAATAAACTATAGTGTTGATACTATATGCACAAAATAAATAATAGGATCAATAAGATCAAACCTATATTATGGAAGCAAGGTCTAAAAATGAATAGGGTTGGATAGGGTCAACCCAATTATTTAGATATCACACAGAACATAGAACTAAGTCGATAGGGTTGATCTAGTTGACTATTCAGGAGCAATTTTGAATACTATAAAATATGAAAGGAAATACAAAAAATAAAGAGATAGAGAAGTATAAATTAACCTTGATGGATTAGATATGTTGAGAATGAATATTGCTAGCCAAGAATCTTGGAATATGCTTGAAAACTCTGCTAATTGGGTTGATCAAGATTTACAAAATCTTATTTATAAGTGCTTGGAATGTATAGGGTTAACTAGGTCACCAAGTAGCTCAATGTAGATTCCTAAAATTATACAAGGTTAACTGGGTTGACCTAGTAGTTTGAACTAGAAGTCTAAAAGTCTAGAAACCTATACTAGGTCATTTGAGTTAATCTAGTTGCCTGTTCTTGAAAACCTATGCATAGAGATTAGAACCAGGTCAATAGAGTTGATCCATTATGAAATATATATTATAAAGATAAATTATAAAAATAATTAAATAAAGTGAAATAAATCCTAAAAGGGTTTGCTTCACATCAGGTTCACTATAATTTAATATAGAGTTGAAGCTAAAGTAAAGTTAATGTTAATAATAAATAAACAAAAATGGAAACATGAAGACAATCCAACCAGTGGTTGGATAGGCTTCACATCAAGTTCACTAGAATGTATGTAATAAAAAATGCATCATGTCTATAAATCAATCTTGGCTCAGAGAAGATAGAGCATACCTACACTTTTGATTGGGAATACATTTGTTAAGCAAGAGCATGACCAATATGGGGATCCATTAGACCTGATTAGGGGATCACTTGTCACAATACACCATGTGAGTTAGGGTTCCAAATCCTATAATTTAACACAATCATGCAATAATCCTAAAATATTCTTAAGGTTTAATATTTACTCTATTATAATAAACAAGAAAGTAAATCTAATGTAGTGAACACCAAAGCTTGTGGCACAAAGTGGGGGTTAGAAATAAAACAAATAACTAGACTAAATATTCATAGAAGACATATACTCATGTCAATGTATACAAAATCTTAATGCCTAAAATAAATAAGAACAACTACATTATCTATCTACTCTTAGAAAGGAGAAATAAAGATTAGGAATACTTACCTTGAAGATGAACCTGCCAAGCTTCAATCTCTCCCTTAGACAAAGTGCTTCACAAGAGATTGTTGTGGTATGTAAGGATAACAAATATAAATCAACTCTAGGATACATAACCTATCTATGCATCTAAAATAATTATCCATAAGACAAGATCCATATCTCCAAAGAAAGTATGGAACCCTAAGCTTTATTCCTCAAGTAGAATGGTCAATAAACATATGTTCATTCACACTTATTCTTCTTCTCTTCTATTCTTACAAATGGTTGTAAATGAAATTGTATATATAGGTGGATCTTGACCTAAATCCTCCTAGAAATGCCAATTGTACATGGTCAACCCGACCGACCCTGTATGTTTCTAAGGGATAATTCACTAGGTCTAAGCTAGGTCGATTGAAGGGCTAAAAAACCCAAAAAGTGAAAAATACCCCTAAACTATACAGGGTCAACCCGAGTCAACCTAGTATAACTAAAAGTCTAAAATGGTGTTAAGGCAATAAAAATAGAATGAAAATAAGAAAATAATTGGAATAGGTAAGGCTCAAAAGAATAAGCTTAGGTTTAATGGTTTTAGGAGATGAGTGTGTAGATGGAAATTGGAAAAAGGAACAATAATATTATGAAGCACCAATGGTCTTCCCATCCCTTTCTTGGTACACCCCTTAAGTTGTGCACTTAAAGAGATTGAGATTTGATTGGTTCTCTCAAGATACAAAGTGTGAGTAATCAATAAAATTTAAAAATATTATGTGTATACATGATTCACCATGACCAGTATCCTCTCTAAGATTTGCCTTAAATATTGTCTTATCACTTTCACTTATTCTTCTATATCTATTTCTTTTTTATACTTTGTCTTAGATATACCTTATATTTCCTTTACCTTTTCCATATTCATATTATTTTCCTCTTCACTCTCTAGGCCTCACTTGGACCTATCTCTTTCAACAATTTTACCTACTTTGGTTCTTTTTCACTCTATTTTCCCTTCTTCTCTTGATTTGAACTTGGAGTCTCTCTTTTTATTCTTTTCTTGAACTTTTACTTTAGACTCTAACTACTCTATTTACCTTCTTCAAGCCTTAATGGCTTCAGGGTTGCTACCACAAATTCCTTATCTCACTTTTCTCCTTTTTCACTATTTCATCTAGGCTTCTTGATTTTATTGCCTAGTACTCACTTTTTACTTATAGGTAAATTTATGCTTATTTAAAAAACCTCAATGTTGTACCTACACTTGTTATTGGCTTACAAAAACTATTTAAATTCAAACATTTTTTATATAATATAAACATAAATGAGAGATAAATTGTCAAACATGTAATTTTATTATCTTCAAGATTATAAGTTACCTTTTCCAATAAGGTTTTATTGCTTTGATACCAATCTGATGCAGAGCTAATCAACCCCCTACCTTGTTAGGTCCTTATCCTCTAATCATACACCAACTCTTCTCACCGACTCTTGTCACTTCTATCTTGTCTTATATTTATCCTTATTTTATAGTATTAGTGTTTTTTTCTCTACCTTATGTTTCCACACTATACTTGGATACATAATTCTCTTACTTGAACTCACCCTCTTTTCAATATTCTTCTTAACCTACTCACACTCTTACCTCTTATAGGTTATAGAGTTATGTTAGTCCTCAAGCCTTCACATACTCAATTCTTCTTAGTAAATCCATTTAAACATACACACACCATATTTGGTCTCTCATTGTCCTAAAGAGCCTATATCCATTCAATTTTAAACTTTAATTAGTATTTAACCCCTCATATACACCACTTTTTACATTCAATGTTTTTTTTCTCCTTGTATCCATCAAAATGCCTAAACCTTCTTGTCTAAAATTATGCAAAGGTATTTTGATCAAACCAAGACCATTTTTATATACCCATTTCCTTAATTCAACATCACAATAATTTTCAAAACCAAATTTCAAATGGAAATCCTCTAACCTAATATCTTTATCTCATTTAGGTTTATATCTAGTAGCCCTTTAAATGGATAAATATGGATGGTTGGAGAGACACACAAATTTTAAAGACAAAAAAGGACCTTTTCATATACCCATTAATTGTTTACAATTATCTATCAATTTTTATGGTCCAATTCCCAAGGGATAAGTATTAACTTCATCCATCCTTTTTATAATTAAGCCTCTAATTAGGTCTCTAAGCCTCCAAACCAAGTTTTAGCTCATACAAAACTCACAAATGTCAAATAATCAAATAAATTTATGATTAACCTTTATGACAAAAAACTCAATTTTGATGCCAAATTTTAAAAATTTTCTTAACATCCAACTACCCAAACCATAAAATGGCCAAAACCCTTTCCTATGTTTCTTGCACAGGCTGAGAAAGACAAAATAAATTTTTATAACACAAATAGATGTTTTAATGAATCAATTAAAATGTATAAAATCTATATATTTATATTAAAAACTCATATACTAAGGTAATTTATCTTTATTAACAAAATATTCAAACAAACTCACAATTCTTACCCTAATAATATACTAATGTAGGGTACAGGCTAAGGAGGTACAATAAGTTATAATTTGAATTTTATGGAATAAAAATAATTATTATTTATTATTTATTAATATCTACCTCACTTATTCACACCTTTTACACCCCTTTTTTTCACTTGGATAGTCTTCTAAGGTCTTTATCACACAAATACACAGATTTCTAGTTCTTAAATAAGATTGCAATCTTACTCAGGGGAGTCTGAGTTGTTTTCAATAATGTAAACATGGTATTAAAATTATAATTTGACTGAAATGGATCAAATAAGGTTTAATATATTCCAAATTCATATTTTTAACTCCAAAAAAATCCACTAAAATAAATCTTTCTTCATACATCTGTCATACACATACAATCCTATACTAAATCTCTAGGAATAGTAAATTTCTCTTAAATTCTTCCTATTTTCAACCACCATAATTTATATATAATATATTATGAATTTTGTATTACTTATATGGATCTCACAATCATAATATTCTTAACTAAAAATCTTCAATGCATGTAGAGTTAATGTTTTGTTTGACTGTTACCTCTCTTTCATTCATATAAACCTACAATAGAGACAATATATTTCAAAAAATATCTCCAAGGCACTATAAATTATAAAATTTATGTAAATACACTCAAAATAAAATATTTTATGAGATTAAACACATAAAATTCATATCATTCATTGAGTTTTTCTTGGTAATTATAGAGTTTGACTCTTTTTTCTATCATATTCCCTCATGGACACTGTAATTATTTTTATCTAACATCCTTCCATTTTATATTTTAAAAAATACCATTTTTTAATGAATCTCTACACTCCTTTTACTTATTTATAACATTCATACATTCATTCATAATTTCATGTTCTTTATAACTACCTCTCAAGATGGTAACTCCATGTAGAAGGTCATTGAGACCATGTTCTTGATTTTGCCTTCTAAAGGCTTACAATATTGATAAACATGACATTGATGACATATATAAAATACTTATTATGACCCTATAATACCTACACCAACATTATCCATCACTTACCTTTTTCATAATACTCTTAAAACTACTCTGAAACACATTAATTCAAATTTTCAAATGATAAATTTTGGAGGGAAAATCTAAAATGACTATCAACACACAAAAAACAAGACTTATAATAGTCTTTAAACATCCTATGGAACCATATGAGTTACTTCACACTATCTCATGCCTAATTAAATAAACTTGGAAATGTTACCATGATGCTCCTACATCACTTTCAAAGGTATTCCAGGTAAGAGTCATTGGTCGGTAACCTTCTAAAGCATAGAGATGGTTTAACCAAAGAGATACAACTCCAAATAAATAATAAGTATCCACTCTTTCATTCACATAAGAATGAATATTTTGAATTTTAAATTACTTATATAGGTATAATAACTATGCATAAGCTACATCACTAGATTCTTCACCTAGAAAGGTCAGTGGAGGCAGCTTTTTAGTTCCTTGATGATAGGATCAACCACATTTATAAGGTTATTTTAAATCTCTTTCTCACAAACTTGACTTTATTCTCTAAGAGGTAGTTATTCAATCAGAACACCTCCAATTTTTTCAATTTGCATTCTTAGGTATCTAACTTATTTTGCATAACATTTAATGTAGTTAGTAACACATTCAAGACTACTTCCCAGTTAGCATTAGGGTTATTTTCATCACAATTAGGGGATATAATATTTATTATAGCATTTTTGATAGGAGGTGCCACTCTTTTATGAGTATTTTCCCTATGACCTCTACCTCTACTAGGGTTAACATCCCTTGGGTTTTTATTTTCCATTCTAAGGTGAAACAAACAACAACTCAGTAAGACAAATATCAAGAAAACATTCCCTAAAGTTACCTAGAGTAATATAACCATGATTTGTACCAATATGTAAAAACCACCATATAATTTTATAATATTGAGTTAAATAATTATTTTAAAAATACTTAATTAGTGTTTATCATAGCAAGACGTAGTGAGTTTCATAATCGTGTCATAACCAACACAAGAACTAAACCAAGTCCATAAATTAAAAATGACTTTGTTAGGAATAATTTTAACCACTTAGTATTTATATAGAAGTGGGTCAATGTATAAACACTCAAACATGCCTATTCATATACTTCAATGTGGCCATCCTAGTAAATCCATCACTAACTTATACACTTACTCAAGTACCTATATAGGCTATAAATAGTTGGTACCTTAATGGGTAAATTAGAAAAAATCATCAAACAATTGTAAGTAACATAGATTCAAAAAGAATCATCATACTGAGCTTATGTATGTAATATCTACCAAACACACATGTAATAAGCACTGATCATGAAAAGGACTATTTCTAAAAGTAATACAAAGCTTTAAAACACTTTATGTAGTTCACAAACAATCAAAGGATGAGATTAACAATATGATGGTAGATAGCTTTGATTGATTCAATTTTTGGTTGTTTGATCATAGGAATAAGTGTACCATGAAATCCTATCTTATTATGACATAGTCATTTAGTTTTTAATATGTTTCAACAACCATTATTAGACTCCATTCAAGAAAAACTTATCCATTTCTCATGGAAATTTTAGCCTTGTGGCCTTAGCCTGATCAATCAAGTCAAGACATGCATTAATTTATTAACTTAATTAGTTTAGCCAAATCTTATTCTAGGTCATGCACACATAGCTTTAAACATTCACTATTTTAATTTCCTCATGAGCTAAAAATAACTCTATATGCTTATATTAGGTTTAATAATTAACCTCCATCACTTATTTTAATTATCATCTTAAATCCATGTATTTTAGACTAAGTGTTTTTTCAATGATAATGTGTCAAGGATTATAAAATTTCTCTATCTTATCTTCTAAAGAAGATTTACCCATTCCACTTAATGATTAAAGCTCAAGTTATTGACCTTTAAAAATTGTTTATCATAAAATCTGTAGGAATAAACAAAGGTGATGATCCAACATCTCTACTTCATAGGGAAAGGTGGGAAGAGCAAAGGAGCGAAGCGTGTGGACAATATTTGAAACTAGTTTTTTCCCGCCTGGTTGGGCCCCTTGAGTGCGACAGGTGGGACCATAGATCCAATGGAGGTCACTGTGGGTAGTAGTACCTCTAGGGATCTATCCAATAATTTATTAGGGGATAATCCATCCAATGGATGGAAGAAGGCACTCATAGGTGAAAAGACGTGTCCATTAAAAGGCATGTCGAGCCTCCCTATTCTCTTGGAGGGCAAGGCGTTGAGTATCCTAGACAATCTGGTGGAGGAAATAGTGGCATCTATGGACCTTACGCTAGTTGGTAAGTTTTTTTCTTTCTATCCTAATATTGAAATGCTTAGAAGATGGATTATGTCTAGGTAGAAAGTCAAAGGTAGTGTTTCAATCACAACCATGGCTAGAGGTCTATTCCTTTTTAGATTTACGAATAGGGAGGACATGATTTCTACCCTTGCTAGAGGTCCCTAGTTTTTTGGACCACATTCTCTAGCCTTATGCTCGTGGAAACTAGGATTTGATCCTAACTCGAACCTCAATAAGATAGCACCTGCTTGGGTAAGATTACCAAGATTCCCTTTGGAATTCTGGGATGAAAAAATCTTCACAGCCATTGGCAATTCTATTGGTCAATATGTCACCTTAGATCATATAACTAGAACTAAGTCCAGATGTGTGTATGCTATAATCTATGTTAATGTTGAAATAAATAAGACTCTCCCTACGTCTATTGAGCTAAACTCTAAATATGGAACCTGGACTCAGCCAATTACTTATGAGAATGCTACCACTTTCTATCAAATATGTAAGAGGAAGGGACATCTAATGACACAATGCAAAGTGAACCAAAGGGGGATGAAAGAGGATTCCTAGAATGTAGAGGAGGAGCAAGCAAATAGAAAGCAAGAAATAGAGAATAATGTGGAAATTCCTGACAATACAAGAAAAGGAGATGAGGGGAAGGGAAAAGAGGTTACCCCTAGTAGTGAAGGTGAAGTTGTCTCAAAGGAAAATATAGGATTAGATGATAGTCAGAAGGCTACAAAAGAAGGAGAGGAGGAGAAGAGAAAGGAGGATATCATCAGTGGTGAGGGAAAAGAGGTCCCAAAGGAGAATATAGTATCGGATGATAGTTACAAAGCCACACTTAACACAGTCTACACTTTATAAAAATAGACTAATATGTTTAAGGAAGGGGTAGGAGGGGACCTTTTGCTAAAGGAATTAAATGAAGATGACACAGTTTCAAGGATTGGATAGGAAGAAGTAACACCTAAAAATCACACTCAATGAGTACCAGATTCATAGTTAAATACCAACTTTTTTTTGATCTGGAAGATGGAGGCTAGGTAGGAAACTACTCGGCAACAGGGGTAGTAGGACAAGATGGTAGAAATGAACAAGAAGAATGGGTTACCCCAAATAAAAATATCTAGAAAGGTAAAAAAATATGTAGATGTTGGTACTGAGCCCAAATAAGGGAGGCCAACCCTAAGGGAAACAAGACAAAGAGAGATTGCTAGGGAGATTACCAATGGAAAATAGAAAACACTGGAGTCCCAACCCTCCAAACTCTCTAAATGAGAATATTATCATGGAATTTTAGGGGCTTTAATAGTCCCTCAAAGTCATTTGAGGTTAAAAACTGCATTTTAGATAATAAACTAGATATTCTATTACTACAAGAAGTCAAGATGAAAGAGGAGAATTTTGCAAAAATTGCTGACTATATATGGCCTAAGGCAGCTTTTTGTATTAGTCCTACTGAAGGGGATTCAAGATGGATTGTCACTATGTGTAATAGTGCTAAAATCCAAGGATCTCTTATGGCCCATAATAACCACTTTTTGATTACCAATTTTTCCATGAATTCCTTGAACTGGATGTTGGTTAATGTTTATGCACTGAATAACAGAGCTTTGAGACAAAAATTATGGATAGATCTAAGTAGCTATAGGAATAATCCTTAGAATTCTAAATGGATGTTAGTCAAATATTTTAACACACCTTTATACCCTTCTAAAAATTAGGGTGGAATTATTGATTACTCAGACAGGATGTTCGACTTTGTTGAATTCATCAATGATTGGGGATTATTGGACATAGAGCTGCAGAACCAAAATTTTACTTGGACCAATAGAAGAAGAGGAGATAAAATGATTCAAGTTAAATTAGATATATTTCTGATATCAAGCAACTGGAATGATTATCAAAATATGCAGGCGTAGGCTCTACCTAGAACCATGTCCGACCACTACCAGATTATCCTCAATTGGAGAGATCAGGGACATCACGAACCTCCTCCATTCCATTTTGAATCTATGTGGATTAAACACAAAGGTTTTATACAAATGGTGGCTCAATGGTGGAATATTCCCATTCAAGGTACTCCCATGTTTAGAATAGTCAAGAAACTCCAACACATTAAACAAGAAGTTTATGGTTGGAATAAATAAAGTTTTGGGCAGGTTTTCCAGCAAAAGAAAATATAATGGGAAAACTCAAGGATATTCAGCAATTGATTAATCAAGGGGATGACTCTAAGGGCACCTTAGAAGAAGAGAATAGTCTATCTTTAGAATGGAAGAATTTGATGGAAAGGGAAGAGGTTTTTGGGAAACAAAAATCCCATGTTCAATGGCTTAAAGAGGGTGATAGGAAAATAGCATTTTTTCATCTCTCAGCTATGAAACATAGAAAATCCAACTCAATAACTAAGCTTGTCTTGGATAATGGAGACTTTATTACTGAGGATAACAAAATAGTGGAGCAAGCTAGGGTGTTCTTTCAGAATCTGCTTATGAAAGAAAATAATAAGGATAGAATTGATAGATCTATGAGTCAATTCATTGATAAAATCCCCTATTTGATAATAGAAGAAGACAATCTGGAAATGTTAAACCCTATATCTAATGAAGAAGTACATGTTTTTTTATTCTCCATGGGCACTTTTAAAGCCCCAAGTCCTGATGGCTTTCCTCCTATATTCTTTCAAGAATATTGGGAGATTGTTGGAGCAGACCTCACGACTGCAGTTCATGATTTTTTTAGATCTAGGAAACTTTTGAAACAAGTCAATAATACCTTCATTGTACTTGTTCCTAAAAAATATCAACCTTTACACCTTGCTGATTTTAGACCCATTAGCTTATGCAACACTGTGTATAAGATATGTACTAAACTCCTATTTTTGAGAATTCAACCCTTGCTTGACAAAATTATTTCTCCTGCTTAAAAAGGTTTCATCTCAGACAGACAGATTCTTGATGTTGTGATCACCACACATGAGACTATCCACTCCATAGATAAGATAAAAATCCCTGGGATGGCCCTCAAGCTTGATATATCCAAAGCTTATGATAGAGTCTCATGGACTTTTCTATTCCAAGTGATTAGAAAATTTGGGTTTAATGATAAATTGTCTTGCTTATTATGGAATGTGGTCTCTTCTGCTAAATTCCTAGTGCTGGTTAATGGTGTTCCTAGAGGTTTTTTATCCTCCTCGAGAGGAATTCATTAGGGAGACCCTCTCTCCCCATACCTATTCATCATTATGGCTGAGGCATTGGGAAGATACATACAAGCTGATATAGTTTCAAAAAAGCTAGTAGGCATCAAACCTGCCTCTTCCCTTCATCCTATGGTTATACAGCAGTTTGTGGATGATACCATCTTATTTGGCATCTCATCGGTGATCGAAGTTAGAATATGGAAGAATATACTTAATGATTATGCTAGAGACTCGAGACAAAGAATAAATTTCCAAAAAAGCAATGTGTACGTCTTCAACACTCCCAATGAACTTAGACATATAATCATTGATATCTTAGATTATATTGAGGCTGGCCTACTAGCTACCTACCTAGGTCTCCCACTCTCATTCAAAGAGGTATATTTAGGTATTTGGAATGGTATTGTGGAATGTACACAGAGGAAACTTCTTGGGTGGAAGGGGAAACTACTCAGTAGTGCAGGTAAGCTGCAACTTCTTTGGGCATCCTTGTAAGGTATTCCTACTTACTTCATGACTCTTTTTAAAATTCCTACGTATTTTGTTGAAAAGATAGAATAGATCCAAATGAAATTTTTATGGATGGGATTGGAAGACAAATAGAGAATGTCTTTAGTTAGATGGGAAAAAGTGTGTCTCCCAAAATCTCATGGTGGACTTAATATAAGATCCATCAGGAAATGAATAAAGCCCTCCTCTCAAAAGTTAGTTGGAATCTAATTCAAAACAATAGTGAGTGGGGGGAGATAATTTATGCCAAATACATGCATAGCATTGATGATTCCAACTTTATTCAATAGGCGGGATTACCCCAGGGGTCTATGATATGGAATAAAATGCTAAAAAGTAAAAGTCTTCTCAAACAGGGAATTAGGTGGAAGCTTGGAAATGGCCAACATATTAAATTCTGGGAGGATAATTGGTTAAGGGACAAGCCTCTCATCTCCCAAGGAAATTATGGAGAAATTATAGACCTAACTACTTAGTTCTTTGGTGACAGGGTTAATGATTATATGGAAAATAATAATGGGATAAGGAGCTGGAAAAACCTTTTAGATTGTTGTGTGCACAGGCCTGAGCTTATCCCAAGAATTTAGGAGATCCAATAATGTGTTTAGGAGATCAAAATCCTACTCTTCCCATGGGATGATGAATAATACTGGTGATCAGATAAGAATGGATCATTCTCTATCAAATCTGCCTATCATCTGCATACACCTAAAGCTCAGAATAAGGAGGTATGGAAAAAGGTTTGGAATCATAAACTCATTCCAAAAATTAAATTGTTTTGGTGGGTTACTGCCCATAACAAAATCCTTACTCAGGACAACCTTTAAAAGAGGGGGTTTACTTTGGTCAACAGATGTTTTCTATGTGGTTCTAGAGAGGAATCAGTTTCACACCTATTCATACACTGTGAGTTTACCCAAGATTTATGGGGCACAATACTTAACAACTTTGGCATTGAATGGGTTTATAATTCTGACCTTAAATAAGTAATTCTCAGATGGAACTCAACCTTCACACATCCCTGGATTAAGGAATTATGGAAGCAAGCTCTACCATGCTTGAGCTGGACTTTATGGAAAGAGTGAAATCATAAAAAAATTAGGGACACTGCTAGAAATGTTGCTCAGGTGTTTAACTCCTTTGTTAGGACCATCTTGGAAAGTGTTACAATAGCTCATATTAGTGTTGTGGAGAAACCCCTATCTAAATTTGAAATTCAAATTCTGGCCAAATGGAAGGTTTTAAACCTTATCCCTGGGCATGATATTTCCAAAATTCTTCAGAGACTTCATACTAAATGGATACCACCTAAACCCAATTGGATGAAACTCAATTTTGATGGGGCATCTAAGTTGAGTGGTAAAGCAAGTGGAGGAGGAATAATAAGAAATGAAAAAGGAGGGATGTATGTTGTCTATGCTGGTGGCATGGGTTGCCAGAGCAATAACTATGCTGAAGCTATGGCCTTACTTTGGGGATTAAAGTTAGCTTTATCCCTAGGAATTAGAAATTTGAATATTCAGGTAGATTCTAAGTTGGTCATAGATGCCATTAATAAAGCATCTAACATTGGTATCCATCTAAAAGACATCATTACAAACATCCAGTTTCTTTTACAAATTTTTTTCGAAGTTGAGATTACCCACACCTACAGAGAAGGTAACAGGATCGCTAATGCTTGTGCCAACCTTGGTCAGTAATTCTCAAGATGGAGGGTATGGTGACAAGGGGCTCATATACCCCCAAACATTAGAGATATCATTCAGAAGGAGATGATGGAGCATGAATGATGCACTTTGATGACAAAGATAGATTTTGAAGGTGGAGAAGGCCATTACGGATCATGGAAAATGATAACCTTAGTACTTCCTTGATTTTCATGATTAATTCCTTGTATCATGAGGTGGAGATGCAAGAGTCATATCATGAAAACCAAGGGGGAATTATTTTCAAGCATGAAAGTAGACATCACCACGGTGGGCCATTTTTTAAAATGAAACTTCACATCTGCATTTAGTGCAAATGGAATCAAGGGCTTATTACTTGTTCAAAGCTCAAGGTGGTAATTGGGGTATGAAGAGCTAGAAATTCAAGAAATTTTGGAGGACACTAGTGGTAAATAGGCTTCTCAAGTTTTTGAGGTCACTGAAGAGCAGGGTACTGATTCTAGGGGAACTATTGATAATAAGGAGAAGATGCATGTAGAAGAAGCTAGTGAGGTTTCAGAGAATGAGAATGATTTGAAAATAGATATTGGGGCCTTGAAGGTCTGCATTCAAAAGCTGGAAAAGGTCTTCACCAAAGGCCTTTGAAATAACATTCTACTGAATATGACTATGTTGGAAGCGGTGGGTAATCCAGGGAATGCTGACAATGCAGACAATGAGAATCTTAAGGATCTTGTTAATTCTATAGTTATGTAGTTTCATCCTTTTTGACTCTGGTCTTTCCAGTGTTTTATTTTACTTCTAACTTTGTTTCTCAGTTGTGCCATTGGTTCAGTGTTGGCATCTTTTGTTTGCCAGCCTTCCTGTCTTTTTTGACTGTATAGGGTTCGGCCCCTGGTTTGTTGCCTTAATTAATCAAAAATAATTATTTATCATTAAATAAAAATAGGAGAACTTGACAGTATTCTATAAGTCAATTCCAAATAAAGATAAGATGTTCCTCAAACACATCATGATTTAATTATAATAACCATTGGAATTTGGGACATTAAATGGCTCATCTAATTACAATATTGCTTCTAATTTAAATTACTTAGCTTTATTACATGCATAAGATTTGAATATCATTAATTGTATCTTAAATTACAATTTCTACTCAAGCACTTATAATTAATTAAATAAGATTGTCATAATAGTCCTATCACTTCAACATTTATATTATTGGTTCCATTCAAAATGATTGCATTTTAATAATCCTTAAAAGATATAAAACTTTAATCACTTTTTAAGATCTTTAAAATAATTCTAAACAAATAATCAATTTAAAAACTATAGCCTTTCATATCTTAAGGTAAGTCGTATGCTTTATGGTAGTCCAATTATGACACCATATCATATTTTTGAATGATTTCCTTCTTAATAATCCTTAAGAGTTCATCGATTTTACATCAATTCTTTGGAAGTCACTAAAATAATCTTTTTGAAGAGTCTAATCTCATAATTGTATATTTGGTTAGTTTAAGGTTGTTTTAAAGTATTTAAATAGAATTAAGGTTAACATGTCATAATTGTTGTGATTAGGAATTAAATTAAATTTTACATGAATTAAATCAATACACTCTATACATACAACTATCACCTCCCAATTTCTTGTTCATCTCAATTAACAAAATGTTCAATTATTACCAAGCAATTAAATCTCTCAACTTCATTTAAAAGAGACTAATTAATCATAACAATAACAAACTAACTCATTTCCATTTTTATATGATAATAAGACTACTATTTTTCAACAAGAATATGAAATTAAAGACTTAATGAATACTTATACTTGTAATAATATTACTAAATGAATTTATTCACTTTATTCACAAGTTGCATCAGCATAATAAATTTAGGTATAAAAATATAAAGTTCAAATGAAACTCAATATTCTAATAAAATCCTCAATCAATATAAGGTTTGAAAATTAAATTCACAAAATTAATTAATATTTTACATCAATGGAATCATTATTACTACTGCTTTAAATAACTATTGAATGTGTCATTCAACTTACCTAACTACAATACGTAAACAAAAACATAATGAATGGATGGGTAACTAAAAGGCCAAACTCTCTCTTATAATTACAAAACAACTTTAATTATCTATGCATAACATCACATTACATATCATTATTAAAAAAATTAATTTAATTATATTATATTAAATAACCTAATTTTACAATTTTATTTCCTTTCTTTACAATCAACACTAAAATAACTAAAATCCTAGAGAAGATCAACCAAAAAATCTTCCACATAAAAATCTAATTAAGTAAATCCCCACCTCTCCAATCCAAATGAGCCCAACCATAAGTGGTCTTAGAACACCCATCCACCAGTTTGGTGTGATTCTATCTAGACAAGATAAGTGAGTAAGGTAATAGTGACTATTGAGCTAACTTACAAAACCAAATGATGAAAACATTCAAACAACACTATTTAAATTCATGGTTAACAACACTAACACATCTAAAGTTATTCTAATAGCTTAAGCTTGTGTCAGAGATTTTAAGATTGAAAATTAAGAGTGTAATCCATGGTGTTTCACCTATAATCCCTAACCATTTGTTAGGGTACAACACCTAAAATAAATTAAATTATATTACTACTAGTAACCATGAATACAAACAATATTCTTTAAATATTTACATCTAATAAAAATTAACTCAAATAAATCTAATAACTTTCAAGAAATAAACTAAAATATATACTCAAAACAACATCATAAAATAATCATGAAAATATTATCAAACTTATAGTAGTCTAATAATGACATCAAAACTAAACTCAAGTTCTCATGCAAGGAAACATATTCACAAAACGTGGGAAAATAAAGTTAATTGAACTAATCAAATAAAATAGCATCAAATGTCCTTAAAGTGTCATCTCAATGTTGACCAACATGGTCAATTGAAGAACCATGATGAAAATATATTAAGATCAATATCACTAATTGGTAATGATAATAATGATTGAAATCATTCATATGAATGTTTAAAGTCAAACAAGTTTTAAAAAATCATGATGTATTCCAATCATCAAACTAATATGTACCCTGAATTTAAACAATAATGAATAATAATGAAATCAAAGGACCAAAATAGCCTTATCATATAAGTTAAAAACCTCATAATGACCAAATCAAATATCCCAATCATGTAGTTTTTTTATTTAACACATTAAAATAATAAAGAAGTAATATTTTAATAAAAAATTAGATGGTATTTGAACCCCACTTGTAACTCAAGTATTTAATTATATTCTTCTAAGGTCATGGCCTATCAATAATGCATAGTCTTGTTGTATTAGGGAAAAACAACCCAAAATAGAAACTTGAAAATAGAGATTAGGGTTCCAAAATCAACAAAATAATTTCTAGTTATTCATGTTCATGGCCTAATGGCATTTCAAATACAACAAAAGAGTTTCCATAAATAAAAAACAAACTGCATACAAAGCCTATTTTATTTCAAACTTAGCACCAATAAAATCCTTATTACATGCTACATCTGAGGCTGTAATGGTTTTTATTTTTATTTTTTTCAAAACAAACACAAAAAAACCTAAAAAAAACCCTATATGGTTTATTTCAACATTAAAATATTTCAAAAACAATATTTTAGAAAACCACAAAATAAATATAACACTATGTTCATTTTCATCCAAACCCCTATTCAAAACTAGTAAGGCCAAACTATAAAAACAACTCAAAGCTTTAAATACAATACTTACTTGAATACTAGTCAAAGCATTATTGATTTTAATTCTTTTCCTTTCCTTCACAAGATTCAAACTTTTTTCCTTATGAATTCAAATACTAGTTAACCCATTTAACCAAATCGAACCACTAGAAAACTCCATAAAACCCCATTACATGGCCAACAAGGGAAACAAAAAACTACAGTTCAAACTATGAAGAATACTCATGCATCTAAATGAATCTCTTTATTTCCCTTTTCCACCATGCACAAAATTTGATAGAGTTTCCCTATGTGTAGGGCTTCCCAATGACATTGCAAAAATTACCAAGCAAGAACCATAATAGGGTTACAAGTCTCTCGACTCATTTGCATTAAATGGAGAGATAATGCCATCAAACAAAGTCAAATAAAATACAAACACCTCCAAATAATGCCATTCCCTAAGGTGGTTTGTGGCCTTCATTACCTAGCCAAAGCTATCTAAGACTTGGTCTAATTAAAAAATAAATGCAATAAGAGTCTCACATAAAAATATCCCTTTATGCCAATAACCAATATTATAAAACCAACAATCAAATATTAATGATATTAAATTGAATTCAAAATAGGACTATGATAGTAACTAAATGCCAATCATAGACCAACACAAGTCAAAATACATAAGTCATTCTTAGTAATGCCAATAATTATCAAATTAGGTTTAAGAATCAAAATAAAAAACTGAGTAAATAAATCAACAAGCAAGGAATTAAAATTGAATCAAAATCGATTCATTGCAATATGAAAATGTGTGCATGAAGTTGGGGGATTATTCTATGGACATTCCTACTAATGTGTACATGTTATGACAATAACTTATACAGGTTATGGTCATAATGTGTAAGCATTATTTAAATTTAGGCTTGGAACCACCAAACTTAAGAACATGTATGTGTTACCAGGAACATGTACATGTTACTAGGAATGTGTACATATTAATAATGACACATATGCATTCCTATTGTTTTGTACCTAGAATCAAAATATCATGTACATGAAGATAATATTTAATTGAAATTGATATTGACTAAAATAAATATTACATTTATATTCCTTATAATTTAAATTTATTTTATTAAATATAAAAAAATAGGTTGATTCTACATCTAATAGAGTTGGTTTCATAGCTACACATCTTACGATGTGGAAATTTTCTTTTCAAAATATAATTTGTTTATTACTTAGGCATTTTTTAGGGTCTCAGTATTGAACCTAGGGATTTCAAGGCATAAATTTTGCAATTGATGTTTATTTTTGTAAACACATATTCATTTTTAAGGTTTTTATGCCTTCTATATTGTTTCCTAGGATTTTTAGGAGTCTTGGATTTATCAAAAATGAATTTTGAAAACCACTAATTTTGAACTTGATCTAAAGTGGTGTGATTGGGGAAACATAGGTCACATTGATAATTTACACACATCAAATGGTAATTTTGTGTTAATTTCATTTGTTCATCATCTCTCCCTCATCCCTAATCACTTCTTACTCATCCCTCACTACCCATAATCACTCTCTCCTCATTACTAATTATCCCTAATCACTCTCTAATTGATCCTCACCATCCCTCATCATCTCTAATCACTCCCTTATCATCCCTAATTATTCCCTCATTGACCTTCACTATCCCTCATCATCCCTAATTATTCTCTTCTCATCTGTCATCATCCTTAATCAATCCTTCATTGACCCTCACCATCCTTTATCATCTATAATCAATCCCTCATCATCCATAATCTTTACCTCACTAACTCTCACAATCCCTCATCATCCCTCATCACTCCCTCATCATCCCTAATAACCACTTCATCATCCCTCATCATACCTAGTCATTCCCTCCTCATCCCTAATCACTCATTATTTTAACCCTCACCATTCCTCATCATTTATATTGACTCCCTCATCATCCATAATCACTCCCTTATTAACCCTCACCATCCCTAATCACTAATTCATCATCTCTAATCACTCCTTCCTTATCCCTTATCACCCCTAATCACTCCTTCATTAAACCTCACTATCCCTCACCATCCCTAATAAGTCCCTCATCCTCCATAATCACTCCCTCATTGACCCTTTTCATCTCTCATCATCTATAATTACTCCCTCATCATCTCTAATCATTCCCTCCTCATCCCTCCTCATCCTTAATTAATCCATACATTACCTTGATGGTGGGTGAAATAGATTAATTATTTAATTACTTACTCTTGATATGTTCTTATTTTTAAGGCCTTTGGGTATTAGTTAGTCAAAAAAATTGAGCAAGGTATTATTAAAGGTAGTATCACTCTTTCTAACAGAAAGACTTAGTGTTTGTAAGGGATTATAAATTCTATTTCACAAGTTTTTTTAGATGTTATATATGCACAACATATATAGTTTATATTTTGTAAATGTTCATGTACATATAAAATAAAAATATAAGGTTGAATATTTTCCTATGATGAATTAGGAAGAGATATGAAGACATGAGAAGCCAAAACTTCATGGTAAATGCATAAGCATCTAACACTCATAGGAAGATAATTTAGTTATTATTTTGGTTATTTTGATGTACTAAACTTTGGGAATCGATGTCTCTTATAAAAATAATTATCCTTAGCCTTAGCACTTTTATATAACTAATTGTATGAATAAAAATTATTTTATTTTATGAGTTATACATGGATATCTTTGAAATTATTATTGTCTTTGCAATTATGAATTTTAATTACTCCATTTTAGGTATATAATTAGAATAATTACAAATTAAAATAATTTTGACCATCAAATTATCATGTATGGATCATTCCCTATCATATGAGTCTCATAATAACGTGTTGAATAAAATAATAACATATATTGATGAGGATTTTTAGGGACCACTTATAATAATGGTTTAATTACTAGGATGTGCAAGGTTTTAAGAGGGTTGTTAGGTCAAAGAGACCTTAAAAGATGGATTTAATATAGGATACACAAGTTCACAGAGGAAAATTTGATTAGAATAGGGTTGCATGCATAATAAATTATTACCGCCCATATATATGGTGATATTTATGAGTTTTTTTGGTGTGAATTTATTAGATTATTATTGTCATGGTTGTCAAGTCTTAATCACTATTATTTTTGAACTTGAATAATGAAAAAAATTTAATCGAATGAAGTAAAGTTGCAATGGTTTTGAAACCTATATATAAAATGGAAACATGTGCTTCAAAAGAATAAACCATGTTTATTGAGTGAGTAACAAAATTTTGAGTACAAGAACCTTGTGTTAGTATAAGGAGTTAAATATGTGGCATGAATCAAGAAAGGAAGGCAATGGTTTGGGCATGATGTGTCCATTATCCATGATTTCATGGATATACCACTTGGTCTATTCATTCTCTATAAATGATATGTTGTATAAGGAGGCTTGAGATAGATGTAGTTAAGGGATCAAATCAACAATATTTCTTAGTGTATAGTATGTAGGAACTTATTTAGGTGACTAAATGATATCCTTGTATTCATCTATTTTATGGTTTAATTATTTTATCTTTGTTATTATTGGATAAACCACACTATTTGAATCTTTTAATGATGTATTTCAAATGATCATAGCAAGTAGTCAAAAATGTTGTAAATTGTAGGAGTTTACATAGAGAAAGAGTTAACCAAATAATTTAATTTATGAAATAATAATATATTCTTCTATTATATATCAAACATGCAAGACATACATAAAAATATATAAGAGAATATTTTATATAACTAGGGATTCCTAAATCCCTAAAATATCTCTCCTAAAACTCATAATAAATAATATACCTAAATATGATATATTGTTATAACATATAACAATATATGACAACAATAATATTTTAACTTACCATATTAAACATATGGTTATAACCATCCTAATTACTATTTACCTTACAGTAAATATCAAAATTACTATTTACCTCTTGGTAAATACCAAAACTAACATGATTTAAAATTTATTTCTAATATTCCCCCCCCCATAGTTTTTACATGGTGCAAAAACATTCACACTCTTATCTACAATATGCTCACCCCTTGTAACATGCCAAACTATGTGGCTCATGACCTTGATATAAAGAGAGCCTCACTCATCCCATTATTTTATATGTTTGAGACAAACCTTGACATGAATAGAATAAAAATAAATGTATTCTATTGCATACTCTTAGGTATATATACTCATTATGCAATCTTGCTACACTTAACCACTATATGCGAAGGAACACATCTTACATTTACTTTACGTGAACACAATGGATGTGTCACTAGGTTCATCTCCATAAATAAATAAGGTAGTCATAGAATCTCTATAGCAGCTACTCTCCTAACTATTTCCAAAACATTTTTCACCTCTTGTGGTTTTTTGGATCTACCAAAAACCCTTTCAAGATCCATGAAATAACTTATATTGGTTTTTTCTATCTTTTCACAATGTTTTCAAATTAGGTAATCATGTTTGGAATACACACAAATTACATTAAATGAATAGGCATTATTCTTATATTATTTATTTATAAACACACATAGTGGAAAATATGAAAAGCACACACATAAAAGTCACCAAAGCATTTGTGTGACCCCATCATTGGTAACTAATGAGAGGTCACTGAAAGACCTCCATCCTTTGTGTATCCTCTAGCCTCCAGTATGTCACTACTTACTTAGTAGAAGAAGTCATGAAGCTTTTTTAGATGATTTTTCTGAGAGAAATAACCCATATAATATGGAAGTCATGTACAAGTGAAAATGCATCTGTAAGGCAATTTTTTTTTATTTTTACAAATTTAAGTTTTGACTCAACTATTGACTTGACACCTTTCATCTCACTACTCATTCTAGATTTTGAAAATAAAATCCAATGATAATGACTCAATGACTCTTTTAAAATATTTTAACTAGACTCTAAACTTGAATTGACTTATTATTATTATTATGATCAAACTTGTGACCATTTAACCTAAGTAAAAAACTTCACCAAATAGAAATATTAAAAAATGATTATGAAACCTATTTATATTATATAATTATAATCATCACACCTAATAGCACCTTCAATCTCTTAGTTTCAATAATTAATCAACCTAAATACTAACCTTTTAACAAGAAACTAATATTTAATTAATTTATATTAACAATAACATAGATTATAAAAAATGACCAAATGAATTATTACAAAAACTTAAATCATGAGTCAACTTTACCAAAGTGAAAAACTAAAAGTAAAAAATAATAAATTTGACTAACCTTATTCAATGTGTACTTGACTATATGTGATATGGTTATGCTAGAAAAACATGAACCAAACTTTGTAGGGATGACAGACATGCATGAAATAGCTATGTAAAATTGTTTTGACTATTGGATATGGTGAGAATAGATAACAAAAAGTAATGCATAGTTTACAGGCATATGATGATCATGAAATGTTTGTTTCACCTAGGATGCCAAAGGTAGACTAACTGATTTGGTCTTAGACTACGTAGAGAATATAGAAAGTTTATTTTGAATGGAGAAACAATAGTTCCAATGTTAGGCCCACTCAATGTGTTGACTTACTCCACGTCCACATAGTCATTTGTAATTGATTATTCTTCTTGTCTCATAAAGAATATACGAATAAAATTTAGATCTAATAAAAAATATGGGCTCAATTTCATAGATCAGGCACATATAGATATACATAGATCCACTATTATTTTCAAGATCCATGCAAGACCCAAGTTGTCACACTAAGATTTGATGCAATAATAATTATTATTATTTTTTTCTTCTCAAATTTTGCCAAACCCACCACACTTGAAGATGAATGTGTTGGAATTCATAAATTCTCCTATTTATTTTTAGTATTTCTATTTTTGTATTGGTTTTTATTTATACATTGTATCTTCTTGGGAGTTATATAAACTTCTTAAAATAGTAAATTTGTTATTTTGTAATCTATCTAAGTCCTCTTCATATAGAGGCATATTATAATAAAGTGAACATCAATTAGAAAGGCACAACATTAGCTATTTTAGTGTCCATAATTAGAAGTGTAGTAGCATTGTGTTTTGTTTGAGATCTAATAGTCTAGTTCTTGGTATTAGAGCCCAAGGCATTGAACCTAGGAAGTGACAGAAGTCTGGGGTTGGATGGGTGTTAATCCTATCTATAGAAGACAATGAGAGATCTATGTGAGGACAATAGATTGTGAAGTTAAAAAAAATTAAAGTTAGAGAGAAGATTATGGGGTTTGGACCCATCTATACAGGATCATTGTAGCCTACTATGAAGAGTCTAGTTGAAAGAGCCAGCCAAAAATGTTTCTAGTTGAAGGAGATCAAAAAAATCAAAGAAGATCCAATCCTATGAAGTTCATAGTAGAAGAGGAGCCATCTAGTTCTGAAGCACAACCAAAGTAAATCATGGAGGGGAAGTAGCTTATTGTGCAGTCATTACCATAGTTGAAAGTAGTCAACATAACCTAGTCATAAATAAAGAGATCATTGTTTGAAGTGAGGAAGATGCATAGCCAATTATCATTTTTTTAAAATATCATTTTCATAGTGCTTTTAGGTTATGTATTACATTTTTAGTATTTCTTGACTAGTTTTTCTTTTTGTTGTGCTATTTTTGTAAGGATAGTTCATTAGAGTCATGCATTATAGATAGGTCTATGTGAATATTTCAAGATGATGTTAAAATATATAGAACATTTATTGAATAATTTTTTATAATTATTGATGAATTTATTAGAGTAGAAGTCAATAAGGAGAAATCCCAAGTCCACAATATGGCTAGATCAGAGGGTAAGAGTTGGCAACATTCACCTACATTTGATGAATAGAACTATGATATTTGGGCAAAGAAGATGAGGATTATTTTGGTGTCAAATGATCTATGGGAGTCTGTGATCACTGATTTCATAGATGTGACCAATTTAGCAATGTACAATGCATTAAAAAATTCCCAAAAGATTAAGTTGAAGGAGAATCAGAGGAAGGATGTGAAATCATTAAATCTAATAGAGATGGTAATGGTTGAAGCCATATATCTAAGAATTTTAGCAATAAACTATGCAAAGGAATCATGGGATATCCTCTAAAATTCCTACTGAGGCATAGATAAGGTATGGTTAGTGAAACTTGAAATGCTTAGAAGATAATTTGAAATATTGAAAATGAATGAAAATGAGTCCATTTTTGAGTTTCATACTAGGATCTCTAACTCGACAAATCAATTAGGAGTAAATAGTGAAATAATAGATGATCAAATGATCATAGAAAAGATCCTTAGGATTTTACCTATGACATATGATCCAATTGTCATAGCTATTGAGGAGGCCAAAGACCTCTTAAGGATGATAGTAGATGAATTAATGGGTTCTCTTCAAACCCATGAGCACCAGTTGAATAGATCTGGACCTTCTTCCCTAGATCAAGCCTTTAAGGCTCAAGCTAGTTTCAAAGGTAGAGGAAGAGGAAGAATCTAAAATGGAAGATCAAGTTTAGATAGTCAAGGAATTAGCATCTCCCAATAAAATTTCCAAGACGAGAAAAAGACTATTACTTCAAATCAAAAGTATGATAAAAGTAATATTTAGTGTTATTATTTTCATAAGTATGGTCACTTTTCTAGTGAATGTAGAAAGAGGTAATATAACTAATCAAGACAAAATTCACATGTAGCCATGGAGAATGTATGTGAACCTAAACATTTTCCAAACATGTTCATTAAATGCAATGCTACTAAGTAGAGTAGTGTTAAGGTATAGTATTTGGATAGTGCATGTAGTAACCACATGAGTGGTAATGAGAATCTATTTTCCTCTATTGATGAGAATATTCATTTAGATATTAAGATGGGAAATAATGAAAGAGTTCATGTTGTTGGTATAGGAACTATAGTTATCTACACCAACCAAGGTGAGAGGAGAGCGATCCAGTATGTCTATTATGCTCCAAATTTGAAGCATAATGTATTGAGTATTGGATAGTTGGTCCAAAAGGGATATAGAGTTTTGATGGAGAATAAAGTGTGAAAAATATTTAACAAGTAAGGAAGTAAGAATATTATATCTATAGTTTAGATGATAAGGAATTGATTATTTCCTCTCAAGATACAAATTGATCCTCTCAAGAGTAATGCAGTACTACATCAAGTAGCCTTCAAGATAGTCATAAAAGACACATCTATACTTTAGAATTTGAGGTATGGGAATTTAATATTTTATGGATTAGATATTTTATCTAAGAAGAATATGATTATAGTCTATCAAGAATAGTATAACCTAAAATAAAATGTGAATCATGCATACTAGGGAAATAACATAGGCAACCTTTTCAATTAGGAATGTCTAGAAAGACAAAACCACCTTTGGAATTGGTGCACTCAAATTTGTGTGGCCCAATGAAAAATCTCACCCACTCTAAGAATGCATATTTCCCAACTTTCATAGATGATTATAGTAGGAAAATTTTGATTTAATCTGAGACTTTTGAGAAATTTAGATGATTTAAGGCATTGGTTGAAAAATAAAGTAGATATTTCATCAAGGCCCTAAGATCAGATAGAGGGGGAGAGTATGTTTTTAATGAATTCCTAAATTTTTGAAAGAATGAAGGAATTAAAAATTAGTTCACCACTAGATAGACTCCATAGAAAAATGGAGTAGCAGAAAAGAAAAATAGGACCATCCAAGAGATTGAAAGTGAAAGGACTTTCAAAATAATATTGGGGTGAATTTGTAGTAACAAAAGTGTATTTATTAAATAGGTTTCCCAAAAATGATATTTGAAATAGGATTCCACAAGAAGAATGGACAAGCAGAAGGTATAGTGTTGAGCATCTAAGAATATTTGGGTGTGTGGCATATGCACATGTGCCAAAGGAAAGGAGGCATAAATTTGATGATAAAGGAGAAAAGTGTATATTCATTAGATATTGTGAAGACACTAAAGCGTATAAATTATTCTACCCTATTACAAAGAAGCTTATGATTAGCATGGATGCCAAATTCATTGAAAATGAATCATTGGATTGAACCATTGACACTACATTGGGTATCTCAAAATCAATACTCATAGATGATGGAAATGAAGATGCTCAAATTGAATAAGTCAAAGATCAGCAAGGTGAACAATTAGTAACACCTTTATTACCTTAAAAACATGATACTAAATTAAGCAACTCTAGTAGCATTTTAGATCCAACTCTTGGTTCTCTTATGCCTAGAAAGACAAGGAGCTTGAGGGAGATATATGATGATTCAGGGTATGATGATGAAAACTTGAATTTTTATTTTTTTTCTCTAGATGAACCTACATGTTTTAAATAAGTAGTAAAAGAATAAAAATGTTTTAAATCCATGAATGAGGAAATAGAAGGAAAATAAAGAAACAAGACATGGGAGTTAGTTTATTTACCTAAGGGTAAATAAGTGATTGGAGTAAAGTGGGTCTACAAGGCCAAGAGCATAGCAAAAGGTAAAATTGATAGGTACAAAGCAATATTGGTTGTTAAGGGATACAAACAACAACCTATTAAATACTATGATGAGACTTATGCTCATATTACAAGAATGGAAACCATGTAGATTGTCTTAGAAATAGTTGCCCAACACAAGTGGAAGGTATATCAAATAGATGTAAAATCCACCTTCCTGAATGGAGTATAGACTCAAGAAAGCACTCTATGGGCTTAAGCAAGCACTAAGGACCTGGTATAGTAGAATTGATGCATACTTCACTACAAATGGTTTCAGAAAAAGTAATAGTGAGCCCACACTTTACATCAAGGAGAGCCATGGTAAGATTTTGATTATTTTTCTATATGTATATGATTTAATCTTCATAGGAAATGATGATAATTTTATTGGTGATTTCAAAGATGTAATTAATAGGGAATTTGAAATGACAAATTTGGGTTTGTTAAGGTATTTTCTTGGTATAGAAGTACAACAGTTGGATCATGACATATTTATCTCTCAGTATATGTATGATTTAGAAATATTAAAGAGGTTAAAAATGTTAAATAGCAAGTTTTTTCCAATACCAACTACCACAAGTCTCAAGTTGAGTAAGGAAGATTTTAGCAATGAGGTGAATTCAAATTTATATGAGAGTATATTAGGTAGACTCATGTATTTGAGAACATCTAGGCCTTATATAGTGTATGCAATAAGTTTGATTTTTATATTTATGGAAACAACTAAGGATACACATTATCAATCATGTCAGATAATTCTAGGATATATCAATCAAACCAAGAATTATGGCATTCTTTATACATCATCAAGTGAATTTGATCTAGTTGGGTATACAAATAGTGATAGGGTAGGTAGTGTAGATGATAGGAAAAGCACATCTAATTATGTATTTCACATGGGTTTAGGAGCCATTTCTTAGGCATCCAAGAAGGAACCCATAGTTTCTCTTTCCATATTAGAAGCTAAATACATTGTAACAAATGTAGTAGTATGTCAAGCAATTTGGCTAAGGAGAGTCTTAGTATATTTGAAGAAGAAACAAATAGATGGCACAATCATATTTTGTGATAACATGTCTTTAATAGCATTAATGAAGAATCCAATGTTTTATGGATGAAGAAAGCACATACAAGTTTTTTATCACTTCATAAGAGAATTGGTTAAAGATGATGAAATCAAATTGGCATTTTGTAGATCCAAAGACTAGTTAGCAGACATCTTCATGAAGGCACTAAAAATGGAGACCTTTGAATATTTGAGATATAATTTAGGAGTAATGGATGTTTTAATAGCTAGTGGAAGAATTTAAGGGGAGTGTTTAAATTCATAAATTCTCCTATCTATTTTAGTATTTTTATTTTTTCATTGGTTTTTGTTTATACATTGTATCTTCCTATAAGTTGTATAAACTTCTTAAAATAGTAAAAATTTTATTCTAAAATATATCTAAGTCCTCTTCATATAGAGGAATATTTTAATCAAGTGAACATCAACTAGAAAGGCATAGTAGTAGTTGTTTTGGTGTCCATAATTAAAAGTGTAGTAACACTATGTTTTTTTTAGATCTAATATTCTAGCTCTCAGATGAGCTACTACCAGATAGAAGACAAATAGATACAAGCTTGGGAAGAATTCTTGATCTGACATTTCTCCTTCACATGCACTCTACTTAGGTAAAATTCTCTAATGATAAAATTAATCATGCTCCCTATAGACTGTATAGGCTATTCTTGCATTAGATTTGATAAAGGAGACCCTCAATAATAGGGGAAATATATTGGCAATGTTTCCCATTAGCATATTATAACAAAGACATCCTAAACCTGCTCTAATATCATTGTTGTAAATTTTAGGAGTTTACACAAAGAAAGAGTTGAAAAAATAATTTAATTCAAATAATAATAATAATATATTCGTCTATTCTATATCAAACATCTAGGACATACATACAAATATATAGGAGAATATTTCCTATAACCCAAGATTCCTAAATCTCTATAATATCTCTCCTAAAACTCCTATAATAAATAATACACCTAAATATGATATATTGTTATAATAGATAATAATATATTACAACAATATATAGTTGCCTCATGTTAATGAAATACTTCACCCTTGAAGGTAGGTACATGGTTTTTTATCAATACCATTTTGCTCTTCTTAATCATTTCAAACATATGTTGGAAATTAGTTTTCCTTTATTTATATTGTCTTTTTTGGATAATTTGATCAAGTTGAATAAGGACAATTATTCCAAGAACCATAATAATCACCCCATCCTAATCCATCAAGGCCTTATTTTGAGACTTTATCACTTCCAACTGGCCTTGTGTCCCCCTAAACTGATTAAAGTGAGCTTGTTGGAAGAACCCCCAACCAACTTGTCTCCTCTTGGTAAAAATAAAGGTAAGAAATTCCCAGGGACCCCCAAAAAACCCAAAATTTGGTTAGGGGGACCTAGTACTATTGATTGTGACATTCTAACAAAGACCCCTCCTTCTAACCCCCATTCCCATTCCCCTTTACCTCCTTGTGGAAAGTCTATCACTATCAGTTAGAGACCTAGGAGGGTGTCCATTAAGAGAAATTGAAAGGCTAGTGAAGAAGAGGTCAATGTTTAGCCTAAGAAGGTTAAGATTGGGATTGAAGACAATAGTGGTGGTGAGGTAGTGGATTTAGGTAAGACTTTGACCCAGGACCCTAAACTGGTGGAGGATGGTAAAGTGGGTAGTTTTAGTATTCGTAGATCTAGATGAATTGTTGGGATCCCTTCCATTAACCCCTAAGGTATTATATTATCTAACAATTTTGATTTTTTCAAAGATTCATTAAGAAAATATGGTGATGAAATCCCCTCTGAGTCAGAGCATGAGATAGAAGGAATGAGTTACTTCTTTGATATGAATGAACCATACTTAAAAGAGATGTAGATGATGTTGTAGAAGTCCAAAGTTAGAATAAGAAAAGTAATTGTTCACTATGCACCAAGATGGCTGAAGAGCTAAAGAATATCAAGACCAAGATGGACAAGATGCACAAAAAATGAAAGATTATGGTTGAATATGTTTCCAAGTCCCTTAGTCATGTGACATCAATTTTTGTTGTGGTAAAAGACTTTGATAGCAAGATTAAAAATATTGGAGTGGATTGTCTTGGTGATTATAAATAAATTGTTGAATTTATGATTAAGTATGGGATGACTAATAGTCCCTAGTCTTTTATATGGTTTGCTACTTTTATTTTTATTTGTCTATTGTTTTAGTGATGTGTTTCCATTGTTAGTGTGTTATTTCTATCTTGTCCAAAAAAAATTCCCATAGGGCGGCTGTGTACAGGGCCTAAGACCCTCTTCTCCTACTTAATCAAAAACAATATATGATAAAAATAATATTATAACTTACCATATTAACCATATGGTTATAAAAACTACCTAATTACTATTTTACCTTATGATAAATATCAAACTTACTATTTACCTCTTGGTAAATACCAAATCTAACATGATGTAAAATATATTCCTAACAAAAAATCTACCACAACATTTGTGCAAGGTTGGTTATTCACACTATAAAGGATAAAGACATATTTTGAAAAAAAATTAAAAAATTTTATATAAAAAAATTTTACTTCTTAGGTATAAAGACCCTATGAAGAATATTGGGAACAAATTTAAGTTGATGGATAATATATACACACTTATTTTTTAGATATGTGCCTTTTGTAATTCTAAGGATCACATATGTATTATGTATATTTGTTTGGATTTGTGTGGGTCCTTTATCATAATGTACTTTTATATCCTATGGATATTCTTACAATTGGGGTCGAACAAAACATTATGCAATCAATGGACAACATGAGGTTATAACATATATGGGTTGAATGGGGAAAATCTTATATATATGAATAAAAAATGGTGTCTCTAATGAACTAACATAATCTACTAGGTTATGTATAGCATAAGATAAAATGAGTCTACTTTTTAGGACATTACTATATTTTTCATTAATTAGTGATCAAAATGAATAGTGGTGTTTTGTTGGGGTTTAACAATACTAAGGAGCTACAAGTGGAAAGTTGAGTGTTAGTATAAAATATAATACATAGTGATCAAAATGATGTAGAAGCAAATTTGAAACATAAATATCCAACACCTATGAAAAAATATGGGCCTATTAGAAATGATGTAATTCATAATTTAAGATATTCCAAAAAAAGATAATTAAACCAACCATGGCGTTAAAAATGGGTAGTAAATATGAGGATCACCAAGCTATGTGATTTGCTAAAACCAATCAATTTCTTTCTATCTAAGGATATTTTATGATATGAATAATTAAATTAAAGGCCTTATATTGTATGTTTATTGATTGAGTCATCATACTAGAGAGTACAAAATAATTTTTAAATGATTATAACAAGTATTCCAAGATTGGAAAGTGGTGCTCAATTCATAACTTCAATAGTCCATGCAATGAAGAGTTTCACACAATGAAATATCTATTTATATAGCTTGATGAAGTAGGTACAAGTTATATATAGCTATAAAAAGGTAATTAGATAATATATTATGAACCCTATGATATTTTCAATAGTAAAAATATCTCTACTTCTCTTAATAATAAATTATATGAATTAAAAATATTGTTTCATTAACAAATGTCTATCAATGGTTAACCAATACACTTCATCATTTCCAATGGAAATCAAAAGAATTTAATTTCTCCTAAATCATATTTTCAAAAATTGAACTTGAAATTAATGCATCATCCATAACCATATGCTAGTGTATAGTCTAGTGTAGGCCTTGAGAAATGGATCGCCTAGTAGTGTTACTTGGTGTACAAAATCAAACCTTTTAAATATGTAATCCTTTGTAACATCTCACCATTATAGGTATGGGATGTTTTAAATGTGGTCAACCATATAATTACCATTTAAATTTATTCTATGAATTGAATCCTTGAAATTTTGTAATATATTGTCATGATCTAATATACCATATATGCAATTAGTTCATAGGCTTTCAGTCATTAGTTCCATGAAGTGTAAGAATATTGACAATTATAGTAAGAATTATACTCTTGATTGTAAGAGTTAAATGTTAGAACATCCTTGTTGCACAATTTCATAGAGTGGTTTGTCCAATAGTAACATAGATAAAATAATTAAACCATAAACTAGATGAATACAAGGATATCTTTTAATCACCTAAATAAATTCCTACATATTGTATACTAAACAATACTATTGATTTGATTCCTTAACTATCTCTACCTCAAACCTCCTTATATAACATATAATTTATATACAATGAATATTTTAAGTTTTAGATCTATGAAATCATGGATAATGGACACATCAAGATCATATCATTTCCTTTCATAAGCCCAATCGTGCTTACACCAAAGAAGGATGGGACATGAGGTTGTGAATCAATTAAAAAATTATCAACAAGATTAAAGTGAAGACCTATTATCCTCATCTTAATATTAAGGCATTTTTATACCATATCCGTGGTGTATAATTGTTTCCAAAATTGATCTTATGTTTGGGTATCATCATATTCATGTTGAACCTCTAGACATTTATAATGTAGTTTAAAAAAAAAGGAATGAATGCTTGAGTAATTGGTTATACCTTTTATGTTAATTAATAAAGTGAATTCATTCACTAAGATTATTAAAAACATCCTTAGGCCCTTTAAATATATTTTTTTAATCTAAACATGGGATGAACATCTACATCATGTTGAACTAGTGTTTCACATTTTGCAAAAACACAATTTTTATGATAACATGAATAAATGTTTATTTTCCATGCAAGCGATAAAATATTTGAGATACATTACACACACATAAGGAGTGCATGTGTGAAACTAACAAATATTAAATTCATATAAGAATTGGAAACACCAAATAACTTTACATAGATTCAATTATTTTTAGAATTAAAAAAATTTACAAGAGATTTTTGTTTAATTTTTATCCTTTGAACCAAGCTACCAAAGTTGGAACCAAATAAAGTTTCATCTAGTCAATTTCACAATAAATATAATTTGATAAACTAAAATTTAGACTCTATTTTGTGCTAGTACTTTTGTTACTTGACTATAACTTTTGAAGATCATCTAATTCATTCAGCAAAAAAATTAACTATCATAATGGGTATTGATAACACACCAAGTCCTAGATAGGATTTAATTTCTATTGTAATGGATTTAAAAACATATGATTGCAATAAAATATAGAATTAGATTATATATTTATCATCTTTTGTAAAATTTATTTAATTTAAAAAAAATGATTTTGAGTTTTTATTCAAAAGTTATGGCCTTCAAAAGTTATAAAAAATAATAGTTTAAAAACCTTAAGTATCAGTTTTTTAACCATTTCAATGGTTTTAAAATGTTAGGTGGTGGTTTTTAAATTCCATGATATTTTTACCTTAGATAGAATGGTATTTTTATATTTTTTAATGCACATTAAGTTTAAAGGATAGGGAAGTGTTTCAGAATCTATTTTCACTCTTAGTTTTCTTGTCTGAACTAAACAATGACTATTTTTTATTTATAAGAGCATGGGAGTTTAAAGAAGGTATTTAATGAATTTAAGGGAGTGTTCAAGTGGATTCACTTACCATTGAGTGTATTTAAATAAAAAAAAATTGAAGGCTACATAAATGAGATGTTTGAGTTTATTAGTCTCTTTTGATGAAGAAAAAATTCATCCACTAGTAGTGTATAGATCATTATGAGATTATGATAATTCTGAGGTTATTTTCATAGTAATCCAAAGAATTAAAAATCTTGTAAACTATGGAATATATTTGAGATGAGGAATATTAGCTTCACTCTTTCTATATTTTTCTTAATTTTATTTCACCAACACTATGCAAGACATATATATTTTATATTTTGTAAACGTTCATGTAAGTATAAGGTTGAACAGTTTCCTATGATGAATTAGGAAGAGAAATAAAGAGATGAGAAGCCAAATATTCATGTTAAATGTATAATCATCTATCACTCTTAAAAATATAAGTCATTTATTATTTTGGTTATTTTGATATACTAAATTTTGGGAATCAATGTCTATTACAAAAATAAATATCCTTAGCCTTAGAACTTTGCTATAACTAATTTTATGAATAATAATAATTTTATTTTATGAGTTATACATGGTTCTCTTTGAAATTATTCCTATCTTTGTGAATTTTTAATTTTAATCACTCAATTTTAGGTAGCATATCTTAATGAGGATTCATAGGGACCACTTCTAACAATGGCTCAATTACTAGGACATGCAAGGTGTTAAGAGGGTTGTTAGGTCAAAGAGACCTTGAAATATAGATGGATGATAGGATACACAATTTCATAGAGGAAAATTTTATTATAATATGATTTCATGCATAATAAATTATATTTACCCATATATATGGTGATATTGATGAATTTTTTGGGTGTTAATTGCCTAGATTGTTAGTGGCATGGTTGTCAAGGCTTAAGCACTATTGTTTTCGACCTTGCATAATGAAAAATTTGTAATGGAATGAAGTGAAGTTGTAAATGTTATGAAATATATATATATATATATATATATATATATATATATATATATATATATATAATGGACATGTGTAATTCAAAATAATAAACCATGTTTATTAAGTCAATAATAAAATTTAGCGTACAAGAACATCATGTTAGTATTAAGACTTAAATATTTGGCACGAAACATGAAAGGAAGGTTAAAAAGCCTAAAAGAGACCTAGAAGGCCTAGATTAGTAAACCTATAAGACACATACTTACATCAGATGATGAGGGAGTGATTATGGATAGTGAGGGATGGTGAGGGTCAATGATGGAGTGATGATGGATGGTGAGGGTCAATGAGAGAGTGATTAGGGATGATGAGAGACGAGGAAAGAGTGATTAGTGATTATTAATGATGAGGAAGGATTTATTACGGATTATTAAGGATGGTTATGATCAATGAAGGAGTGATTAGGAATGATAAGGGAGTGATTAGAGATGATGAGTGATAATGAAGGTTAATGAGGGAGTGATTATGGGCAAGGAGGGATAAGGAGGGAGTGATTAGGGTGATTATACATGAGGAGGAAATGATTAGTGATGATGAGGGATGAGGAAAGATTGATTAGGTATAATGAGGGACAAGGAGGTAATGATTAGGGATGATGATGGATAGTGAGGGTCAGTATAGGAGTGATTAAGGATGATAAAGGGGTGATTAGATATGACTAGGGTTAATGATGGTTAATGATGGAATGATTAGGGACAATAAGGAATGATGAGAGAGTGATTAAAAGTGATGAATGATGAGTGAAAAGTGATAAAAGATGAGGGAAGGATGGTGAATAAGTGAAATTAACACAAAGTGGTTATTTGATGTGTGTAGGTCATCAATATGACCTATGTTGCCCCAATTACACCACTTTGGATCAAGTTCAAAGTCAGTGGTTTTCAAACTTCAATTTTGAGAAACTTATGACTCCTAGAAATTATAAGAATAATTTTGAAAGCCAAAAAAACCTAAAAATGAGTATATTTTTACTAAAAATGGACATCAATTGCAAAAAGTTATGCCCTAAAATCCCTAGGTTCAATACTAAGACCCTAAAAATACCTAAGAAATGACTAGATTAGATTTTTAACATCTATTTTCTAGATTTTAAGGCATTTAGATATGAGAATAACTCTATAAAATATAGAGTGACCCTAATTTATTATATTTACTGAAATAAATTTAAATTATAAGGGATATAAATGTAAACTTATACTAATTTCTTAACTTTTGGATGCAAAATAATAAGAAAACATACACATTAATGTTAATACATACTTATTCTTGTAATGAATATGCATTATTGGTAATGTTTATATGTTATAACACAAACATATTATATCATGTTTATGTTTCTAAAATTTGAATTAACAAAATAAAGCCTTTTGGCTCAAATATGACTTTGGATTCCTGAACCAAAGGCTTGGACCTATCAAACTATAGCTGAGTCTAAGAGTTTTGATAGAAAACAATGAATTTAAAATTACATCACCAAATAAACTATGTATTTCAACAATAAAATTCAAAAAATTCTTACCATGATAATGATCATGCTCTCCTCTTTCTAAATATATGATTTTTATATTTTTTGGACTATTTTAATAGTTTTGTTTTAAACTTTTAGGACTTAGTTAATGTAAATTATATGTTGTTAAAGAGATAAGTATATTAAATTATGATATAAATATGTAATAAATATATCCATTAATATCTTATAGAATTGACCTAATTTGACCTTTATAAAAATAGCAATATGTAATGTAAATGTGAACTTAGCTAGAAAATGATTGAGATAGATAATATGGAAGCTAAAAACTGAGGAAGAGGTTAGTGTAAGTGTCATAAATAGGATCCAAGTTTAAAACCGCCTATTATAAAGTATCATCATGTAGTGATAGTTTCCCTATTTTGGTGTTAGTGTCCTCTATGCAAAGACTATCCTGAGCTTTTAGTTGTGCTTGTATCTAATTCTATGAGGCATGTTCCTATGTGAATGAATTATGAAACCTTGTAGATGGAATGTTTTAACTAATTTTAAGATAAAACCCTAATCCTCCATGTATGTAGGGAATTCAATTGATATAATCTAAAAAGTGTGTTTTTAGTGGGGTAGGCTAGACATCCTCAACACCATGTTGTGATGAGAGTTGCCTACATACCAATACTTCAAAGAGGTATCAAGTTTGATGTAGTTCTCCCCACCTAAGTTTTGGTGAAATTGAAAGTGAAACTAGTATGATAGTTGACTTAATTTCTTTGAATGTACTTGAGATTAGAAATCTAACCAATCTGAGCTTTAGAATGTTATAGATGGTAGTATGAAAAAGTATGGAAGAAAAGGGATTGCTAACCTTAATTTTACACAACTTATTATGAGTTTACATATGTAATTTTTATTTGATTTTCATATAGTGGCTACAAGGATAAAATTCATGTATTTATATATTTTGGTGCTTTTACAAGTGATAAAAGAGGTATAGGCCGACCCTAGGAGGTTTAGGATTTGAAAATATTTTTATTTGTAGAAAAAGGAGGGAAAGGACCATAGTGATAATATTAATATACTAGTGTCATGTGGATCTACAATCCCTATTATGGCACTAGTGTCTAAGTGCCATGTGGATCTACAATCCCTATTATGGCACTAGTGTCCAAGTGGAATAACCTTAGGCACAAAGGGCCAGGATGGAATAATGAGGGTCTAAGTCTACTTTATGAATGCCTCAAGATATTTTTGACCCAAACAAAGGTTGGTTGAGTGTTAAAATAAGCTTTGGGATAGTTATAGGGCTAATCTAATTATAGGTGGTCTCAATTATCACTCAAGAATCAATTTTAGGTTATTACATTTGCCCCCCCCTTTATTACATAAATGCAATAAATCAAAATGATTAGGATAAAATAAAAATAAGCATACCTAGACTTACCTAAGAGGTGAATCTCATGAGTCTAGATATGAGTATCTGAATAATGCTTCATTACATTTCCTACAAATGAAACATGTATAAATTAGTCCTTACTTAAGAGATATCAAAAGCAAATACAAAACTTAGTAAAGAAGTAAAACTAAGCAAATGGATAATAAAGAGGAAAGGAATGAATACACCTCACTAGATATGTAAACTAATGCATAAACCTAGTGAAAACCCATGTATGTGCTTATATATAGTGATCAATTAGTGAATAGATTATATTGAGTTGATGGATTTCTCAATACTCATGTGTGGGTGGCTCAAAAACTCAATCTAGTTTTGACTCCATCATTGCCTAGCCCTACTTGGTGGATCATGACATGTGAATAGCTTGGATTGATTGATGATGTGTCTAACCCTCTTATGCATGTGGCTCAAGAACTCAATTATACTATGACTCCATCCCTACCTACCCATATGTAGTAGATGAATTTGAAATTAAAACTACATGATGTAACTACAAATTTCTAACTAGATATATATAGCTATAAATATCAACTTTATAGCCATTCGGGTATATTAGGTGGCTCCATACCACTCGAGAATGCCAACCACTAAATATGTAGTAAGTCATGAAATTGATGTGTAACCTAGAATATGTTTTCTGATGTATATAAAATAGAGATTGACATGGAATTTGTCTTTCCATCTAATCAATCATTGTGTAAGTGATTAAATGTAAGCAATGTGACACGTACATGGCCCCAAATCTAATATGTAAGCATATAGATTCTAGAATGAGTTATAATATGTATCTGAGTATATGAACCATAAATGGGATGGTCATGCCATGGACGATGCCCCTAATATGAGTAAATTGGTATGAATCTGAGCTAAATTGAGTAAAATTGGTAAATTTATGATTGAACCTATGTAAACCTAGACTATACTTATTATACCTTTTTGTCTAATCTGGATGTTTTTAAAACTAAGGGTAATAGACAATAGTGCCATATCTTGGATAGTAGTGCCATGTGGATCTAGTGTCTATGTTTAGGTGTTAATGTATGTCACTCTATTTTCTATGAAACTATACTAATCTTTCTGTCATTATTTTCCCACTATTTTTACATGAGTCTGATTTCTATAATTTGAGTTTTTGTTCTAAAAAATGTACCATCAGTGCATTATGGGTGTTTGATCTCTATGACAAACCCATTTGAATGCCCCATCTTTTGAAGGAATTTTTTGAACATGTGCAAGAATTTTCCTTAAAATGAAAAGATCTATAATATGTTTGTTAGTTGGATCATATATGATATTTGCATAATAATCCAATATAATGTGCATACATGACATCAGAATGTAAGACAATCTGAGTATAAGTTTGTAATGTGTGATCTATGTTATGTCTATAATTCACAAGGGTATCAAGATAGTTATACAAATGTATGTAATAGAAAATTTGAGTAATAACTAAGGAGATGCCTAGGGGGATGGGGCATGATGCCCATCATGTCACCTAATTAGGAAGGGAAGATGTATGAGGTCACTCATGGAATCTACAATTGGAGTGTGTAACAAGTAAGACATAAGTGTCTTAGCCATGATGCCTACAAAAAAACATAAATAAAATACACATGAGGCATGTAAATTAGGTCAAGGGGACACAATACAAGGGATATGGGCATATGTCACTAAATATGAGAAATCAATACATATAAGGACATGTTCAAATGTCCACATACACAAATAACAAGTAAGTTGGATTAGAGACACATAGAAGGACATGTTAAAATGTACGCATACACAATTACGAAGGTAAATATTAGGACATGGACACATTTTAAAATCATACATATTGTGAAAAGTAGTGGCATAGAGACAAAGAGCAATTGCATATTTAGATTCCATTGAATAGAAGAATCATAGAGATATAATAAATTATAAATTAGGAAATCTAGAAATGAAAGGATGAATGAACATGTGATATAAATCTATGTAGGATCCAAGATGTACATATATTTAGTATAAATTAGTAGTATCCATCAAAATATATGAGTAAGTATAGCATGGTCAATATCAAGATATAACAATGCTATATCTATGATGTAGGGTATAGAAAGATGGAACCTGGTAATTGAAACTATGTATAGCGTGCCTCACATGGGTGAATGTGTCAAATGAAGAACTTGTGTATCTATGTAAATACCCCCAATGGGTAGATAATATATAATCTAGATTAGTGTAGTGGACCTGAGTCCTATAGTAATCTACAATTACTAGATAGAAATAAGTGAAACATATATGTATGATAAAAATTGACTATACTAAGATAGCTAGCATATGTAATGTCTTGAAAATATAATAAGTGTAAACATGACAATGTATAAAATCTATAATTTTGTATTCTCTTTAAATGTTTTTTTGTTTTTGACATATTATATTATTTTTATATTTTAAATAAATAAACTATATATAAGCAACATGAAAATGAAAATATATACAAGGAGCAAAAGTGAATGAGACTATGTAGAGAAGAGAGGAACATACTAGATGATGAGTCTCATGGGAGACTCACTATCAATGTGGTATGTGTCAAAAATTGAAATGGTAATCTCTCATGTTACGTGATTATTATGCTAGATTTAATGGCGTTACATTATAAATCTAGGAATTATTTATCATTGAAATCATAATATTCATAATAACCTAGAATGTTAGAGGGAATCACCTCATACTATGGAGTTGACCTTTTTGAATTGTACATTGGAATAATGATTTTCATTTTTTCCTTTGAAATTGTGCTTATTATAGGCATATGGTGCTCTAGAGGCTATTTTTCTAGAAATAATTTTTTGATAATGTTTTTTTAGATTAGCATGATTTTGACTTTACAACTAAAGTTCTTGCTCTTTATGTAACATTTCCTATATATCTAGAATTTTTGCCTTGATAAACTATATCTATGATTTATGTGCCTTATGATGTTTAATAAATCCTAAACCTTATTAACCAACATTATCAAATGCTAGAATAGAGAAGTGGTACCTTGGGTCTGCTTGCCCAAACCTTGACCATGATAATCAAAATATTGTAGATATTTTTGACCAAGCCCATACTACTGTGAAAATTGAGCCTCATTTTGGAGAGATATATTTTCCTCTTTTACTTGTTTTACATGTACTTGTTGTACTATTTCTTTTTTTTATTGTGATTTTTAAACCTTTTGTTATTTTGAGTTATATTTTGGTAACCAAATTTGTATTGTTTCTAAATTTGACCCCTTTAAATTTGTAAATGTGTCATTATATGTTGTTTGGATGAAGTTTCACTATGTCAATATTTTTTATCCATTATCTTTTGTGTTTTCCTTTTCAATACTAAACATGAATCAGTGTGGTGACCATGCATTCTATGATATGCACAAAAATATCTGGATCTCTTCACTGGGTGTAGAGGAGGTAGGTTTATCAACTTAGCTTTAAATATCTCCATTAGTATCTAACTGGAGCTCTTATTTCACCCTTTTTTTTGAATCATTTATAATATATTTGTTGTGTTGTACTTTATGATTTGGATATGAAAGGGTGTTAGGCACAACTTTTTTAGGTGTATATGTATATACATGATGAACACTAGCATATTCTAAAGACTTTACACATTTAATTTGATTTTCAAATAATGTGACATGTACACTAAATAAATAATTTTGATTCTATAAATATGATATTAGCTTATTCATACTAATAATTTGATCCCTTAGAGTCTCACAACTATAAACCCTAGTTGCTTTCGGATTGGACACGTAGGCACATGCCATGTAGGGGAGATGTGTGGATAGGCTAAGTATAAGCATTAGTAATAATAGTATAGGATACTTCATCTCGTGGATGAGTGATAGAATGGACCTAGTTAGAGGGAAAGTATCTATCACCCTCATGGAGATGAGGAGGAGAAGGATATTCTTTCATGTGCATAAGCTATACATTGAAACTTGAACCATAGTTATTATCTTATGTAATAGATCCTCTATGTATGTAAGGATTTGTTTCTTAATTGAATTATACATAAGATAAAGATAACATGGTATGAAATATGTCATATATTTAAACTATTTAAAGTATCATGTATATATGTATTTTAGTGAATTTCAACTTATATTTCAAGAAAGGAAGAAGGATAAATTAGATATGGGTATGGTTGAAAAACCTGTTAGTTTTTTCACACATTAAATTAGATGATTGTAGAGAGATCCTCTTTGGCTTGGGAGGATGACCTGAAAATAATACAACACTAAAGTAAATGGGTGGTTAGATAGATAGTTGGGTAGATTTCCTAGTGCTAGATAGATCTTGAAAGCAAGAGCTTCCTCAAGGGTTGTCAATCCACACATTTTAAAAAATTAAGTTTACAAAATATAAGATAAATTACTTGCATCAATAATCAAAAGCTACTCAAATTGAATACAAGAAATGTTAGATAAAGAAATAAATTAAAATAAATAATATAGAAATAAGTAGGTCAATACTAATGCTAAATAGGTTAGGTGTATTTCAAAAAATAGGTTGAGGGTCAATGAATAGGAAAATAAAAATAAAGTTGGATTTGGTTGAGGTTCAATGGGTGAAAATAGCTTGATGTTAATTTCTACCACAGTGACCATCGATGGTTAGTGCGACCATTAGCAGTTGAGGTGACCATCAATGATTGGGGCAACCATCAACAATTTGATATATCATCGGTAGTTGAGGTGACCATCAGTGGTTACTACATGTTAGGTCTGGGTTGATAAAATTTATATTAATAGAATCATAGAAGGTAATTCTAGGAGACATATTTATGTTGGATTGGTTGCAAAATACAAAAAAATTAATTGCTAGATTAAAAACAAATACTTAATTTGTTGGAGGCTAATTTGGTGATTATTTAAGGTGGTTGGTCTATTGGTGGAGACTATCATGATTTTTTATTTTTCAACCAATCAATGGTTACTTCATGTTAGGTCTGGGTTGATAAAAGTTAGATTAACAAAATCATAGAAGACAATTCTAGGAGATGGATTTATGTTGGATTGGTTGCAAAATACAAAAAAATTAATTGATAGATTAAAAAAATACTTAGTTTGTTGGAGGCTTATTTGGTGAATGATTGAGGTATTTGGTCTATTGGTGGAGACTATCATTATTTTGGAAGAGTATGGTACTTGACTATTGACTAAGGGGTGGTAGTAAGTAGGCTCTCCGATGTGATGGTTGGATCATTGGATTGCTAAAAGAACACTTGAAAAAGAAGCTCTAGATGTAAAATCTCTTGATAGTTATGGATTCATCCCTTTTCACCTCTTGTTCCTCTCTTATTATAGGCAAAGAAGGATAGGTGCAAAAAGATGTTAACAAGGGGTCTAACTTACTATCTAATTTTAACTTACGCATACATGGGCTCACACATGAATTAGATGGGCTAATTATAAAAAATCAAGTCAGAGTGAAGGGTCAATGAGATGGTTTAGATGGTGGAACCTGATCGTTGATGGTCAAGGTAATAGTTTATGGTTAAGGTTACCATCATAGCTTAAGGTCCAAGGTATAGTTGGTGTAAAAGGTGGCTTAAGTTAGTGGGTCAAATTAACTAGCATTAGGTCTGGTTTGGGGTCAAATAGTTTAGGATGGGCCCAAGGGGGTCCTAAGGTGGTCTCGGGGAATTATGACATTTGGAACCATCATGTATAGATATTTGGTGTCTACATTTTTCCCCTCTTTGTTATGTAGGTTGTATCAACAAGTTGTAAAATAAAAATGGATTGTTGGTGGAATGTTTAGTTTTCCCAAGCATGGGAGGAGGTGTTTACCCTTAAATCAAGAGTTGATGAAGTAGAATGGAATCAAGTGCAGGTTTGATGAGTGGGTAGTGGATGATAAAAATGGGTGAATGATAGATTGGGAACTAAAGAAAGAATTCATGCATGAAGTGCAACAAAAGGTGTGATATCCAAGATCATGCATAGATTAGGTTTCCATAGTTGGTAAAAATAAAGATCGATGCTAGAAAGATAAGTGACAAGTGGATTGTATGATCACATTTAGGCATCGAAGATAGGTGCACTCATAAATGAAAGTCTTCAAGGTGATGTCAATGTTTATGTGGGTATCTAAGATAGGAAGTGCTCTTGGGGAAAACATAAACTAGTCAAGGGAATTCATGGGTATCTAAGGTAGGATGTGCTCTCAAGAAGACACAAGTTGGTCTAGTATTCACAAGGTAGTGCAAGTTTAAAAAGTGGTTAACATGGTAATTTTTATCATTGCGTTTAAAAGGATAGGGAAAATTTTATCACAAAATGCATGTTCATTGGGCTAAATGGACCAATGGCAAGGTGATGAGGTGGTTGAGGTGGGTAAATAAGATAGTTTTCATGGGTGTGGGCTTTATGAGGTTAGTTAAAAATATGATTTCTTAAGGTAAGAGTATAAAAGTATGAAACTCCTAACCATAGATGGTCAGGGGTCTAAGGAGTGACCATCAATAATCAAGGTACAAACCCTAAAAGTGGAGTGATCAAAAGTGAAGCCACTTGTCTCATTTACCTATTATTAACTTGTGAGCTCTAGATTTTGTCATATTAGGTAAATTTGGTGATGATGATTACTTTAGAAGGTTAGTGATTGCTAAGTTGGATGTGTAAACTAAGTGGATCAACAAAAATATAGGGTGGCATGAATGCAGATGAGGATGGCAAGTGGATCCCTAAATCCCTCCTTGAAAATGGTTGAGGAATGAGGTAGGTGGCATCTTCAATTAGTAGAGTTAGATTTTAAACATGGTAATTGTGTTATTGATTTGGTAGGAGGGTGTTATGTTTTCCCCTTTTAGATTTGAGTAGTGAGAGGTTTCCCTATCTACTACTAAGGGTGTTGGTCAAGATGCTATTGGGATGCATAATGATTGAATGGGTACCTATGTTACTTGTTTAGATATATAAGGAGCTATGGGGCTTCAGAGCTCATAGAAGATATGGCATTAGCATCAAGCTTATCCTACATTATTAGGCTTATGAGCACATGTAAGTGTTGAGGTATATGGGGCTCTCATGGGTGGGGTATGCTCAAATATATTTCTCAATTAGTTTCATATGGTGGGGAGATGACTTTACCACTTTAGGTGTAGGAGGAGGAGCTCATGATGTAGATTGGTTCAAGGGTGCACTAGATGTATTGGTGATCGATGATGTTAGGTGGAGGCTATATGTTGGGTTTATAGAGTGGGCTAGATACAATAGGTATAATTTATCCCTATAGAGTTATAGGTGGATCTTTAACATGTAAGATAGGGAGGTAGAGCTCATTCCATTTGATAGGGTACAGAGGGAGTTCAGCTTGGTACAAGGTATCTCAAGACCATTTCCTAGATATAGGTAGGATGATATATAAATCCTACTACTTGAGCCACATATAGCACATACCTTGTTGGATCATGAAAAGTTACCATCATAGCCAGAGATAGATGATGAAAGTTTTCTAGATGGTTACCCTGCATGGTACCAGGCTCTTTACATGGAAACAAACTTTGGTGTGGATGATGGTGGCAGATAACCTATGGATGTAGATGTAATTAGTAGAGATCAGTGGGCACAAGTTCAAGGGGTTACCCTAGATCCACAAGTAAGAGTAGTGTTAACTAATATATAGGCATATGTTGTAGCACTATAGGTTCAATTGGCATCTTTATAGGGTCTGGTGGTTACACTTATAGGTGATAGGGATTAGGCTAGAGATTCATTAGCATTGGTCACACAGGAGAGAGACTCCTTAAGATAGACTAGAGGAGGAGTTACAATACCTACAAGACCACCAAGCACCATCCCCATGGCATAATACCTAGCCACAGTAGAAGAGTTATGCTACTATGAGGGTATAGTCTTGAGGTAGTTTTTTGATGAGCCTTGATGGGGTCAGTATAAAGCTCGTTTATCAAGTGGTGTCAGTATGGTAAAACTAGGTTAATGGGTTACTTCCATAGGTGGACTAATAGTTACTTTAAGGGGACATGCAATAGGACCTAGTGGTTATCCAAGAGATAGTGGTGTCCTTGGGGCATAATTATGATATAGTTTAGATATAGTATATGCTATTTTATATCATTTTGATACTGACCTATGAACTGATGTGATGAGATGTACATTTTGAGAGAGAGAGACATGTATATTGATGCATACATTATGATGTTAGACTCATGATTTATATATAAAATCCTTGCTTATTGCTCATTGTTTATGGTTTTGATGTGTAAGTTGATTATTTATGGATGGTATATTAATTATTGATGATTTTATATGTATATAGATGTTGATGTAGGCTCACCTAGCTAGGCATGTGTGTTTCAATAAATTTTAGATTATATTTTGAGAAAGGAATAATAAGAAACTAAATATGGGTATGGTTAAAAAATTGTTTGATTATGTGTGTGTTGAATTAGATGATTGTGAAGAACTCCTCTTTGGCTTGGGAGGATGACTATAAATAAGATAACATTAAATTAAATGATTGGTTATATAAATAGCGGAGTGGATTGCCTACTACTAGCTAGATCCCAGAAGCAAGAGCTTCTTCAAGGGCTATCAATCCATATGTTTTAAAAAATTAATTTTATAAACAAATGATAAATTAATCACATAAATAATCAAAAGGTACTAAAATTGAACACAAGAAATTCTTACTAAATAAATAGACTATAAATGACTAATATAGCAATAAGCAAGTCAATAACAGTGTTAAATGGGTCAAGTGTGCTTCAGAAAATTAGGTAGGGGTATATGAATAGGTAGGGACATAAAAAATTAGATTTAGTTGGGGATAAGAGGGTAAAAATAACTTATTATTTCCTTCCATAGTGACCGTCAGTGGTTGAGGTGATTTTCAACACTTAAGGTGATCATCGATGGTCAAAGTGACTGTCAGTGGTTGGACACACCATCGATGGTTGAGACAACTATTAGTGGTTATTGTGTGTACATTTGGATTGGTAAATAATTGGTAGATGAGATCCCAAAGTTGGATTTTGAGAGATGGGTTTGTGTTGGGCTGATTTTGAAATGTAAATAAAGTAAATGAATATTAGAAAATAAGTACTTATCTTGCAAAAGGTTGATAAGGTGGGTGTTTGATGTGGTTGGCCTGTTGGTGGATTATGGTATGATTCTAATAAAATAACAATACTCAATGCTTTGGAAGAGTGGAAAAGGAAAGTTAGATATCTAACACAGTGGTTGGATTATTGTATTGTTAATGATGATTTACTTGTAAAGAAAGAAACTCTGGATGCTCAAGATATTGATAATAATTATAGATGGATTTCACCTCCCTGCTCCTCTCTTCTCATAGGTAAAGGAGAGGTGTAATAAGATGTTAAATGGTATTTCTAATTTTAACTCATGCATGCAATGGCTCACACATTGATTTAGACAAGTTATTTTTAGAAAAATAAGGTGAGTGGTTTGCATGTTATCTTTTGGGATGGTGGACCCTGACCATCAATGGTCAAGGTAACCATCAATGATCATGTTGACTGTTGATGGTCAAGGACCAAGGTACAAAGTGGGTAAAAATGTAGGTTAAGTTAGTTAGTCAAATTTACCATGGTTAGGCTTGGTTTGGGGTTAAAGGGTCAAATTTGTTGCAAGGGGGTCTAGGGGTGTTCCAACATTTAGAATCTTGGTGTGTGGATTTTTGGTTCTACATTTTCCCCCTTTTTGTTATGCATCTTTGAATAAACAAGTTGTAAAATAAAAATGGATTATTGGTCAAAGGTTTGGTTGCCCTGAGTATGGGAGGAGGTGTTTCCCCTCAAAGCAAGATTTAATGAGGTAAAACAAAATTAGGTGTGGGTTTGATGAGGTAGATAAAGGTGATGATGAAGTTGGATGTCATGAAGGTGGGTGATAAATTGGGCACTGAAGTGTAAATAGGTACATAAAGTATGATAAAAGGTGTGATAACTAAGATTATACATAGACTAGGTTACCATAGTTGGTAAAAATAAGGGTCAATTCTAGAAGGACAAGTTACAATTATACCACATGACCACATTTAGGTGTGGTAACTGGGTACACTCACAAGTCTCCTAAGTGATGTTTATGTTTTGATGTGTATCCAAAGTAAAAAGTGCTCCTAGTGAAAACATAAACTTGTCAAGTGTCATGGGTATTCATGGTATAAAGTGCTACCAAAAAGACACAAGTGGGTCTGGTATGCATAAGGTGGTACAAGTTCAAAAAGTGGTCAACATGGCAATGTTAAATCTATGGTCAAAGGACTAGGCAAAAATTATCATAAAACATGTGCTAGGTTGGGCTAAAATGTCCTAACGATGAGGTGATGAAGTGGTTGAGGTGGGTGGAGAAGGTAATATCCATGGGTAGTTATTTGAAAATTTTGGTGTGGAAGGGGTAAATTGAAAATGATTGCCCACATCTTGACTATCAGTGGCCATGGGTCTAAAAGGTGGCCATTGGCAGTCATCTTGACCATAGATGGTCTGGGGAAACCCCTAAAAGGCTATAGAATAAAAGTAAAAATTGGATTTCATTTCAATCATTGTAACTTGTTGACCTTTAGCTCTAGCATTTGGCATGTTCAAGTGAAAATACTACTAATAAGGACTGTAGGGGAGTTGAATATTATTTGAGGTGGAGAGTAGACTGAGTAGACCTAGGGGACTAGTGAGGATGCAGAGAGCACATGGATGTAGAAAAGGATGGGCATGTCTATAGATTACTCATTGATGGTTGTCATGAAATGAGGTTTGTAAAGCCCTTAAATTAGTATATGTAGTTTGACATGCATTTTCATTAAGTGTGGAAGTTGATTGTTTTGTGGGTAGGGTTAAGAGTGATTATACCAGGTTGTGCCTTAGGGGTAGGGTTTTGATATTTAGGTCAAAGTAGTGTGAGATTCCAAAAATTGGGGAGCATTATGTTTAGGTAGGGGTGGGAAAGGGACAAAATTGAGGTAGATATGTTGTGTTAGTGGGGTCTTGGGTGTATATTAGGGTAGAATAGGGTTTGGGTGTTCTGCTCGTAGAACACCCACAATGACTATCAATGGTTGGGTCCAACCATCGATGGTTGATAGTGACCACCAAAATTTGAGCCATCTAATTTTTTGTTGAATGTTTACAAAATACCTTGGGTTAGGTTTGGTGGGAGATAGTGTTAGATTTATAGATGGTTAATCAATAGGTTGGTTGGGTAAATGTTTTTAAGTGACAACAAATAATGAGTGGGTGGTAAAAGAGTATAGATTGTAGAGGTAAATTTGAGTATGTTGATGGTTAAATGTTTTTTGGATAGGTATGAGTTAAACAAGGTAAGTTCATAGTCAATCATAGTATAGAGAACTAAGTTGTGTTGTTGAATGAATGTTTGCAAGCCCAAGAGCATATATAAATGCATGATCGAGTGTCATGCATATTCGTAGAGATCCACTAGGGGATGACCCTAGTTGATTGGGCCCATATAAAGAAGGTTAGGATAGGAGTGATGTATTATTACCAACATGTTCTAGGTGATGTATCCATGATCATAATGCTCATTGAGAGATGGGATCTAGATATAAACACCTTCTTACTATCGACTGGTAAGATTATGATCCTACCAAAATACATGCAAAAGATTACATTGTTTCCCATTTGAGGTGATCCAATCTACCACATAGAGTGAGAGGAGCATGAATATCACCTTGAGTTATTATATGGTAATGACCATGATTGGGTTAGATGGCATGTTAGGGGATTCATCTATAGCACATTGTACAATAGGGTACCAAGTGAGAGGAGATTGATGACTATGCTTATGATTGTTATTTGATGATTTTCTCTTCCAAAATAAAGTAGTAGGAGATTTCCATACTTACTATTGTAGGTGTTGGTTGAGTTGTTACTAGGGTAGATTGTATTCAACTAGGTACATATTCTCTTGGTGTAGATATATAGGGAGTTGTGTGTTTTTAGGGCCCATAGGAGATATGGCATTAGTGTCAATATGGTTCAACACTATTGGGCCTATGAGAACATCTGAGTGTTGAGGATGATAGGATTGTTGTGGATGGGATATGTGTAGATTGAGTTCCTAATTGGTTATTTTTGACAATTTTCACCCCACAGGTCAAATTACAACTCTTATCATTTGAAACTTTGCATAAACATGTCTATTTTTCCAAGTGTCAAATATTGGTCTTTGAAATTTTTTTTGAAGGGCTCCTTCCTTTCAAAAAGGTCCATTTCAATAGTTTTCTTGAAGGGAACTTCTTATCAAATTGGGCTTGTTCATAAGTTTGAAGGAATTAGGCTTGTTTAAATTGTCTAAAGGATTATTTTCCATAGCTAATGGACTTGAAATATTTTTCAAATCAAAATTTATAAAGGTCCATTGAGAATTTCTAAGAGGACCATTTCAATTTTACCTAAGGGTTTATTATATAAATCCAAAAGGGAATTTTCAAATTTCTAAACGCTGCATTTCAGAATAGTTGAAGGGTATCTGCCCTTCGAAAAAAGACATTTTCAAAGACAAAGTGGACCATTAAAATTTTTATAAAAGTTAATTTTCATAATAAAAGGTCCTTTTCAAAATCCAAAAGGTCCCTTACAACAAATCCAAAGGGACATTTACATTTTTTTCAAAGGGTTCATTTTTCTTCAAAAAAGTTCATTTCTAAATTGCCGAAGGGTTATTTTTGGCAAAAAAGGTTCATTAAAGAATTTTTAAGGGTCATTTTTCCTTTAAAAAAGTTAGTTTCAAAAATCTTAAAGGTTCATTTCAATTTTTTGAAGGGAATTGCAATTGTTCTAAAGGGTATACTTCAAAATTTTGAAGGGTCATTTCTTTCAGCAAATGGTCCATTTCAATTCTTTCAAAGGGAAAGAGGACCTTTACAACTTTCCCAAAGGGTCACTTTTAAAAAATATGAGGTGTCTTTGCTCAGATGAAAGACCATTTAAATTTTTCCAAAGGGACAATTTCAAATTTACTGAGGGGTCTGTTCAATTTTTCTAAAGAAATGGGGTCTTTTCAAATTCTCTAAAAAGGTCATTTACAAAAAGTCTCAGGACCATTCCAAATTTTATGAAGGGACTTTTCCAAAAGTTTGAAGGGTCTTTCCTTAGTTGAGAGACCATTTCAAGAGTTCCAAGGACCATATCAAGAAATCTGAAGGGAAATTTACAAAAGTCCATACCATGAATTCCTTTAAACAATTTATTTGAAGGAATTGTCCAATACACAAAAACATGAAGACCTAATTTCCTTTGGAATTTTTGTCTGAAGGAATTATTCAAGGTGAAAGAGACAAAAAATCTGAAAGAAAACTCCTAAAGCCAAAAATCTCAAAAGAAATAGCCAGAAGATATGAATTCCTTTAGAAAAAAAATTTGAAGGAAAGGAAAGGAAGGAAAGTCCACGAGAATAGATAGAAGCAAATAGCCTAAAGGAATTACCTCAAAATAGATCAACAGAACAAGATTGAGTTAAATGGTCAGCAAATCCAAAGGGATAATTAATTAATGATAAATGACATAAGCACATTCTATAGCAAGGAGATTAATGGACAAGGAAAAGCTAGGTTTTCAAAAGGATTTTGGCAAGATTTTGATAGCCAATCAGTAGAAGACAATGATGACTTCCCCTTTTGACTCAGATCAATGCATTTTATAGTCACATTTAGAACATGCAAAGTGACCCAAGCAAGATTGGACTATAGTAATTAGCACGTTAAATAATAAATGTAATAATCAAATTATTCACAAACATGTATTTGCCTTCAAGCATGGCTCTCTCAATTCCAAAATGGAGACTTGAATGCATGAAGGGCTTGAGTAGTTTAACATTGGATGGTTGTTCAAGGAGTTAATATGGAGTTACTTGGCATTGACTAGATGAAGCTTATCATGCATATTCCTTGTTTTCTATGCAAAGAAGGACTCTCTCTTATTTTGACTTAGCTTCCAAATGTATCAAGTGGAGTTTCTCTTTGAATATTTGCATAGCATCATGTATGGAGAGAATTGAATGACCAAAGATCCATGCACATTTGATAAATTTTGAATAGTTTAATGTTTATTCTAAATAATTATTATGAGATGGGCTCTCCATCATTTTCAATGCCAAAGAGCTTTTCATGCAAGACATAAGACAAAAGGATATTATTAGAAGGATTTGTTATCTTTTGATAGCTGAAGTTAGACTCGAGGTAATGTGGGACTTGAGCTCCTCTTTTTTTTTCAATTCCAATCTCTTGGCTTTTGTATGTTTTTCTATATAATTTAGCTTTTCTAGCCATTTTAAGAATCCTCTTTTGGCAAGATCAGACTCTACCAAAATTTAAGTTTTGTAACCTTTTTAGATAAATAGAGGGACTCTTTCTTTTAGATTATAGAATGTTAGTATAGTGTATTTATGTCAGTGATTTTCATGTGTGATAGAATTTTCTTCCTTAGTCTTGATTCTTACCTATTTACTAGTTGATCATATTATGCAGGTCGTGTTCTATGTTTAATGTCTTTTGGTTGAAGTTACAGTAGATGTAAGTGGCTAGTTAGTGCCTTGAATAAGGCCTATTACCTCATTTCCCTCAAGATTTGATCACCAAATATAACCTTTTCATGAAATATTGATGCATAAGAGTCAATTAGAATTGAAATTTCAATCTTTTTCTTATCTAATCAGTGTTTTTAGGAGGTCAAATTGAGTGTATGAACTAGAATATAGGTGTATCACCATTACTAGTTAGGATTTTTTCCTTCAATTCTCTTTCTTCCCTTTTCCCTAATATTTTGTAGCATATATTAGAGATCCTAATTTATACACCAAAGGGAGATATCCCTTAGAATCTAGAGACTCAATCCATTGATTAGGCTACCCACAACCTAGGATTATTTCCATGTTTCAGTAAATTATGAAGGCCTGAAACTACATTCATAAGGGTGTGAGTCTGATTGACAACAATTTTTGGTATGCCTGGTGGAACATCAAAGAAATTATTTGCATATATAAAGAAATTTGAAGCTGAGGAGAAGCAGTTACAACAAATAATAATATTCATCTTCATCATAAGCTAAATATACTTTAATTTGTAAGGTTTATAGCACCATTCAGGCAATCCTTTCATGTCAAAGGCTACCACAAGATCAGCTAGTAAAGTTATTCCTTTTGAATTTATATCATATAATAGATTAAGGTTTAAGAGGGAAAATCCGTATCCTCAAAAGAAATATTTATCCCTTGGTTATCTTATTGTTCTAAGCACTACAATCCTCATTAATATTTATCCCTTGGTTATCTTATTGTTCTAAGTACTACAATCCTCACTATCTAATGGCCATCAAAAACCAGATGTTTATTCCATTCAATAGAGGTAGTCCACTGAATCTATCCCAGTTTGACAACATTTTTGTGTCTACTCTCAAAAGTATCCCATTATTATTAGGATAAAATCAAATAACCCCTATTGAGCATATCCAAGATGTAGCTAATATATGTTCAGTCCATAATGTTGTTGAGGATAATGTTTTTATTAGAATAGTTTCTCCTTCCTTCAAAGGAAAAGCATTGCAATGGTATAGAAACCTCCCACTAAAATCCATTTCTACTTGGGATGAATTGGGTGTAGCTTTAGTCAAGTAATTTGAGGACAAATCTGATCACCTATCTTTAGTTGAGTAATTAACCACCATAAATAGATCTCCTCATGAGTTCATCTCTAATTTTATCCTCAAATTCCAAAATACATGGACTAAAATACCTATGTTGATTAGGCCATCCCTTGAATATGCATTTTTTTACTATTTTAAAGCTCTTAACTTTGATATTAGTGTGATGATATAGTCAATGGGTTATAATACCTTGACAGATGCTTATGACGTTGTAATAAGGGCAGAGAATAGTTTGATCCAAGATCATAAGATTTCTATAAGAACTCTAATGCCTATATTTATATAAATAAAGTCCATAATATCCCCTCAAATTCCTCATATCGCATCCTTAGCTCTTATTCCATGACTTTAAGCTCAAATTATAGCCCCTACTAGTTAAGCTAGTGAGATAGGAGAGTTGAAAAGCTTGTTACAATCCTTTGGGAATGAAATAATACAACTCAAAAGACAAAAACATTAGGCTAATAGGCCCTATCAACAACAAATTAGACCACCTATTATCCCTTCAAATATTAAAGGCTTCCTTATCAAGATTTTAGAGAGAATAGACCACCTTATCAAACACAGGGAGCCATAACTCCAACTAATACATATGTTACCCTTGATCCTAATGCTAATTCCACTTCAAAGGCCATTTTTCCCACCCTGCCTCAAAATAAATTGATGCAGGATTCAAGTTAGAAGTCCTCAAATATCAATGATGCTCAAAACCAAGCCTCAGTGTCACAAAACATCACTATGTTATAAATGATACAAGAAGAGTTTTATTTTCAAAGAGGCCAATACCAAGATATAATTTTTGCATCACAAGGAGAGATTAAACAAGTTCAAGAGCATCTTGAGTTCATTAATGTAATTGGCAAGTAGATGATCATGTTGCTTTTACTTAGGGTGTCAAAACTAATAATACAAGTGGTCAAGTTACAACTATAACTAGATATAAAAGAAGAGCCATTGATGAGGCTCAAGAGGTGAAAAATTCTTCAAGTACTCCTAATGTTTTTTCTAAGAGTACAAAAGAACAACTTGCTACCCCTATAACTTAGAAAAATTAGAATATAGAGGTTAGTAAAGTTCATCGAATACCTCTAGTTTGTAAGCAGCTAGTTCTTCAAAAAGTACAACCAAAGGTTGGTGGATGTTAGTTTAGTGTAATAGATTATATAGAAATTCTAATATCACCATTATAATGTGGGATTATCTTTCCATTCCAAGACAAAAATATATGTTCATCCAAGAACTTTCAACTCTCAAATTGTCTCCAAAACCAATTGAGAAAGAAGGTGTCATCTTAACAAATTCAGATCAACCAAATAAGAAACAAGTATATCAAGTAAATAATATGGAAAATTTGTATATAAATAAGTTAAAAACTAATAAATATCCTCTTTTTTACCTTTCTTTGATAGTAGGTGATATTTTAGTTCATAACTGTATAGTGGATAGTGGAGCTAGTAATACAGTCATGCCTAAATAGATTGTAGACAAGCTTGGCCTTGTTTATGAGCCAAACACTAAGGGGGTATTGAAATTATATGGGTAACAAAAAAATATGGTATGCATCATAAAATATCTAAAATTTATGTTACATGCTTGTCCCAATGTTACTATTCAATAGGATGTTGTTGTGGTAGACTTGTCTCCTTACTTTGTTATGTGCCTTTCAAGGGACTTCACCTCAAATATTGGAGTATATTTATTAGATGATTATAATTATTTTTTGTTTATAACCAGGTATGTTACTAAGGTAAAAATTCATTTTGAACCTATTGCATGTTTCCATATGGAGCCATATATGCCAAGTATTGTGAACACTAACTGTATCATCTTGGATGATGTACTAGAAACTAGTGGAGTAGAAAATGGATCACCTTTGGATGGAGTTAAAAAAAAATTTATTGATGAGTGGGCTTATAATTTTCATTCTCATGATCCTTATAATCTTATTTAATAATAAGGACTTGGTGTGTATTGCCTTCATGAGAATGATGTACCAATTCTGGCCATGGTTAAGGATGATGAATCTAGTGAAGGTTTGTGACAATTGTACTTTGATGGATCAAGGAATAAACATCGTAATAGAGATTTAATTATGTTAGTTTCTCCAATAAATCAAATTTATTTCTCATTTATTAAATTTCATTTTGGTTTTTCAAATAATGTTGTTGAGTATGAAGCACTAGTTCATGATTTACAGTGGGATAGGAAGATGAAAGTCAATTCCTTGCAAGTTTTTGGTGTTTTTGAACTTATAATTCACCAGGTAAGAGGCTTAAATGTATGTAAATTTTTTTTATTGAATCTTAAAATCATATAATATGGGACTTACTTGAATATTTTCAAGATTTTAACATTCAGGCAATACCAAGAGGCAAGAATAAACACGTAGATAGGTTGGCTACCATTAGGTCACAATTTAAAATTCTAACTAATATAAAGAATGAGAAAATTTAGTCACATATAAATGTGGTTATAAGGCCTTTTATTCTAGATAATCATGATAATTGGTAGGTGTTTGAAGATGGTAATCAAATTGTGAGATTCTTGTAAGAGGACGTTGAGTTTTCTTCAAGAAACCAATCAAAGTTTTTACATAAGTATGGTGATCAAGTTGTGAAACTAAAAAAAAATAAGTTTCCAAAGGTATTTATCACACTTGAGAACATTTTTAGTGGTGATGATGAGTTAAGGAAGGAGAAGTCATCCTTGTCAACAAAAGAAGAGCACTATGCCAAGTTAGAGAAAATAGCTATTAAGATTTTGAAGTTGGGTAAAGTATGCACTCCTTCACAATAATAAGCTTTCATTAAGTTATGCACAAGTTTTTTTGATGTATTTTCATGGAAATATAGTGATATTAATGGATATGACCCAAGTTTATCTCAACACACCATTGAGTTAGAGGCTAAAACTAAACTAGTGAGACAAAGACAAAGGCCCATTAATCCTAAGCTTGAGCCTTTGATGAGAGCTAAGCTTCACAAGATCATAGAGTAAAATATTATATTTATAATTAAGCACTCAAATTTGGTGGAAAATCTTATTCTAGTAAGGAATAATGGTGATATTAGATTGTGTGTCAACTTTCATGATTTAAACAGGGCTTCACTTAAAGATCACTATCTATTGCCATCAATGGAATAGATTTTACAACTTATTTCATGTTCAAAAAAAATTTATTTATTAGATGTATATAGTGGCTAAAATCAGATTATATTCAAGGAATATGACCAATTTAAGATAGCCTTCACAACCAAGTGGGGGACTTTTGCATATAGAAAGATGCCATTCAGTTTATCTAATGTCGGAGTAACCTTTTAGAGAGACATGGATATGGCATTCCAAAGCCTTCTTAATGAGTTTTTACTTGTTTATTTGGATGATATAACAATTTTTTCAAAGAGTATAGAGGATCACATGGTTCATTTCAAGCAAGTGTTTGAAAGGTGTAGGCAATTTGGGGTATCTCTAAATCCCAAAAAGTGTGTCTTCTCAGTTCATGAAGGTAAGCTTCTTGGACATGTTGTTTCAAAGCATGGTTTAAGCATAGATTTTGAAAGGTTAGACTCCATTATTGCACTCTCCTTGCATAATCACAATAAGGCTATGCAAATCTTCTTTAATAAAATCAAATTTATAAGGAGATATATTTCAGATTTTACCATTTTAGCTAAGCCACTTACAACCATGCTAAAGAAGAATCAGAGCTTCAGCTAGTCCAAAGAAGGAGTTAAATTTTTTGAAGATATTAAGAAGGCCATATTTATTTCTCTTACACTTATAAATCCATATTTCATAAAGGATTTCATTTTTTACACATATGCTAACATGGACACCATTTTAGGCATTCTTATGCAATAAAATCATGAGGCTTTGGAGCAACCAATAGCCTTCTTTAGTAAAGGCTTAGAAGAGTATGAAACAAGGTATTCTTTTCTTAAAAAACATGTACTTTTAGTTATAATTTCTATTTAAAAGTTTATATACTTGTTTTCTTACAATGAAATACACCTAATGTTTTCTCATCCGAGTATCAAGGAGTTCCTTTTGAACAAAGATATAAATGAGAAGAGAGCTGGTTGGATAACCAAGGTAATCGAGTATGATATGTAAATTAAGGTCAAAAATCTGATTAGAGGTGAAGTAATTTGTGAGAATTTAGCTCAAGACTTTCAAGATACTAATGAGTTTGTTTTGGTGTCAAATGATGAAGAATTTGTAGTTGGTCATACTTCACCTTCCAGCTAGTTTCATAACTTGGTAAGCTATCTCCATGATGGTTTTTATCCCTCTCATCTAAGTTATTCAAAAATAAGATATTTTAGGTTGTAATCAATTCTATTTTTTCTTATTGATGGTGTTTTATTCAAGAAAGATATCAATGGCATGTTGCTAAGATGTATAGAGCTAGGCCAAACTCAGAGATTGCTTGAAGAATTCCATGATGGACATGGTGGGTATTATTGGCCTAGATTATTTATTGATTGTCATGCATGGGTAAGGAAGTGCAAATAGTGTGTTATGTTTATAGGAAAAGTGAAACTTGTAGCTTTACCTCTTCAACCAATTGAGGTGGAACAACCCTTTGTCTAATGGATATTGTACTTTATTGTTCTCATAAATCCTCCTTCAATTTCAGGACATAAATAGATTCTAACTACTACAGATTACTTCACACATTGGATAGAAGCAGTGGAATTGAAAGAAGCAAATGAAACCAATGTTATAGATTTCTATAAAGGATTTTTTACTATATTTTGAGTTCCTTCAACTATTATTTATGATGATACAATGGCTTTTATGGTAACTAGGATCAGTCAATGTGTTGTCCAAAATGGGATTTATCTTAACACTTCATCAAACTATTATCCATAAGGTAATGGCCTTGTTGAATCTACAAATAAGAACCTATTGAATATCATAAGAAAGACTATTAAAAATAATCAAAGGTCATGGCATCTCAAGTTGAAGTCAACTTTATGGGCTGATAGGATCACCTATAAAAGATCAATAGCCAACTCTCCACACAAGCTGGTATATGGTAAGGAAGCAAGGTTGCCCATTTCTCTTGAGTTTATTACTTTAGAAATAATGCATCAGCTTGAATTGTTAGAGAATGATCCTATGGAAATCAAGTATGTTGAGATTATGGAGTTGGAAGAGGTAAGAAATTAGTCCATGCTAGCCATGGAAATTCATCAAGCACAAGTGAAGAGAGTTTTTAACAAAGGAGCTTCTTCATGAAGTTTTAAAGAAAGAGATTTGGTCCTCAAGTGGGATGAGGATCAAGCTAAACCAAGAAGTCACATAAATTTTGATTCCCTTTGGAGTGGCCCATACACAATCTTCAGCTATAAATCCCATAATGTCTTCCAACTATCAAAGATGGATGGTGAGGAGCTTCCAATCCTAGTCAATGAGATACATTTAAAACATTGCTACTAAAGAGCTTGGCTCCTTATACATAGTTAGTTTTTTTGTTTTCCTCTAAGTGTTATTCAATAAAATTAGTTTTATTCTATTTTTATCCCAAATAATTACTTTATTTGCACATTTGATTTGTTTAGTTAGTTTTCCCTGTTTGTGTGTTTTCCTTCTTATTTTGGAAGATGAAGGTTGTCTCATGCTGAGTCAAAAGAGAATTTGCAATCATGGATCAAATTTTTCATTACTTTATGAGACTAGGAGTCATGTAAATGGTCTGGTTCTTAAGTACAGTAGGCATGCTTCCCAATTGAGTCACCAAAATTTTGATAATTTTGACCCCACAAGTCAAATTGCAACCTTATCATTCTAAACTTTGCATAAACATGCCTTTTTTTCCAAGTGTTAGAAATTGGTATTTGTAGTTTTTTTCAAAGAGATCCTTATTTTCAAAAAGGTACATTTCAATAGTTTTCTTAGAGGGCACTTCTCAGTAAATTAGGCTTGTTCATAAGTCTGAAGGAATTGGGCTTGTTCAAATTGTTCGAAAGGTTCTCTTAAATAGCTAATGGACTTGACATCTTTTCCAAAGAAAAATTTATGAAGGTCCATTGAAAATTTTTAAGAGGACCATTTCAATTTTTCCAAAGGGTTTATTATAGAAATCCAAAAGGGCATTTTCAAATTTTTGAATGGTGCATTTTAAACAAGCTGAAGGGTATCTGCCTTTTAGAAAAAGTCATTTTTAAAGACAAAGTGGGCCACTAATTTTTTTTTTGAAAGGTACTTTTTGAAAGAAGAGGTCCTTTTCAAAATTTGAAAGGTCCCTTACAACAAATCTGAAGGGACATTTAAATTTTTTCTGAAGGGTTCATTTTTCTTTGAAAAAGTTCATTTCAAGATTGCCAAAAGGTTATTTTTGACAAACAGGGTTGATTCAATAATTTTGAAGGGTTCTTTTTTCTTTAGAAAAGTTAGTTTCAAAAATCCTAAAGCTTCATTTCATTTTTTTGATGGGTATTACAATTATTCTGAAGGGTATACTTTAAAATTTTGAAGGGCTATTTCTTTCAACAAATAGTTTATTTCAATTCTTCCTAAGGGTAAGAGGACCTTTGCAACTTTACCAAAGGGTCACTTCTTAAAAATCTGAAGGGTCTTTTCTCAGATGAAATACCATTTAAAATTTACCAAAAGTACACTTTCAAAATTATCGAGGGGTCTATTCAAATTCTCTGAAAAGGTCATTTACAAAAAGTCCAAGGACTATTCCAAATTTTCTAAAGGTAACTTTCCAAAAGTTTAAAGGTTATTTCCTCAACTGAGAGACCATTTCTAAAGTTCTAAGGACCATATCAAGAAATCTGAAGGGTAATTTACAAAATTCCATATCATGAATTCTTTCAAATAATTTGTTCGAAATAATTTTCCATTGCAAAAAACTTGAATATCTAATTTCCTTGAAACTTTTTGTTTGAAGGAATTATTCAAGGTGAAAGAGATAAAAACTCTGAAAGAAAAGTCCTAAGGCTAAAAATCCTAAAATAAATAGACAGAAGATATAAATTCCTTCAGAAAAATTGTCCAAAGGAAAGGAAGGAAAGTTCACAAGAATGGATACAAGTAAATATCCCAAAAGAATTAGCTCAAAACAAATCAATAAAACAAGATTAATTAAAATGGTCAGCAAATCCAAAGGGCATAAGCACATTCTACATCAAGGAGAGCAATAGACAAGGAAAGCTAGGTTTTTATAAGGATTCTGGTAGGATTTTGATAGTTAATTAGAAAAATACAATGATGACTTTCCATTTTGACTCAGATCAATGCATTTTATAGTCACATTTAGAGCATGTAAAGTGGCCTAAGAAATATTGGACTACAGTAAAGAGCATGCTAAATAATAAATACAATAATCAAATTATTCAGAGACATACAATTGCCTTTAAGCACAACTCTTTCAATTCCAAAATGGGAACTTGAATGCATAAAGGGCTTGAGAAGTTTAGTATTGGATGGCTATTCAAGGAGTTAACATAGATTTACTTGGGGTTGACTAGATGAAGCTTATCTTGCATTTTCCTTACTTTCTATGAAAAGAAGGACTCTCTCTTGTTTTGACTCAGCTTACAAACATATCAAGTGGAGTTTCTCTTTGAATATTGGCATAGCATCATGCATGGAGAGAATTAAATGACCAAAGATCCATGCATGTTTGATAAATTTTGAAGAATTTAATGTTTATTCTAAATAGTGATTATGAGATGAGCTCTCCATCATTTTCAATGCTAAAGAGCTTTTCATGCAAGACATAAGACAAAAGGATTTTATTGTAAGGCTTTGTTATCTTTTAATAGTTGAAGTTGGACTTGGGATGATGTGGGAGTTGATCTCCTCTTCTATTTTCAATGCCAATCTCTTGGCTTTTGTATGTTTTTCTATATAAGTTGGTTTTTCTAGCCATTTTAAGAATCCTCTTTTATAAAGATCAGACTCTACCAAAATTTGAGTTTTTTAACCTTTTTAGATAAATAGAGGGACTATTTTTTTAGATTCTAGAATGTTGGTATAGTGTATTTATGGTAGTGATTTTCATATGTGATAGAATTTTCTTCCTTGTCAAGTCTTGATTCTTACCTATTTACTAGTTGATTAGATTATGCAGGTCATGTTCTATGTTTAATGTCTTTTGGTTGAAGTTATAGTGGATGTAAGTGGCTAGTTAGTGCATTAAATTAGGTGTATTCCCTCATTTCCCTCAATTTTCGATCACCAAATAGAACCTTTTCATGAAATAATGATGCATAGGAGTAAATTAGAATTGAAATTTTAGTATTTTTCTTGTCTAATCAGTGTTTTTAAGATCTCAAATTGAGTGGATGAACCAAAATACAAGTGTATCACCATCATTAGATGAGATTTTTTATTTAAATTCTCTTTATTCCCTTTTCCCTAGTAGTTTTTAGTGTATATTAGATATCCTAATTGATACACCAAAGGGAACTAGCCCTTAGAATCTAGAGACTCAATTTATTGATTAGGCCACCCACATCTTAGGTTTATTTCTATGTTTTAGCAGACTGTGAAGGCCTGAAACTACCTTCAAAAGGGTGTGAGTCTAATTAATAATAGTTACATGAGGTGGAGAGTTAAATTTGTTTCTTTAGGTGAAGGAGGAGGAGCCCATGACATATATTGGTTTATGGGTGTACTAGATGCACTAGTCACTGGAGATAATACCTAAAGACCATATGTTCAATTTTTAGTATGCCCTGGCTATAGGAGGCAAACATTCTCCTTATAGAGTTATAAGTGGATCCTCAGTAGGAGGGATAGGGAGGTAGAGCTTATCCCCTATTAATAGGGTTCATAGGTATTTTGGACTAGTTTAGGGTATTCTAGGTGTAATCCCCAAATACAAGCACTAAGACTCAAATATTTTATTACCAGATCCATAACCAATCAAGACATTGCTAGATCATGAGGATTTTCTAGCCAAGCTACAAATAGATGATGTCAATTTTGTAGATGATAACATGGCTTGGTAACATGCTTTATATGTGGCCATAGATTTTGGTGATGGTAATAGTGGTAGGAGGCTGATGGATGTAGACCTAGCTAGGAGAGGAGGTCAAAGGGAATAGGCATAGGGAGTAGGCCTTGATTCATAGACATGAGTATCACTAGTTATGACATAAGCATAAGTGGTAGTATTACAGGGGCAGGTGGCTACATTATAAGGTCAGTTATCCACTATGATAGATGAGAGGGATGAGGCCAAAAATACACTAGCTTAGGTCACCCAAGAGAAAGATTATCTAAGATAAGTTGGAGGAGCAACAAAAAAACCAAGAGGTCTAATAGGGACCATTGATATGTAGAGGTATATAGCCACCATATAGGAATTGCATTACTATGAGGTTACAGTCTTCACTCACTACCCAACAGAGCCTCGATGGGGTGAGTATAGGGTTAGGATAGCAGGTGGTGTAGGTGTAGTGACACTTGGTCAATGGGTAACATTTGTAACTAGATAGATAGGTACCTCAAGATAGGCATTAAGAGGCAACGGTGCTCTAGGAGATAGTGGTGCCCTAGGGGCATAGCCATGATATAGTTTGGATATAGTTATATATTATTGTATATCATTTTGATTCTAGCCTCTGAGCCAATATGGTGATATATACATTTTGAGAGATATATATATATATGTATATTTTTTGTATACATTATGATGCTCTGGATGATAAACTTATGATTATATATATATATGGTCTTTATTTATTTCTCATGCTCATGGTCTATGGTTTTATTTGATGTTAATGCTTATGATGTGATGTTTATATTGCTTATGGATTATGCTTATGTTATAGATGCTAGACACTGATGTAGACTTACCTATCTAGGCATGAGATGGTTTTTATTTATGGGTATGCTTTATGCCATGTATGTGTATGGTGATGCTTATGACATGTTAAATTTTAATGAGTATATGCTTCATAATTTAGATCTAGACATGCGATGAAAATGGTTGATTATTTTATTGATCATGGATGTTATGGTGTTATTATGCTTGTTATGGTTATGATTATTTTTATGCATTTGCTTATGACATATGTGCATATGCTTGTAGTTAATTTATTTTTAAGGTAAAACACATGAGGTAAGTTAATTAACAACACTAGATGAAGAACAAAGAATATGATCAAGAGATAGATGTTGTAATGAAAATAGAAAATAGTCATGATAGAATAGGAAGAAGGCATGATGTGTCTCTTTGACAAGGACTAAAATAAAATTGAAGTTGGATTGGCTTAATGAACATGAGCCCTTTGAATTCTTTGCATTAGAATTCGTTAGTTGGTTTAAAAGGTGTATGGATCACATAATGTTAAGTAAGCTCAAAATCTCTTGCTTATAGTGCATAAAATGGGGATAGATGAAAATGGAACCTTCGTGTGAGACTATCATGCCTCTTTTATAGGTGTCTAAAGATTCAATATAAATAATTATATGTCATATAAATTGTAGACTAATCAATGCAAGAATTCTATTAATGAAAGCTGATTGCAAATTTCAATATTGAGTTTGCTTATGAGAGTCGATTGTGGATTTCAAAATGATTATGTTTTCATTTTTTCTTGATAATAGGTCTATTGCTTATTTGCTTAGGAGGGTCAATGAATCCGATCGAGTGGTATAATTCTGTGTGCTTTGTTTAATGTTTTTGATAGTTGTCCTTCAAGGGAGCAGTCCACCTTATATTGAATAATTTCAAATATGTTTTTAATAGCTATCCTTCAAGGGACTAGTTTGTGTGCACCAAGAATGACCCATGGTTGTTATTGGTTTGGATTTTTATTTTTTTTTCTTTGTTTGGTTTTTCTTGACATAGACTTGCTTAGGCTGGCTTAAGGGGTTCACCTTCATGAAGCCAAAAGTAAAAGTGAAATAAGGTTGTGTAGGTTTAAAGAGTTTTAGGTGATAATGATCATGGGAATCCATCCTAGGAAAGGGGTAAAAAGTACCATGAGAATCATGTTATGGGTAAAGCCATGGTACCCATTTTTCAAGATTAGGCTATGATTGTGATGGATAATCACATGATTCATTTTTAATCAATTTCCCCTAAAATAGGAGGATGAATGTGGTTGAAATTAAGGGATGATTTTAAATTAAAATAAAAGGTGAACTTGATCCTTCTTAACAAAATAACATACACATATGTGAAGCATCGAGGGGCTCATGTTCTAAGTTTCCTTCAAGAGAGGATAACTGGTAAGCTCCTGATCCATACTTGTGGGTTATGATATAGGGTTCAAACCAATTGAAAGAAAACTTTCCTTGATTTCTTTTCTCCATATTGGTGACATGTTAATTTTTATTTAAGATGAGGTATCTTATTTTGAATTCTCACACTCTAAGGTGTTTTTTATAGGCACACTTGATGTGCTCTTGATAGACATGTAGATGGGTAAGGGTGGCTAAGCAATTCTCATCAAGTAGATCAAGCTAGGCTAAGCAATGTTGATGATAATCATCCTCAAAAATGAGATTTTTCTAAGATATGTGAAGAGAAGGTATTTGGAATTCAAAAGGTAAGATAGCCTTCACTCCAAACATAAGAGATAAAGGGGTATCACCCATAGGGGTTTTAATGCTAGTATGATATGCCTATAAAGTGAAGGGGATGTGTGAATGCCAATCTCGACCATTTTAGTTAGCATGTTGTTAAGAGTTTTATTAGAGGCCTCAGCTTGTCCATTCACTTGAGGGAAACATGGTGAGGAGAAACTTAACTTAATGCCAAATGCATCACATAGACCTTGGACTTGCTTGTTATTAAAATATTTACCATTATCGATGATAATCTTATGAGAAACATTGAAGTAATAGATGATGTGATGATTGATAAAGTTGATAATATTCTCTGCTTTGGTCAAGAATAGAAGAATAAATTCTACACTTTGGTAAAATATTTGGTCATAGTGATGATATAATGGTGTCATTGTGAAGAATAGGGGTTAAGTTCATGAATAAGGTCTAGACCCCACTGTGAGAAGGGCCAAAAAATAGTGGAAATGTGAAGACTATTGCTAGGTGTGTGATGTAGATTGGTTTTTTATTGACACTTAACACAGTTTTTCACATAATCAAAATATTCTTGGTTAAAGGTAGGATATTAATAGCCAAGGTGAAAGATGTATTTATCTATGATGATTCCACTAAAGTGTTCCCCATAGATACCATCATGCATTTCCTTGATAGCATGAGAGGCTTCATGACTACGTAGGCAATGAAAGAGAAGGCCATCAAAGCCATGCTTGTAAAGAATTACCCTCATAATGGTATAACATTAGGTACTATAGATAAATGCTCTTTGATCATTCCTAGAAATGCTAGAAAGGATGATGGAAAGGTTAAGATAGTTAAAGGTCTATTGATAACAAAGGTCAAGTTGGGTTTCCTCCACATTGAAGATGGTGGGAGAATCTGGCTTGACGTAGGAAGGTTGGGTAATTCTATGGATAATAATAGATAGATTAGATTTAGAGGGTGTAGATAGGATCAAAGAGGTAAGGGAAACCATGGTATTGATAAACTTATTGGTGGATCATGGGGTTTATTAGATGTGATAGTTTTAAAATGAGGCTAAGAGTTTATCAACTAGTGATTTGTACCATTTCAAAACATCATTCTTGCATTGGTAAGAGCCATTGATTTGATTGATCACAAGTTGGGATTCAATAAAGATGTTGATCACTTTGACTCATAGGAATAACATAGTTTGAAGGCCTATGACTAGGGATTTATACTCATTAATATTGTTGGTATATTCAAAATCAAGATTGAAGGACAAAGGAAGAGGTTCACCATCAAAGGGAATAAGGATGATCCTAGCTTCCATACCATGTTGAGATTTTGATATGTCAAATAACATGGTGACTTGATAGGTGAAGTCTGCCTAAGAGAGGGTCATGATGGACTCATTGAAAAACTCAAGAGGAGGTTGGTTATCTGCTAGTGATGCTTCGACCAATCAGTCAGAAATTACTTTCCCTTTAATTGAATTTTATTAAAATAACACAAGGTCAAACTCTACTAAAAGCATGAACCATTTGGCCATGTGCTAGTTTTGGTATGAATTGGAGTACATGAACTTGAGTGGGTCAATATTAGTTATGACATACATTTTATGGTTAAGAAGGTAGTGGCAAAGTTTGGTGGCCATGAAGACTAGAGCTAAGCATATTTTCTTGATGTGGGTGTACCGAGTCTCGTACTCTACAAGTGTATAACTAATGTAGTAGATGGATTGCTCTCCATGTTTTTATTTTTGATGATCAAGCATTTCCCCTAGGGAGTTGTCAATGGCAGATATATACAGGTAGAAAGGTTGGTATTTGTTAGGAGGGGTGAGGATAGGTGGATACAAAAGGTACTTTTTAAGTGAATCAAATGCCTTTTGATAGTTTTTATTTAACTTAAAAGAGAAGTCCTTATTCAGAAGGTGGTGGAACATTTGGCATCAATTTGAAATCTAGGAGATAAAGTGATGAATGGAATGGAGCTTCCCCTAAAAATTGTGGAGTTATTTGAGGTTGATTGGAGGAATCATGTCAAGGATGGATTTTATTTTGGAGGGATAAAATTCTATTCCTTATAGGGAAATGATAAATCCAAGGAGTTTTCTTGATAGGACCCAAAAGATACATTTCTTAGGGTTTAGGTGGACATGGTAATGGATAAGTCACTCAAAGATGATTTTGAGAATAGTTAAATGATCCTTTCAGAGTTTAGATTTTCTAAGAAGGTCTTCCACATAGTATTCTACAATCTTTTGGATAAACTCATGGAAGATATAAGTTATGTCACATTGGTAGGTTACACCAGCATTCTTTAATCTAAAATGCATGACTATGTACTAAAAGGTTCCCCATGAGGTGGTAAATGTAGTTTTGTGTTTATCTTTAGGGGTAATTAGGATCTGATTATAACCCAAGAATCTATCCATAAGAGATAGCATCTTGTGGTTGGCTATAAGATCAATTAGTTAGCCAATGTTCAATAAAGGAAAGTCATCTTTAGGGAAAGTGAGGATGAGGTCATGAAATTCCACACAAATGTGTAATCCTCTTATGGCTTTGGTGATAAGTATGATATTCAAAACCCATTGGGGAAAGTCATTGGGTTGAATAAAATTGATTGATCAGAGATGTTGAATCTCTTCTTTGATGAGAAGAGATATACCAGGGTGTATTCATTGAAGTTTTTGCTTGAAAAACTTGGCATCATAGTTGGTGACTATGTTATGGGTGGTAATGGCAGGATCAATTCTAGGCATGCCTCTATAAGACCAAGTAAATTATATGTTTTGGTCTTAGAGGAAGGAGGGGAAGTCTTGAAGTTCCTCAATATTTAGTGATTGGCCAATTTTGACAATGTAGGGATCATATGGAGTGCCCAAGTTGATATCCATAGTGGATCCATTTAACATGGTTAAATTATTGAGAGGAAGGGATTTGTGGATGGAAGAATCTAGGGTACCAAGGTAGGTGAAAATGGAATTGCCATCTTGACATTGAATAGTGTTAAAGATAGGAGAGTCATCTCCTATTATTTCAAGATAGATCAAAGGGATGGTTATGGTTGACCCCTCATTTTGATAAGTCCAGGGTCTAAGGCTGATCATGTTTCCAAAAAAAAGCTAGGTGGGATGATGTCATCATCCTCACATGCAAGTGGAGGAAAGGTTGGTGAGGAAGGGGTGTCTTCCTTAATAATGGTGAGGGTAAGTGGTTTGGTTTTATTTTTGGTGGGGAGAATGAAACTGAGGCCATGTTTCTCATGAGGCTTTTTTATCTTAATGAAAATCAACTCATGTTGTCCATGCTCATATCATCTAAGATCAAATCCTTTCCAAGCATACATGTGGTGGTATGTTTTGGAAAAACTCAACTTATTTAGATAAGACAAGCTAGAGGTGAATGGTCAAGGTGAAGAGGATGTGGTAGAAGAGCTAGGTGGTTTTTCAAGTCCCCTATAGATGAAATAGGTTTGATATTGTGAAGGTATAAAGGGAACAATGGCTCTGACATTAGGGTCATATCTAGGTTGGTGGTCAAGTTTCCCATATTCTTGGGGAGTAGAGAAACCATCAAGGGCAAGGAGGTGATATTCCCTTATTGAAATATGTTGGAATATGGATTTCAAGTGGTATGAGGTGGGGATCTAATTAGAGGGGATGGATGAGCTATTCAATTCCTCATTGGTAGAAAGAGGTAAGAATTCATCTTTCATGGTGGAGGTTTTGTCTTTGCTTAAGGAGGGTGTGCTAAATAGAGGTAAGAGGATGTCATTGGGTTGATAGGTCATGTTGCATATCAAGAAGGGACTTGGGTCAGCTTGGATGGTGATGACCTATCCTTCTTGCTCAAATTTGATATAATGGTGAAAGGTAGAGGGTACACAACCCATGAAGTGAATTGAAGGTCAGCCTAGCAAAACATTATTTTAGAATTTGCCTTCTAATACATAGAATAGTTTAGGGAGCATGTGGGGTCCTAAATGGATATGAAGGATAATAGTTCCTAGCATAGTGGTCATGATGTTATTGAAGGATCGGAGGATGGCGAATGTTTTGAACATGACATTTTCTAATAGTTTGAGTTGGTTATAGGCATGAAAGGAGATGATATTAATACTAATTTCCCCATCAATCATGGCCCATTTGATGTGGTTTTTGTTAATGTAAGTAGTAATAAAGAGATGGGGATATAGGTCATAAGGATGTATAGAAGTTATTTTTGATTCCTTGAAGGTGGCAAGGTTGTAAATTTTGAGAGCACCAACAAAGACTACCAAAGGTTGAGGGTTTTCAGGTTGGACCTCTACTGACTATAATGCCTTTATCATTACTTGTCATTGATAAGGTAAAGTAGTAATCAACTCATATAAGCTCATCTCTGTTAGGGTTTGGTGAAGTTGTTTAAGCACCACTCTCCTAATATATTCAGAGGGGTTGGATTGCGAGGTACCCAAGATAGATATAGTGGGTTTGTTTGAAGGTGAATGTGTTTTATTTTATTTTGGCTAGGAGGTGGAAGATGGGTATGTTCATAAAATAGATAGTTTGGCCTTCCCTTTATCCTTTTTTTGTTATCTCATGACCACATGGATGGTATGGATAGAGGGAAGAATTAGGGTAGGAGAGTTATTTGGTTACTTGTCACTCTAAGTTGAGAGTGGGGGAATAGGTAGGTTTTGGCTAGTGGTTGTTGGTTATTGGATTGGTAATGGGCCTATGGGAGGTTCTTCTAGTAATAGATCATCCTTATCATAGAGATGATGGATAATGGTTTATAGAGCTTTGTAGTTCTTTGTATCATGTCCTAGTGTCCAATGATAGGAACACACTTGGTGGTCATTATACCAAATGGGTTTTAAATTGAGAGGGTCAAACTGCCTGATAGGAGGTAAGGTCAAGCAATAATTTTTTAATAACCTTTGTAAAATATTTGAGTAGGACTTATCTAAAGGTGGAGAGGGTTTAGAGGTTTGGGTCTTGGTCTTGGTTGGTAAGGTGGAAGTCTTTTTGGGAGTGGGTTTGGCAATGGAAGCTTTGGGTAAGGTAATGTTATTAGTTAATGGTTTGGGTTTTGGTGAGGTAGAGATTGATAGGTTAGAGGTAAGAGTTTCTAGGGTAGGTAGTCTAGTATTTAATAGCTTGGTGAAGATAAATGTGTTTGAAGGTAAGTGTGATGGTGTAACCAATAGTGGTGGTTAGATTTTGGTTGGGACTTCTGGCTTCCTAATCAAGGTGGAGGGATGAGGCCCTAAGAAAGAGGTTAAGGTTAAGGGACGTAGGAGTTTGGCCCACTAACCTTTCTATGTTTCTACTCCCTTGGTTGATGTGGTTTTATGGTTTTTTGTTGGGTTTGGTAAGGTAATTTCTACCTTCATAGATGGGTGATTAAGGCTCTGTGTAAGGAAGGTACCAAGTTTTTTGGTTGGTTTGGTTAGTTTGGTTGGAGAAGGTGATTTGGTTATTTGGGTTTTAGGTGCCTTAGATGGTTTAGGAATTATTGGGTTGGTAGAGGTTTTATCAATTTGGTTTGTAAGATAGGGGTTTGGATAATAGGAATGGTGGTTTGGTCTACTAAAGTTGTGGTTAGAGGTTCCTACCTAGTGATATAAGGTAGTCCTAATTGCTACCAAAAGGTGGCTCGATCCATGTCAAGGTTGGAGACAAATTCTAATTTCTGCACTAACCTAAAGAATGGTTTGTAGGCTAGTTTTATTCCTTGGATAGTGGAATTAAAAGATAATCCCATAGGTTGAGATAGAGGGATGGTAACCTTATCCTTTTCCTCAATCAAAGGATGCAAGGTTTGAATGGGTGACTCCTCTATGGAAGGTGTAGACAAGGTGGCTTCCTCTTCGAGAATAATTTTCAAAGGGATAGTAAATCATTTATTGGTTGAGAGAGAAGGTGAAATGGGTGCTTTTTCTAGTATGTTAATGGAAAGAGGGGTTGATGACCCCACTAATTTAATAATTGGAGGAGAAAGGGGTGCTTCCTCTATTTATGTCTCTTAAATAAGATGAGGTAACTCCACTAGCTTAGTAGGTGAAGAATAGATACATTGGGCATTAGGTTCTTCAAGAATGAGTGCATTAAGAACCATATTAATAGTATGGGTATCATGAGAACACTCAACCTTGTTGATATAATTTTTGGTAGGTGTATGATTGGGGAAAGGTTTTCTAAAGATGTCAAGGCTTGGTTTTGAGGTGCGTTAGGGTTATATAGCATAATCTCCCCGTTATCAATGAGAGATTAGATAGTTCTTTTGAAGGTATTACACCTACTAATGTTATACCCAACTACTCGATAGAAAGCACATAGATCATTATTATTTTACCAACTAGGTTTAGGATGAGAAAATTCAAATTGTTGAGGTGGTTTGATAAGAGGAAGTTATATGATGTTGGCCTTTAATAAATTCTCTAGGATTGAACCATAATATTCTCCAAGTGGAATAAATTATTTTTGGGTGTTTTGGTTTTGGTTTCTCATGTTTTTCTTTGAGGAGCTAGAGGAACATGGTTAGTTGACAGATGATGGATAAGTGGATTTAAGAACAACCACATTCATAGTTCCCTTGATTTTGGTCTTAGTGTTGGTTTGGTTGCTCATTTTAAAGGAAGAAGCCTCATCGGTTTTATAGGTAGAGTTTTTATTTTTTTTATTTTTAGCTTTCCTTCATCTATGGCTCTAATTTCTAGCACACACCATAGTATAATATTCATCAAAAGTTATGAAGCTCTAAACATGCAATGTAGAATAGATGTGTTTGGCACATGCCTGAGCAAAAATTTCTATCAGTTTGGGTTGTGGTAAGGAGAAGGAAAGATGATTTATTAGGATCCTCCAATGAGCTACAAAATAAAAAATAGATTCATCATCAAATTTCTAAATAGAGTAGAGGTTAGTGATGGAAACTTTCTTGGAGATGCTTATCAAAAAGTGATCTAAGAAAGTTTGGGCCAGTTGGGTGAAGGAGAACAAAGAGTGATTGATTATGACACTATACAAGTCTAAGGTTGGACTAGATAGGGACATAAGGAAGGTATGAAGAAGGAGGACATCATCATAGGCAATAAAATAACATGCATGCCTAAATTCCTTAAGGTGTTGTTGGGGATCCTCCTTACTCTGAAACTTGGAGAACTTGGGGAGCTCCCATTGAGGAGGATATGGTCTAATAGGGTTAGATGGGTGGATGGGCTCGTTATAGATTTGATCACATGATAAGATATTGTGAGATTCAAAAATTGATGACTCTAAGGTAGTCATCTTATCCATTACCATTTTCATTAGGTCAGCTTAGGTGTGTACACCTGTAAATTTATAAGGTACATATTGTTGTGTTAGTTGGGTGACATATTGATAATTGGTATGAGGTTGAGGAGAGGCCACATATTGGTATGTGAACACTGGTGGTTGGGTGGAAGTTATGTATGGGTAAGTGGATGTAGGTGGTTGGGTAGTAGGTAGAGGTATATTCCCTTGTAGGTTGAGGATGTAAGTTAGGTTTGGTGCAATGGGCACCTTTTGGGTAGTAGAAGTGGTTAGGTTAGTGATCAAAGGAAGGGTAGTGACATTTATGCTAACTAGGGGTAAGGTAAAAGGTATAGGCACCATAAGATTTTAAAGTGGATTATTGGTCAAAGGAAGGTTAAAAATGCTAGTGGTAGGTAATCCCATGATGAGGGGAGTATAGGTGGCTAGTGGTTGGGTTACTCCTAAGGTAGAGGAATTATTGGTGGGGGTGGAAGGTACAAGGGTGTTTGTAGGTTGGGAAAGTTGGTTTTCCATAGTAATATCAAAGGGATTGTTGGTGGGTGAAGAGGCTTGGTTAGCTAATAGTTGGGTGGTGATTGTCGAAATAGAAGTGTTTCCCATGAGGTGGGAAGGCATGCCATAAGGTGGGTCTATAGTCAAAATTGAAGTAGGGGTATGATGAGGCATGGTGTTAAGATAATGCTAAAGAGCCATAGGATTATTATCTAAAAAGGTGTAAAAGTCTATGTCTACTTTGGGAACTTTTCAAGGGAAAGAAGGGCTTCTAGAATGATGAGGAGAGTCTACTGGTTTAGAGACATATTCCATGGATGAGGAGGTAGAAGAGTCTAATTAGTTTGGTGATGGGTTTTGCTCTACTAGATTCTTTTGCTGCTAGCAGGTTAAAACCATCCAAGGTAAGGGAGAGAGAATGCACAAACAATATCACCACTCAGACAAAGAGGAAATAAGAAATGATGAAGAAAATAAATCACATTATAAAAAGCATGTTAAGTCCTAAAGGTTATTTTTAGTCTCTCTTTTGGCTTATGCCTTAAGCTTTCAAGAAATTGTGTGACAGAAATGGGCTTGTAGAGTGGGTACTATAACAGAAGTCTATGGTTGGTTTTAGGTTGTTTAGTCTTTAAAAAAGAATATATATTGGGAATCAATATGTGTCTTGGTATTGGGGCCTACCTTCTTACTTCATAGACCACAATGATAATGATGTTAGGTGCTTATCCAATATATACTAATTTTCATAGTTTATACGCAACCAGAGTTTTGAGTTGGTTCTCCCCTTGGTAATGACCTCTGAGTAGGATTGTCAAGAAAGGGTAAGGTGACCACTAGGTGCTGAAATCCTATTTAAGCCTTATCTCAAGTTTTTTTTGATGTTTAATTGATGAAGATGGTTTGGTTTAGTGTGTGAAACAAAAGTGATGCTACGATCAAATTACTTTGCTTTACTTTAGACTATGGGAGCTAAACTTGCAAGTAACCAATATATGCAGTCAATTTTAAGCCCAAAGGAAACTTTTATATTTTTTATGAGAAAAAAATAGAAAGAAGAGCATATAGATGGAAACAAATATAAAAATAAAACCTAAGTAGAGACTCAAGGTCCCACTGGGCATGACATAATGTTTCAATAATTATAGCTTATATTTTGAGAAAGGAAGAAGAAGAAACTAAATATGTGTATGGTTGAAAAACTTGTTTGATTGTGTGCACATTGAATTAGATTATTATGAGTAAATACTATTTGACTTTGGAAGATGACCTAAAAATAAGACAACACTAAAGCAAATGGTTAGTTAGATAGATAGCAGAGTGGATTACCTAGCACTAGCTAGATCCCAGAAGCAAGAGCTTCTTTAGGGGCTATCAATCCACATGTTTTAAACAATTAAGTTTATAAATAGAATGATAAATTACTCACATCAATAATAAAAAAGTACTGAAATTGAACACAAGAAATGCTTTCTAAAGAAGTAGACTAGAAATGACTAATATAGCAATAAGCAAGTCAATACTAGTGATAAATGGGTCAAGTGTGCTTCAAAAAATTAGGTAAGTGTTTGTAAATAGGTAGGGACATAGAAAATTAGATTTGGTTGGGGGTAAGAGGGTGAAAATAACTTGATATTATTTCTTGCCATAGTGATCATCGGTGGTTGAGGTGACTATCAATGTTTAAGGTGATCATCGATGGTCAAAGTGACCATCAACGGTTGGATAGACTGCCAGTGGTTGAGCCAACTATCAATGGTTATTGTGTGTAGGTTTATATGGTAAATAGATAGTTGATGGGATCCCAAATTTGGATTTTGAGAGATGGATTGGTGTTGGGATGATTGTGAAATGTAAATAAAGTAAATGAATATTAGAAAATAAGTACTTATCTTGTATAAGGCTAATAGGGTGGGTGCTTGAGGTGGTTGGCCTATTGGTAGATTATGGCATTATTTTGATAGAGTAACAATACTTGATGCTTTGGTGGAGTGGCAGTGGCAAGTTAGCTTTCTGATGTGGTGGTTAGATCATTGGATTGTTAATGACAATTGACCTATAGAGAAATAAACTTTAGATGCTCAAGCTCTTGATAACAATTATAGATGGATTTCACCTCCTTGTTCCTCTCTTCTTATAGGCAAGGAAGGAGAGGTGAAACAAGATGTTAGCTATGCTTTCTAATTTTAATTCACACATGCAATGGATCACACATGGATTTAGATAAGTTATTTTTAGAAAAGTAAGACATGTGGTTTGCATGTTAGCTTTTGGGATGGTGGACTTTGACCATCTATGGTCAAGGTGACCCTCGGTGGTCATCCTGACCATCAATGGTCAAGGACCAAGGTATAAAGTGGGTAAAAAGGTAGGTTAAGTTAGTTTTTCAAAATGACCATGGTTAGGCTTGGTTTGGGGTTAAAGGGTCAAATTTGTCCCAAGTGGGTCCAAGGGTGTTTTGACCTTCAAAATTGTAGTGTGTGGATTTATAGTGTCTACAATGTGATGATATGTATCTTATTTTATTCATGGTTATGCTTTATGACATGTAAGTTTATTACATGTTAAATTTTAATGAGTATATGGTTTATTACTTATATTTAGACATGTGGTGAAAATGGTTTATTACTTTATTGTTCATGGATGGTATGGAGTTAATATGATGTTGATGGTTGTGTTTATAGACATGGTTTATGCTAATGCTGCCTATTTTTCTCATGATATATGTTTATATGATGTGATATGTTTATGGTTATTATTGATTAAGGTAAAACACATAAAGTTGAATAACAACACCAGATGCAAGAAAGGGAATATAATCAAAAAATAAACATATTAGTGAATATATCAACTAGTCATGATAGTATAGGAATAGGGCATATACTCCTTATTTGGCAATGACTAAAATAAGATCAGATTTGGATTGACTTAAAGAACATAATCCCTTTGAATGCTTTACATTAGCATTCATTATTTAGGTAAATAGGTGTCTTGATCACATAATGTCAAGTGAGCTCAAAATCTCTTGATTATAATGCATAAAGGGGAGATGGATGAAAATGGAACCTTCTTGTGAGACCACCATGCCTCTTCTGGAGGTTACCAAAGAGTTGGTATAAACAAGTCTATGTCATACAAAGTGTAGACTGATCAATGTGGGAAGTTTATTCATGAAAGTTGATTGCGATGATGAGGCCAGGATATGCCCAATAAATGTATAATAAATGACCTCATCTTACTCTCTATTTCTATTAAGTTTGATTGCATTTTGTAAATTTTATTTTGGTCTGAGATGAGTTAGGATGTGATTATCCATCTTTTGTTGATTGTGATTCTAACATTTTAAAAGACCTGTAATTCCTAACAAGTGTGTTGGAAAATTCTAGTTTTGTAATAAAAAAGGTCATCAAGCTAAAGAACAAATATGAAGTGGATTGCATGTTTTTGGAAGCATTGGACTCAATTCAGATTAGTTTTAGAACCTACAGAATCTATTCTAGAATCATCACAGTTAGTTCTGAAACCTATAGAATCTATTTTAGAACCATCATAGTTAGTTCTAAAACCTACAGAATCTGTTCCAAAACCATCACATATAGTTTCAGAACTCCACCATACTAGTTCAAGTCATCGCATTTTCAGACTTAGCTTCGTAACTCTATATTTAGCTATGGTACTCTTATAGATATGCTCTAGAACTTTTGTGGGCTAGATATGGAACTGATGAGGATCTATTCCAAATGGTTGGTGATCTATCGGATCAATGATCCCATTAAATCAAGAACAAATTCCTAATTTTCCAAACTAGTAAAATCAAGACATTTATCACACAGCTGGACATCTAACCACATCTTCATTCATCATCTATTCTGGACATGATTCAGTTCCATCGTATCTATGAAACAATTACAGCCATCAAAGCATCTATATATACAAACCTGGGAATTTAGTAAAGATATATAGAGATAGAGAAAATCATAGAAGATAAAGAGAAAAGGATAGATTAGTAAATTTTTAATATAGAACATTTTATCAATGAAATAGCCATTTCTATTTTGAAAGCAAATTAAATTATTCAAATCTTGTTCTAGGTAGAGCAAGGGCCCACTCCTCCAAAGAACCAGGATCTTCATTTTTGTCGATATTTATATTTCTATTCACAAAAATAAATAGGTAATTATGTTAAATTTATAAATGCTTCCAACTCCTTAAAGTTAAGATTTGTTGTAAATTTTTTCCTACAGGCATTTTAGATTAAATTTTTATTCCTGTAATGCATGATTATTTCTAGCAATCAATTTCATTTCTGCAATGTGTGTTTGTTTCCAGCAATCAATTTCATTTTTGTAATGTTTGTTTGTTTCCAGCAATCAATTTCATTTCTACAATGTGTGTTTGTTTCCAGCAATCTATTTTAATTTTTGCAATGTGTGTTTATTTCTAGTAATATATTTCATTTTTGCAAAGTGTGTTTATTTCCAGCAGGTTTTCATAGTTTGATTCCAATAAGGTTTTAACCAAGAAATACTTAAGACATTAAAAACCTCCCAAAACAACAAAAATATAAATACCTCCGTTCAATTACTAAATCGCTTGATTCCTCTTATTGCATATAGCTTTAGACACAGCCCTGGTTAAATATAACATCAACAAAAATTTGATTAAATGAAGGGGATAACGACACCCATCATTTTTTGCACTATTGTTGGGGAACACTAGTTGGAATTTTCTAATTAGGTGTCAACAAGAGCAACAATCATTCATTTAGTAATCAAAGAAATTTTCCCTAATTTATGAGTAGACCATGAGATTCCAAGGGTATATATCTTTCCAAAATATCTGAACAAGAAATTCCATCATCCTCTAGTTTAAGAAAGGACGTTGAGCAAGAATTGGAGGCACCATTATCCCCTTCAAGACAAGAAGCAAAATTTCCATCTTTAGAATTTTTGGATTAGTCACCAGAACCAAGTAAAACCATAGGGAGAAGGATTATTTCTCAAGATCCATTAACAAAAAGTTTTGATTCTCAATTAAGTAGTCAACCCCCTACTCCAGAATTTTCACCATCCCCAAAATAGGCCACATATCACATTGATTGGGAGAAGGAATTAGAAAATACTAGAGAGATGGAACGAGAAGATGGAAGAGAACCTGAGAGAACCTTTACCTATCCCATTCATATCAAGGATGATGAAACCACTATGAAAAATATTTCACTTGCACACTTACCCACATTTATAGGAATGTCATCTGAGGATCCTGACCAATTTTTATTTGAGTTTAAAGTACTATGTCAGAATTATGATTACAAGATAGTTAATAAAAAATTGAAGTTGTTTCCATCTACCTTGAAGGATGCAACAATGAGGTGGTTTATGGGATTAACATATAATTCTATTACCAATTGGGAACAAATGGAAACTATCTTCCTAGACAAATATCAAGATTATTGTAGAGGAAGAAATCAAAAGGAAGAATTTTTTTAAATCAAACAGGAAGAAGATGAAAATATGAAAGATTATTTGGATAGATTCCTCTTTGTGAGTAAAAGATGTGGATTTTTACTTCAAGAAGATTAAAATAAAACCATTTTTCTCAAAGATTTGGATGATGAATCTAGGGAAACCCTTGATTTAATTGGTGGAGGAAACATTTCTCAATTAAGAATGGACGAAATCATAGAAATTTGTAGAAACTATTCAACAAAAAGGGGTAGACCTAAAAAAGGGAAAATGGTTAAAAATTTGAATCCAGATATGAAAAAATTGATGGATGAATTAGAAAACTTTAAAATAGACATATTAGTTTAATTAACCTCCACCATGGATGGATTGCAAGCTAAAGTAAATTCCCAACTTGAACCATTAGCAATGCATTGTCCTAGATGCAGGAAGAAGCATGCAATAAGGGAATATCCTTTGGATAAAATGGAAGTATGTCTTGTCTGTGAATCTAAAAAAAATGATACTCACACTTGTTCTCTTCTTATACTCATAAAAAATTAGCTCAAACAAACCAATACATCATCCACCATAGAAGAATTAAATTTTGTTCAGAGACAACCTAATCAAGGATAGTTTATGCCAAGACCAGCTCGTAATCCCTGGATGATGCCATGGACAGCTCAAATAGTACCACAAAGTTGGGGATAGCCACCTTGGGCCCCTCAACCCACATGGCATCCTTAGGATTGGGCAAGTTAATCTTGGTATACTCAAGGACATCAACAACCTTGGGTTGGTCAAGGAAATCCTTATGCTTGGCCACAACCTAGATGGAGCCCTAGCAATTATGTGCAAGGAAAACATATCCAAATCAAAACCAACAAGCTATAATGGGACCTCTAGCACAAAATACATAGATCAAAAACATAGTCCAAACCCAAATGCTAACACAACTAATATCAAACCTAAGAAACAAACAAACAACTCCTGTATATGAAACAGAACCAAAAAAATTAGTTGATTTAAATACAATGGATTGTAAAAACATTCAAACCAGATCTAGAAAAATAGTTAGCAGTCCACCTGTTATAATCATTGAGATGAAAAAAGAAGATAAAACCCCTAGCACAGTTACACCTAAGGAAGATGACAAAGAAAAAGATAAGGAACCAAAAATAAATTCTACTAAGATTCAATTTCTAGAAAGACTTAAAGAAACCATAGAACTTAAGGAATCTGACTTGGTGCAGGAACTAAGAAGATTGAATATTGAAATACCATTGTTATAAATAATTAAGGATATTCCAGAGTTGAACAAGTTAATCAAATTGTTATGTTTTAAAAAACCTAGAAGAAAGAGGCAGTACCCCAAGACTATTCAAGTAGATGAGAAACTTGTTGATTTATTAGCAGGAAAACTCCTACTACCTAAATATGGAAATCCTAGAAGCCCTATTATTTTTGTTTCTATAGAAAAAAAGGATATACATAACATTTTGATTGATTTGGGTGTAGCTATCAATTTAATGACAGTGGACACTTTAAAAATATTACCATTAATAGGCATATAACCTACTAATACCATATTGCAGATGGCAGATCAGTTTGTAGCAAAACCAGAAGGATTTATTGAAGATGTGACAGTAATGGTGGAAGCATGGGAATATCTAGTTGACTTCCTTATATTTTATCCAAAAGGTAAAACACTTAGTTATCCTATTATTTTGGGGTGACCATAGTTAGCTACAGTTGTTGCCTTAATTGATTGCAGGTCAAGTGATATGACTATTTCAAATGGTAAGAATTCTAAGAAAATTTCATTATATCCATTTGCATAACCTTTTATTGATAATTAAGTGTAATTATGGGTTGATAATCTTGATATTAATGAGAAAAATATGTCTTCTTTGGCTATGATAACATTGCAAGATCATGTATGGGAAATAGATGATATGGTTAATCCTTCATTAAATAAACATCAATCATCATTGGATCAATTAGGATTAGTTCCAAAACCATCACAGTTAGTTTTAGAACCATCACAGTTAGTTCCAAAACCATCATAGTTAGTTTTGGAACCATCACATTTAGTTTTGGAACCATCACAGGTAGTTCTGGAACCACACCAATTATCTTCAAGTGAAGATAACTTCACTTTGGAGGAACACAATTTATCTTGGGGAGAGGAAGGACCTGTAGCATTAGATTTAAAAATATCAAGAGATGGTGAAGTTTTTTTGGAAAATATCAGTAATGAGGAGTTTGACCTACAACAAAATAAGTATCATAACTCTTCATGTTGTCCTTTGTCCAGCATTTTGCCTCTCGAAACTTTTAGAGATGTTTCTACATATCATAAATTGTTACCACATTCCTGTCCACTAAACACCTTAATGGAACCCTTTCAACAAATCAGTTCATCATATCCTAAAACCAAACATGTTGAGATTCAACCAAGAAAATTTTTGAATATTAATAGCTAGTTAAAGAATGATGAAGAAGCCAAACTATTTGATGTTCTGAAGGATCATACTAAAGAGTTTGCTTGGGACTATAGAGATGTGAAGGGAATTCATCCAAGTATCTGTACTCATCACATTTATACTAAAAATATTAGACTAGTTAGGCAACTCAGAGAAGGATTAATCCAGCCTTAAGGGATACAGTCAAACAAGAAATTGAAAAACTACTACAAGTAGGTTTTATCTACCCTATCTCAGATAGCCAGTGGGTGTCTCCTCTTGTAATTGTCCCTAAAAATAATGGAAAATGGATAATTTGTGTTGACTATAGGGAACTAAACAAAGCCACACTGAGAGATTATTTTCCCTTGCCATTCATAGATCAAGTCTTAGACAACCTTTTAGGTAAACAGTACTTTTCCTTCTTGGATGGATTTCGTGGATACAATCAAATCAAAATTTCTACTAAGGATCAGAACAAAAATATATTTACTTGTCCATGGGGTACCTTTGCTTATAGGGTATTGCCATTTGTACTATGTAATGCTCTAGCAACCTTTCAAAGAGTTGTATTAGCAATTTTTGCAGACCTAACAAATGACTATGTGGAGGTATACATGGATGACTTTACTGTGTATGGAGATACATTTGATGATGCCTTAAAATTTTTGGATAGAGTATTAACAAGATGTGAACAACATCACTTGTCTCTTAGTCATGAGAAATATTTGATGATGGTTGATGAAGGGATCATATTAGGGCACCATATTTCAAACAGAGGAATTTAGGTTAACCAAAACAAAATCAAGATTATTTTAGACTGCCTATTCCTCAAACTCCCACAGATATCAAATCATTCTTAGGACATGCTAGATACTATAGGCATTTTATCAAGGATTTTAGTAAAATTGTTGCCCCCATGTTTAAATTGCATACCAAGGACTATGAATTTATTTGGGATGAACAGTGTCAACATGCTTTTGAAGAAATTAAAGAGAAATTAGTAACTACCCCAATATTTCAAGGACCTAATTGGGAGAAACATTTTCACATCCAAACTGATGCCTCAAATACCTCAATTGGTGCAGTTTTGGGACAAAGAATGAAGAAGGAAGAATGTATGCTATTTACTATCTTAGTAAAAATCTTACTCCCACTGAAATAAATTACACTACCACTAAAAAAGAATTTATGGCTTTGATATATGCAATCAATAAATTTAGACATTACATTATAGGGTACAAGATATTTGTACATATAAATCACTTAGCAATTAAATATTTAATGAACAAACCCATGGTTGGAGGTAGAATAATTAGATGGTCATTACTTCTACAAGAATTTGATATTACCATTGTGGACAATCCAAGCAAATCTAATGTGGTGGTTGATTTCTTGTCAAGATTGACCAGTACAGGGGAGCAGGATCTAGTCAAGGATAACTTTCTAGATGAACAATTATTTGCTATTCAGCTAACACACCATGGTTTGCTGACATGGAAAATTATCTTTCAATAGGGAAGTTTCTTCCTTATTTCACTAAAAAACAAATTAAAAAATTAATCAAAACCAGTGCACTTTTCAAGTGGTTAAATGGAATGCTATTTAAATGTGGTCCTAATTTGGTTTTACGTAGGTGTGTAAGAGAAGATTAAAATTTTGACATCCTCCAGTCATGTCATGATGAACCAAGTGGAGGACACTATTCAATGAAAAGAATAACTCACAAAATACTTGGCACTGGTTACTATTGGCCATCTTTGTACAAAGATGTGAAGAGATATATCATTTGGTGTGATGCTTGTCAAAGGATGGGATAGCCAACCATTACCAATGAAATTCCTCTGCAACCACAAGTTGTGATTGAACCATTTGAGAGATAGGGATTGGATTTTATTAGACCTTTTAATCCTCCTTCACAAGGAAAAGAGCACATTCTTGTGTGTACTGATTATGTAACAAAATGGGTAGAAGTGCAGGCTTTAGCAAATGCCACTGAAGAAGTAGTAGCTGATTTCCTTTGGCACAGAATTATGGTAAAGTTTGGAGCACTAAGAAGCTTAGTTTCAGACCAAGGACCACAATTTATGTCTAATATGATCCAAGCTTTCCCAATGTATTATCAGATCAATCATAGGAAGTCATCTCCCTATCACCCGCAAGCAAATGGACAAGTTGAAGTAACAAATAGAGAATTAGAAAACATCCTCACTAAAATAGTTGAAACTAAAAGAAGAAATTGGGTAAAAAGACTACCTGAAGCTGTCGAGGCTTACAATGCAACACAGAAAACCATAATAGGGTTTTCACCATATGAGTTAGTCTATGGGAAAAAGCCCTTATTACCTATTAAGTTTGAACTATAGACATTGAGGATAGCAACTAAGGTGGGAATTGAATTGGATGTAGATCAAAAGGAGTGAATCCTTCAACTCAATGAATTAGATGAATTCAGAATGGAAGCACTTCACCAGACAGAGATAATCCAAGGTCAAAGGAAGTAATGGCATGATTAACATATCAAGGAAAGACAATTCAAAGTAGGATACTGGGCATTTTTGTTTGATTCTAAGTACCAACAATTTAAAGGTAAATTAAGAACCAGATGGTTGGGACCTTATCAGATCAAGTAGATATTTGACAATGGTTCTATCTAGTTACTTCCCATTGATGGCAGTAGAAGAATACTCTTGGTCAATGGACATAGGCTAAAACTTTATAAGAAGCCTCCTACTAAGGATGAATTCTTGAAGCAAATTGAAGCAAGCAAATAATTTGATCATATGGAAGAACCCAGTTCTTCCAAAATGATCAAATAATCAGATGAAGAGATCTAAAATAAAAGGAAGAGAATGAAAACCAGTAAATGGCATTCTCTTCCCAAAATAAAATATATCTATATATATATGTATGTATGTATGTATATATATATATATATATATATATATATATATATATAATATCCAGAGATCAATTGAAAATCAGTGATGATGGTTGATCTTCTCAAATAAGTGACTAATTCAAATAAAACTTTTTTTTTGAATTCTAACTATTTTCTAACCATTTTTTAGGGATGATGTGTCAGCATGACAGAGGGATTACATCATCAAGGATGGTAATTAGGTTTTTAACTTGTTGAAGGTTTAATGAAAGTTTACATGTGTGATTAGACTTGATTTAGAAAGATTAGTATGATGAGTCATCTATTATACATCATGGTTAAATGTGCAAAATCATGAGAAGGATATTGATGATGGAATGAGTTGGTGGATAACCATAAAGAATAATTCTTATGATTGAAGCAACTAAATATGCTAGTTTCATAGTTGAGTACAGTAGTTTTTTAGCTAAAATTGATAAGTTTCGCAGCTGAGTATAGTAATTCCACAACTAAATTCACCAAATTAGCAAATGAATCTGCTATTTCTACATATACAAGAAGCAATTTTAAGCTAGCCTATGAAAGATTCAAAAGAAAAAAAAAGAATGAATAATGGGAATAAAAAATAAGTCAAAACCAGACAATGATACCCAACTCCTTCTAGATGAAGAAGTAGCAAATATCTTTCAACAGGCAAGATGGCTGGAGTTTCTAAGGAAATTTCCAAAATACAATGATGAACTAGTAAGAGAATTCATTATCAATTTAGAGCAAACAAGGACAAATATTAGGAAATTTTTCATTCCTTTTTCTATGAATATCATAAGTGAGATGTTTGGAATACCGATAATGCATGTCCCAAACCCTGTCAAAGGAACATTGAAAGACCTAGCTAAAACCCTATTGAAAGAAGGGGAAGCTGAACCCCAATATATTTATAATATAAAGAAAATCATCAAAGGAGTTAAGAGGGCCAACTTGCCTAAACCCTTTGACAGAGTAGCATTCTGGATAGTCAAATATTTAACCTGTGATGGACAATTTGGGACAGTAGGAAAATAAGTCCTAAAAATCCTTATACACCTCAGATATGAAGCCAAAAAACTAGAATATATAGTAAACCTTCAAGGGTTTCTTTTTGAATCCATCCATACCATGGCCCAGAAGTATTCTTGGGGTGTAGGAACAATTAGACATCATGGGTTAGTGCATTTAGTATGCCAACACCATTTCCTTTCCAAGAAAAATGAGGAAGAAACGTGGGACAAATTTCTTGGCAAATTTGGATAAAACCCTGGTATTCCTAGAAGAACAATAGTAACTCCTCTTGCTCCTTCGATTCATTTAAAAACTGCTACCACTACTGAAGAAAATAAAAGATTAGGGGAAGAGGAAATACCAATAAGAAGAAAATATAGAATAAAAGTTAAAATTACAGACCCTACTAAACTTTCTTAATCCATTTCTTCTTTTGTTGAGGCTATAGAAGAACTGGTACCTATCTCTGATAATGACAGTTCACCTAGGACTGAGTAAAAGGTGAAAACCAAAATAAGTTCTAAGAGGAGACCTATGTCTGCACATTTTGAGGCTCCTCAAGAAAGAAAATGTCATAAAATTTCTAAATAAAGTTCAAAGGAGCTGGAAGAACAAGAAAGGCTAGAAACTGAAGCTGCTGATATTTTGGGCAGCATGGCCATGACTCCTCCTGAACCAAGCCAAGCAGAAAAGGAAAAAGAAGATGAAAGATTTGAGGAACCAGTTTTCCAAGAAATGAGTGAGACTATAGCACCATCACATGCAGAAGATGAACATGCATCTTGGAGAAGGAAAGGGAAATCTCCTATGGTGGAAGAGGAATGCTTAACTCCCCAAGAACTTTGAAAAAAAACAAAACCGATAGATTAAATGGGGATTTGTTTTTGTCCAGAGTAGAACTCATTATCAAGGAAAAGGATGAAGAATTGAATTTCCTCAAACTCAAGTTAGAATAAAAGGAAATGCTCCTTGCAGAATTAACAAACCAATTCACAGCCAAGAATGAGTAATTAGAAGAAACTAAAAGGCAACTAATGGAGAATGAGGAAAAATGTACAAGACAAACCTCTATGTCAACAGTATCTGCACAAACTGAATTAACTTATTTTCCACTTAAGTAGTTATGGAATGACACATGTAGAGAACTCAGTGAAATCAAAGCATCCAATACAAACTTGAAAGGCAAACTAGTGGAAGAAGAGAAAGCAAGGAAGGAATGGGAAGATAAATTTTACAAGGAAAATGATAAGTATAAATGTCTTGTGAAAATACAAATAGTTTATATGATGAGTGAGAAGTTGCTTGCATGCAGAATACCTTCTCCTATTTATAGCATGTTTTTAGAGGAATAATTCATTCATTGGCAGTTGGCAAGGATAGCATGTGGCCTTCCACATGAAATAAAAGATGACGCTAATTTCTCGGCTGCCTACTCCTTAGATAATATAGAATAGAAAAACTTTCTTTGTGAATTTTACCTCTGCAATTTTATGCTAGAAAGAAATACAAGTTTTATGATCAATTTGTATGTAGGAGAAAACTAGCTTAACGCATTTGTCTTTGTTCTTCAAAATTAGATTGCATGGAAAGAAAGGGATTCAGAGCATTGGTCAAAGGCTAGTTCATCTGGTCTCTATATGAGAATTTATTATGGTAATCCATCTGCCTTTGCTACATATTTCCAATCCCATGCATTTAATGATAAATTCAAGGGACCTTATCTTTTCAATTTATAGCAAAGCATGGATGTCTTCACCTCCTATGAAAGGGAAAATTTTGATAATATCTATGATGCATGTTTAAAAATATGGGAATTTATCTCAGTGGCATTAAAAAGAAGGGAACTAATATCCCCTTCAAATTTGATCTAGAGTTTAGAAAGGGCAAAAGCTTTATGCAAAATAATTTCCTAGATCAATGAAACTCCCCTGAGCATATGGATAGGAATGCAGACAAGGCCACCTCTACTTCTCACCCCCATATCTCCTTGGCAAAATAGAGAACCTCAACATCCCACTCAATTTGAGGAATGGAAAAAGAAAAGTAGAAGTAGGAGTAGGGTATAGTAATTCTGAGTCAAAGCATTGGAATATTTAGTTTCAGTCATTTAATCTAAGCAATCAAATGGAATGGAGGATATACAATCCTGAATTTGAAGAATGAAGTTTGTAAAGGGACTTACAAACAAGTAAGTACGGGGGAAGTGATGAGGCCAGGATATGCCCAATAAATGTATAATAAATGACCTCATCTTACTCTCTCTTTTTATTAAGTTTGATTGCATTTTGTAAATTTTATTTTGATCTAAGATGAGTTAGGATGTGATTATCCATCTTTTGTTGATTGTGATTATAACATTTTAAAAGACCTGTAATTCCTAACAAGTGTGTTGGAAAATTCTAGTTTTGTAATAAAACATGTCATCATCAGGCTAAAGAAAAAATATGAAGTGGATTGCATGTTTTTAGAAGCATTGGACTCAATTTAGATTAGTTCTGGAACCTATAGAATCTATTCCAGAATCATCATAGTTAGTTCTGAAACCTACAAAATCTGTTTTGGAACTATCATAGTTAGTTCTGAAACCTACAAAATATGTTCCGAAATCATCACAGTTAGTTCTGAAACTCCATACTATTTCAAGTCATAATATTTTTGGACTTAGCTTTGGAACTCTATATTTAGCTCTAATACTCTTATAGATAAGCTCTAGAACTTTTGCGGCTAGATATGGAACTGATGAGGATCTATTCCAAATGGCCGGTGATCTGTCAGATCAATGATCCCATTAAATCAGGAATAGATTCCCAATTTTTCAAACTCAAAAAATCAAGACATTTATCACACATCTGGACATCCAGCCACATCTTGATTCAGCATCTATTCTGGGCACGATTCAGTTCCATCATATCTATGAAATATTTACAGCCATCAAAGCATCTATATATACAGACTTGGGAATTGAGTAAAGATATATAGAGATAGAGAAAATCATAGAAGATAGAGAGAAAAGGATAGATCAGTACATTTTTAATATACAACATTTTATCAATGAAATAGCCATTTCTATTTTGAAAACAAATTAAATTGTTCAAATCTTGTTCTAGGCAGAGCAAGGGCCCACTCCTCTAAAGAACCAGGATCTTCATTTTTGTCGGTATCTATATTTCTATTTGCAAAAGTAAATAGGTAATTTTGTTAAATTTATAAATGCTTCCAACTCCTTAAAGTTAAGATTTGTTGTAAATTTTTTCCTGCAGGCATTTTAGATTAAATTTTCATTTCTGCAACGTATGATTGTTTCCAGCAATCAATTTCATTTCTGCAACATGTGTTTATTTCTAGAAATCAATTTCATTTCTGCAATGTGTGTTTGTTTCCAGCAATCAATTTCATTTCTGAAATGTGTGTTTGTTTCCAACAATCTATTTTCATTTATGTAATGTGTGTTTATTTCCAGTAATCTATTTCATTTCTGCAAAGTGTGTTTATTTCTAGCAAGTTTACATAGTTTTATTCCAATAAGGTTTTAACCAAGAAATCCTTAAGACATTAAAAACCCCCCAAAACAACAAAAATACAAATACCTCCATTCAATTACTAAATCGCTATGATTCATCTTGTTTCATATAGCTTTAGACACAACCCTGGTTAAATATGACATCAATAGAAAGCTGATTAAATGAAGGTTCTATTGATTAAATGAAGGGGATAATGATACCCATCATGTGGCTTTCAAAACTAGTGCTTATGAGAGCTGATTATAGCTTTCAAAAAAAAAAAATCACTTTTTCTTGATAATGGGTCTTTTGTTTATTTTATTGTTGCTCAGGAGGGTTGGGGGAAGTTGATCATTGTAGGAAGCTTCCAATAAATTACTAGGTTTTGACAAATGCTTTACTCAACGATCCGTCAAGGGAATGGTCTAAGTTTGTGTGCTTTACTTAATGCCTTTTGATATTTATCCTTCGAGGGAGTAGTCCACCTTATTTGTAGCAATTTTGATATGTTTTTGGTAGTTGTCCTTTGAGGGAGTAGTCTATGAGTGATAGGAATGACCCATGATTGTTATTGGTTTTGATTTTTCTATTTAATTTATTTGATTTTGCTTGACATAGACTTACTTATATATGTTTAAGGGTTCACCTTATGAAGACAACACTAAAATCACAAGAAGGGTGCAAAGAGGTTTAGGTGACAATGACCATGGGAATCCAACCTGTAAAAGGGGTGGAAAGTACCATGAGAATCATGCCATGGGTAGAGTTATGGTACCCATTATTTAAAACTAAGATATGATTGTGATAGATAATCACATAATCTAATTTTAATTGGTTTCCCCTAAAATAGGGAGATGAATATGGTTTGAAATCAAGAGATGAGATTAAGTGAGATGAAAGGTGAGTTTGATCCTCTTCAACAAAAAATATCAGATGCAAAGCATTGAGGGACTGAGGTTCTAGGTTTCCTTTGAGAAAGGATAATTGGTAAGATCTTGATCTATACTTATGGTTTATGATATAAGGTCTAATCCAATTGAAATCAAACTTACCCCGCTTGATTTTCTCCATATTGGTGACATATTGGTTTTCCTTTAAGATAAGATCTCTAATATTAAATTCTCACACTCTAAAGTGATTGTTATAGGCATGTTTGATGCACTCTTGATAAATGTGAAGATGAGTGAGGGAATATAAATGATGCTCATCAAGTATCTCAAGTTGGACTAAATGGTGCTGATGATAATCATCTTCAAAAATGAGATCCTATAAAGATATGTAAAGAGATGGTATTTGGACCTCTAGAGGTAAGACAACCTCTGCTCTAGACACAAGAGAGAATGGGGTAGCACCCACAGGGTTTCAAATTATAGTATGATATACCCATAAGGTAAAGGGGATGTGTAAATACCAATCCCTACTAGATGCATTGACCATTTTAATAAGCATGTTGTTAAGAGTTTTATTAGAGGCTTCCACCTGTCTATTCACTTGAGGGTGATAGGATGAGGAGAAACTTAACTTAATATTAAATGCATCACAAAGACTCTAGACTTGTTTGTTTTTAAATAATTTACCATTATCAGTGATAATTTTGTGAATAACACAAAATAACAGATGATGTGATGGTTGATAAAGTCAATAATCTTTTTAGCTTTGGTTGAGAAAAGAGGAATAGCCTCTACCCATTTGGTAAAATACTCAATCTTAGTGATGATATAATGGTGTTACTATGAATAATGAGGGTTAATTTCACCAATAATTTTTAGACCCCATTAAGAGAAGGGCTAGAAATTAGTAGATACGTGAAGACTATGGCTAGGTACATGATGTAAATTAGTGTGTTGTTGACATTTAACACACTTTTTCACATAATCACAATAGTCTTGGTTAAGGGTAGGCTAGTAATAACCAAGGAAAAAGATGTGTTTAGCCATGGTGAGGCCACTAAAGTGTCCCCCATATATCCCATCATGCATTTCCTTGATAGCATGAGACACTTCATGACAGCATAAGTAGTGGAAGAGGAGATCAACAAAGCCACATTTATAAATAATTCCACCCATAATGGTATAATGTGAGGTACTCTAGATAAACACTCTTTGAGCATTCTTGGAAAAACCAAAAAGAATGATGGCAATGTTAATATAGTCGAAAGTCTATAGATACCAAAGGTTAGGCTATGTCTCCCCCACATTAAAGATGGTGGGAGAGTCTAGTTTGATATAAAAAGGCTAGGTAAGGCTATGTATAATAATAGATATCTTAGAGTCAAAGGGTGCAGATGGGATCTGAGAGGTGAGCGAAGCCATGGTGTTGGTAAACTTGTTGGTAGATCATGGGTTGGATTGGATATGGTAGTGTTCAAATTATGTTAAGAGTTTGTCAACTATTTGTTTGTATTGTTTAAAAACATCATTATTACATTGGTAAGAGCCATTTATTTGATTAACCACTAGTTGAGAGTCATCAAAGATGTTGATCATTTTGAATCCCAAGGATAAGCTAGTTTGGAGACCTATTGTTATGGCTTCATACTCAGCCATATTGGTACATTCAAAATCAATATTGAAGGACAAAGGAAGAGGTTCACCATCAAGGGGAATAAATATGATGATAGCTCCCCCACCATGTTGACACTTTGATCCATCAAAGAACATGGTCACTTGATAGGTGAAATATTCTTGTGAGAGAGTCATGATGGATTCATCGAGAAATTCAAGAGGAGGAGGTTAGTTGTTTGATAAAGGTGCCTCAGCCAATTGGTTGGTGATGACTTTCCCTTTAATTTACTTGTATTGATTAAATTCAAGATCAAACTCAACTAAGAGCATGAGCCACTTGGCCATACATTAGTTTTGATATGACTTAGAGTGCATATACTTGAGTGGGTCAGTATTGGTTATGACTTGTGTTTTATGGTTAAGAAGGTAGTGGTGAAGTTTGGTGGTCATGAAAACCAGGGCTTAGAAAAGTTTCTCGATATGCGTGTACCAAGTATCATACTCTACAAGTGTGTGGTTGATGTAGTAGATGACTTGATCTTTGTGTTTTTAGTCGTGATGAGCAAGCATTTCCCCTAGGGAGTGGTTGGTGGCAGAGATGTAAAGGTATAAAGGTTGATCATCCTTGGAAGGGGTTAAGATAGGTGGAAACAAAAGGTACTTTTTGAGTGAATCAAAGGCCTTTTGACAATTATTATTCCACTTAAAAGATACAACCTTATTTAGAATGTGATGGAATGGTTGGCATTAGCTTGAGAGTTGAGAGATAAAGTGATGAATGGATTGGATCTTTCCCTGTAAACTATGGAGTTACTTAAGTTTGATTTGAGGGAGACTTTTAAGGATTACTTTTATTTTGGCAAGATCAAATTTGATTCCCTGAAGGGAAATGATAAAGTCAAGGAAATTTCCTAACAAAACCCAAAAAATGCATTTCTTAGGGTTAAGACAGACATGGTAATAGATGAGGTGATAAAAGATGATCTTGAGGAAGGCTAAATGATCCTTACAATATTTAGAATTCTCAAAAAGGTCATCCATATAGTCCTCAATAATTTTTTGGATAATGTCATGGAAGATATAAGTCATGGCACTTTGGTAGGTTACACCAACATTCTTAAAAAGGCATGAACCTATAGCAAAAGGTTCTCTATGGGGTGATATAGGATCTTTTGTGTTAGTCTTTAGGGGTAATTAAGATTTGATTGTAACCTGATAATCTATCTATAATAGATAACATCTCAAGGCTAGCCATAAGATCAACTAGTTGTTCAATGCTTGGTAGAGGGAAGTCATATTTGGGGTAAGCAAGGTTGAGGTCATGAAAGTTCACACAAACGTGTAGTCCCCCTGTGTTTTTGGTGATAGGTATAACATTTGAGACCCATTGGGGATAGGCAATGGGTTGAATGAAATTGATAGATAGAAGATGTTGAAGCTCTTCTTTGATGAGAAGGGATATGTGAGGGTGAATTCATCATAGTTTCTACTTAATAGGCTTGGTATCATGATCTATGATGATATTATGGGTGGTAATTTTAGGGTCAATTACTGTCAAGTTGCTATAAGACCAAGCAAATGATATGCTATGGTCTTCGAGGATAGATGGAAAGTCTTGAAGTTCTTTGGTAGTCAATAATTGGCCAATTTTAACAATACAAGAGTTATCTAAAGTGCCCAAGTTGATATACATGGTGGATTTATTCAACATGGTTAAAGTCTCTGGAGGAATACATTTGAAGATGGAATAATTTGGGTCACCAAGATAGGTAAGGATGGAATCATCATCCTGGCACTAAATGGTGTTAATAGTAAGAGAGTCATCTCCTCATCTTAGGATGGGTCATAGGGATGGTTACGATTGCCCCTTCCTTTTGATAAGTTAACAGTCTGAGGCTGATCATATTGGTGAAAAAATGGTAGGTGGGATGATGTCATCATCCTCACACTTAGGTGGAGAAAGGGTTGGTGAGAAAGAGATGTCTTCCTCAATGCTTGTGATGATAGGTGGTTTGGTTTTCCTCTTATTGGGTAGAATGAAAATAAGGTCATGTTTTTCATGAGAATTTTTGGTCTCAATGGAAATAAACTCATGTGGGTGATGATCATATCATCCAAGACCAAATCCTTTCCAAGCGCACTTGTGGAGGTATGTCTTGGTAAAGTCTGAGTTGTCCAAATAGGAGAAGCTAGAGGTGAATGGTCAAGGTGAAGAAGAGGTGGTAGAAGCATCAAGGGGTTTATTAACTCCCCCATATATGAAAGGGGTTTGAGAGTTTGAAGGTCCAAGGGGAATAATGAATTTGATATTAGGGTATACTTGGGTTGGTTTTTAAGTTGCTCATACTCATGGGGAGTAGGGAAGGCATCAAGGGTCAAGAGGAGATATTTCCCAAGTGAAAGACATTGGAATGTTAATTTCAAGTGGTTTGTGGTAGGGATTTGATATGATGGGATTGATGATCCAGTAGATGCCTCATTGGTAGAAGAAGATATGGCTTCATCTTTTGGGGTTGAGGGTTTATCTTTAGTTAATTAGGGTATGCTAAATGGATGTAAGAAGATGTCATTGGATTTATAAGACATGTGTCATGGTGAAAATGGACTTGGGTCAGCTCGTATAGTGACAAACTAACCTTCATGATCAAATTTGATGCAATGATGAAGGGTAGAGGATACACAACCCATGAAGTGCATCCAAGGTCATCCTAGTAAAACATTATACTATAATTCCTCTTCCACTACATAAAAGAGCTCTGGTAGTATGTGAGATCCTAAGTGATTGTGAAGGACAATAATTCTTAGAGTAGTGGCCATGGTGTCATTGAAGGATCAAAGGATGGTTGAGGTTTTAGACATGACATTATTTGGTAGTTTATGTTGATAAAAGGCATGGGAGGAGATGATATTAATACTAGATCCCCCATCGATCATGACCCATTTGATGTGGGTTTGGTTGATGTAGGTAGTGATGAAAAGAGGGGGATCTAGCTCATCAGGGTGAATAAAAGGTATTTTTGAATCCTTGAAGGTGATATGGTTGTAAATTTGGAGAGCACCAATAGAGGATACCAAAGGTTGAGGGTATTTAGGTTAGACCTCTATTGATTGTAATGACTCAATAATTTCTTGGTGATGATGAGGTGAAGTAGAAATTAATTCATATAGGCCATCTTTTTTGGGGTCTAGTGAAGTTGTTTGAGAACCACTCTTTTGATTGATTCAGAGGGGTTGGATTGGGAGGTATTCAACATAGATACCTTGGGTTTGGTTGAAGGTGAAGGTGCTTGATTTTGACTTGGTTGGGAGGTGGAAGATGGGTATGTCCATGGGATAGTCACTCAGCATGTGATCATGTGACCACATGGATAGTATAGATGGAGGGAAGAGTTGGGGTAGGAGATTGGTTTGGTTCCTCATCACTCTGAGGTGAGAGTGGGGGAGTAGGTAGGCATTGGGTAATGGTTGTCATTTGTTGGATTTATAGTGGGCTCATGAGATGTTCATCTATTAATAGATCATCCTCATCATAGAGTCAATGGATTATGTTTTGGAGAGCTTTATAGTTCCCCATGTCATGCCCTAGTGTCTTATGATAGGAGTAAACTTAGAAGTCATTATACTAGACTAGTTTTGGACCAAGAGGGTAAATGGCATGATAAGAGGTAAGGTAAAACAAGAAGCTTGAAATAACCTTTAGAAAATAGGCAAGTAAGATTTAGTTAAAGGTGGAGGGGGTCTAGAGTTTTTAGCCTTGGTTGGTGAGGGGGAAGACATTTTAGGAATATGTTTGGTGGTAGAGGTTTTGGGAAATGCGGTGATCTTAGTTGATGGTTTTGGTTTTGGAAAGGTGTAAGTTGATAAATCAGAGGTAGGAGTTTTCAGGGTAGGTAGTTTATTTATTTATGGTTCAGTTAAGATGGGTGTGTCAAAAATCAAGTGTACTAGTGTAACCAACAATGGTGGTTGTGTTTTAGTTTAGACATTAAGATTTATAATCAAAGTGAAGGGATGAGGCACAAAGATAGAGGATAAGGCTGAGGGAGGTATAAGTTTGGCCCTTTAGCCTTTTGGTGGATTTACCTCCTTAGATAATTTGGTTTGGTGCTTGGTTGGTGGGTCTGGTGAGGCGAGCTCTAGTTTCAGTGATGGGTGATTAAGTCTCTACGTAGGGAAGATTCCAAGGTTTTTGGTTGGTTTTGTTGGAGAGGATGAATTGGTTGTTTAGTACTTAGTTGTATGGGATGGTTGAGAAATGGTTGGGTAGATAGAGGTTTTTATTGGTTTGGTTGATAAGATAGGGGGTTGGATAATAGAAGTGGTGGGTTGGTCTTTCAATGAGATAGTTGAAGGTTCCTATTTGGTGATGTAAGGGAGACCTAATTTCTTATAAAAGGTGGATTGATCCACATTAGGGTTAGAGATAAATTCTAACTTCTAAACTAGCCTAGAGAATGGTGTATAGACTAGTTTTGTTCCCGGGTAGTGGATTTGAAATATAAGCCCATAGGTTGAGAAAGGGGAATGGTAACCTCATCATTTTACTTAATTAAAGGATGCAAGGTTTGGATGGGTGGTTCCTCTATGGGAATGATCTCCAAAGAGGAAGTGAATTGTTTGGTAGTTAAGGGAGAAGGTAGAGTAGTGATGGTTGCATGCTTGAGTATGTCAGTTGAAAGAGGGGTTAATGACACCACTAATTCAATAAGTAGAGGAAGAGAAAGGGGTACTTCCTTGGTTTGGGTATTTAAAGGAAGAGAAGGTAACTCCACTACCTCAAAAAGTGGAAAGGGTAAGGAACATGTAGATTGGGTGGTAGGTTCTTCAGTAATGAGTGTACCAAGAACCATATTGATGGTATGATCATCATGAGAACACCTAGCTTTTTTGTTATTATATTTGGTAGGTTCATGATTGGGAAAATTTTGTTTGAAGATGTTGAGGGCTTGGTTTGGAGGTGTATTTGGGTTGTCCAACACAAGCTCCCCCTTGTCAATGAGGGTTTGGGCACTGCTTTTGAAGGTATTACACCTACTAAAGTCATGCCCCACCACTTGATGGAAAGCACATAGGTCATTATGAATGTACCAGCTAGGTGTCAAATGAGATGAATCAAATTATTGAGGGGGTTTGATAGGAGGAAGTTGTATGATATTAGCCTTCAGTAACTTCTCCAAGATCAAAGTGTAAGATTCTCCAAGTGGAGTAAATTGCTTTTGATTATTTTGGTTTTGATTTCTTGTATTTTGTTTTAAGGACTTAGAGGAGTTTGGTTTATTAATAGATGGCAGAGGAGAATTTTCAAGGATAATCACATTCATAGTTCCCTTGCTCTTGACATTGGTATTGGTTTGGTTACTTATTTTAGAGGAAGAGGCCTCATTGATTTTGTAGGTAGAGATTTTTTTTTTCAACTTTAGCTTTCCTTCATTGATGGCTCTATTTTATAGCTTACATGCCATGGTAAAATCTTTGTTAAAGGTTCTAAAACTATGAACATGTAACATAGAAAAGATGTGCTTGGCACATGCTTGAGTGAAAATTTATATCATTTCAAGTTAAGGTAAAGAGAAGAAAAGTTGATCGGTTAGGCTCCTCTAATGAGCTAAAAAATTGGCAATAAATGCATCATCAAATTGATAGATAAAGTAAAGGTCAGTGATGGAAACCTTATTAGAGATATTTATTGAAAAGTGATACAAGAAATTTTGGGCTAGCTAGGTGAAGGAGAACAAAGAGTGTTTATTTATGGCATTATACCAGTCTAATGCTAGACTAAACAGGGATATAGGGAAGGTACGAAGGAGGACATTATCATAGGAAATCAAATAACATGCATGCCTAAATGCCTTGAGGTCCTATTAGGGATCTTCCTTACTCTAAAACTTAGATAACTTGGGGATCTCCCTCTGAGGAGGATATGGTCTGATAGGGATAGATGGGTAAATGGTTTTGTTGTAGACCTGGTCATATGATAATATGTTGTGAGATATTGAAATGGATGATTCTAAGGTAGTAATTTTATCCATGAGCATTTTCATTAGATCCGCTCGGGGTTATGCACTTGAAAGGTTGTAAAGTGCATATTATTGTTATGGTTAGGTGACATATTGATAACGGGTAGGGGAAGCTACCACATATTGATATGTGGATACAGGTGGTTATGTGGATGTTATGTATGGATAGGTGGATTTAGGTGGTCGGGTAATGGGTAGAGGTATATGCCCTTATGGGTTAGGGATGTAACTTAGGTTGGATGTGATGGGCACCTATTAAGAGGTTAAGATAGGTTGAGTAGGATTTGTAGTTAGGTTTATAACTAAAGGAAAGGTGGTGACCTTTGTACTGATTGGTGGTAAGGTAGAAGGTGTGGATACCACAATATTTTTAATTGGAGTGGTGACTAATGGATTGGGTGTAGCCAAAGTAAGGTTGTAAATGCTAGTAGTAAGTACTCCCATGGTGAGTGGAGTATGGGTAGCTAATGGTTGGGTTGCTCATAGGTTAGAGGAGTTATTGGTGGGGGTGGAAGGTGTAAGGGTATTATTAAGTTGAGTGAGTTGGTTTTAATAGTGGTATCAAAGGGATTATTGGTAGATGAATAAACTTGGGTAGTCAATGGTTGGGTGGTGATTTTTCCAATAGAAGGGTTTCCCATAAGTTGTAAAGGCATGCAATAATGTGGATCCATAGGTGGAACTAAAGCAAGGGTATGGTAACATATGTTTCTTTAAGATAATGTTGAAGGGTCACATGATTGTTATCTAAGGTGGTAAAATTAACATCTCCTTGGGGAACTACCTGAGGGAAAGAATAACTTCCTGAAGGGTGAGGAGAGTCTTTTGGTTCAAAGACATACTCCATGGGTGAAGAGGTAGAAGAGGTTGATTGGCTTAGTGATGGGTTCTATTCTACTAGATTCTTTCGTTGTTGGTGATTAGAACCATACAAGATGAAAGAGAGAATAAAAAACAATATCACCACTCAAATAGAGAGAAGATAATAAATGAGCAAGGAAATCAACCACACACTAAAAAATATGTTTATTCCTAAAGTTATTTTTAGTCTCTCTTTTGGCTTATGCCTTAAGCTTTAAGAACTATGTAACTAAAATTGGCTTGTAGAGAGGGTACTAGAAAAGAAGTCTAAGGTTGGTTTCAAGTTGTGTTTAGGCTCTCAAAAAGATTTGTATTAAAAATCAATATGTGGCTTGGTATTGGGGCCTACCCCCTCACTTCACATACTACAACAATAAGGGTGTCAGGTGCTTAGCCAATATATATTAATTTATAGAGTTTAGACTCAACCATAGAATTGAGTTGGTTCTCCCCTTGGTAATGACCTCTAATTAGGATCATCAAAAAAGGGTAAGGTGATCCGCTAAGTGATTAAATCCTAGTCTAGTCTTATGTCAAGTTGTTTAAATATTTAATTTGATGAAGGTGATTTGGTTTAGTGTATGATATAAGTGATGTTACGAATGAATTACTTGGCTTTAATTTTAACTAAATGAGCTAAACTTGCAAGTAACTAATGTATGTAGTTGATTTTAAGCCCAAAAGAAATTTTAATTTCATTTATGAGCACACAATAGAGAGAAGAGCATGTAGATGAAAATAAATTAAACCCAAGTAAAGACTCAAGGGTCCCACCAGGCATGCTATAATGTTCTAATGAATTTTAGCTTATATCTTGAGAAAGGAAGAAGGAAAAATTAGATACTAGTATGGCTAAAAAATTTGTTTAGTTATGCATATGTTAAATCAAATGATTATAGATAGCTCCTCTTTGGCTTGAGAGGATGACCTGTAAATAAGACAACACTAAATAAAATAGTTAGATAGATAGTTGGGTGGATTACCTAGCATTAGCTAGATCTTAGAAGTAAGATCTTCCTCAGAGGTTGTCAATCCACACATTTTAAATAATTAAATTTAGAAAATAGAAGATAAATTACTTGCTTCAATAATCAAAATCTACTAAAATTGAATACAAGAAATGTTTGATAAATAAATAGATTAAAATGATTAATATAGAAATAATGGGTCAATACTAATGCTAAATAGGTTGGGTGTATTTTAGAAAATAGGTTGGGAGTCTTTGAATAGACAAATGAAAATAAAGTTGGATTTGGTTGAGGGTAGGTGGATGAAAATAGCTTGCTATTATTTTCTACCACAGTGACCATCGATGGTTGGTGTGACCATTGGTGGTTGAGGTGACCATCGATGGTTAGGGCAACATCGATGGTTGGATAGACTATCAGTGGTTGAGGTGACCATTGTTGGTTACTGTGTCTTAGGTTTAGGTTGATAAAATTTAGATTGATAGAATCATAGAAGGAAATTTTGGGAGATGGGTTTATGTTGGGTTGGTTTCAAAATACAAACAAAGTAATTGACAGATTGAAAATAAATACTTAGCTTGTTGAATGCTAATCTAGTGAATGTTTGAGGTGGTTGGCCCATTGGTGGAGTCTGGCATGATTCTAGTAGAGTAACGGTACTTGATTATTGATTGAAGGGCAATAGCAAATCGGCTCTTTAATGTGATGGTTGGATTGCAAGAAGAACACCTACAAAAGAAGCTCTAGATGCAAAAGCTCTTGCTAGTTGTGGATTCATCCCTTTTCACCCCCTGATCCTCGCTTCTTATAGGTAATGAATAAGAGGTGCAACAAGACTTTAGCAAGGGGTCTAACTTGATGTCTAATTTTAACTTTGGCATGCATGGGCTCGCATATGAATTAGATGATCTAATTATATAAAATCAAGTCAAAGTGAAGGGTTAGTTGAGATGGTTTAGATGGTAGAACCTGATTGTCAATGGTTAGGGTGACCATCAATAGTTAAGGTGATCATTTATGGTTGAAGTAAAGTTGGTGTAAAAGGTGGGTTAAGTCAATAGCTTAAATTGACTAGTGTTAGGTTTGGATTGGATTTGAACGGTCTAGGTTGGGCCCAAGGGGTCTTGAGGTGGTCTAGGGGATTGAAACATTTAGAACCATCATGTGTAGATTTTTTATGTCTATAATATGTGTTTATGACAATTTTGAATTCACTCTAAATGAAAGGAAACAAGCCTGCAAGAGAAGATAGAAAACTTTGCATCAAAAAGTAATTAACTTCATATGCCATTATTATCATGATTATATGAATTATAAATATGGTTGAGGGTCCTAGAAGGATGTAAACCCCAAGGTTATCTAGAGTTAGGGTTTGTTCAATATTTGAAGTAAATCAGGTTCACCAATTATTTTAACCTTTTAGGACCTAGTGAATGTAAATATTATGTTGTTAAAGAGATGGGTATATTAATTCAGGGTATAAATATGCAATAAATATAGCCATTATCTATTATAGAATTGATGTAATTTGACCTTTCTAAAAATATAATTAAGTAATGTAATTGATAACTTAGCTAGAAAATGATTGAGATAGATGATTTGGAAGCTAAAAATTAAGGTAGAGGTTGGTTTTAGTGTCACAAATGGGATCCAAGTGTCAAAACCCTTTTTATATAGTATCACCCTAATATTATAATAATTCCATGTGGCTCTAGTGTCCCTATTTTGATATTAGTTCCATCTATGATGAACTATCCTAAGTTATTAGGTGCACCTATGTCTAGATTTGTGAGGCTTGTTCCTATGCACATGAGTTATGAAAGCCTGTAGATGGAAATTTTTGACTAATTTTATAAACAACCCCTAATCCTCTATATAACTAGAGCATCTAATTGATACAAACTAAAAAGTGTGTTTATTAGTGGTGTTAGTTGGACATCCTCAATGCCTCACTATGATGAGAGTTGCCTACATACCAATACTCTGAAGAAGGATCAAGATTGATGCAGTTCTCCCCACCTAAGTGTTGTTGTAAGTGTAAGTGAAACTAGTATGATCAATGACTTGAGTTATTTGAATGTATTTAAGAATGGAAATCTAAGCAATTTGAGATTAATGATGTAATAGATGGTGGTATGTATAAGTATGATAGAATAAAGATTGATAGCCTTATTTATGCACAACTTATTCTATATTTCCATATGTAATTTGCATTTGATTTCCATCTAGTGGTTATAGATCTAAAATTCATGTATTTATATTATTCTTATGCTTGTGTGGGTGCTAAAAGAGGATGACAGTAAAACCAATATTGGGACACTAAATCCATGTGGCTCTATTGTCTCTATTATGGCACTAGTGTCCAAGTGGAAAAACCCTAAGCATAATGGGCTAAGATCTAAGAACAAGGATTTGGGACTACTTTATGGATGACTAGGGATGCATGTGGAGTGTAAAAAGGTTGGATAAGTGTGAAAATATGCTCTAAGATAGGTCTAGCACTAAACTAGGGATATGTGGTCTCAAGTAACACTCTTAGCAATCAAGTGCCACTTTTAGGTAATTATAGGTTCAAACTTTGTTGATTTCTAACAATATATTTTTTAGGCCACAATATATCACAAATATACATGCCTATTCATGTTTATGTAATTTTTATTTCATTGATCTAAGTGCAAAACAAATTATATGGTCACAAACTAAGACTAATTCTATCCACATTAAAAAAAATCAAAATTCATTTTTCTTGAGGTACTTAGGGGGGCACATAATTGGCTATCCATTTTTTGTTAACTTTTACTAGGATTTATTTAATTGCAAAATTAATAAAAAAAATATTCATTGAAAATATTTTTAAAAACTATAGGTCAAAAACTAAAATATCTTTTACAAATATTCACCAAAGGGTTTTAATAAATATTAAATGATGCTAAAAAAATAGTGGGCCACACAACCATCTATCTAATCTATTTTCTTAAAAAATAGGAGTTTCTCTTCAAATTTTAGATGTTTGGCCTAGTTATACTTAACCATTTTTCAAAAAAAAAGTGTTTTAAAAACTAGGTCCTCAAAATGCAATAATTCATGTTCTTATATCATCTTAAAATTTTAAGTGTAACCATCTCAAATTATATATAGAATTTCAAATTTCTTAAATTTTAGGAAAATCATGTCCACGAGTAGGCCCCTTTTTATCCTCCAACTTTATGCACTTACCTTGAATATGAATCCAAAATGATAAACTCACCATAATAGTTCAAGCATATAAAAATGACTCAAACACATTATAAACAACTAAAGCTCAGTTTTCATAATTTTAAGTTCACTATTTCTTTTTGTTCACTTTTTCAACCTCACCCAACTGCTTGAAGTGACATCCAACCTAGCTCATATTTGATACCTGTAGTCATAATAAACCATCGATAGTATTTATACTATATAAAATCAATAAATTCAATAATATCATTAAATATAATAATATAATATAATTGAATAATCAATCACTAACTCATTAAGTATGAAATATCTAATGTTGTAATGAAAAACATATCAAATAATTATCTCAAGAATAATCAAACATATATCACATAACTATATCACAAAAGTAATCCAAATAATTATTATTGAATAGTTCATAACTAAACCATAACACCAAGTGAAATAAATTTAGTCAAATAGGGTCATGATAATTGCATTCATGATTGGACCTTAAAACCTACACCATATACCCTATACCTTATCACTAAATCCTAAACCCTAAATTGTAAACCTTACACCCTAAACTAATAGATTTAGTCCTAATTAACATCCTTTAGAGTAAGAATTAGGTTGACAAGGCTCAATTTGGCACAAATCACATCACTCATTACCCTAATTGATAAATTGACTCAATCTATGACGATGTGGGGGTGATTTGGGCCCAAAATCACATTCTATAGTCATAAATAGGTTAAAGGAGCTCAATTTGGCCCTAATTACCTTCACGATTAGACCTTATACCCTAAAACCTAAACTCTATAAACTATAAGCCCTAAACCCTAAACCAATTGATTTAACTCCATTTAACATCCTTTAGAGTAATAATTATGTTCATAGGCCTCAATTCAACACCAATCACATTACTTTTTAGCCTAATTGATTGATTTCCTTGATTTGTGATGATGACCAAAATCATATTGTATAGTCATAAATAGGTTTAAACAACTCAAATTATCCTCATATGCCTTCGTAATTGGACCCTAAACCCTATACCCTATACCTTAAATCCTAAACCCAAAACTCTAAATTATAAACCCTAAACCAATCAATTTAAACCTAATAACATCTAAGTAAGAATTAGGTTCACAAGGATCAATTTGGCCTAAATCACATCACTCATTATCCCAATTGACTAATTGACTCAATTTGTGATGATGTGGGGGATAATTGAGTCCAAAATCATATTCTTTAGTCATAAATAGGTTCAAGGAGCTCAATTTATCCCTAATTACCTTCATGATTTTACCATATATACCCTAAAACATAAACTATATGCCCTAAACCCTAAACTATAAAGTATAAACTCATAAAACCCTAAACCAATCATTTTAGACCTAATGAAATTGTTAGGTTGTGGAGCTAAAAGCTTCAACCCTTTGCAAACAGTGGAACAGAAGGTTGCTGAGATCCAGGAGCACCGACGTCGGCAGCAGGACCGACGTCGGTAGAGACCAGTGCAGAAGGCCACCGGCGACGGCAGGAAGTCGGCCGACGTCGGCATAACCAGACAAGCAGGGACCGACGTCGGTCACCTGTGTGTTCTAGAACTGTTCGTTGCATGGACAGTTAGTTAAGTGAACGAAGAGTTTGCATGTTAAGACCAGCCAGAGTCTTGGGATGCGAGGATAATTATCTAAATTAAGAGTCTAAGTTATTGTTTAAGTTAGGGATCTATTTATAGACCCATTGGCATGTATTGTTTATGTATGAGATAGAAAGGAAGAGTTCCTTCTAGTTGTAAGATCTGTGAGTTGCAGGTTGTTGCAAGCTCATAGGAGATCTACATGTAAGTTTGGTCTTTGAATTGCAGGTTGCAGGTTCATGAGAGATCAGCTTGAAGTGCTATAGAGTGCTTGGTGTACCGGCAGGGTTATTACCGACTGGTTGGTGAGGTGAACACCAATTTTGTGTGTGAGTTGGTTGTTGGGACCGTTTTTTGTGTAGGAGAGTGTGTGTGAGAAGAATTACTATACACTTGAGGTGTGGTGAACCTCTGTAAGGTGAAAGAGTGTGGCGGCTCTTTGTTGTATTCTTTTTTGTATAGTGTTAATACAAGATAGTGTATTGTCTCTCATATTCTGTGCTATTGGTGAATTCTAGTTACTTGTGTTTCTGGTTATTTCCGCATATTCAATTGCTTATATTTGGTAATCATACTGTGCTCTTTTTGAGGAGGAAGATCCTAACAGGTGGAATTAGAACAGGTGTGTTTGTTCTTGGATTACCTCCACCTCCTAACAGAAATGACATTTAGACTAATAAAATTAGGTTCACATGGCTTAATTTAGCTCAAATCACACCACTAATTGCCTCAGTTGACTAATTGGCTCAATATGTGATGACATGTGGATAATTGAGCTCAAAATCACATTTTTTAGTCACAGATAGGTATAATAAGCTTAATTTGGCCCTAATTACCTTCATAATTAGACCTTATACCTTAAAACCTAGACCTTATATACCCTAAGCCCTAAGCCTTAAACCCTAAACCCTAAATTATAAACCTTAAACCTTAAACTAATAGATTTAACCCCACTTATCATCCTTTAGAGTAATAATTATGTTCATATGGCTCAATTCAGTGTAAATCACATTACTTATTGGCCCAATTGACTATTGGCTCAATTTGTAATGACGTTGAGGCTAATTGTGCCCAAAATCACATTCTGTAGTAATAAATCTATTTAGTCGAGTCAATAGCATCAAGATTATACTCGCAATTACATGTTTACATTTTTTTCATGTACAAAACTTTAATGTTAACAACTAAATTTTCTACTAAGGCCATTCATGAAGTTTGAGTATTAAAAAAAACTATAACAAAACAATAAGATGATGAAATACATGTGATGCATGTAAACTATTTCTCATATGTGGTACTTCTACATACATGGTTCTTATATTTGACATTTTAAACACATGTTTGAAGGCTCAAGAATGGATTGGATTCCTTCTCCTAAGGCATGGACCTGTAAACACACTATAAAATGTGTGTTTTTTACTAGAAAACAAAGTATAACTTCAAACATGCTAAACACTATGAATTTTACTGAACCTTTTCTTCAAAACTCCTCTTTATATATATATATATATATATATATATATATATATATATATATATATATATATATATATATATATATATATATAGTGCTATAAAAAGACTTAATTATAAATAAATATAGATAACAACCTTAAAGTAATAATTTATAATTGAGTCTTTTTATAGCACTATATGCTATAACTATACATGTTCATCTTTGTTTGTGTATCTTTTGATTCATTGATTCAAACCAAAAAAATATTTATAATCGTAAATTAGACCTAATTCTATACACATTAAAAAAATATATAATTTTTGATATTTTTTGAGGTAGTTAGGGGCTGCACGATTGGCTATACATTATTAATCATATTTTATGGTCTATTGATTTGTGAAATTAGTAAAAAATAAATATTCAATAATTAATTTTAAAAATATATAGGTTATAAACTAGATGATCTTATATAACTTTCCATCAAAAGGTTTAAAAATCTAAACTAAACAATGCTCAAACAAAAAAACTAAAATGATGCTAAAAAAATGAAGGGGTGCACGAAAATATATCTACTTTTATTTTACAAAAAATAGTACTACCTCTTCAAATTTTTGATGTTTGACCTACTTATACTTGACCATTTCAAAAAATAACTAGTAGTTTAGAAACTAGACTTTAATTTCTACAATTCATGTTACTATGACATCTTTAAATTTTGAGTGTAGATGGGAAAACATGTCCACTTATGACCCACTTGTGGTCTCCCAATTATATGCACTTAACTAGATACATAAACATAAACACATATATAAGGATGTTTTTTATTTTTTTGCACTATGTCAAATAAATGTGTACATCTTATTATGCATAAGAATTATAGCATGCATACTTTATTTCACGTGCACGTTATAGTACATATGCACTTTGTAATATGTAATTTAAAAAACATGCATTTTATTAGATTCTCAAGACTAAGACCAAGACCTACAAAGACATAGTTGAATCCATGTTTTTGATTGAAAATAACAAATTTCAACTTCCACCACCATAAACACTATGTATTACTATTGTCTTTTTAGGCCACTATATGATGGAAATGTGTGTGTGTGTGTGTGTGTGTGTGTGTGTGTCTGTGTGTGTGTGTGTGTGTGTTTATTTATATTTTTCTTCATTGATTCAAATAAAAAATATATATGGTCACATACTAGGACTAATTATACAAACAATCAAAACCCCCTTTTTTAAGGTAGTTGGGGGGAGAGGTGCATAACTGAATATCTATTTTTTCTAGTTTTTAGGATCTATTTACTTGTAATAATAATAAAAATATATATTAACTTAATTTTTAATAAAATATAGGTCACAAACTAGATGATCTTATCTAAATTTACATCAAAGGGTTATAAATGATACTAATTGACACTAAAAAAATGAAAGGCTGCACGACCGACTATCTATTCATTTAAAAAAAATAGGAGTTCCTATTTGAATTTAGATGTTTATCCTACTTATACTTGACCAATTTTTTGAAAAAAAAATATTTTATAAACTATAATCAAAATTCTTCAATTCATGTTCATATATCATCTTTAAATTTTGAGTGTAGCCATCTCAAATAATTTATAAAACTAGAGATTTAGCATTTTTTAGAAGAAGAAAAAATATGTCCATGGGTATGCACTTTTTTGTCTCTTGATTTTGTGCACTTACCCATTCATCAAATTTATAGTTGTGAACTTGAAAAATATTTAGAAACTGGGTATGGAAATAAAACCCTAAGATAAAAATCTTAAAACCTTATAAAGATGAATGAAACCCTAAGGTAAACCTATGTTTTGACGTGTTCAATGAAATATATGGGATCACCAAAGTATTTTATCTTATTTTAAATTAATGCTAATTTTGATAAGATAGAAACTATGCATGTAATAATTAAGATTACAAACATATACATTAAAGTACAAATCTGAATGCACAATTTTAAACTAATTTAGTACCATAGATTTTAAAATATAGAATGTACAAACAAAAGATAAAATACTTAGTAGATCATTGTACTGTGCATAAATGAGACTATAGGTAGATAGTTGGAAAGATCAAAGACTAGACTATGAGCCTCTTAGATAAGGAGTTGGAGTTATGGGTGTGTTGGAAAACTATCCTCAATTTCTAGTCACTATCATCTAATGTTGTGTTCCAAGTAAGAAGGTTACATATATGCATATTTTCCCTCTCTATTTTAATATAGACATGTGTGTCTATTTATCTTGTAATTATGTGAATGATTCTGATATCTAATGATGTATATGACTCCCAAAAATCTATCCACTTCACTTGAAATCCTATTCCACTTTCAATGATAACTTTAGGCCTTAAAAATGGGATGAAAGGTGTGTTAAGCTCAACCTAACCATTTTCTATTAAATGGTTAAGAATTTCTTAGATATCTAATACTCTAAAGAGAGAAGTCAAACTGCATGTAATTATTCTTATAAGGTGAATATGTGCAATAGTTCCCGCTCAATGTATGAAACTTGTAATATAACCCTTGATACTTAGAAATTGGCACCTTGTGCTTGGATTTTGAGTGCTTCATACATGGATAAGACATGCTCGTAGTGATTGATTGGTAAATTGGGAAGAATAGGATAGATATTTTGAATGTACATATGTGCTTGTTAGATGAGTACTAGGTCTATACATACATTGTATTTATATGCGACTCTTTGAGTACTTTTTCATGCTATTTACATGTGAAATGTATGGGATTACCTATTTAGATATAATTTTAATTTTAAATGTATTTATTTATTGGTGTGAGATGAAACCCTTGAATTGAGATGATATTTTCAAATAATATGTTACGAGTCTTTTGTTACTCTCTAGGAGACAAGAACACTGATTTGATGGTCTAAAGATGTTTGAAAAAAGAACCATGAGTATAAGAAAATAATTAATAAGAGTCATGTATATATACACAATTCATGTAGAGCTAAGATAAATTAAAACTAATATTATCAAATATTAAATACAAAATTTTATTTTATAAATTATATTTAATTATATAATTAATTAAACTTTTGTTATTGTTAATATTTTAATTAAATATAATCTAAAAATTAAGCATAACATGAAATATTTATTGGGTGTGGAACTATTTCTTATAAAAAACTTCCAAAGTCAATTAATTTTATTTTCTGTTTTAATATTAATTTAGATATTCTACTTATGTAAACAAAATTTTGAAGAAAAAATGAATTTAAAAAAAAAATAATACATAAAATAGAAAATAAGAAAATCTTTTATTTATTTGAAAACAAGATTATAAATAGAATAAAATAAAACAAAGGATATATATTAAAATAGGCATAGCACAACTCGCAAATAGAATTGCAGCAACGAGACCAAAGCCAAGGGACACATAAATAAGATTCACGATACCTTTGTTTCTCTCAAGTTATATATACAATTATATTATATTATATTATATTCAACTTAGGCCTAATATTTTTTCACATATAAAATATTAAGGCTTATATTTGAATTTACAAACTCAGTAAAATTAAAAAATTGAAGAGATCATCATTTCTGTAAAGAGAAGAGAAGGAAATTTATTATTTTTAGTGTCTCACTTTAAAAAATGCATTTTAGATTTAGCAATGTTGCTCATATTTTCTTTATGATTGTTGGCCTTCTCTCTTTTAACTTTTATTTATATAAATAAATAATTTATAATGGATCCTTATTTTATATATATGTAATTTTTTATTTAATTTATTATTATTATATTTTTTATTGGATTTCTTATTATTATTTTAAAAAAATATACAATTTTCAAAATAGAAACAGCTATTTTATAATTATTGGATTTAAATATTTAAATAATAAATTGAAAAGGGAAAGATGTATTATATAATTTTAAATTTAGAAAATTTAATTTTCATTAACTTACAATTTCGAATGCAACTATAAAATCAATAAATACTATCAATTTAATAATTACTTTTAAAAATAAAATAAAAAAACTAAATATTATTATTGATAACAACTTTAAATCGATTTTTTATAAATTTAAAAATTATTAAAAAAATGTTGAAAATTTTACAAGAGTAAAATTGCCAATATCTGTACAACAAACCACTCCATTTAACAAGAGCAAAGTGTGAAATGGAACATAAAGTCATGGGAAGTGGGAGGCTTGGTTCCGGTTAAGCTGTTTTTTAATGGTGGATTTGAGTGTTTGGATGGTGCGGCGAAATGGAGATGGAGATGGAGATGGAGATGGAGATGGAGCAGCATGAATTTGGCAACCTTTTTTCTTCTCCTTCTCCCTCTTGCGTTTATGAGTAATTGCAATCGCTAAATCATTTGGAAATAGAGAGCGCCAAACTAATGCATGCAACAGCGTTGTCAAAAATAGAGTTAACACTATGGTAGAAGAAATGAGGGAAAGAAGTATTGCCAGGCCTCTCGTGAATATGCAGTTTACTGCGTTTGAATATCTAATAGTAGCCACTGACGCCGCGGTCATTGGAAATGTGTATGCCCACCACGCCACAGAAAACCTGCATCAACTCCATACAATACAATACAATACAGAATGAATTTGCTATTTTACTTATAATTAATTAATGAATTCACAATGAACAATTGAAATTGGATTCAACCCTACCTGAATCCTCTGAAAAAATTGACGCGTACCACCTGAATCATGAATACAGATATATAATTTTATTTTAGTAAATTAAAAATATGAGCAAAAAATATTGGAAAAGTAGCGAAAGGATGTGAAGGTGAAGCGGTACCAGAGATGTATAAAGGAAAATAGCAAGGAAATAAGCAAGCCTAGAAACGGTGTCGAATTCGCCGTAGATGGCCTCCCACGCGACGCTTGCAGTGCATGGCGCCGCAATGAAAAGGAAGAAGACGGGATGAAGCTCCTGAGGCAGAGCTTCAGTGGTTGGAAGTCTTTGATAAAGAGTGACAAATAACACCATATAATGGCCTACTCCAACAGCCCAGAAAAACTTTGCAGGCTCCTTCCATTTCACTTGTGCTGCTAAAAGTGCGCCTACAAAGTTTCCAACAATTGATAAATGCGAGGAAGGATTGGCTACTTTCGATAGCCTCCTCTTTCCTCCAGAAAGCCATTGCCCATATATCTTGAGCTCCAACAGAAACACAGGCATCATGAAGATGCACCACAGAGCTGGGTGAATGTGGTGGGCTATGGCTGGAGGGACCCCGATTGTCAAGAACATGCATATGATCCATGGGGCAAAGAAAAAATTCACTCTCACTGGATGATAGTATTCTCGCCTCACCGCCTCCAAATAAAATATGCATTTCAGTGTATATGTGAAGAAGATGACAAGAAGCGCACTCAGGCTTAAACACCAGAGACCTATGTTGATATGAGATGCTGCTGCCTGCATCCACTGCAACCACGCGGTTGAGGCAATTGCCTTCCATAAAATAGCTTGGCTGCTCAGCCCCAAACAGATTCCAAAACATCCAATGGGAAATCTCAACAGGAATGGCCATTTTTTATCTACAGGGAGCAGTATGTCTTCGTAATCCTGACCCGCACACCACAAAATTTCATAAACTTACAAATTACGTTTTTATATTCAATCATTCTAAATTCGATGCTAGAGATAGAGATAGTAGAGATAGAGATGAACCTTTAAAACATCAAGCTCGGGACCTTTCAAAGCGTCAAAGTATCTTCCAGCCGGAAGATTTACATTGGTAGCCGGCTGACAGTTATCTGGACGCTCGGCTTCCTGTGTTTGTGGGCTACGTGAAGGTTGCGGTAGCGAGTTGTGTCTATTAGTGGTTCTGAACAAAGAGTAATTCTCCTTGTGCGTGGTGTAATCACTAAAACTGGCTCCGCTTCTGGGCAACACACTCGGACGCTTATCGTCTTCTTTGTTTAACACGGAGAAAGCCGTTCCAAGAGAGAGATGACGGCTCAGCTTCGTTCCGGATCCGCATGGCTTCTTCTGCTTCTGCTTCTGTTTCTGTTTCTGTTTCGCATTCAACCTCTGCCGTGCATCGCTTAATTCACCCTCACACCTAAATTCAGCGTTTCCCTTGACCAGCGGATTGGATCTGCTATTGCCAGCTTCAGCTTCCGCCTCGGCATCGCCATTGCCACTGCCATGGTCCGCGGAGGCTTCTACGTATATAGATACGGAGAGAGGTTTGTCATCCTTCATTATAAACAATGCTAGTAGAGTGTCTTGGGTAATAAGTAGAGGTATATATGAGACGAGCAGCGAGCAAAATGAAGAGCGTCGTCACTCACGGGTGGAGGAGAGGAGAGGAGAGGAGAGGAATACCCGTCGTCGTCGTCGTTGATGATGATTTTGAGATATCACGGATGTTTTTGCTAAATCTGTGAACTTGGGTTGGTGTATGACCCCATGACTTATCACCATCAATCTACCTACTCCTTTATTTCACTCTCACCAACACCCACCCCCCAAAAAAAAAACCAATCTCCCACCCCAAAACAAATCACATCGCTTTCACCTTATTTCTTATTGTTTTTTATTGGTATAATCATAATTGTAGGATCCATCACTCATTTATTCATAACAAAATAAATTTTATATAATTAATCGTAAGAACTATAATATATAAGTTCTAAGAGTTTTTTAAAATAAATATTGTAAAAAAAAAATTATATATTAAAAATACGGAGAAAAAAATTATAACAATCATTATTTTAAAGTAAAACATTTATCTAAAAAAGAAAAAAACTTATATCAAATTTTGAATAATTTTCACAACTTATGTATAAAGGTCTTGAAATGTTGAATTAGACATGAACATGAGTTGAAATTCATCCATTAAGTTAATAGTATTTAGAGGATATGTAGATATTTTTAATTCTATCTTAACTTCTATACAAAACGTACTAAAAATAACGATTGAAAAAATTGTTAAAAGCCAAAAGTTATTAAAAATAACAATTACTCAAAATAAAATAGATCACTTAGCTTTAGATACCTGGGTTTTTAAAAAAAAAATTTGCATGTCAACTCTAATTTGGAGTTAAGATTTATTTTAAGATTCTTATATAATACTTTCTTCATTTAATAACAATCAACAAAAAAGACTATTTTCATGCAGTTTCTAAGTTTTTTACTTATTGCTATTTTATGTAACTAGTCTGTATTTTTATTATCTAGAGTAAGTTTGAATATTGGATTTTGAAATTAAATTTTTGAAGAATATTTTTTGATTTAATAACATGTGTAAAGATACTAAGATGACGAAGAGGGATTACTCAAAGGAGCAAGACTTTACAATATTTGTAAAGGCAAGTGGAATAATTAACCACAATTGTCATAAATTAAAGACAGAGGCAAGCAGATAATGAAATAGAGGAAGAAAAATATCATGAAGATGAAATTCAGTAAGAAGAGAAATGATAACAACCATCATCAATAGAAGAGATGATGGTTATGGATTTAAAGGGAAGGAGCAAAGGAATCAAGATTGACATTCTAGATTATAGAAGCAATTTAAAACTAGGGGAATTGATAGATTGCATAAACAACATGGAGAAGTTTTTCGAATGAAAAACTCCAACAAAAGATAAGAAAACAAATTTTGCATGCACCAAATGAAAGGGACTTGAAATGATTTAGTGGGATAACCTATAAAAAGAGCGGGGAAAAAAAAGGTAAATAGAATATCAACATGTGGAGAAAGATGGAGAAGAAACTGACAGAGAATTTTTTTCTTGTGGATTATGTACAAAACTGAAACAAAATATTTAAAAAATTAAGGCTAGAGGACCACAATATATAAGATTATACATACAATTTTTTCAATCTTTCCATGCGAACTTGTAGCATGATGAAATAGAAGAATAGATAACCACAAGATATTTAAATGGTTTGAATTTTTCTATTTAATATGAATTGAGCATGCATAGAATACTTTGCATGGATGAGGATTATCAATTAGATTTGAAAGCAACAAACAAAAAAAATAGATAAAATTTAATAAGATCATCTAGGCTAAGAAAAGGATAATCACCTCTCGTTATAGGACAAGATGGGTTTAATTACACTAGAGGAGAATTACCCAGTGGTTTAGATAAATAATAAAATAATAGACAAGGGTTTCAATATCAATAAAGAAGAAGAGGATTTCAGAGAGGATGAGGCTATGGTGATGCTAGAGGGTGATTTATAAATCAACATAGGTCTTATATTTGTTACACATGTGGAGAAGAAAAACACATAGAGTTTGAGTGTATACGCTATCATGAATAATAAATGAGGCAAGATGACTGTCTGAGAGTGAATTTAGTTGAGGTTGAGATAGAAGATACAAATACATAAATTGCAACAATAGACATTGAAAAAATTTCATGGTTAGGAGAATAATAATTTCTCTAAAGAAATAACATGTGAAAAATAAGGAGGGTGGTGATGCATGACTGTGAACAAACATTTTTTTGAATAAGGTACACTTCAAGGGATAAGATATGCAAAGTAATTATAAATGGTAGTAGTTATGAAAATATGATTTATAAAGAAATGGTAGAGAAACTAGTTTTGTAATGTGAAAAACATTCTTATCCTTATTAAATTTCATGGTTTAAGAAATGAAATGAAGTTATAATAGATAAAATGTGTTTAATCAACTTTTCTATAGAAAAAAATTATAGAGACGAAATATGGTGTGATGTTATTCCAATACATGCATACCATGTGTTTTGGGAAGGCCTTGACAATATGATGAAAAAGACAATTCATGAAGAATAAAATAATACATATATTTTTTGGAAAAGTGATACAAAGGTAGTTTTTATACCTCTTAAAAAAGAAGGGAAAGTTAAAATCAAGTTGTCCATAATTTTTTTTTTATCAAAGACATGAATATAATTGTAACAACCTCACTAGGTTTTACCAGAATATTAAAATTTTTAAAAAAAAATTTAAATACACATATTCAACATATAAATTTTACCACAAGAAACATAACTAGTGATCTTTAAATAACTATATTAATTTAGTTAAGTAAAAAGGTCATAACTAATCCACTTAGCTAAGGATCACCATGAATAGGTATGCCAATCATGAACAATATTGAATAACCATAAATATTGCATCTAATCATAAATGAAATAGTATAAATTTAGCCACAACGGATACAACATTACAACCACTAATGTATAAGTATAATGTATGAATGTTATAATTTTTAGCAATACATAATATCTTAAAAGATAAAACATGAAATAAAGCTCCACAGAATAGAGTCTCCACGACTCAAGAGTCTTCATGACTCAAGTATAAATTTATAATCTCAAGTGTAGTCTCAAGAATAATACTCCAGTTGGGAGGGAGAGAATCATCTGAGAACTTTTTTACACCAACCATGAACCATATATCCTTTGCACTATCTTTCAAACAAGGGGATGGCCCTCCCTTAATAGATGGGTAGATAATTATGGTGTGGGAATCCAAAGTAAAAAATTAGAACCCATGTGTTGAAGATATCTAATACATAATGTGTATCATAAAAAAATCCATTCTAACATGATATTGCACAAATATGAAAACTTTATCAACATATGAAATGATAATGTTTAAAAATAAAATATCACTTTGGCCAAAATTTTCAATACTAAATGATCTATAGGAATCACTCAAATTCATACACATCATTTGATCAGATTATACCTCATCTTGCATTGATGGCATTAATTAAGCCAATGAAATCTATCCACTACAATTTAGTGTCATAAATGTAAGATTCAGTTAATATATAATACTATAAAAACTAATAGATTCAAATAGAATATCTCATATTAACAAATAAAATATTCTAAGTACAAATATATCATTTTCATTCATTTAATTTATCAAATGAAATGCAATGAATCTATGATTCTTTAATTTATTACAACATAATAAATAAAATAAAAAAATAGTCCTAAATAGAATCTTGCCATCTGGGTAAGAATCATATTTAGACTACTAGTGTAGTCATATAAAATGTGAAATTTGGTAACTTGAGTGTGGCTAATGAAACCCAATCCATAGGTCCATTTTTCTTGCTCTCTTAACCCTCTTAGGCATGTCTTCACAGTTTCTCAGTCATCTATAGCCTTCTAGACTGAACCCTTGGTGACCTAATATTCTCTTTTCATGAAAAATCCATCCCCCAGGTCTCCTTCTCTCTAGACAATAGTTCCCAAACTTAGATTATAATGCTTAGACTTAGGGTGTCCTATTTCTGGCATTGTTGTCCAAGTGTATTTTTAATTCTAACAGTGATTTTCTCTCAGATCCTTATCCTAATTCATGTCAGTCTAATGAGAATTCATTTAACCCACAATCATTAAATCTCCTATAAAATCCCATTCAAAGTCCATTTAGAAGGGTTGACACTCATTTACAAGAGATAAATAAGAATACAAGCAAGACTACTCATACTTACATTTTCATCACACTATTGCACCAAGTACTTTAATGAAAGAACTACATATAGATTGGTCCCTCCTCAGAGTATTAGTATGTAGGCAACATTCCCACACATAGGGTGTAAAGTGCGTCTAGTGTATCCTTTACACACTAACCCATTTCCCTATTTGCCATTCTATTTAATTACATAGAAGATACAAGCATATGAAGAATTAGATCTACATGAAGTTCTATTAATAGTGAGGATCTAAAATTTGATACACAAGCTCACATATATGTTATAAACAAAAACTTAAAAAATTAAATCTTTGTGAGTAGTTTAGATAAAAATGGTAAGACTAAGACTATATCACCAAATAGTAGGGTGTCCTATTTTTGGTGATCCTATCCAATCAAGAAACAAACTCCAGATTCCTATTTGTGATAGTGTCTTAGTCTTGTTCCTCCAGTATCAGACTCTATCTTAGCCGTAACAACCCACAATAAGCTAAATCATATTTTATCTCACTTATTACTATTTTAAGAAAAGACAAAAATACAATTTGTTTACACAAATCAGTGGCTTAATTATTGCATATTATTTACTGATTTATTAATCTCAGACCCATTTATTATTTTGGAATTAAACATCTAATCTCCCAAAATAAATAAATCATTTGGTAAATTTGACTTACTTTGAGTTTTGTATAAAAACCCTAGGGTAATTTCCTAACTGATTTTTTTCATAAAATTTTGAATTTTTTCTTGAATATTAAAATAATAAATTCCTCTCAAATTTTAAAATTTTGTAATAAATTTTAAAATAAATTTATTTCAAACCCTAGTTACACACACTAGGTCCCAGTAATTTTCCAGTATTAATCCACTAATTTACTAATTTTTTTCTTACATATATAAATTATAAATTTAATTAAAATTCTAAAATTCAATAGTAAATTTTCAAAAATATTTTATTTCAAAACCCTAGTTGCATCAACTAACTCTCAGTAATTTTTCAATCATTTTCTGAATTTTTAGTTGCATATTAAAATTAGAAAATCACTTCAAATTTCAAAAATTCATAGTATTTTGCAAAAATATTTTTGAAAAATCCTTAGTTACATATACTAGCTCCTATTTTGCTTCTTGAGATATCACCTTACATCCATACTCTAATTACAAAAAAGTTGCTCATTTACTTACAAACTTTTCTTACATTTCTTGTAAATAATAAAGAAACCATAATGGGCCCTATCATGTACATGAATGATGAAGTCTATCATATGTTATTAAAAAGTTTCATTCTTTGAATTTCATGCTTATTTTTCATTAAATGGGATGATGTTAAACACGTTATTCTTAAACATGTTAATACATATTTTGCATCACCTCCATTAGAACCTCTATCCTGTGCTGAGTCATGTTGTATGGTCCATTTTTCTCTTCCCCAGGTCACTACCCATCACCAAAGAGCCCAATTGACACCCTTTGTCCCTCCACCACCTTGACCTATTGATTATATTTGCTCTCCTCCCATAGCTACTCCTCTTATATGGATAATAGATAATGTGGTTAGAGCTATTACTCGATGTGCCACTATGCCTCTTCACCTAACCAGAACCTCATCATCCTTCTATTCTTACCCATCCTAGGCCCAACCCACCCACATAGGTAGATTTGCATAAGACATATGACATTGTTGATCAAATAAGAAACACTCCAGTTAATATTTCCATGTTAGATCTACTTCAAAAATTTAATGTATTCAAGGACATTCTTTATCATGCACTCACTCAAACTTCTATGTTGATTAATTCAAAACCTTCTTATTTTATATCAATGGTCAAAGAATTAAAAAAATATAGAATACACAATTTCTTTTGATAGTGAGGACATGACTTCTCAAACAATTAATGATCAAAATTTGCCACTATTCATACAAGTTCAAGTCAAAACCAACATAGTCAAGAGAGTTCTTGTTGATAGTGGTTTTAGACTAAATAAATGTAATATCACATTATTACAAGTCTGGGTGTAGATTTGGCATCCATGAAAAAAACATATAAAAAAATTTAAGGGTTTGATGATATACCCTGATAGACATTGGGCACTATTACTTTAGATATCATGGTGGGACCAAAAAATGTCTCTACACAATTCCAGGTCATGCCAGGTCCTCTCCATTATAATATTTTACTCAAATGACCCTAGATACATACTATGGGGGTCATTATTTCTACTCTCCATCGATGTATTATTTTTCTCCATGAGGGATATCTATACACATGTCTATCAGACAACCAACCATTCAAGTATTATCAAACTACAGAGTCATCTTTGACTATCTCGCCAGATGGGACACCATATCTCACAGTAAAACCACCACCTCATAGTATTTCTCTTGATCAGATGTATACATATGAGGTTAGATAGAGTAGCAATTATCACACCCATCCACTTATAGTCGCACCTTTAGCTCCATATATTTTACTAGTCATAATATCTTCAGCTATCCCAGCTACTCCTTAGATCATAGTTCTGACACATGTTACACATTCACCATCACTGACAGTAGTACCAATAGTTGTAGTTGATTCCATAGTTACTCCCCCAGTTATAGATACCTTTATAGTAGTACCATCTTCCACTAATATAGATGATGTAACTCCTATATCATAGTTACCCCTTGTGGTAAATTTTGAGTTACCATATGTACATGATGTTGATACAGATTCACATGCTTCTTCAAATGATGATATGACACCCACACTCATAGATGACTATTTGTGTGAATTGAGATTTACACCAGTTGGCCCAGGAGAGTATTGAGATGACTCTAAATCTCTCATACCACATCTTATAGCACTTTTAACATCTCAAACTACACTCACAATATATACTTCACACTCATAGCCATAGACAGATCACTTGACACATGGTTATCTCTATATATATAGAGCTAGTTATTTAGATCTAGGAAGACAACACACAACATTAACCATAATTTATGTTACAAATATTACTTGATCATGGATTGATCACATTACCTATAGTATTACATAGATCTATCAGTAGATTATCACATTACTATGGTCACCCATTTTGTACTTTTCACAGGATTACAAGACATGATACAAAATCATGTACAAGTTTACAACAGAGATTGGATAAACTATAATATCAGGGAATTATTTAGATTATAAAACCACTAGTAACACTAGCTACACCACTACCACTAAAGTCATCTACTAGCAGGATTAACTGCCCTAGAGTAGAGTTAGTATCTCCACCACCAAAGCAATCTTCAATTTGCCTTTGGGATGATGACACCATAATCATAACATCTACAACATATGATGATGATCTTGAATCATTTGATGATGGTTGTGATCCTTTCTTCCATTTCCATCCCTAGTAGGCTCCATCCTTGGATCCTTCCCCCCTCTAACCTAGTCTTTTTTATTATCATGTACATAATGCTTCCTTTACATGCTTGTACATAGTTTATTATGCTTGATTGTACATAATTTATTACACATTGATTGTATATAGTTTAGATATATCCAAAACAAAAAAAAAATTTAACTGTATGCATCATCCATGCTTTACATTGCTACTACTATGCTAGGACTTACATTTGCTATTTCATGCTATGGTTTGTAAATTTATCTACGTTACCATGGTTCACTTGATCTTCTTTGAGTGTGTGTAGTGACATCCAGATCCTTGACTGCTTCACTCTACCTATTGAGGGGAAATCCTACTTTTACATTTGAGACACACATTGATATACATACCCATTAGGGGCATCTTCTACATGACTACACCATCCAGGTTATGTCATTCCTACACTACACACTCTAAGTTATCATGTTGATGTACATTACTTACTATATTACATAGATTATTATATCAACATTTCACTAGTATCTAGCACTTGTGTATTTATTTAGCATATACCTTGTCTTGTACTAAACATATCTTGCATACTTTCACACTTGCTTTAATTAGTTAGATGTGATTCTATCTCTTCAGTTATTACATGATTTATCTTCTTGCTTAGCACAGCTTATTGGATTGCATTTCTAGTTCCTACTTATCTCCTATGTGTGCCTTAGGACATTTGCCAATGTCCTTTGCTTTTATTAATGTGTGTGTACCTTTGGAAATTTGCCAATGTCCCTTGTTTGTACTCTTCTATGTGTTTGTGGCCCTCATACCAATCTTGCTTATTTTTATGGTGTGTATGCGGCATTTGAACATGCCTTGTATGTTTACTTTCTAGTATGAGTGACATGTGTCCATATCCATTATTTGCTTGACCCCTTGGCCACCTTTGTATGCTTCTTGCTTCTTGATTTGTAGGATTCTTATTTGATTACTTTTCCTTTTTTGTAATGCCATGATCTATATCATGCATTTATCTCACTTTCTTGGATGTCATGATGGACATCATGTTCCATCCCTCCTTGACAATTGACAACTAATAACTAACACTTTTGATTCTAATTCAGTAAATTACACATGATTTTACATTATTATATCTATCTAGGCATACCCATATTGATTTAACAATCTCTCAATATAAATATTGCTATGTCTCAAGATATCTTGTCAACATATCATTGTTATATCATATATCCATGCATTATAACACACTTGTAGGGCTATCTCTTCTGAGGGAAATAATTGTAGGGTCTTCATTCCTCCCCTTAGAAGAGGGGGAAAAAAATAAGGGTTTTGTCATAGAGATCAGATCTCCTAATAGTCAAAACAATAGTTTTTAGAACACTTAAAATAGAATCCAGACATCAGACTAGGTAGAATAGACCAGACAAACATCAGAGAATCCAAAAAAATCATCAGATTTGGCCTTAGATAATAGTGCCAAAGTTAGACTACAACACTAGATAATAGGGTGTCCTATTTTTGATGCTCCTATCTAGATATTCTACAAATTAGTTTTTAAAGAAATAGATAGAAAGGTGAGTTCAATCACAGGTTTGTTAGCACAACATAGTCTATATTCAACATGTTTTAGTATAGTTTTTGCTTAGAGAATCTAGATATAGGGGGCATCATGCATAGCATGATGGTTTTCACTTCTAGTTTTAGGTTAGGTAGTTGATATAAATTTTAGATCAGAATCCATGTTCTAAACACCAGTGATTGGGGGTAATGTGCATGACACATTGATCTTCCCCTTTTTTTGAGTTCAATTTATTTTCCACGCATTTCTTAGTAGTTGTGTGGCTTACTCCATCTACTGGTGGTTGGCATATTTTTTCAAGCTTAGCTTTCATACAAGATTAACTTCCCAAGTACCCTAGTTAGCTTCAACATAAGCCTATTGCACTAGTTTTGGAGTAGCTTTCATACAAGCCTAATCTTCATCTTTTGAAATGGCCAAGAGTGGCCTAGTTTCTAACATACATTCAGATATCCATGCCAACATTATCATATCATGGTACATTCATGGGCTTTAAGATCCATCTCATATGACATATATTCCATACTAGTATTACTTCATAGCTTCACTTCAGAGGGTAACGATGGAGCCAAAAGAGTAGATAGATTTTGTATTCTTGAGCTACCTATTTATAAGGATTGGACACAGAGTCCAAACATTGATTGACACACACATGATTCATTAGATTCACTTAGTAGGTGACAATTGAGTCAAAGGGCCTACCTTTGCATTCTTGATCCACTTCTAGGGAATTAAACACTCAACTCTATTCATGATATTATTTTTGGTATAACACACACTAAAAACAATCAAACATTATAATTTTTTTTGTATTGGTTCATGTACCCAGTGAGATGTATTCATTCCTTTCTCTTCCTCTCTCTCTTACCCATTTTTTGTACATTTTTATTTTAGATATAGCGTATCTAGTAAGGACTGATCTACTCTATGTTTTTCATTATAGATTCACACCTCACATTATGCTCTCTCTATGCACATCCAACATCACACATCTTCATGAGATTCACCTTTATAGGTAAGTTTAGGTATGCTTTCTATTTTTCCTTTATCTGAGTATTTCACTTTGTTATATCATTAGAATAAATGAGGGGGCAAATGTAGTAATATAAAATGCAAAATTTGGTAACTTGAGTGTGGCTAAGACAACCAATCCATAGGTCTATTTTGCTTGCTCTCTTGACCCTCTTAAGCATATCTTTAAAGTTTCCAAATCATCTATAACCTTCTAGACTGAACCCTTGTTGACCCAAGTTGCTCTTTCTATAACAAATCCACCCCCCCCAGGTCTCCTGCTCCTTAGATAATAGCACCCAATTTTGGACTACAGTACTAAGACTCAAGGTGTCTTATTTCTAGTGCTGTTGTCCAAGTTTATTTTAGCTTCTAATGGCCATTTTCTCTTATATACTTATCATAATTAGTGTTGGCATAATTCAAATTAATTTAATCTATGATCATTAAATCTCATATAAAAAGCCATTCAAAGTCCATTTAGAAGGGTTGACAATCATTTACAAGAGAGAAGCAATAATACAAACAAGACTACTCAAGCACTCTTCCATATTCTTTGCATACAACCATTCAATAATATTTCAAGCTTATTCAAACATTTATACCATTCCATAGTCATTCCAAGTGCACCCACTTTTACATTTACTTGCATTTTCATCACACTATTGCATCAAACACTTTAATGGGAGAACTATGTATAGCTTGATCCCTCCTCAGAGTATTAGTATATAGGTAGCATGCCCATATATGGGGTGTGAAGTACATCTAGCATATCATTTACACACTAACCCCTTTTCCCTATTTTCCAAAGTTCCATTTAGTTTCATAGAAGATACAAGAACATGAATAATCATCTCTACAGGGAGTTCTATTGATAGTAAGGATCTAAAATTTGGTACACAGGCCACACAGATGCTGCAAACAAAACCCAAAAACATTAGATCTTTGTGAGTAGTTTGGAAAACAACAATAAGACCAGGACTTAGTGTTGTATAATAGGGTGTCCTATTTTTTATGGTGATATCAAATCAAGAAATGAACTCTAGATTCATGTTTGCAATAGTGTTCCAGTCATGTTCCTCTAGTATTAGACTCTTTCTCAGCCATAATAGCCTAGAATAAGCTAAGCCATATTTTCTCTCACTTATTACTATTTTTAGAAAAGACAAAAATACAATTTGTTTACACAAATTAGTGGCTTAATTATTGTATATTATTTACTGATTTATTATTCTCAGACCCATTTATTATTTATGAATTAAACATGTAATTTCCCAAAATAAATAAATCAACCAATTACTTAATATCAATATGTAACTGTAAAATTTATTCTCTCAAATTTTTTTCATTTAAATCTAGTTTAAATCTTGTTCTTATTTATCAAATATAATAAAAATATAATATTCTATCATTTATAAAAGATCTATAATTTAATAATTAAAAGACATAACTTAGAATTTCAACTAAATAACCAACTTGTAATAGATATCCTTAAATATCTATTATGTTAAATACTACAAACTATATACATAGTAACAAACATATCGATATGGAGTAATCTTGCAGGTTTATATAATGAATTCCCTACACACCTATACATTCCATACATTATACTTTAAAAACATCTAGTATAAGATTTAAGAACTCATTCATTATAAACTCCAAGCATACATAAGTTATATAACACATATTCTTTTTATCTAACAGAACACACATAACATGTATTATCTCAAACTTAAATATAATGACCAGTTAATTCATGCTTTAAGAGTTCTACTAAAACATAATGCACAGACTGTTACTTATACAAGATTATCAAATCGAATTCGATCCTAATCTAGTTTTTATTCATTCCTTTAAAATTGAATGACATAACCAATTTATAATTTCATCTACTTGGTTCATGCTCAAATCTCAGACCCATTTATTATTTATGAATTAAACATGTAATTTCCCAAAATAAATAAATCAACCAATTACTTAATATCAATATGTAAATGTAAAATTTATTCTCTCAAATTTTATTCATTTAAATCTAGTTTAAATCTTGTTCTTATTTATCAAATATAATAAAAATCTAATATTTTATCATTTATAAAAGATCTATAATTTAATAATTAAATGACATAACTTAGAATTTCAACTAAATAACCAACTTGTAATAGATATCCTTAAATCTCTATTATGTTAAATACTACAAACTATATACATAGTAACAAACATATCGATATAGATTAATCTTGCAGGTTTATATAATGAATTCCCTACACACCTATACATTCCATACATGATACTTTAAAAACATCTAGTATAAGATTTAAGAACTCATTCATTATAAACTCCAAGCATACATAAGTTATATAACACATATTCTTTTTATCTAATAGAACACACATAACATGTATTGTCTCAAACTTAAATATAATGACCAGTTAATTCATGCTTTAAGATTCTACTAAAACATAATGCACAAACTGTTACTTATACAAGATTATCAAATCGAATTCGATCCTAATCTAGTTTTTATTCATTCCTTTAAAATTGAATGACATAACCAATTTATAATTTCATCTACTTGGTTCATGCTCAGATCTCAGACCCATTTATTATTTATGAATTAAACATGTAATTTCCCAAAATAAATAAATCAACCAATTACTTAATATCAATATGTAACTGTAAAAGTTATTCTCTCAAATTTTATTCATTTAAATCTAGTTTAAATCTTGTTCTTATTTATCAAATATAATAAAAATCTAATATTCTATCACTTATAAAAGATCTATAATTTAATAATTAAAAGACATAACTTAGAATTTCAACTAAATAACCAACTTGTAATAGATATCCTTAAATCTCTATTATGTTAAATACTACAAACTATATACATAGTAACAAACATATCGATATGGAGTAATCTTGCAGGTTTATATAATGAATTCCCTACACACCTATACATTCCATACATTATACTTTAAAAACATCTAGTATAAGATTTAAGAACTCATTCATTATAAACTCCAAGCATACATAAGTTATATAACACATATTCTTTTTATCTAACAGAACACACATAACATGTATTGTCTCAAACTTAAATATAATGACCAGTTAATTCATGCTTTAAGAGTTCTACTAAAACATAATGCACATACTATCACTTATACAAGATTATCAAATCGAATTCGATCCTAATCTAGTTTTTGTTCATTCCTTTAAAATTGAATGACATAACCAATTTATAATTTCATCTACTTGGTTCATGCTCAGATCTCAGACCCATTTATTATTTATGAATTAAACATGTAATTTCCCAAAATAAATAAATTAACCAATTACTTAATATCAATATGTAACTGTAAAAGTTATTCTCTCAAATTTTATTCATTTAAATCTAGTTTAAATCTTGTTCTTATTTATCAAATATAATAAAAATCTAATATTTTATCATTTATAAAAGATCTATAATTTAATAATTAAAAGACATAACTTAGAATTTCAACTAAATAACTAACTTGTAATAGATATCCTTAAATCTCTATTATGTTAAATACTACAAACTATATACATAGTAACAAACATATCGATATGGAGTAATATTGCAGGTTTAAATAATGAATTCCCTACACACCTATACATTCCATACATTATACTTTAAAAACATCTAGTATAAGATTTAAGAACTCATTCATTATAAACTCCAAGCATACATAAGTTATATAACACATATTCTTTTTATCTAATAGAACACACATAACATGTATTGTCTCAAACTTAAATATAATGACCAGTTAATTCATGCTTTAAGAGTTCTACTAAAACATAATGCACAGACTATTACTTATACAAGATTATCAAATTGAATTCGATCCTAATCTAGTTTTTGTTCATTCCTTTAAAATTGAATGACATAACCAATTTATAATTTCATCTACTTGGTTCATGCTCAGATCTCAGACCCATTTATTATTTATGAATTAAACATGTAATTTCCCAAAATAAATAAATCAACCAATTACTTAATATCAATATTTAACTGTAAAAGTTATTCTCTCAAATTTTATTCATTTAAATCTAGTTTAAATCTTGTTCTTATTTATCAAATATAATAAAAATCTAATATTCTATCACTTATAAAAGATCTATAATTTAATAATTAAAAGACATAACTTAGAATTTCAACTAAATAACCAACTTGTAATAGATATCCTTAAATCTCTATTATGTTAAATACTACAAACTATATACATAGTAACAAACATATTGATATGGAGTAATCTTGCAGGTTTATATAATGAATTCCCTACACACCTATACATTCCATACATTATACTTTAAAAACATCTAGTATAAGATTTAAGAACTCATTCATTATAAACTCCAAGCATACATAAGTTATATAACACATATTCTTTTTATCTAACAGAACACACATAACATGTATTGTCTCAATCTTAAATATAATGACCAGTTAATTCATGCTTTAAGAGTTCTACTAAAACACAATGCACAGACTGTTACTTATACAAGATTATCAAATCGAATTTGATCCTAATCTAGTTTTTATTCATTCCTTTAAAATTGAATGACATAACCAATTTATAATTTCATCTACTTGGTTCATGCTCAGATCTCAGACCCATTTATTATTTATGAATTAAACATGTAATTTCCCAAAATAAATAAATCAACCAATTACTTAATATCAATATGTAACTGTAAAAGTTATTCTCTCAAATTTTATTCATTTAAATCTAGTTTAAATCTTGTTCTTATTTATCAAATATAATAAAAATCTAATATTCTATAACTTATAAAAGATCTATAATTTAATAATTAAAAGACATAACTTAGAATTTCAACTAAATAACCAACTTGTAATAGATATCCTTAAATCTCTATTATGTTAAATACTACAAACTATATACATAGTAACAAACATATCGATATGGAGTAATCTTGCAGGTTTATATAATGAATTCCCTACACACCTATACATTCCATACATTATACTTTAAAAACAACTAGTATAAGATTTAAGAACTCATTCATTATAAACTCCAAGCATACATAAGTTATATAACACATATTCTTTTTATCTAACAGAACACACATAACATGTATTGTCTCAAACTTAAATATAATGACCAGTTAATTCATGCTTTAAGAGTTCTACTAAAACATAATGCACATACTATTACTTATACAAGATTATCAAATCAAATTCGATCCTAATCTAGTTTTTGTTCATTCCTTTAAAATTGAATGACATAACCAATTTATAATTTCATCTACTTGGTTCATGCTCAGATCTCAGACCCATTTATTATTTATGAATTAAACATGTAATTTCCCAAAATAAATAAATTAACCAATTACTTAATATCAATATGTAACTGTAAAAGTTATTCTCTCAAATTTTATTCATTTAAATCTAGTTTAAATCTTGTTCTTATTTATCAAATATAATAAAAATCTAATATTTTATCATTTATAAAAGATCTATAATTTAATAATTAAAAGACATAACTTAGAATTTCAACTAAATAACTAACTTGTAATAGATATCCTTAAATCTCTATTATGTTAAATACTACAAACTATATACATAGTAACAAACATATCGATATGGAGTAATATTGCAGGTTTAAATAATGAATTCCCTACACACCTATACATTCCATACATTATACTTTAAAAACATCTAGTATAAGATTTAAGAACTCATTCATTATAAACTCCAAGCATACATAAGTTATATAACACATATTCTTTTTATCTAATAGAACACACATAACATGTATTGTCTCAAACTTAAATATAATGACCAGTTAATTCATGCTTTAAGAGTTTTACTAAAACAGAATGCACAGCCTGTTACTTATACAAGATTATCAAATCGAATTTGATCCTAATCTAGTTTTTATTCATTCCTTTAAAATTGAATGACATAACCAATTTATAATTTCATCTACTTGGTTCATGCTCAGATCTCAAACCCATTTATTATTTATGAATTAAACATGTAATTTCCCAAAATAAATAAATCAACCAATTACTTAATATCAATATGTAACTGTAAAAGTTATTCTCTCAAATTTTATTCATTTAAATCTAGTTTAAATCTTGTTCTTATTTATCAAATATAATAAAAATCTAATATTCTATCACTTATAAAAGATCTATAATTTAATAATTAAAAGACATAACTTAGAATTTCAACTAAATAACCAACTTGTAATAGATATCCTTAAATCTCTATTATGTTAAATACTACAAACTATATACATAGTAACAAACATATCGATATGGAGTAATCTTGCAGGTTTATATAATGAATTCCCTACACACCTATACATTCCATACATTATACTTTAAAAACATCTAGTATAAGATTTAAGAACTCATTCATTATAAACTCAAAGCATACATAAGTTATATAACACATATTCTTTTTATCTAACAGAACACACATAACATGTATTGTCTCAAACTTAAATATAATGACCAGTTAATTCATGCTTTAAGAGTTCTACTAAAACATAATGCACAGACTGTTACTTATACAAGATTATCAAATCGAATTCGATCCTAATCTAGTTTTTGTTCATTCCTTTAAAATTGAATGACATAACCAATTTATAATTTCATCTACTTGGTTCATGCTTAGATCTCAGACCCATTTATTATTTATGAATTAAACATGTAATTTCCCAAAATAAATAAATCAACCAATTACTTAATATCAATATGTAACTGTAAAATTTATTCTCTCAAATTTTATTCATTTAAATCTAGTTTAAATCTTGTTCTTATTTATCAAATATAATAAAAATCTAATATTTTATCATTTATAATAGATCTATAATTTAATAATTAAAAGACATAACTTAGAATTTCAACTAAATAACCAACTTGTAATAGATATCCTTAAATCTCTATTATGTTAAATACTATAAACTATATACATAGTAACAAACATATCGATATGGAGTAATCTTGCAGGTTTATATAATGAATTCCCTACACACCTATACATTCCATACATTATACTTTAAAAACATCTAGTATAAGATTTAAGAACTCATTCATTATAAACTCCAAGCATACATAAGTTATATAACACATATTCTTTTTATCTAACAGAACACACATAACATGTATTGTCTCAAACTTAAATATAATGACCAGTTAATTCATGCTTTAAGAGTTCTACTCTAACATAATGCACAGACTGTTACTTATACAAGATTATCAAATCGAATTCGATCCTAATCTAGTTTTTATTCATTCCTTTAAAATTGAATGACATAACCAATTTATAATTTCATCTACTTGGTTCATGCTCAGTCTATAATCTATCCAAGATTCAAGAATTCTATGTTTAACCTTAATGATAAATTTGTTTACAAAGACAATGCAAAATCCCAATCAAATAAATGTTCAACATAGTCAAAAGTTTATCAATGTAACCCAAACATATTGACATTCAACATAGTTGAATAAAATAAGTATTAATTCTCAAATAATAATCGTTTGACATAGTCGAATTTATACCAATATAAAATCATTCCATAACATATCATTGTTTATGTCATTTTGGGAAAACCCTACTCATTCTACAGATCGACTAAGTCAATTATGGTATATATTTCAAATTTGTTTCATAGTTTGACACAATCCTTTTATATGAAATCAAACCCAGTTGTTTTTAACTCTTTTCAATATAAACCAAAATCATAACCCAAAAAATATAGTCATTGTATTTATTTATAGTCACACACTGTACTTACAGGTCCATTTACCCTATTGATTGCATACAATAATTCTTATAATAAATAGTTGATCTCATAAAAAAAACCCTAAAATGACATAGTTATTATAAATGTCATTGGCAATCAAACACACACACACACACACACACACACACACACACACACACACACACACACACACACACACACACACACACACACACACACACACACACACACACACACACACACACATTCTATCATATATAGTTATATGTGTGTACATATATATACTATAATATACACTGATGTGTATATATACCCCAAGCCATTAAAGTCCTATAGGGTGTATATACACACCTTTGTCTATAATAATATATATGTATATATACTTCCAAGATAATAATAAAAAAACTCTATTTCCATTTTTACACAAACAAATAAATTTATATATATAGTATACCCATTTATAAAAATTAACTATATATATCCTAAAAAAATGTCGTAACAACTTAAATAGCAATTCAATGAAACTTGAAATCATTTTCAAATTGATATAGGTTTAAAGGCATAGCCTTCATAGTGATTAATTTAAACAAACCAAACACCTATGGCCCTATCCTTTATCCTTTGGGATTAAGGGATTGGATGTAGGGTTGTGTGGAGGTCGATCCTTCCATAGGGCCCTGCATACATCCCCCTAATTATTTTTTATAATTCATTTAAAACTAATGAAAACCTATTATTTTATCAATTAATTTTAGTTTCTATCTAATATTAACACACAATAATTCAAGTACAAAACCAACCTGAATATTCTATAGAATAAACCAAACTTTTAAAGATCTAAATCCTTTAACCTTTTTCTCTTTGACTACAACTTTATGTATATGTCTATGCCATCCAAAACTTTCTTTTACTTCCTTTTTATTTCTCTCCATCACCTTCCTTTACTATAATTTCTCCTCCATTCCTATCAATAAAAAATGACTGATAAAATGCATGCTAAATTTTCTCAATAGAACTCTATAGTCGACCACCATGAAACCATAGCCAACTCCCATGCTTCTTACCAAATGATGGTTAATTCATAGTCAATGAATGATTAGAAACCCTAATTATCCCAAGAATTATAAATAATTACAAAACAATCATTTTATATTTTGAATAAAATTTTCATGTCATTGACTTAACAAATAATCATCGACTTCCCAAAATCAACAAACTAAACCAAGTCACATAGTCCCTAGGTTTATTCTAGATTCAATGATTATCTTAGTCAATAACCATTATATTTCCATGCAACATCTATCAATAAAATAATGATTATTTTTCATGACAATACTATTAGGTATTATAATACTATAGCTCTATGTTATTATGCTATCCACTAAAATACATATAAAATAAATGATTTCCTATTAGGTATTATAATACTATAGTTCTATGTTATTATGCTATCCACTAAAATACATATATAATAAATGATTTCCTAAAATCATTTAACAATTAAAACAATGTATTCATATATTATGAAAATCATATCTTGGGTCAAATAGTTAATCGAATACAAAGATATTTAAAAACAATGTTATTTATATCTTTCAACATATATATTTAGCATATATAATAATAATAATATTTAATCATTAATATTTAAATACTATAATTCAAATAATAATAATGAAACCCATTTAAAACATCATATCATTATTTTATGCATCCATACCTAACAAGGCGGTAAGGTAAGTAAAACATAACCAAATTCACTCATTTAGTCAAACAATTGCATTATATAATATAATATAGTACGATCATAAAACAAGTGAAATCACTCGAATAATAAACATGATCATCATTAGTAATAAATATTATATCAGAAAGCATCATAACAATCACTTAAAATAAAAGTACACAAAACATGTTATGGTATCTATATCAAACAATTAATTATGAAACATGATATATTAAGTGGTTTGTGAAAGGGTTTTTGGATTCATTCTATTTCATCTCCTAATGTCTCTATCTAAACCACCCTATCTAATGATACTCTTCCTCTGTCACACTCTGAGGGAATACTTTTTTTTGCATCCATCTCACGGAAATGAAGGTAGTTAGCCTGAAACATAATTATATCCATAAAATAATATTGTATAAATTATTAAACATGATCATAATGTAAAAAATATAAAATTACTGCTAAATCATAGTAAAATAATCATGTAAATTAAGTAACACAACTATCCTATAACTAGCATATGTCATTAAGCTTAATCAAATATTAACTAACCAACTAATAAACCATAATAATTTATAGATCAAACAAGTTATTCAACTTAAAGATAAATCATGATGTGACAATGATAGGTTGATATTATGCATTAATAGTAAAGAAATAATACATATAAGTAGTAAAAATACCAATGATAGCAACATAAGTGCTGCAATAATATGTAAATGTTATACTTGATGACTTACTAGATAATTTACCACTAAAGAGAGATATTCAACATCATATTGATTTGATTCTAGGATCATCTCTACCTAATTAAATGACTTATAGGATGATTATAAAAAAACATATAAAAGTGAATAAATATGTTACTAAATTTGTGAGAAATCGTGTAGTAAGGGAGAACATGAGTCCATGCGAAACACTAACATTGTTAACTCCAAATAAATATGGAATGTCGAGTATGTGTGTGAATATTAAAATAATCAATAAAATAACTATCAAGTCCATATTTCCTATACCCCATTTAGGTGATATTATGGATGTTATTATAAGAGAAAAATACTTTACTATGATTGATGTAAGGAGTAGATACTACTGTATTTATATTCATGAAGGAGATGAGTGGGAAAAAATATTCAAGACTATGGACAACTTATATGAGTGGATGGTGATGCCATTAAAATTATCTAATGCATCTAACACATTTATGAGGATGTTGAACATAATGCTATAATATTACATTGGTAAGTTTTTAGTGGTTTATTTTGATGATATTTTTATATTTAGTATGATTAAATAAGAACACTTAAGACATTTGAGAATGATATTAACATTATTAAGAAAGGAGAAAAATTATGTAAATCTAGAGAAGTGCAAGTTTATGAAAAATAGTTTGGTATTTTTGGGGTTTGTAGTTTTAATATATAGTGTAAGAATGAATGAATAAAAGATAAAGGTAACTTTTGAGTATACTATTCAAAATAACATCATAGAGGTAAGAAGTTTTGATGATTTAACAATTTTTTACCAAAAGTTCATTAAGAATTTTAGTAGTATTGTTGCACTAATAACATATTGCATGAGAGGAAAATAATTTGTGTGAACAAGAGCATAAATAAAAAGCTTTGAACTTTTGAATAAGAGGATTACATAAAATATTTTAACAAAGTGTTTGAGGTTGATTGTGATGTTTCACATGTGGGAATTGGTGTTGTGATGAGTCAAGAAGGAATGCCAATAACATAGTTCACTAAGAATTATAATGAGGTAGGAAAGAAGTATTCTACATATGATGTTGAATTTTATGTAATTATAAAATAATTGAGACATTAGAGGCATTACCTTGTACTTAATGAGTTTATCCTATTTACAGACCATGAGGCTTTAAAGTATGTAGACACTCAAAATAAATTAAATAGTAGTAATGTAAAGTGGGTGTATTTATTATAGGGATATACTTTTGTTTTGAAAAATAAATTAGGAAATCAAAATCAGGTAGCTAACGATTTAAGTAGACGAGTGACACTATTAGGTACTATGATGAGTAAAGTAGTTGTATTTGAATTTATTAAGAAATTATATGATATTGATCTAGATTTTGGAAAGATAGTTGAGCAATGTAGGAATCCATAAATAGGTGAGATAAGTACTATTTATGATGAGTAAATTATATAATATGGTTATCTTTTCAAGGAAAAATAATTACGTATTCCAATTAGGTCTCTAAGAGATAATATTATAAGAGAGTTGCATAATGGTGATTTTGGTGGATAGTTTGGTTAGACTAAGGCAATGGATTTGGTGGAGGATAAATATTTTTTTTCCAAAGATGAAGAGATATATGGTAATGTGTGTTTCAAGATATAAGATATGACAAGTGGCTAAAGGCCATGAAAAAAATATAGGATTTTACATGCCATTACCAATTCCTAGTGGACCATGGATAAATTTGAGTATGAATTTTGTGTTAGGGTTGTCAAACATGTAAAGAGGCAATGATTTAATTTTTTTTTTTGTAGATAGGTTTTATAAGATCATTCATTTTACCGTATGTAATAAAACCAATAAAGCTACTAGAATATTAAAACTATTTTTTTGAGATTTTAAATTACTTAGTGTCCCAGAAACCATTACATTAGATAGGGACCCAAAAAATTTAATTCATTTTTTGAGGATTACATGGAATAAAATATGAAATAAACTACAATTTAGTAGTGGATACCACAAAAAAATAGATGGGTAAATAAAAGAATTAAACATGAGCATTGGAATTTTTTTAAATGCATAGTTGTAGAGAAACCCAAACAATGGGACATGGATTTACCACAATTTAAATTCACATATAATAGTTCTATGAATAGATCAATAGTAAACTCACCATTTAAAATTATTTTTGGAAGAAATCCTATGGGTATTTTAGATTTGTTACAGTTACTCATTGTATAATGATTTATGATAATGATAAAGAATTTAAAGAGAACATACGACAATTGCAAGAAGAAGTAAGTAAAAATTTATAAGAACGTAATGAAAAATATAAAGTAGTAAGAGATGTAACAAGAAGATCAAAGGTATTTGAAGAATAAGATTTTGTGATGTTGTATTTGAAAAATTAAATATTTCCAAAAGGAACATGCAGAAATTTAAAGTATAATAAAATTAGTTTGAGAAAAATTCTAAAGAAAATCAATGACAATGCTTATAAGGTGAGTTTACTAATTTTTTTTGATATTTCTCTAGTATTTAATGTTTCATATTTATATGTTTTTCATGGATAAGATGGTGATTAAGAACAAGATGAAGAAGTGGATTGGAAGAAACATGTATCGAGAAAGAAGAATAAATTATACTACGTGTTCTGGATAAGAAGATAATGGACATAAGATAAGGAAACTATAACAAGTATTTGGTATAATGGGAAGGACTACAACAAGAAGACAACAATTGTGTTTCATAATGGGAGATGAAAATAATTGATAAGAATAAATAACAGGAGTATAATCAGGTCAACTCATATCAGATGAGTTGTTTTCAACCAGATGATAATGTTTTTATAACTTTTTATTGGCCATGTGTGACCATATAAGGGTCTGAAAATGCATTTTAATATTTTTTTCATGTTTTTTCCATTCTTGTAACTAGTGCTTTTTTGTAACTAGACATGAAATTGAGTTTAAATTCACTTATTAGGTTAATTTTAGTGTTCAAAGGATATGTGGATATGTTTAGGCCCATCCAAGTTTTCATGGAAAAATTACTAAAAACAAAGGTTGAAAAACTTTCTAGAAGATGAAGGTTACTAAAAATAGCATTGTTAAAAGTAACATGGGTCTGTTAGCTTTAGGTAGATTTTGATTTATTTAGTTTTTATAATTATGCATTTAAACTCCAATTTTGAGTTTGGATTTATTTAAATACTATTATAAAATGATTTATTCATTCAATGAGAATCAAAAAAGAAGATTACTTCTCATGCAATTTATGAGTTTTATGACTATTGGTATTTTGCTTAGCTAGTCTATGTTTTCATTAGCAACCATTCCTTGGAATATTTAGAACCACTAGTAAGCATCTTTCATAATTCTTAACATAATATTTTTCTCCCAAAATTCATCACTGGGTACAAGATCCACCATATAAATATTTTTTGTATGAAGACAAGTTCAGAAACTTGTTAAAATTGAAGACAAGGGGATCCAAGTTTTAAAAATTAGAAATATGAACTATGTCGTATTAGTGGTTTTTATAATCCAAAAATTATTTAACATCATCTTGAGTTTTTAATTGAATATAAAACTTGTCTATTATATTTTATATTTTTTTAGTATGCAACTTAACTATGAGATATTTAGTGTGGTTTGTAGAGTTGAAACACCAATCAACAAGTGGAAACCATTTGACCCAGTGAGTTTGTTGATTAGAGGAAAAATATACAAATAAGTGTCTAGGCATTTGTTGAAAATTTAAATTTGACCATTAGTTTTCAGATGGTAGGAATAACTCATTTTAGGTTGGGGCAATAATAGTGGGAAATTTCCTTCTAAAAGTGACTTGTAATATTAGAATCATGATCTTTTCATGTGCATAAGATATGACATTGAAACTTGAAACATAGTTATTAGCTTATGTAATAGATCTTGTATATATGTAAGGGTTTGTTTCTTAATTGAATTTGGCATAAGAGAAAGATAAAATGCTATGAAATATGGAATATACTTGAATTTATTAAAGAATTATGTATATATGTGTTTATGTCAGTTTTGAATTCATTCTAAATGAAAGGAAACAAGCCTGCAAAAGAAGCTAATGAACTTTGCATAAAAAAGTAATCAACTTTATATTTCATTATTATCATGATTATATGAAATATAAATTTGGTTGAGGGTCCTAGAAGGATGTAAACCTAGGGTTTTGATAGGGTTAGGGTTTGTTCAATATTCAAATTAAATTAGGCTCACCAATTATATTAACCTTTTAGGACCTAGTTAATGTAGTTCTTATGTTGTTAAAGATATGAGTATATTAATTCAGGGTATAAATATATAATAAATATATGCAGTATAATCAAGAAACTATAAATATATACTACATGTTTTGGATAAGAAGACAATGGACATAAGATAAGGAAACTATAACAAGTATTTGTTATAATGGGAAGGATTACAACAAGAAGACAACACTTGTATTTCATAATGGGAGATGAAAAGAATTGACAAGAATAAATAACAGGAGTATAATTAGGGAAACTCACAGGAGATGAGTTGTTTTCAGCCAGATGATAATGTTTTTATAACTTTTTAGAGGCCATGTGTGATCATATAAGGGTCTTAAAATGCATTTTAATATATTGTTCATGATTTTTCCATTCTTATAAATAGTGCATTTTTGTAACTAGACATGAAATTGAGTTTAAATTGACCTATTAGTTTAATTTTAGTGTTTAAAGGATATGTGGATATGTTTAGGTCCATATAATCTTACATGAAAAAAATACTAAAAATAGAGGTTGAAAAACTTGCTAAAAGATGACGGTTACTAAAAATAACATTGTTAAAAGTAATATGGGTCTATTAGCTTTAAGTAGATTTTGATTTATTTAGTTTTTTTAATTATGCATGTAAACTCCAATTTTGAGTTTAGATTTATTTAAATACTCTTATTCAATGATTTATTCATTCAATTATAATCAACAAAGAAGATTACTTCTCATGCAATTTATGATTTTTATGACTATTGGTATTTGGCTTAGCTAGTCTATGTTTTCATTAGCAATCATTCCTTGAAATATTTAAAACTAATAGTAATCATATTCCATAATTATTAACCTAATATATTTATCCCAAAATCCATTATTGGGTACAAGATACACCATATAAATATTGTTTGTATGAAGACAAGTTTATAAACTTGTTAAAATTGAAGAAAAGTGGATCTAAGTTTTAAAAATTAGAAATATGAACTATGTCATACTAGTGGTTTATTATAATCCAAAAATTATTAAACATAATCTTAAGTTTTCAATTGAATATAAAACTTGTCTACTATATTTTAAGTGGTTTTGGTATGCAACTTAACTATGAGGTCTTTAGTGTGGTTTATAGAGTTGAAACACCATTCAACAAGTGGAAACCATTTTACCCAGTGAGTTTATTGATCAGAGGAAAAATATACAAATAAGTTTCTAGGCATTTGTTTAAAATTTAAATTTGACCATTATTTTTTGGATGGTAAGAATAGCTCATTTTAATTTGGGGCCATAACAATGGGAAATTTCCTTCTAGAAGTGACTTGTAAAATTGGAATCATGATCCACATAAAAATGAGGAACGTATCCCATCAAGGTGATAAATCTTATTGAAAAAGGTTAGATAAAAATGAAGGTAGTAAAAATATGACTAAGGGAACAAAAATGGGAATAATTGGAAAACCAATCCATCACCGTGAGAATCATTGATTTCCTACCTAGCTTAGGTAGTCCATCAATAATGTCTGTGGAAATATGGGTAAGTGTACATAGTTAGGGGAAAATTCTATGGATACTTACCATAACACATAAAATTTATAGATATAATACATATGTGTAATGCCCATAACATGTATGTGTTATAGTGTGTATCCATAACTTTATAAAAAAATAAATAGGAAGGAAATCAAGAAAAGGGTGGGATTAAATTGTATTACTTACATATATAGATTGGGTTTTGGGCATCTAATAATCTAAATCCTAGAATTGGGAATATAAATTTATATCTATATAGATAGGGGTGACTGGAGATTAGTTGAGAATTCCAATCCCAATCCCATAGTTGACTTCTCATTTTCTCTATATGTATGTTTTAACCTTTTAAGGTTTTACTACGTAAATATGAAGCTAGATTAAAGGGATGGGTCTATTGCTAATCTAAAATAAAATTAAAATTTATTGATTTTATGAAACTTTCCAAAAAATAATAAATATAAAGAGAAAGGGGCCTTATCTAGATATACATAAATTTTATCATGGATTTGAGTATGGAGATGACTGAGTAGACACAGAGGAATATTTTATCTATTGATTATTTTTTTAGATTTGGATCCAGACATTATCACCCTTTTTAGGATAGTAGTACCAGGTGGTACTAATGCCCATGTAGTGACTACCTATAACTTTTAGGGAATCTATGGGAGTTCTTAGAGCTCTTGTGAGTGATTTTGTGTCATGTGAGAGCTTACATGTGTCATTATTTTGATTGATTCTTATCAAAAAACCTAATGAATACCTATACACAAGAAAAAATAAACTAATAAAATGGAAAAGGAAAGGAAAAATTAGGTTATGGGATGTTACAATCACATAGAAAAGAACCCTTATTGTCTTGGTCATTACCTATATTAACCCTAATGCTATGGGTCTCAGATCACATGTAGTTATCCCTTAGGGAATGTGCACCATCAACTTGCATGGTATACTAGAATGAATTTCACCTGGTCCCTTCTTTGATCAAGCATGCAAATGTCTAGGTGTGAAATTTGAGTAGTATGCAGAGTATTTGAGCTATACTATTGGTTGATTTTATTTAAATATGTGCCTAAATAGTAAGTGATAGATTCAAAATTCCTTGTGAGGATCTTTATATAGGAGGATATTTATTTAGAATATAATACCTTATTTACAAGATAACAATTCATGAAAAACATATAAAAAAATATAAGAAAAGGGTCACAGAGGGGTCATGACTCAAACATAGCTGAAAGGGCATGTCAGACATTGAAGCCAAAAGTGGATAGTAGCACCATGTGGTGCTACTATCCTAAAAGTGGTGCTAATTTCCTAAGGCTTAGAACATAGAAAAATTTAGGGATGACAAGCTAGGGGCCCATGAGACTGGAAAAATGTGACCTTTGACTATTGGGGGTATCAAAAATAAGGAAAAAAATACATAAGAAACATTAAATACTCAATATGACTATGTGAATAGGGACTATAACCATCACTAAGACCCTTGTGTGAAAGAAAAAAAAATACATAGTACATATGGTTGCTTGACCAAATTAGATCATTTAGATTTCCCCCTCTTTTATTCTAGTAATGCAATGAAATGGAAGTACTAGAGTAAAAGAAAATAGAAATGCATACCTATATTTAACTATGTGAATGTAATCTAGATTTGGCCCACTTCTTGGACATAGAAGTGGATGAGAACTGAAGTGTAATATGTGAAAGGAAACATATGATGTAAACCTGTAAACCCACTTCTTAGACATAGATGTGGATGAGAACTAGAGTGTAATATGTGAAAGGAAGTATATGATGTTTAAACCTAGCCTATGCATCTTTATATCTTGAAAATTTGTGACTCTGAATGCTTTCATACACCTATGTAGATCAATGTGTTTGTATATATAAAAATATATGACTTTGAATGCTTATGTAAACCTATGTAGACCTTGTGTCTATATATTTTAATAAGCTATACATCTTAATGCCTATGTAAAAATATGTAGATTCATATGTCTATATATCTGAATAGTTGTGCCTCTAAATTCCTATGTAAACCTATGTAGCCTTGTGTGTCTATATCTCTAAAAATCTGTAACTCTAGATGTCTAAAGCAATTTATGCATATTTCCCCCCCCTTTTGGTGAGAGAGCCAAGACTATAATGAGGATATGTAGCCAAAATTCATAATGATTTATTATGTTGGTGTCACTTGGTAATTGTGATTTTGTAATTGGTTTGAATAATGTATTGACTGTGTTGGAGTTGATAATGTAGTGTATATTTGGATAGGTACTTGGTATGTTGTATAGTTAATATAATGTTACTAGTTTTGTCATTTTGAAGATTTGGAAATTATGAGAGAATTCATTTTTACAATATGGGATATAGTGTATTGGTATTATGGCCCATGTGTAATAAATGTTTTGAGAATAGGATCTACAGTTCTCAAGATATGGTAATAACAAGAGAGTTATATTAATTAGTGAAATTGGCACACATGGGTAACCTTAATAGGGTGGTATTGGGTAAATTATGATTTAAATAGGTCATTTTTAATCATTTTTAATTCATTTGCATCATTTGAATGTAAATTATTTTTGAGTCTGAGAGAGAGAAACATGCTGAGGAGATGAGATGCTAGTTTATCATTCTATGAGGAGGTATAGGCATGTATTCAGACTGGGGAGGAGGTTCACCTAGTAAGGGAACCAAATGTTTCCTATTTTTTTATCATTTTTTTGTCTATTTTATTTATTTTCTATAAAAAGACTATTTTTAGGTTGTTTAGAGAAATCTAACACTACTGTCCCATTTTGGGTGCTAGTGTCCAGATCCTAACACTATTGTCTAGAGTGTGGTGCTACTATCTAGAACCAATATCCTTTGGGTAGTACTCATGTATAGTAGGCCCCAACTATGGTGCTCAACATTATTGACTAATTTTATATTCCTATTATTGTTTACTAGTTGTATTGTTGTTTTATTGATGTTAGAATTTATTATAATTTTACAATTTGATGCCCATATGAGGGAGTTTCATATAGGTAAGATGGTGGAGACTATACAAGGTTTTCCCATGTTTGATGCCAAGATAAAGGTGCTCAAGAGAGCAGTCCTATAATATGTTGACTTCTTAGAGCCTATGCTTTGGGATAATCATATGATCAATGCACTATGTGAGAGGTGGAATGCAGACACATGTACATTTTGGCTACCTATGGGAGAGATGATAGTGACATTGGAGGATGTATATCAGATCCTATAGTTTCCAATTTTTGGACAATGATCTATATTATAGGAGGCTACTAGTCCTTGAGCTATATAGTGGGAATCTAGGTACTTATCTACCATGGTGGTGGGGATTCCTCACTTTGAGAGTTAGAGTGACATTTTGTTGACCATGATTATGATGCCTGATGTTTTGTGATTGCATAAATTTATAACTATGTTATTTTCATTTGTCACTGATGAGAGTGGTGTCCCATCTCATATAAGATACATGAGATAGTGTATGACATTGAACATCATGACACCATGTGTTCTTGGGGTTGTACCATGTTGGTTCATTTATATAGAAACCTACACTACTTTACATAGGAGATGAGTGGTGGGGGGATCAATGCATCAACACTATTCCATTATTGGGCATATAAGAACATATATGTGAGTAGGTCAGTGGTACATCCATATGATGGATGGGCTCATCATAGGTATTTTTAAAGAGATGTACAAGGATAGGGAATATACCAAGGAGGAGTAATACTTATTATTGGTAGTTACTAGATAGTTTGAGAGTAGAAGATATTGTTTGGAGACCATACAAGAGCTATCAAAGGTATCTAAAGGATAACACATAGTTAAAGTGTATAGATACATGATCTCTAGGATAATGTATATGATTAGTTTCTGTGTGAGAGGCTTACCTAATAGTTTTATGATGTAAAATATGTGCCCCTAACACTTGTAGTGTGGTTGAGGAGTTCTCATGCTCTTATGATGATAGGGAGTTGGTCTAAGCCATTGATTATTGAGATAACTCCCATGCTAGTGATAGAATGAGATCCTAATATTGAGGTATAATATGTAGACATTGTTGGAGTGACTGAAGCCTATGTGGCCTAGTGGAATGATCATAGATAGACACCTATGTTCTCGATATATGGGATGATCACAAAGGAGGTACTAGATGTAGGGCCATTCAGGGTTATTGATGGTAAATTAGATAGTTAGTTTATATGTTTTACGTAATTTTGATCATGTTTTTTGATATAATATGATTCTAATAAATTGTATGGATACTTAAAGGTGTAGGAGATGATAAGTATTAGGAGGTCACCATTGAGTCAACACTACATGAGTTGACATGGCATAATATAGATGATGTCATGAATGATGTATTATTGGAGTAGGTCACCAATGTAGCTAGAGTGCATCCCATTTGTTTAATCAGGTGTCAATAACAATTGAAACATTCAAGTGAGCAATAATAGATAGAGATGAGTTACGTGTGGATCTATAGAGGTAGACCATGCCCTCTCCTAATGCTTTAGGTGGGGTGAGTAGTCATATAGTATATGACTACATATAAATTCAGTGGGAGTATGATGAGTGTAGGGATAAGCTAGTCATGTACTAGGAGAGAGAGAGTAGGCATAGCCATAGATTGAGGTCTCATAGAGATATTGGGGCTTCTAATTCTAATTTTTATGTGTTTGATAGTGAGAGTGAGGGATTTGGTCCCAATATTCAGGTTTTCACAATTGAGTGATGCATCATATCTGTATTAAAATAATATTCTAAGTTATAAATGTATATATGGTTATTGTTTTAATTTGGAATTGTGTATTGGCATCTAGATCTAGTTATATTGTATAATTTTTTATTTGTTTGATTATTTAAAATGTTGATGTTTACAATTTTATTTCAGTTAGAGTAATTTTAATTAATTTGTATATGTGTTATGAATGTTTTAGGAATATGTGTAGGATATTTGAGTTTTTGTATTGTATTGGTATATATATTTTTATTTATATCTCATAATATGTCTGTGTATAACATGTGATGGCTAGATGCTCTATCTAAACTTGGATGTCATGGATAACCAATGACCATAATGATCATGACGTGTTTTTGTAGACATAGACTACAAAGCTAGAACTACCTATGATGTACTGCTAGTGTCTAAATGTGTAGACTTTGATGCAAAAATATTGATTGGTTGACGCTCTAAAACTGCACTCTGAGTTAGATGATTTCTTATAAATGTTTTAATCAGTATGCAAATTGAAGCCAGGTTATGATATATTTAATGATTTACATATATATTTATCAATTATTTAACTAAAAATGTGCCCTTGGGTTGATAATTATTCCTAAATATTTTGATTGATGTGCATACTAGAGGTGCATTCTAAGCTTTGTAATTATTTCCAAATATTTTGATTGGTTTTTGAACTAAAACTATGCCTTTGGGTCTATAGTTATTCCCAAATATATTTATCAATGTAGGGATTGAAATTGTGTTCTAAAATATATGAAATGGTTTCCATCATTGCTGAGGATGTGATGTATGATATTTATAGTAAATAACTATCCTAAAAGTCACAAGGTTCATACAATGAGTAACCAAAGGTTCATTAAAAGGAACATGTTAGGATAACTCCATCATAGAGTAGTGTGATCTAGGAGAGTATGGAGAATGAGGTTTGATGCCCCCTATGTGAACTATATGATTCCTCTACTAACATAATTTTTTATGTGAGACTAAAGTGAACAAAAATGATCATCTAAATGTCTATTGATCTAGTTAAAATGATAATAATGCCTATGTGGTCCCTGGTGCAAATGTTGTGGATGATGATGATTAGTTGAAGGAAGTGTGATCATCTCCTTATCTAGTAGTGTAATAAATATGTCATGAATCCCAACATTATCTAAAAATTATATAACCCTTATACATATATCATGTGTGTTACTCATTTAATATTGTATTGTGTAGAGTGGCTCTTTGCCCTTACCGAGTATTTTTATTAGTTATTTATGTTCCACTAGTTTCTTAATTGGAAGTGGAGTAGTCTCTTATACCAAATTTAACAATTGAGGTTTTGAGGGATCTATAGCCAAATCTAACTTTGATTGTGTAATTAATAATCCAAACTATGCCTTCAATGATATAACTACATTGCATATATGTCTAAATGGTTTAGAAGTCTGATATAACAATATGTCCTTGAGAGGAGAGATTAAAACTCTAGAAAAGATGTATTAAACTTCTAAATCTATTGGTTGATAAATTAATAGATGTAAACAAGATTTTAACCATAGAATATATTTTGATGTAGGCTTTGTCTCACCCTGGTATAGTGTAGATAAAATCTCATGTGTGACTAGAGGTCCTTGATTCTGTATATAATGCTCAAGGAAGACTATCTTTAGCTCCTCATATGTATGTAAATATCCACTAGGGAGTGTATGGTGGAACCAATCTAGTGCTCTATCTCACCCTAGTGTAGTGAAGGTAAAATATCATGTGTGACTAGAGGTCCCTTATTCTATATATAATGCTTGAGGAAGACTATCTTTAGCTCCTCATATGTATGTAAAGATCCACTAGGGAGTGTATGGTGAAACCAATCTAGTGATTTGTCCTTTAGTGACTTTGGAAAAACTTGTAATATAATTAAATAATTTTTAATATGAGCCATGGCTTTTTCATAAGATTGAAGGTATAAATATAGATCTGCTTTTCAATCAAAGATATGTAACACTAGTATCTGAAAGTTATGCAATAACCTCATTGTCAAGATACTATGCAGAATAGGGTTATTATGGATAGCATTGGCATCAACTTCAGATTTTTATGTTTTGTTCTCACAACATGCATAAAATAAATTAACACTTATGAAGGTATATTATCATTATCAAGGGGTCAATTTAATGCCTAAATTTTATTTTTTATTTTAGCCATTGGTATATTAGATCAGAAATCTTATTTAGAAAGGATTGGTGTGATCTAAATAAACTTTGGAGGTGTGGTAGATTGGAATTGGTTAAATGGAAATGATCTATTACCCTTGGGTTTATTTGAGAAATGGGTTTTACTATAGTAAGGGGGGTTGAGGGGGAATCATTGGTATCTTTTATATTTTTAGGTTGAATAGAAGGTGATTTATTCTCTAGTAAATGGAAATTATGCACATAAGAATAAGTGTTTTTGTGTATTTTGACATGTGATATATTATTTGGTTAAACAAGAGAAATATGTGAGGTAAGAGAAAAAGTAGAATTTGTAGATTCTATGTCATCATCATCATAATCACAATAATGATTATAATCCCATGGTTCATCAAAATTATAATTTAATTCATTTGAAGAGGTATGAGTAGAATAAGTAGAATCCACATTCTCATTAAGATAAGGATAAGGAGAAGATTTTAACTTTTTACTGCTATACAATGTATCATCATGTGTAAGTGTAATGCAAGGCATTTGTTCACGAGTCATTTTTGAAATGCGAGCATGATTATCAATTTATATTTTGGAATAAAGGGATGGAAAAGTAACAACCATGTTTTCATTGTACATATTATGACATATAGGAGAAGAGTTATAAACATGTGCGTTATCTATTTATGGAAAAAAATCATTACATTGAGCTTGAAATGTGAATGAAGGTGATAAAGGAATTTCATCTACCTTAGTTTTTTCATTGCTAAAACATGTAACATCCTTTATATTTGATTTTCAAAATTTAATTGAGAAGGGTAAAGAATATGCATTGTTATTATCTACTTTACTTGAAGCATGCAAAAGTGATTTTCATGTAGTGCACTTATATTTTTTATTTTGAACAATGAAGTAGTAAAAGTAGTTGAAAATATAGTATCCCATTAGAATAAAAAATTACCAACAAGACATTATTTTGGAATTATATTGTTAATTTTATTTTTAGGAGTAAGAGAAGAGTAAGAGGAAAGAGAAGATGATGTATCTAATGTATGCTCATGATCATTTGTATTATCATACTCATAATAATCCTCATAGCCATCATTATAACAATAGTCATCATCATAATCATTATAAATGAAATAATTATCATGTTCTAATGTACAATATTAAAAATTTGTCCATTAATTATTATAATCATGAGAGAAATTTAAGATTACATCAGGTGGATGAGGGGTAGAAGATTTTTTACATGCCATTTTAAACTTGCCAAAGAATCTAAAAAGTGTAAGTAAGGAATAATAGGCACATAATAGGTAGAATATAATTTAACTTAAGTATGTGTGAAATTCATGAATTTATTGAGCAAAGTTTGTAATAAAAAATAGGATTTTTGTTGAAATCCTAATTACTAAGGTTTGTGTGTATAGGGACCTAGTATTTGGATCTAAGGTTTGAATTTAGGGTTGAGTTAAAAATATTCAAATTGAATTAAATAAATAAAACCCTATTATATGATTAATTAAATTAGTTATGTTAATTTAAAAACTCAAAAGATCATATTTTTGTATCCCTAATTTAATGTACAAAATTTAGAGAAGGTAAACCCTAAGGAAAATTAGGGTTTTGAAGACAGGTTCACCAAATGTTTTAAATTTTTAGGGTTTTAATGTGTGAATCTTAAGCTATATTAAATGGATGAGTCTATTGATAATATGGAATATAATTGGAGTTTATTGATTCTATGGAACTTACCAAAAATTTCAAATACAAGGAGGAGGGGGACTTATCTGGACATACACCATTTTTTTGGATATGATTAGTAGAGATGGCTAAATAGACATATTAATATTTCATCTATTTACTATTTTTTGATATGTGGCTCTAGACAATAGTGCCCCCTTAGGAAAATATCAATATGTGGTGCTAATGCCCAATTTTGGTGTTAGTATCCTTCTTGTTATTACTATTTTTAACTTTCATGGAAGCTATAGGGGCTCTTAGAGGTTATGTGGGTAATTTTATGTCACACAAGAGCCTAACTATGTTATTGTTTTGACTAATTGTTATCCAAAACCCTAATAAATACCTACATACATGAAATAATGAGCTAATCAAATTTAAAAAGAAAGGAATAATTGGGTTGTGGGATGTTACAATCACACAGAGAAGAACCCAATTATCATGGTCGTTACCTATATTAACCACAATGTTAGGGGTCTCAGATCATATGCAATTTTTCCTTAGGTAATGTGCACCATCAACTTTAATGGTATGCTAGAATGAATTTTTCCTAGGTCCTTCTTTGATCAAGCATGTAAATGTCTAGATGTGAAAGTAGAGTAGTATGTAGAGTATTTGAGATATACTATCAATTGATTTTATGTAAATAAGTGCCAAAATAGTAAGGTTAGATGTAAAATGACTTATGAGGTTCTTTATAGGGAGGATATTTGTTTAGTATATAATAACTTGTTTGATAGCTAATAAGTCATGAAAAATATGTAAAAAACATAAGATAAGGGTCACAGAGGGGCCAAGACTCAAACACAGGTGAAAGGTCCTATTGGACACAAAATATAAAAGTGGATAGTAGCACCATGTGGTAATACAATACTGAAAGTGGTGTTAATGTCCTAAGGCTCAAAATAAATAAAAATTTAGGGATTATAGGTTAAGGGCCTTTAGGACTAGAAAATGGTGATTTGTGACTGTTGGGGTGCCAAAAATAGGCAAAATAATACATAAGAAATATCAAAAGACTCAAGATGACCATGCAAATAAAGGCTATAACCATTACTAAGACCCTTGTGTGAAAGATTGAAAAAATACATAGTATTTGTGGTTGCTTGACTAAATTAGGGTGTTTATAATATCATTGATAATATGTGTATATTAGACCATAATACCATATAGATAGATAGGTAGTCACCAATTTAGAAGAGGGTGTTCCAATCCAGTACTCGATAGAGTATGTTTCCAAACCCAACTTTATTTATACCCAAAAAAATCTATAATCAGCTTTATATATGAAGGTAATGAAGGGAAAATATCTTAATCTAGTGTATGAAGGAGGGGCCACTTAGATCTTGGGAATGGCTTGGTTTCCCTAAAGGCCAAACTAGGGCCTTGCCTTACTTTGAGTACTCCCGAGTCCCCAATATAATATATCAATGGATAACATAGGAATGAGGGCCACACCATAAATATATGGGGGGAAACATTCTAAATCCCCTAATTTGATGTCAAAATTTTCCTACCCATTATATAAAATGAAAGTTTCCATACCTAATTCATTTATTCCAAGAAGTAAGGTAAGGGAATCTTGCCTTTTTGATATCTAGATTTGCTTCATCTAATATCATATCAAGGGAAGATTTACTTCTTGATGGATAACAAGGGAGTACAAAAATTAAGGGGAGTTTTCCTTCCTAGTATCTAGATTTTATTTGATTATAGATTAAGGAAGGGATATCAATGGAATCTTATGTTATGATATATATCTTTTTTCTTACCTTAATTACGTAGTTATTCCCTACCCATTAAGGCAAAGGAAGATTCCTTACCAATTTATAACTTTTTTATTTTCATACCTACTTTCATATGATATCTCTATGTTAATTGAGTGAAATAGGATGAATGAAATCAGAGTTTCCTTGGTCCCTATTTGAGTGATAAAAATTTGGAATTAGAACATAAGCCAATCAAGCACAAGTGAGAAGCCACAACACTTACCATTAATTTATTTAAGGGAGTGATTAGGGATGAAGATGGATGAGGAAGGAGTGAGTATGGATAATGAGGGACAATGAATGAATAATTAGGGATGATTATGTATGAATAGGGTCAATTAAGGAGTGATTAGGGATGATGAGGGGTGATGAATAAGTTATTAATGATGATGATGGATGATGAGGGTCAATAAGGGAATGATTAGGGATGATGAGGGAGTGATTAGGGATGATGATGGATGGTTAGGGTCATTAAGGGAGTGATTAGGTATGAGGAAGGATGAATAGGAAATGAGTATGGATTATTAGGGATGATAAGGGAATGATTAGGGATGATGAGGGATGATGGAGTGATTAATAATGATTAGGGATGGTGAGGGAGTGATTAGAGATGATTAAGGAAGGTCAGGGTAAATGATGGAGTAATTGGGGATAATGAGGAATGAGGAGAGAGTGATTAGGGGTGATGAGGTATGGGGAGGAAGTGATTTGGGATGAGGGAGGGATGATGAGTAAGTTAACTTAACATAGCGGTCATTTATGTTCCCAAATCATCAATGTGACCTAAGATACCCCAATAAAACTACATAAACTGAATTCAAAGTGAGTGGTTTTTAAAATTCAATTTTGTCAAATCTAGGACTCTTATAAAAGGTATAAATCAATATGGAAGGCACAAAAACTTTAAAAATGATTATATATTTACCTTGTTATCTGTGAGGGATGGTGAGGGTCAACAAGGATTATGAGGGAGTGATTACAGATTATAAGGGATGAGGGGGAGTGATTAGGAATGATAATGGATAATTAATAAGTGATTATAGATTATGAGGGATGGTGAGGGTTAATGAGTAAATAATTATGGATGATGAGGGAGTGATTAGGGATGATGAGTGAGTGATTAAGGATGGTGAGGGTTAATTAAAAAGTGATTAAGGATGATGAGGGACCCTAATCACTCCTTCATTAACCCTCACCATCCCTCATCATCCCTAATCACTCCCTTATCATCCTTAATCACTCCCTCATAGACCCCCATTATCCATCATCATACTTAATCTCTCCCTCCTCAACCCTTATAATCCCTAATAACTCCATCCTCATACCTCATCTTCCCTAATCACTCCCTTATTAACCCTCACCATACCTCAACATCCCTAATTACTCTATCATTAAACCTCATTATCTATAAACGTCCCTAATGACTCCCCCATCTTCCCTTATCATCCTTACTCATTCCCTCCTTATACATCCTCATCCTTCCAATAATTTAATGGTGGGTCTAATGACTTCCCAATTATTATTGAATGGGTTTTATTCTAATTACAAATTTAACTCACCTAAATAAGGCTCAAAGAAAATCTTATTTCACTTAAATAAGGAAATTAAATATATTATTCTATTGTCTAGTGGGATTCAAAGATATAAATGGTGATCCATGACCAGACCATGGAGAGAGAGTGTATCCATTTTCATGGGCCAAAATAAATAGGTGGGAAACTAAGAAAATGGTGGGATTAAATTCTATTACTTACATATATAGATTGGGACTTAGGAATCTAAGAATCCCAATCCTAGATTTGATAATACCAATAGATGTGTGTGTGTGTGTGTGTGTGTGTACACACACATATAGATAGATAGGGGTGACATGAGACTAGTTGAGCATTCAAAACCCAAACCCATAGTTGAATTCTCTTTCACTCTATCTATTCAATAACTCTATCAATGACTGAACAAGTCTATTAATGATCAATGCTACTAAATTACATATGTAATATGTATGATATGACCAAAGTGACCCAATGTACATAATTCCTGACATGGTATGAATGATTTTTAGGATGTATTATATATATATATATATATATATATATATATATATATATATATATATATATATTATGGAATAGACTTAAGTCATTTTTATACATATTTCATGATGTTGATGTGATACACAATGAAATCCAAGTGTGGGGAACATGATGTGATGGTTAATTTATACCTATTAGTATGATAGTTGGTTTTATCTACTTGAAATTATTGAATGGACTTCATTATTTATGGTGTGAATTAGTGTGGTAGTCCCATTATTTGCATTTACCTTGGTCATAATTGGATAAAGTGTTTTTGTGTCACTTTTGACCTATAATAAAATTAATTTAAAGTAAAATCATCATGAATGGGTGGTTGGGTGTGCATGGGTCATCAATGTAACCTATGTTTTCCCAATCACACCAATTTGACATTAATTAAAATTGAATTGGGGTGACCATGCCTAAATGTGGCCCAAATTATCCCTATTTATCATAGTTGCAAATGATTATGGTGTTGTTGTGTTACAATTTTTGCCCATAATAAACCTAATTATAAATTAAATTGGAATATAGAAGTTTTTGGGTATGTATTGTTTTGTAAACTTTGTTTTTCACAAACATAGGACTCCTAGAAATTCTAGAAAGGAATATGGAAGGTGCCAAAACCTAAAAAATGATTATATATTTAACCTAAATGGATATCAATTGTAGAATTTATGCCATAAAATCCATAGTTTCAATATTAAAATCCTAAAAATAGATATATACTAACTATATTGGATTTTGAAAAACTATCATCCACATCATAAGATGTGAAGTTGTGTGACCAATTCTATTAGGTGTAGAGTGAACCTAATTTCTTATATTTACTAAGATAAATTTAAATTATAAGGAATTTATATTGTTACATTTATATTCCTTATACTTAAAATTTATTTTAGTAAATGAACACCTTTCCCCCACCTTCTAATGCATCCACCTTTTGAATTTTAGGCACTCATGACTTCACTGTACCATAGCACATGTGCTTTAGTTGTGTTGAATTTCAAACATACATGTTTTTTAAATTTGAATTTGTGTAGGAAATAACACATATATACTATAATGTGTAAAATTTATAACATGTATGTGATATGGTGAGTTTTAATTCAAAAACCAAGCCTTTTGGCTCAGAAATGACCTGGATTCCTGAGCCAAAGGGTTGGAGCTGTCAACATAGCCAAATATAAGAGTGTTGATAAAAATAAAAATAAATAACTTCTATCTCCAAATACACTATGAATTTCAATGATCAAATTCATAAAATTATTATCACGATGATAAACATGATCTTCCCTTTCCAAATATATGTTTTTTCTAATCTTTTAGATTATTTTAAGGTTTTTATCTATGTTGATTTTTAACTATAGATTTTTTAGCCCACTGCATACTAAAAATATACATTCCTAATTATGTTTTGAGTATTTTTTGTCATTAATACAAATACAAAAATAATTATATGATTACAAATTAGCCATAATTCTACACATATTTAAAGAAAACCTATTATTCATTTTTTGAGGTAGATAAGGTGGTTGCATAGATGACTATCCATTTTTTGCTAGTTTTCAAGATCTATTTACTTGTAATATTAATAAAAAACAATCATTAAAAAATTATAAAAAATATAGGTTACAAACTAGATGATCTTCTAAATTTTCATAAAAGGGTTTTAAACAATATTAAATAATGTTTAAAAAATGAGGGGCTACACGACCAACTATCTACTCTGTTTTCCTAAAAAATAGGAGTTCCTATTCAGATTTTAAATTTTTGACCTATTTATACTTAACCATTTAAAAAAAAAGTTAGTGTTTTGGAAAATAGACTCAAAATTCTATAATTCACGTTCTTACACCATCCTCTAAATTTTGAGTGTGACCATCTCAAATTATCTATAAAATTTTATATTTATCAATTTTTAGGAAAAACATGTCCATAGGTAGGCCCCCTTTTGTCCCCCAACTTTGTACGCTTAGTCATATCTAATCATACTTGAATAGGGGAAGTTAAGGGTTAAACATTCATGGGGTGGTGATAGTCTCCCCTTTATTTCACTAACATGTTTTACATTATAAAATAAATTATTTGATTTCTTATTTAATGCCTTTCTTGAATAAATTTTGGTAGATATTTCAATAGGTTTTAAAAACCTAAGTGGTCTGCTAATGGATATACATGTAGTTATAATATATTTTTATGTTTCAGTGTTGATTTTGGTGATAATATTATATTTACTTTATTCCTTAAATTAACCAACTTTTGTGTTGATGTCATTTAAACTAGGGGTAACATCCAAAGCTATCTATAGTAAGGTTTATGGTTTTAGGCTTATAAGAATAGTTTGGGGGGTGTTAACATTATGAGTGTCTTATCTTAATCTAATATAATCTAGAAAAGACTTGCTTATACAATAAGGAATCACACATATAGAATTGAAACACTCTATGCTAGAAATGAAAGTGATATAACTTTCTAAAATAAAACACACTACTAAAAGGAAAACACACTATTGAATTGAAAACACACTATTAAAAGGTAGACACATTGCTTGAAAAATTAGTTTAATATGAAAACTAAAGGTAATTCCCTACAGGTTCTAAGACTAAACATGCTTATAATTGATAAAACTATAAACACATTGAAAACATTAAATACCATTAAAACATGTTCCTGATTCCTAAAGAGAGTGGGCCCTTGCTCACCTTAGGAATATGACTATAAACAAACTTAGTACTTATAAATTATAGACATATTTATTAATTGATCAAATCAAAATACATGAGTGTGGACTATAATTATAAAACTTTTATTACTATATTAAATTCTCAACTAAACAATTCAACAACTCAATAGCTACATCCTAAGACACAAAGATATACCTATATAATGCTACAACTGTAGATTCCTAGATATCAGTAACTAATCCTCTTCTAACAAGAGACATATTCCTAATTTTAGTGGATTTTAAGATAGGATATTAATAGTTACAATAGAAAGAACCACACATTACTGAAGAAAGGTGTGAATCATAATATATACTAAGAATAACATCTTAGATCTATTGGATTGATTGTTTATAAAATATTATTGATTTATTTACAATAACTAATATATAGGAAATATATTTATATATTTTTATTTATAGTAATAATATAAATATAAAATTACCAAAATATTCTTCAAGAATTTTAAAAAAAGAGGAAATTAATTATATTCAATGTTGTAGGTTTAGAATCTAGACTGGGAGAGTCCACAACAACTCTAGAAGAGTTTGTAGCTCCATCTATGTAATTATGGTAGAGTCCATAATGGTATGCTTTAGGGGTCTTTGGTGTTGAGGGAGTTTATAACAAGGCCATCATGTTGGTAGAGATGATTTAATTATTTGGTGTAGGTTGAAAGGTTGTTCGAATGAGTCCATAGCTACATTTGAATGAGTATGTAGCTATTGGGTGAGTCCATAGTTGCATAATCAGTGAGTTCATAGATACTGGTTGAGTTTATAGTTGGGTCTGAAATGGACTGGGTGAGTCTATATTTTTATATATGAATCTATAACTCATTATATCTATCAAAATCCTCCTTGTATGTTTCCTCATGAGAAGTGGAAGATCATCCAAAAGGTCTTTATTCTCTATGTACTATTATATTATATGTATGTACAAAAAATTAGGAAACTAAGCATGCAAAGAGTTAGAATAAAGTGACAAAAATTATTAACTTAGACTTTAGTTTCAATAATCAAGATAGAGAATTTATTTACTACATTAAGATTAAATATAATCCTAATATCCTTACAATGTTCATTCTAAAAGAGAGTTAATTGAGGAAAGATGAAGGAAACTGATGGTAAAAATGAGTCATATTTTGGACTCAAAATTTCCTCCACACTTTACCTTTTTCAAGTTCTTTTGAAAACTCATCTTTTTGTCCTCTCATAAATATGAGTTATATTTTCTATGTGATGGTTGAGGTCATACACATGGAATTTTTCAGCCCAATGGTCATTCTATGCACTGTTGAAATTATTATAGGTTTTCACCATCTGTCTCCAAATATGGAATTGATCATCTGATTAAGGATCCTAATTTTGATATGATTGAATAAGAATAAGGATTGGTCATATAAATATCATACCTATCCACATTTATTCTCCTCTTGAGTTGGGGACATCAAAAATCACGTCCATTATTTATTTTTCTCTCTAAAGTATCCATTTTAGATTATTTGGGGACATGACCTCCCTTATTTTTAGTGGGACTATCATTGTATCCCAATGTGTTGTATTAGTTGTAAATATTGCTTCAAAATTTTTCCTAATAAATAAATCAAAATCAATAATTCAATTATATAAAACTTATAGATAATAATCCTTAACATTTTGATGAAGCAAATAGGTATCTTTGAAGCTAAATAATAGCATTATAGCACTAGCAAAAGTAGGTGTGATGCACAGTCATGTGGTCTTATATTTCTCTACATATTCATCATGCATAGATTACTATGTTAGTTTATTCTTATACATAGAGAGAAATGATATCAACTAGACTTCTCCCACATATAATTTAATCATGAATTATTATAGTCCCCTAATATCATGTTGTATAAATAGAATTAACATAATATATCCTACTATTATAGGGTAGAATATTGAAAAATGTGTAAAAACATAAGAGGGTCCTCAATATTGTAGGTTATATCACATTATATTTTGGACAATTTTCACCAATAAAATTGTTCATATAGGTACAAACTATAAGGGGAAGGGCCTTTATAGGCTAGAAGATGTTTTCCTATTTGATAGGTAGCCTATAGATTGACTTCAACTTTATGGGTTTGCTACTTTTCCTTTTTTAAGTCTTCCCTTAGTGTCTAATTTTATTTTTCTAAATTCTTTTTTTGTTTCTTGAGTTATCTAAACTCCAAACAAACTTGATTCCATTTATCTAAAAAATTTGAATGGGATATAATGGTTTGGCAATCTTGGTCAGAAAGTTGGAGGAGGATGAAGCTTGATCATAAAGTTGTTGATGGAGGATCAAGGTTTGTTTCTAGGAGTCTTAAAGTTAATGTTTAAGCAAAAAAATTTCTTCTTTCAACTCAATGATTTATATCCAAGAGTCTAATATCTCTTCATTATACTAAGTGAAATTTTGTTTAAGCATACTAATCTAATTTATACATTATAGAGCCTTGTCCTTAAAACTATCTAAACCTTGAGTTAAGAAAGAATTAACAAGATCCTTACATTATAATGGGCCATGAGATCAATAATATCTATAAATTTTTATTTAGTGATAGCCTTGCTCTATATAGTGTAATAATAATTTGTAAATTTGGTTATTCTATATAATTAGAAGGTTGTTCTTCCTTAAAAACTATAGGGGCCTTTATTTTATCTAGTATAGGTCTGGTGTCACTAGTTGGAGAGGAGAGAGAGGTTATTTCTTCCTACACTATAATATCTTCCATTGGCATGTTTTATTCCTCAATTTATTTTTCAATAGGAAATTTTATCGGTTCAGGGATTGTTATTATGACTGGCTCTTCCTGTAATGTTTATGTGTCCATTGTTTCTAGTAGAGGAAAAGGAGGGTTTTGATGTAAGCTATCAAGGGATATAGTAGCCTCATTTTCATCATCATCACTTGATATTATGAACTTTATTTTCTTATTTTGGGTCTTAATAGGATAAATAGGTTCCTCTAAAGGAGTTCCCCTATTTTCTTGAATGAAAACCTATAATTATTGATCACTAGATGATTCAGGTGCCTATGTTGCATTTTCTAAAAGGATGTCTAGAGTCTCAAGAGTCAAGTGAGACTATTAAGCTATTATTCTAAATTTTATCTTAGTTTGAGTTTATTTTTGGACCTAAGGTGTTGTATGAGAGCTATGCTCAACCATAGGTTTGGCCTGTGACCTAGTCTATCTCATTTCAGTGGATGAAACCCTAACCCTAGAAGAGGAAGCCCCTAATTTTGTTTTTGGACTTGGTATTTATTTATATGATTTTGGAGGAGGTGATAAATTTTGGTTGATTATATCTCCCCAAAAGGTCTTGTTATATCCAAATATTTCACCCTTGGATGAGGTTGTTCACACCTCTCCAAATTTGGCAAACATGGGATTACCTCTAGGATTATGGGTTGCATATAATAGAGGTAAAAATATAGGTTAAAAGGCCAACTCCCTTGATTTATCTTTTATTGTAAAACATTATTTCATTTATAGTAAGAGAGAAGACTACTACAATTGACCTCACCTCAATGTTCTCTTAGCATAAGTGTTTCTACATGGAGGTAGATTGCTATGCATAGACATAGGTCAGTTAATAGGAGGTATGATCCTAGAAACTTATAATCTCTCTCACACTTAAAATACACCTTAACAAATAATACACTTCATGGGACTTGTTAGAAGAGATACTACTCACATAATGCATACAAGAGTAGAATGGAATCAAGGAGAAATAATCTTCGTCACTTGTCATCCAAATACACTAATTTAAATACTTAGGTAAGATTTTTAGAGATTAAATAAAATTTATAACTTTATTAAAAGGAAAAAAAAGATGTCAAACCAATAGGGCTTGATCTTAATATGTGTGTACTAGATACAAATGCCAAAATAACTTGCATATATAGAGCATATGATAAGAGAGAGAAGAAGAGAAGCATGAAAATCAAAAGGACAACTATAAAGACTTGGAAAATAGTTAAAACTAAAAATAATGAAGTGGAAAATAGGTTATGAAGTTCTTATTAGACAAGTTTCCACCTGAAGTTCAATGTTCTCCCTTAATTTGGCATAGACACCCTTCACTATACTTCTTGAAACTACCTTATTTGATAATGAGTCCACTTGACTATCCTAAACCACCTTAAGAGTATTTGAAACATATGCACTGATGTTTTTAGTAATGCATTAGCCATCTAGGATTTAATCTTCACACTTATCACTTAAGTGACTTGAATTTTCCCAACAATGTTTGATACAAAGGTGTAAGACACCTATTTAAGATTTCTATGTCCTCTGGTCTATCAAATAAAACTCAAAAGATTAAATGAAATAATTATCACTTTCCAATTTTCATAGTCATTCTGATTCTCACTATCATATTCAATACTGCCTATAATGAATAGTTTAGAAGAGGGATTTCTAGGCATTGCTAAGGTGAGGGTGAATATGGGGAGTTAGAGGGATTTTAAATTATAAATAGGTTGTAGACCTATTGATTCTAATTAGTAGGATTTAAACCAATTATGTGTACCTTTATTCATTTTCAATCCAACCCTTCACATATTTTTTTATTCATTAAGACACTATCATATCATCCTCTTATCATTCACATATTAGGTTTATAGGTTATGTTGCTACCCGAATGACTCATGTCTGTGATAAAAAAAGGGAAATTACCATATTATTTTGGACCAAATAATACCATGTGAGACTAGGTTAGGTAATTAATACCTTATTTACTAATTCTCAAATCTTTATCACACTCATAGAGTCATTAACACTTTAAAAACTTAAGACTAGCTTTTAGGTTATAACTATGTGTAAGATTTTTAGGTAAAGTTTGATCTTATTTTATCTTCACCCAAGTCAGAGTGTTTGTCCTAATAAATTAATGATTTGAGAAAATCATTCAAATATTCAATTATCCACATAACCATGACTTCAATCTTTGGGAAATACTCAAGTCACTTGGATAGACTGTATGCCTGTGTGTGCTCTTTTGAGACTGGTCTACCAACGTAATATTGATTTACCCAAACTTACTCTATTCATCTTGCTTCTAAGAATATGATATAAATTTGGTATTATGAATGTAGAAGTGATATATATGTGTTCATCCACATATCACCACTATCTACCAACCAAACTATGTATTTCATTAGCTTGTACTAGTTTGTAGTATAAATCAAATTGTGGGTGTTGTTTAGGGATTATGAGATATTCTTGTAGATAGTGATATGTACCTGACTACTATGTTTTACTCATTTGGTTCCTCTTCATGTCACTATATAACATATCACATCTATATTTATCGTATTTTCCTATAAACCATGCTCTCATATCTCTATCACCAACATACTATAGTGCAACTATTGCATTGCAAGTTCCAGGTTCATTTGGGCCTAAAAGGCACTGTAGTTCAATGAATATCTTTAGTAGAATATTGACTGAGTTGAGATCATAATCAACCATAATTTTTCTTAACAAGTAACACCCTCTCATGTTTAAGTTTGACATTTAGGATTATAATATAAGAATAGATCTATAAGGCTTATTCATATCTCATCAAATTTTACCCATAAATAACATTATTTAAGAGCAAAACCTCTTTTGGAGAAGTTAAGGAAAAACTTCTCAATGAGCAAATTTATTTAACCCTATAGATATATATGTTGTTTTAACTAGTATTGAATGTAATTGGATGTATTTAAGGCTTATATACCTTCAATCAAATCTCAATCATATCAAAGTTTTGTCCTAAAGTTCAAATCTCACATCAACCCACTGTTTAAGCACTTCTATATAGTCCTAAAAATGACTGTCTATTTGGGGTTACTTGATTGTGATTATGTCTTAGGCCTTGCACTCAATAAATGATCCTCTTGAGACTAAACCTTTAGTGGATAAACTTATCACCATGTTATGAGGGGTTGGAAATAAATGTCTTAACCTAAAGCCAATTACAAGTGGACAAACTCTACAACTATGAAAACATTATTCTATAGACCATTGATGCCAAATTCTAGAACAAGGATATGGTTTTGCCTATTACTCCATGTTTCACACATTCCAACCATAGTTAAAACTATATGAAGAGAATAAAAATGCTATGTAAGTCCATATACAACACTTGGTTCACATATACTAATGCATTTAGATGAGAAAATGGAGGTGTTAGGTTTATGCAGGTAGTTTAAAAGAATCAACAATCTTAAAGATTATTCATAGAGTATATACCACAAAACTATAAAATATGGCCACAGAATTAGAGTAAATAGAGACCAATTTCAACCACTGAGTGCATTCCCTTCAAATCTACTTACCCTATCCGTACTAAAGGAAAATTGTTTGACTTCTTTAACTTGCCCAAGAGAGTGATGAGAGAGAGAGAGAGAGATCAATTTTAACCATTTTTGTAGCTATCAAAGCCACCTAAGCCTGGAGATGACCTATGGGATCTCAAGAGGCTTTTTTGAAGCCTTCACACATGCTAGAATGGTTGAGTTCATAAAACATCTGAAACTCCATTTATTTTTAGATGATCTCTTTCTTTGTACATTGAACTTGCATCAATTTAGTATCAAAATAGTTCCTCTTATATTTTTTTACATGTGGGATTTTAGCTTCTTGACACACTTGTCCTTAGTGTAAAATTTTACAATTCATCCAAATGGCCAAAAGGTGTCATAATATGACATAAGATAAAATTAGACAAATGTGACCAAGGTTGAGACATATTGTATGACCCTCAAAGGTGATTAGACCTCTATTAGGACCAATTTGACCACTTTCCAATGGAGGAGACCCTATGAAAGTTTTAAATTGTAGGGGTTGACTTAATTTGACATAGGGGTATAATTATTCAACATTTTGGTGATTTCCTTGGGGTAACATGCTTGTTATGTTAAGTACCAATTTTTATTTCCTATCCTTGGGAAATGGAGTCACCTATATACATCCTTTGACATTTATATACCTATGAAAAAACACCAAAATCACACAAACACACAAAAATTAACAAACATAAGATAAAACAACAAAGAAAACACACTTATGCTCTCATGAATACTTAGTGAAAACACACAAATAACCTGAGCAAACTAGGCTCTGTACAAACTAACATGAATCAACTTTCTCCTTATGGATCAAAGGGAAAATTTTCCCTATATCTTTCTCCATGAGATGGAGTGCGTGAAACAAGTTTCCCATCAAGTACTTGCTTTAATGTCTTTAATTTATTAATGTTTTCCAATTCCTTGGCATGATATTCAATGTAACCACAATAACTAAAAACATATCACCTATGAAGGTGAAATCTTATTTTACTTCAAAAATATCAACCTTCTCATGAGACCACTTCTAATGATGTTCATTTATGCATGATTCATTAACCTCCATGGTACTTTGACTGAGATCAAATTTCTTATCAACTATAAGCTCCTCCAGGTCTTCAAGGAGCTTTACATAGTCAATCCAATCTTCATCATTATCCTCAATGAGTATATCTTATTCTATCTCCTTGTTCTCTTGACCTTAAACCTTTCAAAGGTATTCAATTTCTTAGAGGAGTTCAATATGTTACTACCATTTATCTCTATTGTGTTTTTTCTCCTCAAGAACCACAACTTCTTCAAACTCATCTTCATGAACATGCCCATGAATGTCATAGTCATCATATATTTCTCTATGATGTTCATGAAGACATGTTTGTTTAATATGAACCTTAAATTCCTCTTCAATAATCTAATTTTTCTCTCCTTCAAGAACTAGATTCTCAAGACCTTCATATTCATTAAAAATGTGTAAATAAATCTACCATATGTCTTGATCAAGCTCCTTATTAACAGATGTAACATGATCTATATCTTCTATTTCTTCACTCAATAAGGTTAACGTGTGCTTGTTTTAACCAAGGGGAGACTGTATAGTGAGTTTTTATTCATATACACTTATGTCATCTTTTTGATCAACTAAAAACTAAGCTTGCTTCTCTTTGTTTGTTTCCCATAGGATGGGTTTTCCTTCAATAGGGGATGAGGTGGGAGGTGGTAAACAAGTTCATTTTTTGGGGAGGGAGAATGAGGCTTGATGGAAGGATCATCAATGGGCATAGGGATGAAAATATACACTTTAAATAATTCTTGGAGAGAGAGAAGATTATGTTGAACTATAGATATTTCATTTTCTTCATCAACCACCTCATCCTTCTCATTGTCCTCTTGAATCTCATTAGCATCTATAACTTGATCATCTACCTTATGAACTAAGGCTTCCTTTTCACATTGAAACACTTCTTGGATATACCTCAAAGATGGACAAGCTATATGTTCTTGTGGGGAAGGAAATGAGTATTGAATACACAAGGCTTTCATTCTTGTCATCAACTTCTTGGTCCTTACTCTCTTCATCTCTCTTTCCCAAATACTTCACTACTTGGTTTTAAATTATAACTTTGATGCTATTAGTCTCTTTTGAGGATTTAATTTTATCTTCATGAGGATAAGGAACATGATAAAAATGATGTGGAACATAATAATACTTTTGTGGATGGGAAGGAGAGACTTTTTTTTCAAATAGATTTTCACCTTCTTCATTATCTTCTTGAGGCCCTTCAACAGCTACAAGTTGATTATCAATCTCTTGGTTTTCCCACATTTTAAGACTATCAACCCACCATTGGATATAACATCTCATTTCATTAAAATATTCATTGATGACATACTTATCTTCCTCCTCAACCAACCTCCACTTATTCATAAGGAATTCAACCAACTTTCTCATCTTTTCTATGAAATGAATAAGGATCACATCAAGCTCTTTATCCCATTTCTTCATCAACCTTTCTGATTTTAGCATATATGGAATGAGTGAAAACAAGTATTTATCTTGAGGTTTAATTAGAGTAAGAATAACATAGGATTATGGGTTTTGGTATTAACCTTGAAAATATTATCTAGGAGCTTGATAGGATGGATAGGGATATTGGTGAAGACTGCCTCCAAGAAGATACCTCTTAAGAGCTTGGATTTATTCTTAAAGATCCATAATATTATCTTCTTGATATACTTATTCATAGGATTCTTCACAAGGCATTAAACAAATTCATGACCATATGGAAAAGGAATGGGTTGACCATAGGTTTGATAACAACTTTGATAGGGTTGTTGAGGAATATAGTATGGGTCATAACAAGGTTGATAGGGAGGTGTATAGTAATAATTCTCAACATATCTAGCCATATCAAATTAATTAGTCAAATAAAACACAATACTTGATCAAAATATTTTACAATAGGTACCTATTGTGCTTATAACTAATAGATTGCATTCAGAGTCATAATTGGTGTTTGTTTGAATGCTTCCAAAAGCTGATATTAGGAAGAACACACCAAAAATCCTTCCACTCTTTTGGACCTTTATCCCATCGGGTGTGTCAAAAGTGTTATATAAAAATATTCAAACCTTGGATTAGGTTTTACATGTCTCTCCAAATTTGGCTAACATGGGATTACCTCTAGGCCTATGGGTTGCCTATAGCAGAGGTAAACTTATAGGTTAAAAGGCTAGCTCCCTTGATAAATTTTTTATGTTCACAAACGACACTAGAAAAATAACTATTGGGGGTGAAAATGGAATAAGTAAATTTAAATTAACCTATAATAATGGATTTTATACACCAAAGATACTTCCATAAACATACTTGGATTTACACTAAGGAAGAAGACTGCTAAAACTAACCTCAACTCAATGTTGTTCTAGCATAAGTGTTTCTACATGGAGTTAGATTTATATGAATATAAAAAGGTGGGTGAAAAGGAGGTTTAATACTAGAAATTTATAATCTTTATCACACTTAAAATACACCTTAACAAATAATACACTTCATGAGACATGTTACAAGAGATGCTACTCACATAATGCATACAAGAGTAGAATGGAAGCAGGGAGAAACAATATTCATCACTTGTCATAAAAATACACTACTTGAAATACTTAAGAAATATTTTAAGAGATTAAATAAACTTCATAAATTTATTCAAAGGAAAAACAAGATTTCAAACTAGTAGGGATTCACCATACTAGGTGTGTACTAGATATAAATGCCAAAATGGCCTACATATATAGAGCATAGGAGAAGAGAGAGAAGAAAAGAAGTTCGATAGTCACAAGGCCAAGTGTCAAGAGTTATAAACTAGTTACAATGCAAGATAATGACGTGGAAAACATGTTATGAAGTTCTTCTTAGACAAGTTTCCACCTAAATTTAGTCATTCTCCCTCAAGTTAGCATAGAGATCCTTCACTATCCCTCTTCAAACTGCCTTGTTTAATGATGAGTCCACTTGAATATCATAAAACACCTTAAGAGTCTTTGAAATATATGAATTGACTAGATAAGATAGAATCTTGATTGTGACATTCATCATATATCCCTCAACTTATGAAATTCTCATGAACATTTGTTGTTCACTATTTGCAATCACTCATTAACCCTCTAGGATTCAATCTTTACATTTGTCACTTAAGTGACTTGTAGTTATCAAAAAAAAAATTTGAAGAGGTGTAAGATAGCTATTAAAGACCTATTTTTCCTCTGGTATATCAAATATACCTCAAAATATTCAATGTCACACTTCTCATCTTCTAATTTTGACAATCATTCTCATTCTCGCTATTATATTCAAGATTGCCTATAATGAACAATCTAGTAGAGGGATCTCTAGGAATCATTGAGGTAAGATGTGAGTATGGAGATTTAGAAAATTTTCCTACACACCTCTTAAAATAAATTTCATTCACTAATTCCCTTTTATACCTATAATTCAACTTAAATCCTATAGAAAACTTAGATTTTAGCATGTCTGTAAAAGTGATGGTATAGAACAACTAGATGGTGAGGAGCTTGGGAGAGTGATCAACGTGTAAAAAACACTTTAAAGGATAAGTTTACACTTCTAGATGTATATCCCTTCATGTTTTCTCCATTGGGTTCAAACAAGGGGTTTAGGAGGGTTTTTGGTGGTTCAAGTTCTTAGTGATGATTCATAAAGGTTAGATATTCAACCTTAAAACCAATTCCACTGAGATGAAGTTAAGGATGACACATCAACTATCCCTATCTACTTTAGGCACCATGCATAACATCTGTATATATATGAGCAAATGAAATTGGATTTTGAACTCTTTTTATGCATTCAAAATAGGTCTGAGAGAAAATTAGGCCAAAAGGACTAGTTTGAGCTATTTATCTACAAACTAATAGGTATTATCAACCCTCCACTCTCCTATAAGGGTTATAAAATCAATTAGGAAGGTCATATGGTCATGGAAATTTAGTTATACATCATGAGGTTTTATGCTCAGTTTTAGGTCAACATACCCCCATTTTGAAAATTGGGACCCTTGAGATAGTTTAAACCCTAACCCTAAAACCATGGCATGTTTTAAACATTATTATAATTTTAAGATTATCCAATTTGATAGAAGTAGTATTAATGATTTATGGTTTTGATTTGAGCTTACCTAATTTTTCTATAATTAATCTTCATGTCTTATAGTTTTTGGTTTCATGGAGCCCTTGTTGATGGATCATGCTTAAAAACCCTAACATAAACCCTCAATTCAAATTTGCATTAGGTGGGAGCATTTTTTGGGAATATTTTAAATTTATTTTTAGACTAAAGCCCAATTTTTATGTTAAGGCTTGGTCATGTGTTTTGACATGACCAAACCTTAGCCTAAAAATTATGCTTAGTCCCCTTTATTTTCCCCTTTTGTTCCTCATATTTCTAATGTGGTTCAAAGGGTCCTTTTATTTTAACATGGTCCCTTTTGCTAAAAAATTTAACCTAAAGTTTTAACCCTAAGGCCCCATTCGCATTTATCGATATAAATGACACTTTAGTCTTTAAAGCTTTAGCGCAAGTTTTTATCTACCTGAGTTTAACTTTTATATTGGTAGGGTCCTTTTATTTTCCTAAGAATTATCCCTTTATTACCTACTTATCCTAAAGCCTTGAGGCTAAGGCCTCATTTATGTTTATTAACATGAATGAGACCTTAGTCTTAACATTTTTAGCCTAAGTCTTATTTCATCCCGAGTCCTAACTTAAATGCCTTGCTTCTCTATAGATCTGATAGTCCATGCTTCATCATGACCCTTGATCTAATAGATAAAGCACAACATTGAGAAGTAAAAAGGTTCATGAAGCTCTACAGAGTTGCCACATAACACTCCTACATTAAAAAATTTCTAGAAAAGGGTCCCATATATTAAACTAAACCAATGGTGTATGACTACTTGAATCATGATTAGATGGCTCTTACTTCATCATGGATTTTAATCAGATAGAGTGAATTGAATTTGAGATCTCAAGAATCCCCATAGATTCACCATGTGTCACTCTCACATTTAAATGTAGGAATTTTATTATCTTAAATTTGATGTTTGCACAACCATTATTTGATGTCTGTGAGGCTGCCATTGACGTTCATGTGACTATCAAATTTAAGCCCACCAAAACTAGAAACTTCAAGATCTTAAATTCAATGTTTATGTGACCATAATTTGACATCCACAAGGCTACCTTTGACATATGTGAGGCCATCTTTGATGTATATGAGGTTTTCAAATTTAATCTCATCCAACTTTTTTACTTGGATAAAGGGGGCATATTTTATGTCATTCAAGGGGCCACTTTGATATTATGCTTTAAAAACTTAACATAAAATGCTTTAACTTAAGTATTTTTTTATTATTAATATGAAAGAGACTTATCTAAAAGAATTTTAACCTAAGTCCTTTATATATTTATTACTCATTAAAGTCCTTGCACCTTACAGGATTGATGATCTATGTTTTATCATGGGGGATGATCCAATGATGCAAAATCATGGATGACCTTTCAATAGAGCTTCAAGAACCCATGGTCTTGACACATGGTGGATGCTCATTTGATATGTAACTAGTATAGGATACAAGCTCAAAAAGACCATAAAGATGCCAAGTGGCACAATTACAGGGCTCGATGCAAAGGTGGCTAATGACATACAAGGGCCTCGATCATGATTAATGGCCTACATTCATCCTTAGATCTTGATCAAAAGGTACAAAGCAAAAGGCAAATTTTAAATACCAACCACTAGTACATTGAAGGCATTTATGAAAAATGCCATGAAAATTGATAGATAGATTCCAAATAAGTGACACTCAAGCATAAAGTGATAAAAGTGAAGATCTTGTGTGCTCAAAAAAGCAAACGTATAAAGGCAAAGGTCAAAATCAAATCTAAAGTATGTATGAGCTGAAGTCCAAGCAATCCATCACCATTAAAGCTTTAGGAGAGCCCTAAACTTGTATAAAATCTATAATTTGGGCTTGAATTGATCACAATTAAGCTAAAAGAGAGTATAATTATAATTATAGCATAAAATGATTGACCCAGAGACCATTAGGAACATTGTAGTAAGCAATTTGAAAAGTTTGGAAGCCATGGCAGTTTAGAGTTAATAATATAAAGATGAGACAGATCTATTTTTGTCTATAGATAATAAAGGGAGGGTCTTCAAGGACACAGACCTAGACACTATAGCTTTGAACACATGCAATAAGAACTAGTCTGAGATCTTTTGGACCATTGAAGATATGTAAGCCATCACTAAGGAAGATCAAAATATTTCCACCATGACCAGAAGGTACTATGACCTAGTCATAGTCTAGATGGCCAATCTCTACCATACTATCACCAAACTAGAGGTAATCCACTGTATCAACATTCTTGATCCCATTTCAAAGACTATAAGATTGAGTAGGGTTGTATTATTCATGAAAGGAACTTTAGAATATTTGCATTTATTTCCCCATTGGCCTTTGAGAGTTATTACGAGATTCTAAAACCCTAAGTAGATTTTCCCACTATTAAGGAATGGACTATCAAGAATGATCCAGACACCATACTTAGGCCATGGTTTCTCCAAGGGAGCCATATGATCTGAGACCCTACTGACAACATCCCATTTGCCTAATATAGAGAAGGGGTTAGGGTAATCATGACTCTGTTGAATAGAATCTTTAGATCCCCTTCAACCACTTATGTAAACAAGAGTTATGTGTCTTACATCTACTTTATGATAGAGAAAGGGCTCACTCTTCCAATTAGAGAGATAATCAACATATATTTAGAAATAAATTCATAGCCATTAAGAAGAAGACTAGTACCCAATTCTTCATGATGTCCTATCTATTGGATGACTTACTAGCCTCCACTTAGATCCCTTATATCAAAAATTGGTCACCTAAGGGCAAATTTATAGTCTCCCACCACTACTCAAAGCTACACCTATTCAAATATAGGAATAACATCCAACTCATCTATGACTGTGTGTATCCAACCTTGGTAAAAGCCATTACAGGTATCCCTATACTTAGGGTAAGTCCTTTAATCAAGAAATATGTGGAGATAATGGGAGACATCTGGTTGTATGCAAATTATATAGTGATCAAAATTGAAGGGATTTTTATCTAACCTTACAAGTTGCCTATCTATGTTCCCATCAAGCTAGTAGAAAAAAAAATTTGCATACTAAAAGTTGCCTATCTGTGGACAGAGTGTGCAAAGATAATATGAAAGGCCTCCTCCATCCCTTTCCTTTGACCATTGGAAAAATAGTGCTATAGAAATGGGATCAAGTGAATACTATGGCCAAGGATAGGGATTATTTCAAATTTCAACTTGATGAGCTGAAGATGTGGGACCCTAGTGGCATGGTCTCCACATACTTGAAATCTAAGCAATTTCCCAAGCCAGTATATGTGCACTAACTTGGTTTCTATGACACCATATATATCAAAGCAAACAATTTTAAATAAATATTGGCTAAGATCAAGGGATATAACATTAGATTTGAGCATAGATTGACTAGTGATGAGAAGCCACTAGGTGACTTATGGTAAATGAGACCTCTACAATATAATTTACTCCCTGGACCTTCAAGGCCCTACAAAGAGTAACCACAAGTGGAAGGGTACCAACCCCAAGCATAGATTACACAAGGTCTTAGTAAGGAAAAGTTGGAAGAGAGACTTTATGAGGGTCCATCATCCTCAATGCCTCCCCAAAGGCCAACATATCCAGTTGAATAATTAGACATGATTGCCCTAGGGCCTAATGAGATAGTAGAGGATGACCTTAGGGTTCTTTTTAAGGCATATGGCTTTGATGAAGAGGAGGATCATGTTGAATAAGTACAAGCCAAAGAAAAGGAGTTTGAGAAAGAAAAAGGGAAAGAATTTGCCTTGAACCTAGTCCTAGTGGTACCATTGAAGAAGAGAAAGGTAGAATTGGTAATAGTCCTATTTGGATCAAAGAAGCCAAATTTGACTTTCACTCACCCCATGAGTGGTGTCAACTTATTTAGTGATGAGTACCCCATCTATATACTAATCATCCCTAATTGGTTCATCTATGAAAAATGTAAAATTTCCCCACCTGACACCACTCATGGGCCCTAACCAAGATTGTTAACATTGATGTACATGATAATATCAGGCCAAGAATAAGAGATTTAATAAATAAAGAGGAAGAAATAAGAATAGTGACTACTACAAGGCTAGATAAAAAGTAGATAAATGCTCTAATAGCATCAAGCAGTACCCAGATGGAGGCTCCTAAACCTCCAAAGTAAACTAATAGTTGAGGCTAAGAACATCAAAGAAGACATGGCTAGGATGATAGGGAATTGAATGAGCTTGCTGACAAAGATGAAGAATGTCTCTTGAAACTAGTTGTAGAATTAGAGCTAGTTAATGAACAAAACCAGAGGGCTATGGACATCCTCCTCCAATAACAATAAATTTATCAGTAATAGGGCCCAAAAAACAAGTAGTTAAATGATATTCTATTTTCTCAAAGCTTTATAATATTTTGAAAATAGACTATCCTTTTGTAAAGGTATATGCTAGTTTGTTAGTGTATTTCCTCGAGATCAGTTTAGTTTGGAAAAATAAATGTATTCTAGAAATTTATAGAAAAAATATAGTTGTCCTTACTTCTTATACATTTGTATCTTGTAACTAACCGGTATACTCCCTTGTCCTCCTATAAAAGGTAATACTACAATTTTGTAAAGGGAGAGAATTTTGAGCAAAATTTGTATACTTTGAGCAGTTAATACAATTAAGGAATTCTGAAAGGATTGTCCAATTTTTTTTTGTGTCAATTGTTACATGGATTTTCTCTCAATTGCTTATCTTAAGTATTAAATTTGAATAGTTTCTATGAATTTTGAGCTGCATCTTTAAATTTAAGGTGGTAATTTTTGCTTATGCTAGATTAGTTGAATGATCCTGAATTTGCTTCATTTTAATTGCTCTACATTAGAATGTGCTAATCTTATTTGAGTGTGGTAGAAAATCTTTAGATTAAATTTAGTTCTTACTTGTACTTCTTTATATCATCCTTACAGGTTTACCTTATGTGTAGTGAGATATGAGCTTACGCTATTTTACACTATATACTAGTTAAATGTATACTTAGTTGTAATTAAAACTTTGTCATAATGTTTGAGGTTAAGATCAGTAATCACTTATTCTCTTTTTGCCTTACCCTTCTCTTTTGCTTCTTTTTTAGCTAGATCACTTTAGTTCAGGTTTCATCGTAAATGTCCATTTAGATTAGTCTATAGTTTAACCTTTGATCATAATTAATTAGTGTTATCATAGATACTTACAATTTTCAAATATTTGGTCCATGGTGGCTCCCAACCATCAATTAATATAAAATTTATGGAACAATTAAGCATTCCTCTACCGCTATTTAACCATAGGTAACATAAGTTGCCAAAGCCTACTACTCATGCTCTGAATTCCCAGAATTATAAAATAAGAAGTGTTCTTAGAACACTAAGGACACTTGTGATTTATTTAGAGGAATCAACAAGTCACATTGGCACTAGAAAGAGGGATTCTCTTTGTGAATTGGTTGAATCTTTGTTAATCTTAGTGTGTTGATCTAAGATTGATGTTATTTTTGCACTTTTATGTAATTCTTTTCTTAGAAACATAAATATCATTGATCTTTGTGGTACTTTACATATCTTTGTGCTTCTTTTAGACAAAGATCATAGCTCTTTGAAGTTTGATGGTTGATTTTGGTAAATATGGCTTAAGATCTAAAAATCCTTGGTATTTGAGGTTAGAATAGCTTGTTTTTATCAAATATTGGTATATCTTTCATAGATCCAAGTTTATTTGAGATTAGACTTAGAAATATTGATCATATTTACATATTATGGACACATATTTAAGATAGATTAGTCAAAATTGACATCCTTTATTGTTCTTTATATAATATTTAAAAAATTAGCTTAATGTACAAGTTTAATCCTTTTTCTTTATAAAGATTAACTTGACACATCATATATCAAATAAGATCTTCAATCTTCAAGCTAGAATTGCCAAGGATCCGAACAAGATCACATTCAGAGATAAAAGAACCTTTGCTTGAGCTTGAAGTCCATAGAAAATCCAAGCAAGATAAAGGTAGGCATAGACATTTCAAATGTTTACCAACCTCACCACTTCAAGGTACATCTACCTTCAACCTTTGTTTTAGGTATGTCTTGGTTAGGAGATTCTTTAATCAACATATTAGGAGTAGTATAAGATCTCCCACATAACCTTGAAAAATACTTGCCAACATTTAGCCCAGATGGTATTGTAACTATTCAAGAGCACATTAAATATTTCAAAGCTACTTTAAGGTTGATAAATATCATACATAAAGATGTAGCATGTAGATAGTTCCCCTTTACTTTTAAAGATATTGCATATGAATGGTTTTTAAATCTGCTTGAAAATTATATTACTAGCTGGGATTATTTCACTAATGTTTTTATAGACTAGTTTAGAAAAATTATTAGTTCATGTGTCATATACCATTAGTTCACCACCATTAGGAGGGATGTAAGCAAGCCCATAAGGTCCTTTAATTCATAGTTTTATAAAATGTATACCTAGACCATAGAACCTTATACACCTAATAAGTTTTAGCTCTAAAAATCTATAAGGATGCAGTAGATCCTATGAATTATATATATTTGAAAATATCTCTTCCATCTATAACTTCATTAGCTAAGGCTTATTATAAAGAAGTGATCATCAATGATCAAATGTAGCCCTAGGGAAAAATGGCCTACTCCATCGCAAATATCAATCCACATTTTCCCATTCTGATCATCTTCCCCATTAACAACTAGAATGTTCTAGCCTTGAATCAACTTCCAAATCTAAATAAATTACCTTTGATTCATGCCGCTCCTAATCAAAATTTAGGATTATTGAGTCATCCTACTACTAATGTATTCAATGGAAATGATCAAATATCTTTAGTATTAGATGCTAGTGATAACAATGAATAGGTGCACAATTATGAAACCCCTGAGAATGAGAATGAGTTTATTCTAAAAATGGTCCAAAATTTAAGCACTAACTTCCTTTAGATACAAAAATAAGTTGGAAATAATGGAGAGAGATCTGGTAATAACTTCTCATTCCAAAGGTTTAATAGGCCTAATAAAGGTTTCAAAATGATAGTTTCGATAATAATAAGAATAATGAACCATCTTCTAAGAAGAGGACTATGGACATTAATCTTACTAATATTACTTTGCCTGATTATTGTAGAGTGAATTTTACATCCAAACATGGTGAGATTAATTGAATTAAGTTTTGTAAGGATTTTGAAGCTTTCCAAGAAGAGTTAGACACATGTAAAGTGGTCCCTAATAAGGATAGTGGTATAGGTACTTTAGGGTCCAAGCCTGCTGATCAAAATTTCATGGTGTAGATGTTTAGTTTCCCTTTTTAAGAGGACAACAAACCTAATGATGTCCCTAAATAAATATAGACCTTCCAATAATTCTTGAAGAAGACTTATCCTTTGAGGAATAGAGAGTAGAGATAGCCCTTGACTACCTCAACACCTCCAAATAACTTCGGAACTCCTCCAAACACTTCTTCAAGAAATGATCCAAAACTACCCAAAGGGAGTACCTATAAGCATAATGTTGATGTTCCTAGTTATTCAAATAAAAATATTTATAATATTGTTGAGGACATGAAGAAGATAAAAGCTAACATTAGATTACATGAATTAATGCAGATCACAGAATAAAGGGAGATCTTACTAGAATCATTGTCTAAGAAATCTAATAAACCACCCAAGGCTGACAATGCAAATATGGCTATGCATAAAGCTAAGTCACAATCTCCTCTTTTCCTACTCATAGTCAAGATGTTTGATAAGAATTTGCATAATTATTTATTAGATTTTGTTGTATCTACCAATATTATTCAATTAGGTATTTGCAAACAACTGAGCTTGACACCTATTAATTCTGATAGAGTTTTTACTCAATTAGACAAATCTAGAGACAAAGTGATTGGGGAATTATTAAATGTTAATATGCAATTGGACTATGAGCCTAGAGTATAATAGTTTATTGATATCTAAGTTTTTGACATTCTTGATGTTTATGGGATCTTGTTAATTAGATAATGGACCAAAGATCTAAATGGATACATGTCCATGGATTGTTCTCATTTATGGCTACCTTGGAAGGGAGTTCTAAACCAGATCAAGGTTAAAAGAAAGCTAAGGATGAAGCACATGACCACTGAGTACAATGTTTTGAATGAAAGGGTCAACATAGTTGACTTAGACTTAGGGGTTTTCACCTTATAAACTACAAAGGTATGTAATACTAAGAGTACTCATGTTATGCCTAGGCTATGGAAGCTACATTTTGATGGTGCTAGGTCTAGGGTTGGTATTGTCCTAACTAATCCTACTGGTAAAAAATACCATGTTTCCTATAGTCTTGAGTTTTCATGCACTAATAAACTTGATAAATATTAGGCCATCATCTTAGGTTTGTAATTTTCTATAAAAAACAAAGTCAAAGAACTACTAGTCTATGGTGATTCAGAACTAGAAGTCAACTAGGTGAGAAGTAAATATCAATGAAAAATATCATACCTCAAGAGGTATAAGTTTAGGGTTTGGGATATAATTGAGTATTTTGATTCTTTTAGTATTGTTTCCATTCAAAGGGAGGAAAACTAAGTTGTTGATGAGTTGGCATCTGTTGTAGCCAACCTCATGCCTAACTTAGACTCACCCAACTTTAGTATTGAGTTGATACCTTGTCCTTAAATCTCAAATAATGTGAATCATTTTTAGGTCTTTAGTGATGATCAACAGATATTGAATTTCATGATTAATTATAGAGCATTTAAGGCTCACATCATTGATGAAACTAATGAAAATACATCTAGAGAAGGCAATTTTGATGGTAAAGTCATTCAGTTAAATGATAATAAGATTCCCAAAGGAATGATTGCCTTAGAGAGGCTATTTGATCAAAAAAAGCTCGCTAAGGTTTCTAATATTCCCAAATTAAGTGGGAAAGATTACAATGCTATTGATTTTGGCCCTTAAGATCAACCTCAGTTGGTCAATGTTGGAAAATCCTACACTAACATTGAAAACAAGAAGGTCAAAGAGCTATTAACCAAGTACAAGGATGTTAGCTTGGTCTTATGATGACTTGAAGATATTATATCCAAGATTCATAACCCATACTATACCCCTTAAATAAAGTCATAAACCCTTTAGTAAAAAGCAAAGACCTATGAACCCTTTCTTAGAACTAATGATCTTTAAAGAAGTTAAGAGATTTCTAGATGTTAGAATTATGTTTCCCTTCAATAATTCTACCTATGTGGACAATTTGGTGCTAATTAGAAAGAAGAATTATGAGATTAGGCTATGCATTGATTCTAAAAATTTGAGCAAAGCATCTAAAAATGATAATTATCTTCTTCCCTCTCTTGACCAGGTGGTACAAGCCATTTTAGGTTCAGCCATGATGTCTTTCCTTGATGGTTTTTTAGGATACAACTAGGTGTTGGTGAAGATAGGATGATGATAACTTTCACAACTAAATGGGGACAATTTGCATACAAGAGAATGCCTTTTAGATTGATAAATGTAGGAGATACTTTTTAAAGGGCCATGGACCATGCCTTCCAATATTTAACTGGTAAGTGTATCATTATATATATGGATGATCTAACCATTTTTTCTAAAAATAGGGAAAACCAATTTATACATTTACAATAAGTATTTGAGAGATTCAAAAGGTATGTAATCTCCCTAAACCCTAAGAAAAACATCTTTTGTGTTACTTAGGGAAATTTTTTGGGTCATGTCATAACTAAATATGCGATATCCATATCTAAGATAGAGCCTTCAAATAGTAGAAAAGAGTTAAAATCATTTTTTTGGTAAGATAAACTTTGTAAGAAAGTTCATTTATGGATTTATAGAGATTTTCAAGCTGTTGAATGACATGCTAAATAAGGATTCCAAGGTTTCATGGAATGAGGAATCTAGGAAGGCATTCAATGACATAAAATAAGCAATTAGTTAGGATCGAGTCTTGATAAGTCCTAACTTTTAAAAGGACTTGTATCTCTATTATTTTACATCTAACCATACTATGGACGTAGTTTTAACTCAAAATATTAATGGGTGTGATCACCCAATAGCTTTCATGAGTACTAACTTTAAGAATGTTGAATTGAATTATTCATTGATTGATAGATAAGCATATGTATTAGTTAAGTTAGTGAATAAATTTAGGCACTATATCCTTAGAAATAAGGTGCATGTTGTTCTACCTAACCCTACCACAAAGCTTATATTGAGCCATAATGAACTTGGAGAATGTAGAGGTAAATGGATGTCAGTCTTACAAAATATGACATAGAAATGAAAACAAAAAATTAGTAAGGTGCCAAGGCTTGATCCAAATGATTGCTAATACCAGCCCCAAGCTAAGTATTATACAAGTTGATCAACAAAGCTTCCAAGCTAGTGAGTGGTATGATTCCATCATTCATTTGATAATTAATGGTACTTGTCTTGTAGAACTAACTAGGGAGAAAAAGAGGGCCCTAAGGCTCAAGGCGGTCCATTATCTAATAAAAAATGGGGTTTTATACAAAAATAAAATTGAAGGGGTCTACATGATATGTGTCTTAAAAGAAGAAGCTACCCAAACAATGAGCACCTTCCATGAGAAGTTTGGTAATGGGCACCCATCTGGGAAGACTACAACTGACAAGATCCTCAAATCTAGCTACTATTGGCCACCTATATTCAAAGATGATCATAGGCACGTGAGAGAATGCCACTCATGCCAAATATTTAGCACCAAAGAACCAAAGACAATAATGCCTTTGCAATCAGTCATGGTTGATAAACCATTTGCATAGTGGGGGTTGGACTTTGTAGGGTTAATCAAACCTAATTCATCAGATGGCCACAAGTGTATCCTAACTACCATAGATTATTACACAAGGTGGGTTAAAGTTGTAGCCACCAAAAAATGTAGGATTAAAAAGTGATCATTTTTTTAGAGGAGAGCATATGTACCAGATTTGGAACTCTAGTCTCTTTGGTGTGTGATAATGGATCCACATTTATATCTATAAAGATGACAGAATGAGTGTATGATAATGAAATGTCTTAAGTTTTCATCCAACCATTATCCCCAAGGAAATGGATTTCCTGTTTCTACCAACAAGAACTTAATAAAAGAAATAAAAAAGTTTGTTGTAGATAAGCCCAAGACTTAACACAAACTTCTCAAGTATGCCTTATGGGTAGATAGGATAAGGATCAAAAAATCCTTAAAGGCATAATTTTTGTTGTTGTGGTATGACCAAGAACTTATATTCTCTATCACTCTCAAGTTTCCCACATTTAAATTCATGCAAGAATATATGGAAGAAGGCCAAGAGCTCACAAATTCAAGATTTATAGACATCATCTAGATGGAAGATGCATGGCTAAAATCCTTTACTAATTTTAGTAAGCATCAGACCACGGTGAAGAGGTGGTTTGAAAAAAGATCAAAGATCAAGGTGTTCAAATAAGGGGACTTAGTTATCCTTTGGGACAAAGAATCTAAGTTTAAGGGAAAACATGGCAAGTTCACACCTTTGTGTATTAGCCCCTATCAGATCATAGACACACTAGGAAACAACACCTTTAGACTCAAAGAATTACAAGGAGTAGATTTCACACTACCCACCAATGGGTGGTACTTCAGGCATTACTTCTCTACTACTCCCCCTAAGGTCTTTATGGAGTAAAACTATAAGATGGTTAGACTTAGTATAGGTAGGATAGTTAGTTTCTTTTATTTTTATCCTTCATGTCCCTTGTTTATACATAATCATGTATATATATATATATTTATTTATTTATTTATTTCCTTTTTTTCTTACTTTGTTACTCTTGTTATGTGTTTGATTTTATTGCTTTGTTCATTGCTTCCAATAAGTAATTTTAGACAACCCTAAGCTCAAGGTTTATTTAGTTTTCTTGAACCTCTAAAGTTTAGGAATGTGGGTATAAACCTAATATATGTGCTGACCATGGGTCTGATATATAAGCCTAATGTTGTGATTTAAATAAACCAATAAATACTAATGGATGAAGCCAAATATTCCATGAAAACTCAAACATTGTCCTGACCTAAACTTGGTTTTAAGAAGATTTGCACTTATAGGATGAAAGCTTAATCTATTGAGACATAGTCATGCTTGCAATTAACAAACATCCTTTCATGAGATAATTGTTGCAACCATATGAAATTTTTTGAGGATCAAACACTTCTCCAAATCCTTAAACTTGGCTACCCTAGTTCCCAACCTTGTTGAAAGTATAAACGATCTAAAAATACAAAAAATAAGAATGCAATGCAAAATCAAAAGCTTTTCAAGCATAGGTGATTTTGGTAATCTCTACTAGGGATATGGATGCCTAGTTGGTAGTGGAACAAGGCCATGAGTAGATCCAAAGACATCTCTATCAGGGCTATGGATGTCTAGCTAACAATAGAGCAATGCCCAAGCCTTCCCTAAATTATAAGCATGGGTCTTAATGGATATCTAAACATGATCCAAGTTAGTGTTAATGATTAAAGATATGAAACTTGGATGTTGTCCCTTAAATCCCATGGCAGATAGTAAGTAGAATCAAATCACTCACACATCATGATTATGCCTTAATGTTTGATCCCAATTCTACAAGTGCAAGGTTTGTTTCAACTATAAAATGATCTAGATAATGGCATTGATCAAGTGGAGTGGATGACTTAGCTATTTGTCTAAACTAGAGTCTTTAAGTTCTAACATATTACTATGTTTCCCCTAAAATTTAGCATTTATTTAGGTCAACATACCCCCATTTTTTAAAATTAGGACCCTTGAGATAATTTAAACCTTAAACCTAAAACCATGACATGTTTTAAACATTATTAGAATTTGAAGATCACCCACTTTTATAGAAGTAGGCTTATTGATTTATGGTTTTTCTTTGAAATTGCCTAATGTTGCTATAATTGGTCTTCATATCTTATAGTTTGAGGTTTCATGGAGCCATTGTTGATAGATCATGCTTAAAAAACCTAGAATAAACCCTCGGTTCAAATTTGCATTTGGAAAGAGCATTTTACAATAATATTTTAAATTTATTTTTGGACTAAAGCCCAATTTTTATGTTAAGTCTTGGTCATGTTTTTTAACATGACCAAACCTTAACCTAAAAATTATGCTTAATCCCCTTTATTTTCCCCTTTTATTCCTCATATTTATAACATGGTCTAATGTTATGCTAGCAGGGTCATTTTATTTTAACATGGTCCCCTTTACTAAAAATTTTAACCTAAAGTTTTAACCCTATGGCCCCATTCACATTTATCAACACAAATGAGACCTTAGTCTTAAAATCTTTAGCCTAAGTTTCTATCTACTTGAGTCTAACTTTCCTATTGGTAAGGTCCTTTTATTTTCCTAAGCATGGTCCCTTTATTACCTACTTAGCCTAAAACTATAATGCTAAGTCCCCATTCATGTTTATTAACAAGAATGAGAACTTAGTATTAACATTTTTAGCCTAATTCTTATTTCATTCTGGGTCCTAACTTAAATGCCTTTTCTTCTTTTTAGATCCAACAATTTGTGCTTCATCATGACCCTTGATCTAATGGTATGAGCACAACATTAAAAAGTTAAAAGGCTCATGAAGCTATATAGAGTCACCATGTGACACTCCCACATTCAAATTTTGATAGTGAAGGGTCCCACATATTAAATGGAACCAATGGTGTGAAATCGTTTGAATCATTATCATATAGATCTTGCTTCATTGTGGCTTTTAATCAGATGGAGCAAATTGAATCTAAGATCCCAAGAAGCCTCATGGAATTTCCACATGGCACTCCCACATTTGAATGCAAGAATTTAATGAGCTTAAATTTGATATTAGAATTGCCATCATTTGACATCTATAAGGCCATCATTGACATTTGCATGACCATCAACTTTTATCCCACCAAAACTAGGAACTTATGAGCTTAAATTTGGCATTTGTATGATCATAATTTGACATTCATGAGGCCATCTTTGACATCTATGAGGCTATCGAATTTAAGATCATCTAACTTTTTTACTTGGACAAAGGGGGCATATTTTATGTTATTTGAGGGGCCACTTTGATATTATGCTTTAAAAACTTAGCATAAAATGCTTTAACCTAATTCTTTTCATGTTTATTAATATGAAATAGACTTAGCTAAAAGAATTTTAACCTAAGTCCTTTATATAAATATTTACTATTTAAGGTCCTCACACCTTACAGGGTTGACCATTTGTGCTTCATCATAAGGGATGATCCAATAATGTGAAATCACCGATGACCTTTCAATAGAGATCTGAGAACCTACAGGCTTGACACATGGTAAATGCTCATTCAATATGTGATTAGTGTAAGATATAGAGCTCAAAAATTCCATGGAGATGCCAAGTGGCACAACCATGGGGTTTGACATAAAGGTGGCCAATGGCATATGAGGGCCCCTAGTTCATGATCAATGGCTCGCATTGATCCTTAGATCTTGATTGAACAATACAAAGCAAAAGGAAAATTTTAAATACCAATGGCTAGTGATTCGAATGCATTTATGAAAAATTCTATGAAAATTGATAGATATAAGCTAAATAAGTGCCATGTAAGCACAAAGTGATGAAAATAAATATCTTGTGTGCTAAAAAATGCAAACATATAAAGGCAAAGGACAAAATCAAATCTAAAGCATGTATGAGTTGAAGTCCAAGCAATCCATCACCATTAAATCTTTAGGAGAGCCCCAAAATTGTATAAAATCCATAATTTGAGCTCAAATTGATCATATTTAAGATAAAATAGAGTCTAATTAAAATTTAAGCATAAAAGGATTGACCCAGAGACCATTTGGAATACTATAGTGAACAATTTTCAAAGTTTAGAATCCATAATAGCTTGAGGGAAATAATATAGGGATTAGATAGAGTTGTATTTGTCTAAAAACAATGAAGGTAGGGTCTTCAAGGATATAAACCTAGACACTACAATATTAAACATAGACCACAAGAACTGGTCTGAGCTCTTTTAGACCATTGAAGAGATATAGGCCATCACTAAGTAAGAGAAAAATATTACCATCATGACCAAAAGGTACTAAAACCTAGTCATATTCCAAATGGTCAGTCTCCACCATGTTACTACCAAATTAGAGCTAATATACTATATCAACATCCTTGATCCCATTTTTAAAGACTGTAGGATTGTGTAGGGTTGGATTATTCGTAAAAATACCTTTAGAAGAGTTACATTCATTTCCCCATTGGCCTTTGAGAGTTATTACAAGCTTATAAAACCCCAATTGGATTTTCCCACTATCAAGAAATGGACTAGTAAGAATGATTTAGACACCATCCTTAGGCCATGGTTTCTCTAAGGGAGCCATGTGATCTAAGACCCTATTGGCAACATCCTAGTTTCATAATTTAGAGAGGGGGTTAGGGTAATCATGACTCTATTAAATGGAATCTTTGGATCCTCTTCAACCATTAGTATAATTATGATATATATTTATGATCAAGTGAATATTATAGGTAGGCATAGGGATTATTTCAAATACAACTTGATGAGCTGAAGATATGGGACCTCAATGGCATGGTCTCCACACACTTGAAATCCAAGAAATTGTCAAAGCTAGTGTATGTGCACCAAATTATTATCCATGACACCTTATATATTAAAGCAAACAATTTTAAAGAAATATTGGCTAGGCTCAAGGGGCATAACATTAGACTTGAGTATAGACTGACTAGTGATGAGAAGCCACTAGTTGACATATGACAAATGAGACCTCTACAATATCATTTGTTGCTTGGACCTTCAAGACCCCCATAAGAGCAAAAAAAAGTGGAAGGGTACCAACACCAAGCATATATTACACAAGATATCAATAAGGAAAAGTTGGAAGAGAGACCTATTGAGGGCCCATCATCTTCAATTCCTCCCTAAAGGCCAACATCTCTAGTTGAATACCTATACATGATTGCCCTAGGTCTTGTTGAGATAGTACAGGATGCCATCAGGGTTCTTGTTGAGGCATATATCTTTAATTAAGATGAGGATCATGTTATAGAAGCATAATCCCAAGAAAAGGAGGATGAGAAAGAAAAAGGGGAAAAAGTTGCTCTGGACCTAGTTTGAGTGGCATCATTAAAGAAGAGAAAGGAAAAATTGGCAATGGTCCTAGTTCGATCAAATAAGCCAAATTTGACTTTAACTCACCCCATGAGTGAGGTAAAATTATTTAGTGATGAGTACCCCATACATGGACCAATCATCCCTAATTGGTTCATCTATGGAAAAATGCTAAAAATCCCCCCTGACACCACTCATGGGCCCTGACCAAGACTGTTAACATTGATGTACATGATAATATCAGGTCACGGATAAGGGATTTAGTGAAGGAAGAGGAATAAAAAATAATAGTGACTATTTTAGGGTTAGATATCAAGTAGATATATGATCTAGGAGCATCAGGTAGTACCTAGATGGAGGATCTTGAACCTACAAAGTAAACTAAACCAACTACTACTATACAATTCAATCTAGAGATAGTTGGATTAGAGAGAGTGATAATTAGAAAATCCATGGTGGGGACTGAAGAGTTCACATTCTAAAAGGTTGAGCCTTTTGCAAGCTTAACTCTAGTTGGAGAGTAACAACCTGGTGAACTACCCATCAATGAAGAAGACATTGAAATACTAGGTAATTCTCATTCAGATCAAGTCAGAGCTAGCATCAAGGCTATGAGGCAAAGAATATCTAACCTGGAGAAAGAAAATGAGGATTTGAAGACAATCTATTTTATCAGTGCCTAAGGTAATGATCAAATTACTAGATAAATATTTCTATGATATGTTTGAGGCCTTGAAAGAAATGAAGATAAGATATAGTACATTGACATAGTAGAACATAGTGGCCAAGGGTCTAATAACCTAATTTAAATCTTTAGAGGACCAAATAATAAGGCTAATAAACATCAATATTGGAAGGCAAATTCTTAGGATTAAATCAATTAATCTGGGACATTTGAATGTAATTATAGGAATTGTTGTTGACAAGGTCTAAAGTTTAAGTGCATGGTCCCAAGAACTAGAGAGATCCTAAAGGATGATTAGGAGCTAATTTAAAGGATTAAAAATATCCTTGGGATAATGTTCAAAGACATTACATAGCCCATTATCCTAGGCATCATCAAGGATGATGAGTTCAAACATAAGGCTACTTTGGTAACCTAGGAAATAAAAATTAAGAGTCAAGGCTAGTCCGAGGTAGATAATATTAGGATCCTAAACATGATACTTAATGTAGGGGAAATAATAATCGAGGCCAAGAACATCAAAGAAGCCATGGCTAAGAATGATATGGAATTGAATGAGCTTGCTGACAAATAGGAAGAATGTCTCATGAAACTAGTTATGGACTTAGAGTTAGTTACAAAACAACACCAGAGGGATATGGACATCCTCTAGCACTAATAAGAAATTTCTCAAGAATAGGTCCCACTAACCAAGTAGTTAAATGATATTCTATTTTGTAAAAGCTTTTTAATATTTTTAAAATAGAATATCCTTTTGTAAAGGCATATGCTAGTTTCTTAGTGTATTGCTTCTAGGTTAGTTTGGTTTGGAAAAGTAAATGTATTATAGAAATTTGTAGAAAAAGGAAAACTATCTTTAATTATTGTACATTTTTATATTTTAACTAACCGATATATTGGCTTGTCCTCCTATAAAAGGTAGTACTACCATTTTGTAAAGGGAGATAATTTTGAGAAAAATTTGTATACTTTGAGCAGTTAATACAATCAAAGAATTCTTAAAGAATTATCCAAGTTTGCTTGTGTCAATTGTTACATGGATTTTATCTAATTTTATAGTCTTAAGTATTAAATTTGAATAGTTTTTATGAATTCTGAGTTGCATCTTTGATTACAGGGTTGCTAATTTGTGCTTATGCTAGATTAATTGAATGATCCTAAATTTGATTCATTTTATTTGATCTGCATTAGAATGTACTAATGCTATTTGAGTGTGGTAGAAAATATTTAAAGTAAATTAATTTATTACTTGTACTTATTTATATCATCCTTAGAGGTTTGCCTAGCATGTAATAAGTTCTAAAATTACACTATTTTGCACTATATACTAGTTAAATGTATACTTAATTGTATATAAAACTTTGTCATAATTTTTGAGTCTAAGATCATTAATCCCTTATTATCTTGCTACCTTAGCCTTCCCTTTTTATTATTTTTTATCCATATCACTTTAGTTTAGATTTCATTGTAAATGTATATTTAGATTAGTTTGTAATTTAAGCTTTGATCATAATTCACTAGTATTAGCATAAATACTTACACTTTGCAAAGATTTGGTCCATGGTGGCTCCCAACCATCAATTAATATAATTTTTTTTGATATTTAAGCATTTGTCTTCCACTATTTCACCATAGGTAACATAATTTGCCAAAACTTGCTACTCATGCTCTGAATTCCCATAATTCTAAAATAAGAAGTGTTTTTTGAACACTAAGGACACTTGTGATTCATTTAAAGGCATCAACAGACTATGTTTGATTGCATATAACCACTTATAAGTGTTGATAGTGATTGAAGGTGACTTATACCTTTATTTTTATTCAATCCAACCATTCACATAATTCTTGAATCATTAAGACACTATCATCTCATCCTCTTATCATTCACATATTAGGTCTGCAGGTTATGTTTCTACTGGAGTGCCTCATGTCTATGAAAAAATAGAGGGAAATTACCCTATCATCTTGGACCAAATAAAACCATGAGATCCTATGTTAGGTCATGAGTAACTTATTTACTAATTCTAAAAGCTTGATCATACTCATAAAGGCCTTATTACTTCAAACCCTTAAGATTATCTTTTAGATTATGATTATGTGTAGGTTTTTTAGGTAGAGTTTGAAATTATTCTATATTCATCTAAGTTAGAGTGTTTGGAATGATAAATTTATAATTTGGATAATACTTCAAGTATTCATCTATCTAAATAACCACCACTTCCATATTTTCATAATCCTCAAGTCACTTGGATAGTAGGCCTATGTGTGCTCTTTTGAGACTAGTCTACCAACGTAGTATTCCTTTACCTAATGTTACTATATTCATCTTGCTTCTAAGAATGTGATAGAGATGTGTTATTATGAATATAGAAGTGATATTTATGTTGTCATCCATATTTCACCATTGTCTTCCAACCAAACTATGTTTTTCATTAGCCTATACTGATATGTAGTATAAGTCAAACTATAGGTGTTGTTTATGGAATATGAAATATTCTTGTAGATAGTGATATGTTCTTTAATACTATGTTTTACTCATTTTGTTCCTCTTCAAGTAAATATAGGACATATCCCATATTGATTTATTATTCTCTACTTGTAGACCATTCTCTCATCTCTCTATCACTAACATACTATAGTGCCAATATTGCATTGTAAGTTCTAGGTTCATTTGGGCCTAAAAGGCACTTTATTTCATTGAATATATTTAGTAAAAGATTGACTAAATTGAGATCACAATAATCCATCATTTATCTTAACAAGAAACATCCTCTCATGTTCAAGTGTGACATCTAAGATTAGAATATAAGAATAGAGCTACAAGGCTTATTTATACCTCATCAAATTTTACCCAAAAACAACATTGTGTAAGAGCAAAACCTCTTTTATAGAAGTTAAGGAAAAAATTCTCAATGAGTTATTTTATTTAACCCTGTAATTGTATATGTTTTTAACTAGTCTTAAATGTGCATGGATATGTTTAAGGATTCTAGATCTTAAATACAATCTCAATCCTATCAAAGCTTTATCCTAAATTTAAAATCTCACATCAACCCACTATCTAAGCACTTATACATAGTCTTATAGATGACTATCTATTTGGGGTTACTTAATTGTGCTTATGTCTTAGGCCTTGCACTCCATTTATGATCCTCTTGACACTAAAACTTCAATAGAGAAAATAATCACCATGATATGAGGGTTTGGAAACAAATGTGTTACCTTAACTTGAAGTGATTTATAGGAGGACAAACTTTGTAATTATGAAAACATTGTTCTATAGACCATTGATATCAACTTTTAATACAAGGATATGGTTCTGCCTATTCTTCCATGTTTCAAACATGCTAACTAGATTGAAAAACACATTAAGAGGATAAATATGATCTCAAATTACATGTACAAAATTTGGTTCACATAGACCAATGCATTTAGATGAGGAAATAGAGGTGCTAGGGTTATGCAAGAAATTTGAAGGCATCAACAATCTTAAAGATTGTTTAAAGAGTAAAAACCACCAAACTAAAAACTATGGCCATAGAATGAGAGTACATAGAGAATAATTTCATCCATCAAGTTCATTCCTTTCAACTCTTCTTACCCTATCTTTACTGAATGAAAATCATTTGACTTCTTTAACTTGTCCAAGAGAGTGATGAGAGAGAGAGAGATTAGTTTTCACCATTTTTGGAGCTATCAAAGCCAATTGATCTTGGATATGACCTATGGGGATATCAAAAGGCTTTTCTAAATCCCTAAAATGTGCTATAACTATTACAAGTTTGTATAACAAATGAAAATCCATTTATTTTTAGATGATCTCTTTCTTTGTACATTGAACCTACATCATGTTAGTTTTAAAATAGTTTCTCAAACATTTTCTAACATGTGGGACATTAGTTAGCTTCTTAACACGCTTATCCTTAGTGAAAAACTATACAATTCATCCAAATGGCCAAAATTTGGCATAATATGATATAAGATAAAGTTAGTCAAATTTGGCCAAGTTTGAGACATATTTATGACCCTCAAATGTGACTAAACCTCTCTTAGGACCATGTTGACCACTTTCCAACCTAGGAGACTCTATGAAAGTTTGAAATTGGAGAAGGGTTAACTTAATTTAACCTAGGGTTAAAATTAGTTAATAGGTTTCCATGCTTCTTGGCTTTGTTATATAAAATTATGCTATATGATCAAATGAATGAGTCCATGGTGGTAAATTAGAGATGACCTATTGGTTGTCAAAACTTTAATGGCCCCATATAGTTACAATGGTAGGTTGAATCTATGTTGGGTCTATTATCTTCCATATTTGAGATGAGGAATGATCCTCATGGATTCAAAACCCATAACACTACATTGTCTTTTAAAAGTAAATTATTTTATGAACCAAAAGGTAAAAGACCTCTAGGGTTATGGTAGGGTTTCCTTGTTAATACATTTGGCCTTCCCTCAATAATCTTGTATACATGCTACAAATAATTATTTATCACCATTAAATTATGTAATCAACTCATTAAAAGGGGTTGATCCCAATAACCTCTTACTTTATTCAATGATTCTTAAGATTTCACTAATTACTCTACTAGAAACTAGGATTTTGATGCCCTGAACCATGGTAGAGTCTTCTTCCAGATGTTCTATAAATTATTTGACCAAATATTCATCATATACTTAGAATTTATATATAAAAAATATCCATAGAGATTCCTCAAAGATAGTTGTAGAGATATCATCCTTCACTAGACCTCTTTTTCTATCCCATGGAAACGGTATCGATGCTCTCGAGGCAAGGGTTAATCTTAGAAGTGAGAAAAATAATGGAAAAGGAAAAAAAACTCATAGTAAAAATGGAAAGATTCAAAATGGCTTGTTTATTAACATTGTTTGAGAAACTACTCACTTAATTTGTAGCAATGATAATATGGCATGTGAGAGTTTAGTGAAATTAAATTGGGAAAAGATTTGATTTTTACACACATGGATTAGACTAAATAAGCATGTTGTTATCATGTACACTGACTTCTATGTCATCATGATTTGGGGTGTTATAGACTAGGTAGTTAGTGTTTATGGATTAAAGCTGGCATGCCACCTTATTTTTTTATCACTTTTCCACATCACTAATTGGTGTTGACATGATCTTTATTTTGACATTCTACATGATGTCCCTAGTCTGAATTTACTCAAACCACCTCCTCATGGTGAATATGCATGAGCCAAACGAACTCATACTAACTTAATATAGACAAATAAAATACTTAACTTACCTAATCATAATCATAGTCTTTTCTCTTTTCATGCCACCAATTCTAAATAGATAAAAAAAAGCATGAATTAGTCTTAAGAAATGTATAAAAGTAAACATAATAGTGAAATGATTGTTTAGAATAAATTGATAAAAAATTGATAAATTTATATATATATATATATATAATTTTTGGAAGAAGGAAACCAGGGAGTGGTCCCTTTCTTCTTTTTATATTTATAGACCATCAAGGAGTTGCTATCATGGAAGAACCATGTTGTTCCATGAAAAAAATTTCATTTCTAAGGATTTGAATAAAATCCTCCCTATTGATAGGCTTTTGGTATAGTTTGAGTCTATGCATATTTAAAAATGAAGTCTTTTGATTCCCATCTATTGGCAATAGCTGTACTGATCCATTACTAAATACTTTTTCTATTTTGTATGGGCCTAGATGTCTTGTTTTTAAATTTCCCTTGAATTTTTAAAACTTAGATTCAAACAAGAGTGCCTAGTCCCCTTCTTGAAATTTTTTCTCTTTCATGTGGTAATCATTCCACATTTTTCTTTCTTACTACAACATTTATTTCTACTGTAAAGCTTCTATCCTCATCTCAACAAGCTAATTTAGTTAAAGGATCCTATCTTACTATGCCTTATCCAAATCAATGCCTACTTCCATTATTATTTTTAATGTTTGAAGTTCAAACTCAATGGAGATTAAAGGTTTCTTACCATACACCAACTCATAAGTTGAAAAACTAGTGGTTGTCTTACAAGTAGTGTTTTAGGCCCATATTTCCTCTAATACTTGATTTACCTAGTCTTTTTTATTGTTACTGACTATGTTGGTCAAAATGTTTTCTAATTCTGTATTGGTAACCTCTACTTGACCAATGAACTATGGATGGTAAGGGGAGGAATTCATATGGTTAAATTGGTAAACTTCCATGTAGTGATTGATCATGTTAGATATGAATTATGGTCCCTGATCTGAGACAATCTCTTTAGGTGCACCAAACTTTTGCATGATTTTAAAACATACAAAATATACTACCACCTATTCTCTAACAAAATAAAAATTTTGGACCTCAAACCACTTAGTGACATAGTCTATATATACCAAGAGATATTACTTAATTTGGGATGGAGGATACACATGGAAAATAATGTCTATTCCCTACTTCTCAAATGGTTATAACACCACTTAGGGATGAAGAGGCATCTTTGTTGATAGTGTAAGCTACTTTATCCTTTGATATGGATCACACTACCTAATGTACATATTTACTTACATGTGAAGGGATGACCAATAATATCTTGCTCCTAGGATTTTATGCATGGTTTTATTTTTTGAATAATGACCTCCTCTTGGTTCATCATGACAATATATAATGATGTTATAGGCTTCATTATCTTCTAAACACTTACAAAATACATGATCAGATCCATATTTAAATAACATGTGATTAATCCACTTAAAATATGAGGTTTCTTTGATTAAACATGTCATTTATTTATAATTGAAATTAAGAAAAAAAACTTCCATGTGTCTAAATAGTTGGCTATATCAACAAACAATGGTTATTATGTTAAAAAAACAAATAATTATTCATCTAGAAAGTTATCTTCAACTAGTTCCTCATCACTTACAATTTTTATCCTAGACAAAAAAATTGTAACCATATTAAACTTACCTAGTTGATCAATAATAGTTATATGAAATTACTACAAAATTAATAACCACCTTATGATTCTTCTTCTTACTATAAGTTTATTTATGAGATATCTTATGTTTGAATGGTCTATGTATATAAAGACCTTGTAACATGTAATATAGTTTTTGAATTTATTGATGGCATAAATCAGAGCAAGGAATTCTTTTTTTGTGTTTGTATAAATCCTTTTAGTAGGTTTGAGATTATTATTGATGTAATAAATAACATACATATGGTCACTTTCATCCTTTTATCTTAAAACTTCATTTATTGCATAGTTAGAGGAACTAATGTAGATGTCAAAAGGTTTTTACCAATTGGGTCCTCTTAACACTAGAGCAAAACTTAGTTTCTCTTTAATGGTTTCAAAATATTTTTAATAGTCATTACTCCACACAAATTCATTGTCATTTATTAGAAAAGAAAACATAGGAACATTAATTTTTCTAAAGTCTTATATAAAATGTTTGTAATAACCAACATGACCTAAAAATCTTGTAATATAAATTTGATTTTGAGGGGTAGGTAGGTTAGAGATTACTTCAATATACTTAGGATCCACTTGGATTCCTTTGATCGAGATGTGGTGTCTATTGATGTAGTTTTTATGCACGCCAATTTATAACAAGGTAGCCTCTAACATTTTAGGATCTCAATAGAGGTAAACTCCACTCCATGGCATGAGTTGAAGGTATGCAATATTTAACACTAGGTGATGGAATAGTATGTAGGGTATGCAGGTTGTTAACTAAGATTATGAATGGATGAATGGTCTCTAAAATAAAATTAAATCTAGGTGAGTTGATAGGTGGATGGATATTAATCTATAGTGGGTAGGTCTTAGAAATAAACTAAAAAATAGAGGGAAGGGTATAGTAGGAAAGGACTCTATGGCTTTAGAAATCACCTCTCGAGATGGATTATTTGTGGATAAGTGATTTTATAACCAATATCTATTGCTATTAGTTATTGTACACACACATGCAAACATGATCAAGTAGTCTAGGATAATTTGATATAAGAAACTCATAGGTCTGGGCTAAAAGTTACTCCTTTTAGAGTAGTTGTTACATAGCCTTACTTATGAGATTATGAATCGAACCAGAGAGGTATCTGAGATAGCTGTTTCACATACAAAAAATATTGTATCATTGAAAACACCTCTACACAATTATAAATATGATACAATTAACTTGATTTCAAATAATCAATATAATTTCTAATTCTTCAATAGATATTGCACATCTAAAACTAACATATTAATCATAATAACAAGAATTACTCATAGATGTTACACACTAAGAATTACTAAATAAAATAACCAAAAAGATTCAACCTAAGTACATAGAATTGGAGAGAAAATAAACCAACACATGATTGCCAATAAAAATTGATTTGCTTCTATATTGAAATTTATCACCCTTGAAAATTAGGGTTACATATGTTTATATAGACTTGGGGAGGGGTCACCTAATCCTCCAGGTGCATGAAAAATTGTGATTACATGACATGATTAGAACCTTCGGTCTAATTTTAGCTCCAAAATTGTATGAAATTTATACACATAGTTAACATACATTTATCAACAATTAAAGTTATCCTTTACAATACAATGTAATGTGTGCATGCTTACAAATAATTTAGGCAACTTTCTATTAAATTTCTAACAAGAGTATACTACGAGTACAAAATTTATGCCATTATATTGATATGCACAAAATTGGATTTTTAACTAAGACTTGTAGACAATTAAAAATGGCCACAAATGGCCTTTAACCAGGACTTTAGATAGATTCTTACCAACCATTAAAAATTAAGCCTAAGAATAATTGAACATCCCAAATTTGCTTGTGAATCATTCATCAAAGCTTATAATCATGTTAATACATCCCTAATTGGTTTATCCTATCTTAAGCAATAAAAACTTCTCATAGATTCATCTCTAATCAATTTATAACATCACAAGATGAAATTTGTCCTATATACCTATTAAGTAGGTAAATACACACATGAAATCAAATCAAATATTGAAAATGCTAAAAGCCTAATTATAATTAATTAAAATGCTAAATAAAATTAAATGCCTAGTTTAATTATCCATGAGCAATTAATGAAATTCTAAAAAAAGAAATTAAAAGATCAAGAATATCCTCAGTTTTCATAATTACCTTTTGGGAGTTGTGAAGCTTTTTAAAATATCTAAAAATATCTCACCCATGCCTATGAAACAAAAATTGTGCAAAATGCATCCTTGCATAACTATATTAGTGAAGAAAGAGTTGGAAAAACTCTTGGAAGTGAGATGTATTTGATCGATTGACTACTCAAAGTGGATCTCCAATATTGTACTCATCAATAAAAAGCCAAAAAAAATCATAATCTGTACTAATTTCTAAGACATAAAAAAATCTTGCCCCAAGGATGAATTTACTCTACCAAACATTGATATGTTATTGACTCCAAAGTGGGTTATGAAATGATTTCACTAATGGATAGATTCCTAGGATACAACTAGATCCAAATTGTATCAAAACACCAATATAAAATAGTGTTCACCACACCATGAGGAATATTCTATTATCAGGTTATACCATTTGGTATCAAAAATGTAGGGGCCACATACCAAAGATCCATGACCATCACATTTCATGATATGATGCATGATATTGTTGAAGACTATGTCTATCATATACTTGGTAAATTAAAGACCAGATTTGATCATCTAGAAGCACTAAGGAGGAAATTTGAGAGACTATATGACTAAAAAGTTAGGATTAACCCTAAGAAGTGTGATTTTAGAGTTACTTCAGAAAAATTGATTGGCTTCATTATGTATCTAAAGGCATTGAAGTTAATCCAGCCAAAGTATGAGCCATTACAAAATGTCACCATCGACCAATTTGAAGTAACTCCATAATTTACAAGGAAAGATACAATCTATTAGATGCTTCATATCTCAATTGGCATACAAATGTCATCCATTCACAAACTCGATGAAAAAGGGGTATAATTTAATTGGGATGATGAATTATATGAAGATTTTCAAAAATTTAAAGACTATCTAGAAAATCTACCTATTTTATTGCTCTTATGCTGAGAAAATTATTTCTACTGTAGCTATCAGCGACTAATAAATCCTTGGGGGAAATTCTATCTCAACATGATTATAATGGAAAGGATCATGTGGTAAACTATCTAATTCATAAATTGGTTGCATATAATCATAATTATACACCCGTTAAAAAAGCTTATTTAGCTATGGTTTTCAAAACTCAGAAACTGTGACATTATATGTTGAACAAGATCATGGTAATTTCAAAAGTAAATCCACTCAAGTATATACTATCCAAAGTAACTTTAGAAGGTTATATGGCCAAATTGAATGAATTTGAGATAGATTATGTCAATAAAAAAGCCATCAAGGGGTGAGTTCTTATAGATCAACTTGTTGAAGCACCCCTTGTAGATACAAATCCACTCGCATTCCAATTCTTAGATGAATCCATTATGACCATCATTTAAATACCTCTTAAGGAGAAAAAATAGAGATATATTTGGGTGGATCATTCACTACACATGGATTAGGTTCAATCCTTCATAACACCACATGGGGATCTAATCCCTAAGTCATTCAAGATCAAATTTTCTTGTACCAACAACATGGCTAAATATCAATCACTTATTGTAGGAATTCGATAGGTATTATAATGGAACATACATCATCTAAGGGTTTATATTGATTCACAATTAATAATTAATTAGGTTATAAACCATTTTTAGAGCAATGATGATAAGTTGGTATCATACAAGCCCATGGTTGACACTCTCAAATAAAAGATTATCAATGTCTAGTTTGAACATATGCCACATAATAATAATAGAACAATAGATGCCATGGCCATTATTGGATCTTTGATTCAACATATAGATACAACCAAGGAATACCAATTTCTCATTAAAAATATGCTAGCACTAGATCATGAATCTTTAACCGTCACAATGATTTATGATATTATCGGTCCTAGCTTTACTCGATATTCAAACCTATATGCCTATCTTCATGACCACATTATACCACTAGACCTATCTCATAAAAAATCCAAAGCCTTTATCCACCATGATGCATGTTATACCTTACTCTAACCAACCTTATATTACCATAGTTTAGATGTAACTCTGCTTCATTGTTTAACTTTGGTAGAATCTACATTAGTATTATGGGAAGTTCATGAAGGAGTATGTGGAGACCACATAAATGGGGCAATCCTATCCAAAAATATCTTGCATATTGGGTATTATTGGATAATTATGTATATAGATGTAGCTGCATATGTAAAAATATGTGATAAATGTCAATAGTATGCCAATCTAATTTGTGCCCCAGCCAAGACTTTGAAACCAATGATTACACCATGGTCATTTGCTACATAGGGCCTCAATCTCATTGGGAAGATAAACCCCACCTCATTTTATGGCCAAAAACACATTCTTATAGCTACTAATTATTTCACTAAGTAGGTTAAAGCTATACTCCTCACTTACGTAACTAGAAAGCAAATTTCCAATTTCATATTTAACCATCTCATTTGTTACTATGGTGCCCCCTCAAAAATTATATCTAATAGTGGTATATAATTCAAGAACAAGGATGTCCAATTTCTATGTGTTGAGTACAAGATCAAATAACATTTTTCCATGGAATATTACCCTCAAAGTAAAGGTCAAGCTAAAGCATCTAATAAAATAATTGTCAACATCCTTTAAAATATTGTCAATGATGTCAGCCATGATTAGCACCTTCAAATATTCCTCACCCTCTAGGAATAAAGTACCAATCGCCACACTCTAATAAGGAGCCACTCCATATTCACTTGTTTATGGTACTAAATGCATTCTTTCCATTTAGGTAGAGTTACCTTCATTATGCATCTCATTGAAGCATGTCCTAGACAATGAAGACTATCAAGTAGCTCACCTATAAAAACTAGAGTTAATTGATGAAAAATGATTGGCCACAATAAATAATCTATAAGAATACTATAATTGACTCCATGTCCCTTACAATCAACACATAAAACACAAAGAATTTAAACTTGGTGATCTTGTTCTTAAAGAATACCATGATTGAGAAGAAACACAAAGGCAAGTTCAAACCCAACTAGGTAGGCCCTTTCATAATAGTTGAAAACTATGGAATTGGAGCATACAAGCTCACCACACTAGATGGGGATAAACTTGATGAGCTGATGAAAATTATACACCTCAAGCATTACTTCGTTTGAGTGACCTAGTGTATCATCTATGAGGACCATTTTAAGTCATACCATAAAATTGTCTTTCTTCTTTATACCATATCATTCTACCATTCCATCACTTTGACATTATACCATAAAATTATACCATACCTTTTATATTGACTGAGTTGTTTTCACTCTCCCTACCTATCCCATTTGACCTTGGTTCTATTTTAATTGGTTCCACACCCACTTTCAACAGGAAGATTCAGATCAAGTTTTAGCAATTGTTTCAAGTATTTTAGATAGAGGTTGTATTTTGGAGTAATATGAAAATGGTTTGGTACTTTCATCCTTCATTTCTTATTTCATTCTATACCTAGTGTGCCTAATTATAACCACCTTTGGGCAAATCAATGTCCCACCATCTTGCTACTAATTATAACTACCTATGGGCAAATTAGTATCATTGACTTATGCCATTATTTCCTAGTTATAACTTCTTATGGGAAAACTAGGAACAACACTTGTTTATCATGCCTTAAAGTACAACCTTTCCATGTTTATGCCATATTGTGTTATTTACCAACTTTGCCTATTTTGTTTAAATTAGCTGCTACACTAGTCAAATTTCTCTACTTTAAGGTAGAACTAGAGTGACATGAGGTCCCATCTTGGGACTATGTAAGTAGTGCTTGATTCATGTTGAGGTTAGCTCAATCACCATTAGCCATGATATCTCTATTTTATGAAAAACCTAAGCCATGATCTTACCATTTTTTGGGAAATTCTAGGTTTGAACACTCTTACCATTTTTATGGGCTTGTACCGTTTAGTGTCTCATCATTCTTAATTGAGTTGATATACATAGAAAATTCCAAAAACATTTATAAAACTAATTTAGAAAATATAATACAATTACCATTGATCACTTTTTTGCCTTAAGGATTCTGGGAACCCTAGTCACAACAAACCACTTATCACTTAGTTTCCCCATCCTTTTTGGCATTTTATCCCACATTCTCACCATTTTACAAGCTCATTCCCATATTTTTATATTACACAATCTTGTTTTATTTCTCATCATTTTATTCTATTCCATTTCTTGAGAGAATTACATTTGGCCTAAATGTTTTGTTGGATATTACATCTATGGAACTATGTAGGTAACATCCACTTGCCTAGTGAATCTAGAGATAGCTCAACCATCCCCTTAATTTTATTCTATTACCCCATTTTGTTTGTTTATTTCATTTTCTCTTATCATCTAGAGACAAAATTTGTCATCTTGTTTATGTCATGTTGTTTGTACTAACATTGTGATTAACCATTTTTTGTTTGTTATTTCTCTCTATTTTTATTTTGTTGGTTTCTTTTCTTTAGTTTTTTGGTGTTTATTTATTTTATTTATTATTGTGCCTTGATTAATTCTATGTGCATTCATTGGGTGATTCCTTGTGCATTATTATTAAATACATCCATATTCATGCATCAACATTGTCATCATGGTTTTTATCATTGGTTCATTATTTTCAATTGAGTATTGGATCATGAGTCAGTCCTTATGCATATTTTGGCCAAGTCCTCATAGTATTTTATCATGATGCCTACCATCATGTTCTACAACAAAAATTAGCTCTAGGATTCTACATGGTAATGTAACAAAATAATATCTCCTTGGCACCAGAAACATTCCCAATCTAATCCAAATCATATCCCAAATAGAGTAATTAAACAACAACAAAATTTTAACCTTTTTTAGTTCAAATTAGCATCTCCGTACTAGCATGATTCACAAATTAATTTTTATCCTCTATATTTGATTTTCCATCATATTCCACATCATGTTTTTCATAATTAAGGTATAATAATTATAACTACCTTTGGGAAAATCATTATATACCATCCCACTTGCCTTGTAAATGACTCTAACTGCCTTTAAGAAAATCATTGGGTTTCCATCCATTTGAATGCTAATGATTATAACTACCTTTGGGAAAATAATTCTCTTTCTTCTACCCAATTGGGGCATGTTTTTGTCCTACCAATGATTATAATTTCATGTGGGAAAATCATTATTTTCCCTTTGATGATTATATCCACCTTTGGGAAAATCATCTTCTTGTTAACCTAAGCATTTTTTATTGATTATAACCACCTTTAGGAAAATAATTACCTTTTTTATCCCACCTATGTCAATGAATATAATGACTTGTGGGCAAATCATCCTATTATCTGACCATCTGAGGTAGCTCCATATAACTGATTATAACTACCTATGGGAAAATGAGTCCCTTCCACCCCATTTCATATTTTTTGGTCCACTCATTTACTTCTTTTGAGGGACGATTTTCTAACCCCTTTGCTAACATCCCTTAAGGGGGAACCTACATTTCATCCATTGTTATTCAAGTCATAAGCATAAATGACCTTTTCATTATTTGAGAATATGTTAATGTGATTATAGATTTCAATATCTTCCCAAATAGGGGCAAAATATAGACACCTAAAACTAGCCACCAATGGCCTTTAACTAGACTTTAGACTAATTCTTACTAACCATTGAAAATTAAGCCTAAGAACCACTAAATGCCCCAAATTTTCTTATGAATCATTTATCAAAGCTCATAATCATGTTGAGAAATCCCTAATTGAGGTATCCAACTATAATAAATAAAAACATCTCATGGATTCATCTGTAATCAACCTATAACATCACAACATGCAATTTGGCCTATAGACCTATTAAGTGGGGCAAGTACACACATGAATTTAAATCAAATATTGGAAATGATAAAATCCTAGTCAAAATTAATTAAAATGCTAAATAAAATTAAGAGCAGTTAATGAAATTATAAAAAAGGAAATTCAAAAATTAAAAATATCCTAGGTTTTCATGATTGCCTTTTGTGAGTTGTCAAGCCTTTGCAAATATCTCAAAATATCTCACCCATTCCTATTCATATAAAATCATGAGAATTTGGCACATTTTAAATTTATTTGGGTTAATTAACTCACTTAGGTTAGGTTTTAACCCATTCCATGTTTAGCTTACACATTAACTCACCTTGAATTAGGGTTAATTCCTAAGCCTATAAATACAAGCATTTGCCTCTTCATTTGAAGATCTTGAACCTAGTAAAATTATAATGTAGGTTTTAGTACATGATTCAAATATATAGTGTTATAATGAAAAAATAACAAGCCAAATCCAACACCAATTCACAAGCCATGGTGCTAAGGAGAGAAGGAGATAGCCAAGTTCCATTACCAAAGACTCTTTTAGCACAAGCTGAACAAGCCACACAATGAATCATTTGGAGCATTCAATGAAGGTAAGGAATTTTTCATTATTTGCATTTTAGTTATCTTTTTAATTGTTTTTTTTCATTATGCCTCCCTATGAACTAGTCAAGTAAGTGTTATATTTTTAGTGTGTTTTTATTCAAGTTTTGTTACTTATTCTAACACTTGATCTAACCTCCCTTATTGGATTCCTTGATCATAAATGGCACACCTGGTGGGACATATACCCAAAAATGTTACTCTTAAAGCATTTTAGGTCATTCTAATAACAATTGTAATGTCAAAATATAATCTTTCTAACCAAGGAATATGAAAATATCAAGTTAAAGGACATTTTATAGAAAATCATGATTTTTTTCTTTGGATAAAAATAATGCAACTTACACAGTTTAAATTTTGCTCTATTTTTAATGTTTTTGAACCTAACTACAATGGTTTACACTAAATTTTTTTCTATCCACATGAGTTAGTGGTGATATTGTAATATCATGACTCTATAATTATGATATCACAATATCAAAACTTCACAAGTCACGATATCATCATTATAGTTGAAAATTTGAAACTAACCACTAGTAATTAGGCTAGCCATTAGAGGTTAAGTTGTAATATCACAAATATTAGAGTTGAAATTTTTCCATGATAGTTTTTGTTTTTACATATAGACTAGTGATTTTATTAGATATGCTCTATTTTCTAGAGATTTGTGTTATTACACTAATACTTGCAATTTTACAGAGTTATGGTTTTTCTCTATGAATTTGTAGTTTTGATCTATGTAAACCTGAGAGTTATATTTTCAAAGCTTATTTGATCATAAATTAATGTGCTTTAAAGCATAAGGAAACTCTCTAATCCTTGGGACCAAGGCAGAAATAGAGCATGAATTTTCATGTTTAGAATCATGAACATTTCATTTTAGGTGTTTCAAAAAAAATTAGATAACTCTTAAACACTTCATTTTGGTGCTAAAAAAGAATGGTTAAATCTTGAAATTTTGATTTTAGTGTTTAAAAGGAACCTAGAATTGTTAAGTCTTGAACACTTCATTTTGGTGCCTAAAAAGAGTGGCTAAGTCTTGAATATCTGGTTTTAGTGCTTAAATTGAACATAGGTGTTTTTTCTGAAGTTATTTTGTACAAACTATTACAAGTTTTTAAAAAAATCAAAGGGGACAAAGGGAACTTATTCAAACATTTTTATTTTAGTTCCTAATACAAACATTCACTTATATTGAAAATTTCTTCAAAGTGTTTGATACTTGTTTGTTTATTTGTAAAAAATAAAGATTACATGTATGTTCTCCCTCCATCCCCTATAGGAAACTTGGGTGACTAAAAGTGGATTTTCACTTGCAATTTATGCCTATTCCAAGGTGTGGAATGAATTTTGTCTAGGCTCTCCCCATAACCTACATGGTTTGGGTGATCTAAAACCCACATCTTAAGTCTTTCCACTTAGTTTTATTTTCATGCAATTTATCTTATGAAGGCAAGTTCATAGCTTCTTCATGAGTTCTTAAGGGGTGAATTGACCTAGTAATTTATCTCTTATCATTTTACCAACCCTGATCCATGGTGGGGTATATAAATTAGGGAAAACATATTGCAAGAGCTAGGGGGTTGAGAGACTAACCTCTCCTTTCGTAATGAAGACCCGATTCAGGTCTGGTTAACTAGGGGATTCCACTAAGAAAGTCCACAGATGGAATCATTATGAAAATTAAGTGACCCTTATATATTAAGTTAACTAATATGAATTCAATACCATGATACATCTCTAGTGCTAATCACACTTGGGACCAATCTAGATGTTCAAAAACTATAGTTTTAGTCAACTCCATTCAACAAACCTTGTTATTTTAGGGATTAAGATGATTTGCTTAGTTGTATTTTGTATTTTTCCTTTTCTTACTTGGTATTTGATTATAATTTTTTTTTTGTTTATACCACATCAAAATGAGTTATTTATCCATACTACTCCATTTTTTGAGAAAGGCATTATGCCATCCATTTGACACTGTGCTTTTTGCCTTTAACTTTGTGTCAAAAAAATTATGTGTGTCACTTGATTGAAATGGGTAATGTTACACTACCCAAATTATTTCAAGTTTGTGATGTGGAATATTTGAAACAAACCATTGTTTACATCTTTAAAGAGTTATAACATCGTTGCACTACTCAAATTGTTTCATAGACTCATCTTGTCTTGTGTCCAAGTTTCACATTTGAACCATGTGTGTATTTGTGTCTTTGTTTAGTGTCATTATTACATTCAACTTTATCTATCTTATTTTTTCAAAAATTTTAATTTTTCCTAAGTTGAGTTCTAATTAACTTTGATAATTTTAGATTCAAACATTAATTGATTTCTATTTATGCCTTGTATAATTTAGGCTTAGACACTAATATTTCTCTTTTGGGTTGTGTAACTTAAGTTAAATTTTTACCCACATTCAAAAACTATTGATTTGTATCATTATTTGGGAGAAAACAATCTATCTCCAAATGCCTTTTATTTCATGCCTCATACCAATTTTACCAAATTAATTTATGAAATCAAGTGCGTAATCTATGCCAAAGTGTTCCAAGTTTGTTAGATTAAACCATCTTTTTTTTAAAGTCTATCTTTTTATGCCATATTTGGAAAAAAGTCCTAGCACATGCCTTTTTTGAGCCTAGATTTTGATGCTGTGTTTGGCCAAAATAATTAGTAACCTTTTCCTTTCTTAGATTAGGCCTATTTGGAACACTTTGACCTTAGAGTTTGACATTTTGTTTTTAGTTCATCCACTTGACCTTATTTGTGTGAGACATTTAACATTAGACATTTTGTGTTATACCATTTTATACCAAGTTTTGTCACAAACCATTTTGGAGATACAATTACATCCCTTTTACCAAGTTAGACCTAGTTTAAACTCTTTTTAATTTTAGACATATGTTTTTCATAGTTTGTAAAAATCTAGTCCCTTTTTGTTGTGAATCATTCACCATTGATTTGACCATGGCTCACTTACATGTAATGGTGTCATGCACAATCTAGGGTATGGAAATCTTATCACACAAGAATAATTTATTCAAGACCCTTATGAAGATGATATTGTTTATGAGATGAATCTTTATCCACCTTATAATGTTCAATTAGGGGAACATAGTTAAGATCATTTGACCCATTATTTGGTCAACATGCTTCCATACTTAGAGTAGGACCAAGAAAAGATGGCTCAATACCTCACTAACATACCTATGGTTTAATAATAAGTCCAACAATAATAGTACTACATTATAATGCCATCAGCCTATGACCCATACTTGTTTGATCATCACTTGCTTGTGAACAAGGGTAAAGTTTTAATCAGAGCCATAGATGTAGGGGATAAGTTTTTAGAAAATTTTCTTGATGAAAAATTTCTAAGTCTAGTAAGAGGGCCTTATAACATGCCTTATAATCAAAACATTGAACACGCCTCTTCTAACAACCCTCATACTATTATGTTGATGTCATATCAGGACCTTCATATGCTTGTCACAAGAAAAGGCCTCCCAAAGGATCATTTCATATAGATGAAGATATCATACTAAACTTACCTAAACCTAATGTGTAATTTTAATAATATGACCATGTCAAATTCTCCTCTTATTGAGTTAGCTCCTTGAACATGAGTCTTAATCAAATTGATTGGCCAAAAAAATTAGGGTATAGACCCATTTGTGAAAGGTACTTTGGTATAAAACATGTTCAATACCCTAGCTATCGAATAAGTATCTTCTACTTCTATGCAGTAATAGTGAGCCAAACATAGTAGATAACATGCAAGTAATATCCAATACAAACCAAAGTGGTGTAAATGAAAAAATAACTAGTTAAAAATAAAATATGCCTTTAGTTAACACCATGAGTGGTTCAAAAACTTAGGGGGTAAGAACTTGTACCTCCCAACCACAACAAACTACATCTAATCCTAAACTAGCTTCTTCTTCAAGTACCCAACCTCAAGGATCAAGTAGTCAAGCAATGACTAGTGCCACACCTCAACAAAATATGATGAATGTTAATCCACCACAATAAGTGATAACTAATATTCCATAAAAAAAGGCACTATCTAATGTAGCCACATAGTAGAGGAAAAACATCTTGCCACCTTAACAAGGGAAATAAATGTTCCACCTTTCCAAGTAGTGATGAACATACCTCTTTAGTCACAAACCAACATGCTAATACAAAACCAAATGATGTACAATCAATAGTGTACAAGTATTAGTCTATAAAAAATGCTGAATATCCAACATGCATCTATTTCCCAATAGGGATTCACATAACCAAGAGGTTATAATGTTCTAAAAGTACTAATTAGGCAATTACCTATTATTCTTAACATGCCACAAGTTCAATGGCAAGGCCTTGGTTCACAAGTTCACTTCAATCAACAAGGTTTAACTAGTCAAAAACATGTCCCTATTTAACCTTAATAGGTATAGTACAAATATATCCTTCCATCTCAACTAAAATTTACCCAAATCTAGGCCCATATACCAAATCTTAACCAAAATATCACACAATAATGCGTGCAATTTTAATAATTACACCCAAATCCACATATGCATATTCTTGATTCATTCCTAAACCAAACCAACATTCCATAACAAATTCATCCTCCACCTCAAGAAAATGTCCCCATTGGTTTCCTTACACAAGATTTACATCAAATTAAGGATGCAATTTTCACCATCCAAGCTAGGAAATAGACCAAAAAGTTCAAGTTGGACAATGTGTGTTCCTACCCCTTCAATATAGATTACTTGAAAATACCATTTCCTCTAGGGTATGAACCACCAAATTTTGACAAATACAAGGGGAAAGGTGACCCCAAGGCCCATTCAACAAAATTATTTTTTCTGTGCCAACTAGTGGTCTATAATGATATATACCTCTTACTATTGTTTCTAAGAAGCCTAATAGGACAAGCATTGGAATGATTCCTGAAATTGCCAAAGAATTTGGTTTTTGATTTTGATGATCTTTTTAGAAAAGTTTGTGTAACACTTCTATAATCTCAAGCATGAGAATTTTTGGTAGATTTGATTCAAGCTAAATAGAAGGCCACTAAAAGATTTAAAATTTATTGTTGATGCTGGAGATTGCACCTGGGGCAAGGAGACCTAACTCCTGCCTTCTCCTCATAACATGGAAACTCTCCTCTCACCTATGGGACCGGTGAAGCTGGAGGAGAGAGTCTCTAGATAAGGGCTAGCTCCCTTTGATGCATCATGTTTTTTCCAGCAAGTGCTAACATACATACATACATACATATACATACATACATACATATACATATATATATATATATATATATATATATATATATATATATATATATAAGGGGGGATGAAAAGAGAGAGAGAGAGAATGTAAGAAAAACAAGCCTACTCTAAAAGAGGTGATGCACCAAAAAAACAAGGGTCGACCTTCACACATCCACTCTCAGAACCAGACAAATACAAATATACACTACACATTTGGCAGAAAAGACTAGGCTGTAAAAGACTGGAAGGGAGGCTTTCATGAAAACACAGGAGACAAAAAATCACTGAGGTGCTGTGAAATGCACACTACAAGTGACTCCTTCTATTCTGGCCTTCTCAAATGTCAGCTCTTCTCCTTTTAGCTATAGAAATGGCACCTTGTAGATAACAGGTCTGCTAGTGTTGAACCTGTGAGAGCATCAAGAAACAATGACTGGACACAGACAAAACACTCGAGGCACACTCAATAATATCTATCCAAATGGAGGTAAAACTGCATTTTATTTGATTCAAGTGAAAAAATTTCTAGGTTTGCACCTTTGCAAAAGTGGAAGAACTGATTCTTCTCAAAAAATGAAAAGTTATAATATATCGAAGAAAAGAGAAAGAAACTTGGTGCTTTTTTAACAAGTTGGCCTGTCGCGCCCATTGGAAAGAGAAAACACTGTTGTGTTATCATCATCCTAGAATAAGCCTACTAGAACCATGTTGTATAATCACCAAATTTGACTTTGGCATTCGAGCTTTAATGTAGAAGCATGGGTCGCGCCTCTTTTCTGCCAACAGATGAAAATTTGTCCCCATTTTTAAATGCACGGACCCTGATGTATGTTGTTTGTGCCATTTGGAATTAACAAGCAATAAATCACCTACACTTTGCCATTTGGACTACCTTGTCACTTTTTCACCATGTCATCTCCTTGTCTATCACTTTGTTTTGTCTTCTTCTGCGTCCTTGTCTTTTTTGGCCGCCTGGCCCTTTAGGCAAACTCCTTGGCAGGTCGCTACATTTAGGCCCTTTTCTCTTTTTCAATGTTTGAAAACCCAACAGCTATTCTATTTCATTAAATTTGATATCCTTGGAGATGTCATCAAGCCTACTAGCTTCTTTTCCTAAACTTTTACGTGGCCTACTCCTCTGCCTGCTAGTCAGGTCCATGCTGGCTGTTTGACTGCTGACGGGCCTTCTCGTGTCCTTCATGGACTGCCTTATGTCTTCACCTTTATATTAAGCCAAAAGATTTTTTGTATCAAGCTATAGGATTTTGGCCTTGAAATGGGCCCAAATTTTATTAACTTGAACCTCACCTAATTTCCTCCTCGAAGCCCCTGCCTTAGTGTTAAGCCGTGTGCGCCAATGAACCAAGGACGTTGAACCATTGAACTCGGGCATGAAATGAAATCTCTAAACTTGCTGAACCTAAAAATGACTGGCATTTGAATAGCAGGTGAAGAAGGTGACCAAGATTTTTCCTGTGGGCAAAATGGGTCAACAGTTATATACATCTATGGAGATCCCTTACAAGCTGATTTACCCACATTTTACTAGACAAACAACTAGCTGTTATGTTTACCAAAAATCTACACAATGATATTTCTTACCATTTAGAGATATAGTGTGCACATAATTTAATGAAATCATTGACAAAGGTTTGTTAATACAAATATACCTTATTAACAAATGGATCATTAAAATTAACTCATTAAATTAGATCCAACATCAAAACTAGAACAATGGCCAAAATCAAAACCAAGTCCAAGCATAAGTACCACAACCAACTCAAGCCAATAATTATGACAAACCCAAGTAGTTAAATCACAATAATAATGTTATGGGAAATGGAATAACCAATTCATGACATGTCTAAATGATGTAGACACCATTTGCTTAGCTTATGCCACATATCCAAATTATTCCTAACCAATAACCTCATCAACAAACACAAGTATAATCTAGACCAACATAACAAATGTAGTGACCTATACCTTTGTAAAACCATCCTCCAAGGAGAACTATGCCTAATCATCATGTATTTAGTGACCTTAGATAATCCATTAAATATGTGTTTCTCAAGCTCATAGTTGTTAACCTTATTAACTAGCCTATTCTAAAATACTAACATGAGGACATTGATTATCTAGATTGGTACATGCAAAATGAATTATGCGAGTATCACAGGGTTGATGTACATAATTTTCATTACTATGTGCAAATTAAAAATTTTATTTAATATATTTTGGAAAATGAGGAGATAAAATTGGATCATGGAACTTCCACATCTAATCATAACCTTGGTATCTATCAGAACCTCTTTCCACAACATAATAACCAATAATAACGAGTAGGACAACAATAACAACTGTATCAATTCCAAGGAAAAATAAATAAAACCAATAAAATAAATATTAAAACCAACAACATCAAACAAATGGATGGAACCAAGGCTAGAATGATGCCAACAACTAATAGACCTACCATGTAGTTTCACATGACTACAACAAGATTGTAGGTCATATTGTAGGAATTCATGTTAACACCATTTTCATCAATCTATGACCAAATACCAATCAAAAAAGACTATTGTCAATCATTCCCAATCAACTAACCCATGTTGGTGATCCTTTATTAACCTAAGACTATATACAAGTGAAATAGCAAGAAGGGATTCCCACTTTTAGAACTTATATCGATAACTCATTATTAATTCATGACCATGCATAAGTGTACTAACAACTGAGACTTATCCTATCTAGTCCCCCTCCACCATCATTTATTAACAATAATGGTCCTATATCTAATCCTGACTATGTAATCATAACTTGACGATCGGAGATTAACATACCAAGCCCATAGTCATCTACCACTTCACCCATCCAAACAACCATTCTAGTTAAGAACAAACCATTTCCTTTTGTCTAAGAAAATATGTTCAATATTGTGGAACAAATAAAAAATATGTCTTCACAAATTTACATTTTAGATTTTTTGTGTACGTCGATAATACATAAGAACATCTTAACAAATTTCCTTGGCCAATCCCAAGTTCTTAATGACATATCTCTAGATAAATTTCAAGCTTGGGTTGGACATCTAGTTCCACACCAATAATTAATCTTTAACCAAAGTGATATGCCATCCCTTGGCCCATTGCATAATAATCCATTATACATAGAAGTGATCATAATGTAACATAAAGTGAAATGTATCCTCATAGACAATGGATCAGACCTAAATATTGTGTCTCTAAAGATAACCAAGATTTTTGAGTACACTATAGCCGATGTCTAGCCAAAAATGATCACAATCAAAACCTATGACAATGAATAATAGGAATCATAGGGCACTATCAGCTTGGCAGTTATCATTGGGCCCTTGACCCACAATACCTTGTGCCATGTATTAGACCTCAAATTTTCATATAATATGTTTTTGTGTCGACCTTAGATACATAAAAATCATGCAATCTATATACACATAATATTTTCAAACTTTTATTGATTACTAACACTTTGTATCTTGTAGGAACCTATTGAGTCTCAATCTATCTGAGTGCATAACTTAAGGGGTGAAATAGGAAATGGGTGGGAAGACCATTGATGATTGATAAGATTGTTGTTCCTTTTTCCACTTTTCATCTACACACTTGTCTCCTAAAACCATTAACCCTAAGCTTTTTCTTCTCAATCCTACCTATTCCAATATTTTCCTCCCAATCCTCCTTTTCTTGTTTTAAACTCCTTTTTTACTATCAATTATATTAGGTTGACTAGGTCAACCCAATACAATTTAGGGGTATTGTTTACTTTCTTGGTTTTTTAGCCTTTCGACCAACCCATCATAGACCTTGTAAATTATCCTTGAAAACACACTGGGTCGACTAGGTCAACCCTATACAACCAATGTTCTTGAAAGGATTTAGGGAAAGATTTATATAAAATCTCATTTACTACCATGCCATAAGAGAAGAATTGTTTGTGAATAAGTGTGAGAGAACATCTAATTATTGACCATTATGATTGAGTAATAAATCTTAGGGCTCCATATTTTATTTGGAGATATGAATCTTGTCTTATGGATAAGTCTTTTAGATTCTTAGATAGGTTGTGTATCCTAGAGTTGATTTATTTTGGTTATCCTTACATACCAAAATAATCTCTTGTTAAGCACCTTGGATAAATGAGAGATTTAGGCTCAATGGGTTTTTTTTCAAAGCTAAGTATTCCTAAATTTATTTCTCCTTTGTAAGAGTAGATAGATAATGTATTTGTATTCTTCTCTCCATGTATTAAGATTCCATATACATTGATGTGAGTATATGTCTTCTAGTACATGTTTAGTTTAGTTGTTTGTTTTATTATTTCTAACCCCCACTTTGTGCCATAAGATTTAGTGTGCACTAGATCTTATTTTACTTTCTTGTTATTAGTATAAGTGAACATTTTAAACATTAGGACTCCATTAAGGTTGTTGTGAGATTGTGTTAGACTGTAGCATTTATAACCCTTCCTAGCATGATGTGTTGTGACAAGTTATAGAAGTGATCCCTTAATTTGGTCTAATAGATCCTCATAGTGGTCATGCTCCTACTTAACTAGTGTCTCCCAATTAGAATTTTAGGTATGATCTATCTTATGCAATCTAGGATTAATTCATAGACATGATGCACTTTTGATTGTAGACATTCAGGTAAACCCAATGTGAACTAACCCTTTCAAGATTTGTTCACTTTTTACTTCATTTATTTTGATCATCATGTTTATCATATATTGTGACATACGAGATTGATTTTTTTGACCCAACTTTTTATCTCTATGTGCAGGTTGTAGGAATAGACAACTAGATCAACCTAGTTAGCCTAGTATAAGTTTTCAACTTTTTAGACACCCAATTCAGCCTACTAGGTAGACCCAATTGACCCCTTATAATTTTAGCACTTTTTAAGTAGGTCCTTATATAGCTTGATCAATTTTGTTGACCTAATTTGCAATTTTATCAAGCATACCTCAAGGTTCTTCATCATCAATCTTCCTTCATCACATCTATGATCCACCAAGGTTCCTTTCTACTTCTTTATTTCATTTCTTTTCTATCTTTCCTTTTATAGTTTTTAGTCTTCAAAACTAACCTTTCACAATTAATTAGATTAACACTACCGACCTAGTTCTATGTTTTGTGTGCTATCTAAAATAATTAGATCGACATTGTCAACCTAGTTCATTTTCAGACTTTACTTTTGTAATACAGGTTTGACCCTATCAACCCTATTTTGTATTTTTAACATATAGTGTGAACACTATACCTTATTTCAAATTTGGAATTAACCTCATATCTATTAGTAATTAGCTCACACCTTTGTTTTCTTGTTGTTTACATGCTTAGAATAGTTCACATAGCTTAATTAAGGTATTTTGAATTAATTTCTTAGCTTTAATATTTCTATTTTTATTCACACTTGGCCAAATCATAAAACATAAAAAATAAATTTAACATTTTTTCTACCCTAGGCTAACCTACTTAGATTTCATCACCACGGGGAAACTAACTTGATGCTCTAGTTAAGTATAAAGCATGGTTAATGATATACTCTGGCTAAGCACCCAACACCCTTATCTATATGGTGTGTGAAGTGAGGGGGTAGGCCCCAATACCAAGCCTATATCATTTCCACTATATTCCCTTTTAATCCAAACTAGTTGAAACCATTCTTAGATTTCTATCTAATACCTTGCTTATAGTCAAACTTCCAATCACATTTTAAAATCATTCTTAATAATATAATTAACAATTAGGTTAAATAATTAGTTATATTTACTTTTCAAATTGTTTTCTTGATCTTTTTTCAATTGTGTGTGCAAAGTCTTGCATTAGCCAATGTTAGTGAAAGATTTTGCTTTATGTGTTTCATTTGGATTGACTAGCATTAAACCAATTAGCCGTCTATTTCCTTTTAGTACTTACTACTTTTCATTACTTGAAAAGTTATCTTGCTTCATTTTTCAATCTATTTTTAGGCTTCTTAAATTCCTTTTCTTTTATACTAGATCAACCCAGTTGACCCAATGTTTTTTTACCTTTTATACACTATACTGGATCAACCCAGTCAACCCTATATAGTTTTATAGTCCCTGTTTCTATACTAGATCAACCCAATTAACCCTATATAGTTTTAGTCACCTATTTTAACCTTTGGTTTCTCATCTCTCTTATTTCCCCTTCATCATGAACTTTTTATTAGATAATGACACTGAATTACAGTCAATAGACATGATGAAATTTACCAATCCTAATAGGGTCTCCCATAGATAGAGCAGGGATCCTCTTTTGGATGCTAGTAATGTTCATATTTCCACTCACACAATGAATTATGGTACCCCTTCTCATAACTCTTCACATCATAATCCTCTTTTCTCATTAAAAGACTAACTTGAGTTAGAGTATACTCCCAAAATTCTTTTCTTTATCTCTGAATTTCCTCAACATAGAGGAAATGATCCTTCTACCATTTACAACCTCATGATTAGTGGTAAAATTGAAGAGCCTCATTAGTCTACTCTTAAATTCTCAATGGGATTTGGGGGTACCACTTTTTTTGGTTCTCAACCTTTTCCTTAAATTTCAATTCCTTCTTATGTCATGACATCTTATTTTTTAACCTCTTCTACCTCCACGCCTAGTATCTACTAACATGGTGGGTTATACATCTAGTGGGACTCTCATAAGGTCCACCATCCTTAATCCTTCCAATAGTTCATTATTTTCTACCCAAGGCAATCATACTTATATTTCTCTTTCTTCTAAACCTTTCACTAGTCCATATTTTGCTTCATAAGCAAATTTTGCCACTAGTGCCTCAAATTATCACAATTCTTCTCAAGCTCATATCAAAACTAATAGTGGTAACCAAGCCACTATTACCAACACAAATACCAATTCTAATACTTCTAATGTTAATCAAACATACCAAATTTTGTTGAAAATTCTCATTCAAATGAATACCTTTCAAGCTCATAACACAAATCAAATGATAAGAATGCAAAACCACCTTATTAATATTTGATTTCATCTAAAACCAATGACTTTAGGCACATATAACCAAAATTCCCCCCCCCCTGCTCTTCAAGATTCTCAAGGAAATATCATTCCTCAACCTCATTCGGTAAATAAGACCATTAAGCATCTAAAAAATGAACCTCTTACTACTCAGATTTCCAACATTGATATAGGAGGTATAACACCTACAATTTCTTATAATGGGTCAACCAATCCTACCCTTAATCTTAAAACATTTAGAAATATTTACAAGGACTGGGTCAAATTACGTACCTTTTCCACTACCAAGATCTTAGCCAAAACTCTCATGGGTGATTCCTTGGATTGGTACAATAAACTTAGAGCTCATTCCATTTATAGTTTGGAGGACTTAATAAATTCTTTAGTTTGAGAATTCCATACTAATTATCTTACTAAAAACACTTTGGCCCATTTCATTAATTGAAAACAACATGAGAATTAAATTTTCCAAGCCTTTGTTAAGAGATGGAAGACTTTGTCAAGCAAATGTGAACATAACATAGTGGATTATAACCTTTTTCATCTCTTCAAAAATGCCTTCTTTCTTAAATTATGATATCGAGTCCACACTTTCTTTCCACATACCTTGGAGGAGGCTATTGACCAAGATAAAAGATAAGATTTCTTAATGCATCAATTTGAGACACCCCAACCTTCTACAGGTCCTCATTTATTACTAAATAACAAAAACCACAATATCACTAATGATTATGTTACCAATTATTATGACACCATTCATAATGTTCAAGTTATTGTTCCTAACCCTTATTCAAAACCAACTCCTTCTTCTCAATAATATATAATCTTCATTTCTATTCACCCAATAACATTAATGTTCACAAACCTTTAACCTCAACTGAATTGCTTAAGAATCTACCCAAGCTTCTTCTATGAGAGATTGACCCTACACATCATATGAAATCTTGGTATGATCTTAACAAGTTTTTTTGGTTTTACACTAGTTGAGGTCATTCTCATGAGACCTATAAACAACTTCATAATTTAGCTATGGATTTTATTTTTAGACCTAATTTTGATCATGATTCCATTATTAGTAAGCACCAAAAATCCTATGAGATTAATTTTAAGGACTATAAATCAAATGACAAAACTCAAGTTTTAAATCAATAAAATGCTCATTTGGCTATCTATAAGGATCCTTTACATAATCATCAACCTATCCAAGAAAATCAAGAGAAGCCCACCTCTTCCACTAATAACGTAGAAAGTCTTATTGAACCAAATTTTTAAGAGAATGTGGTTAGCATGACTAATATGTGAATGGTGGTGGATTTGTTGATTCCCAACCTATCTGCACTCCTCATTCCCATAAGACATATCATGTTATCCAAGATTCTTCTCCAACTCATTTAAATGAGTTGGGGCTAAATGAGTTGGGGAAAGAATATCTTATCACTTTTGATGATCCAATTTATGATTCTCCCTTGGATAACATATCCAATTATATTTCTACCACTCTTCCATCATCTTCCAATGCTAATGATAATAAATATTTTACTAACACTTCTTCTCTTTCTAAAAATAAACTTAAACCAACTAGTGCATCATCTCAACATGATTTACAATCTTGTTCTAAACTTCCTTCTTCTTCTTACCAACAAAAATTCCAAAGTACTTAGGCTCCTCCATTTGAGGACCTCCTTAACCATTATGCACCAATATCTAACAACCTTCTTATGGGTTATGATGAGTGGGATCCCATTATGGAATTCACTAATATCCTATCCCAAATTCCATTCCTTGAGCTTATGAAGACTTCTCCACATCATAAAAACCACCTCATGCCTATCCTATTCAAGATTAATGTCCCTTGTCCTCCTCTCGTAGGATGGGAGGTAGTTTTATCTAGTTCTAAAGATAGTATTTTAAGATAATGTGAAGAGATGTCTATCAATGTTGACAAAACTACAGACACTTCTTTTTCTCTAAAATTTCACATAGCTTCTATGATTCTTGATGAGATTATGATTCATGTAGATGATCCTCTTTTATTCATTGGCATACAAATAGGTGATATCTAAGTTAATCATGCCTTGATTGATGAGGTTTCTAGAACATGTGTTGCTTATCTTGATTTCATTAAGACCCTTGGGTATTCTGAATGCAATCTCAAGTCTACATGCAACACATGCCAAAGATATGATAAAATTAAAATGCCTACTCTAAGTTGTATATGGATTCCCATTACCATCCCACCTATCACCATCCATGTGAAAGTGATGATCTTTAACTTTCCTCTTTTGTATAACATATTGTTTGGTAGGTTGTGGACTTACCACATGAGAGCCATCACTTTTTATACCTGCCAATGCATTAAATTCCCTCATAATGGATCCATTTCTAGGATTCAAGGTGACACTAACCCTTGTATTTTTTTAAAATTCCAAGATCATGGTGTCTTCAAAATTCCTACTTTGAGCCTTTTCCAAGTGTTCTATTTCATGAGTCTCAGCATCTTAACTTTCCTATCAATTTAATCTGAGATTACAATGGGCATCCTAAGCTCATTGGTAACATTCCTCCTAACATTTTAGACTATGATGATGATGATCTTGATGATATTAACTTAAATATCAAAAATTTTGATCTCTCACCTCATCTCATCTTGCAACTTCTTACTTTATTATAACCTCATTCTCAAAAACCTCCTTGTGATGACATTATTGTAGTCTTGACCAAGACTAGGCATTCTACTCACCATGATTCATTGGATGACAAGGTTATACTTACTTGTGTCATTGATCTTCACACCCCAAATTATGATGATGGTTATTCCTTAGATGATACATTATTAGGTAGTCTTGTCAAGGCCCATGATTCCAAGATTGCTTGTTATCATTCTTCTTTACTTGAGTCTTTTTGTGCATTTCATAATTTTTATTCACCTATAGTTATTAATTTTTTCAGTTTTACCCTTTATCATAGGGTAAATATGTCACCAACACTTCTATTTTATGAGAAGCCACATAAGACTGTGCTCATGGATCATGTTATGACTGGGCCTTCCATTTTACTAGGTACCCTAACCCTCATAGTTGGTTTACCCTTGAAGTTAGTATAACCCTTATTAGAGCCTCTGTAGATCCTACCCCTCCCTTAGTATAGCTTGTTATATTTGAGCCTCTTCCCACTCTAATTATAGTTGATCCTATTCCTACTCCTCCTGTTACTAAGCCTACCCATGCTTTCGATGTTATCGCTCCTTCCATGGAGCCTAGTTTTATTCCTTCCTCATCACCACCTTCCCTTGGTAGTGGTTTTCTTCCTTTACCTAAGATGGATCTTATACCCACCAAATGTTTTTATGAGTGTTATTAAACTTCTTCCACTCCTATTGTACCTCCTTTCATGAGTTATTCTAATAAAACCACTCATAAACATATATATTTCTTCCATGGGATATATAACCATTCTTCCACCCACTTTCGTAAGTTATAGAAATATATTGATACCTTACATTATTATCACCCATGATTAGACAAATTTATACCTCCCTCAAAGGTACTTGAATATTTTCCCAAGTATGGTGAGGTATACTATCTATGGCATCTATGTGGCACCAATCATACTGATCATTATCACATCCTTCAATAACATCTTAAAGATCACCTTATAGCCATTCATAGACCTTCTACCACTCCTCCCATAAGTCATTCCCTCAAGAAGGTTCCTCCTTCTTCTATGGTTCAACATCTAGTGGTTTCATCACCTCCTATGGTCCCTTCACCACCTTCTAGGCCTCCACTATGATCCCTTCACCTATGGACCTTCTCTCACCTATGGATCCTTCTCCACCCATGAGTCCTTCACCCATGGATCTTTCACAAGTGATTTATTATTCTCTTGTAGATCTTATTCCCATGAATTATCATGACCATCCTTTGCCTAATTTTCCTCTTCAACATGATCCTTTGAGTATTCTTACGTTTTCAGTTTAGGAGATCAAAAAAGAAGTATTTTCCTAGTATTCATTGAAGATTGATGAAACCTTAGCAACAGTTCAATTATAGTGTTATAGAAACCTATTTGATATATTAGATAATGTATGTGGATATATTTACTAGTATTAATGAGCACATGCATGGTGATTTCACATTTATATTTTGATTGGATGTGTGCTCCACTATAATTTCTATCTATTATATCATTTGACACCGTGTCAAATTTTTGCTTATATATATCATGATTTCTTACTTGTACTATATCTTGATTATATTATCTTTTATATTTTTTCATATGATTGTCTTTTGTTTATCATTTCTTTCCCTTTCTTTTTTCCTATAGTTTTTATCAAAACTCTCTTCTTGTATCTTGATGATTATTTTACTTTCTTCTCTTTATTTTTCATAGTTAATTTGTGATGGTGATTTGGTTATACTTACCCTATTACCCTTGGTTATTATCTCCCTTTACCATGTGATTATTTAGTAAACAATCTATCTCATTACTATCTCCTTTTACTGGTCCACTTTGGATCTCATTTTTCCCTCTTCATTTTTCTACAAACTAAGCATATACATAGTTGAGACATGAGATCACATGCTAGTTCATTATCAGTCTTTGTCTTTGGTTACTTAGCTTCTTTTAGCCTTAGCCTATAGCTCATTTGTGTGTATCACTATCTCTATCATGATTGTTCATTCCAAATCTCTATGGAGGAGGAATTTTTAAAAGCCTTCAAAATAAAGTTAAAATCCAAATCATTTAAATAAAAGGTAATGATATCAAAATGCAAAATTATTCTTCAAAATATAATCACACTAAAAGATGTGATTCAAAGCACATATCCTTATTCTATTCAAAGCTCAAACTCTATAGTTGGCCTAAAAATAGAGCTGATGTCCTTTGGGGTATGGTAGACTAGTAGATTAGAAGAGGAGAATAAAAAAAAATTAGTGCTACCTACTTTCTCATGCAAGTACCCAATCTTCGCAGTAGATCGATGGTTTTATAAGGGGTCTTGAAGAATAGGGTACACACCACAGAAGGCAGGTCCATTTTATTTTCTTATACCAATCTACCTTCATGAGTTGATCTTATTAGCATTCTTATTTGCCTACAAAGCTTTATGTCTATAGCGAATAGGTTTCCTTTGTACATAGATAACCACTAGTCACTTAGTGTCTTCTCATGTAATTATTATGCCTTTTGCCTCCTAAGGACTTCTCTTAAGACACCTAAGTCTTGATTTTTACATTCCCTTTTTCATTCCTTATTTCCCTTATATTTACTCTTGAGAAATATTTTTATTCTACTCATCACTCCCCTTGGGATTTTATTTATGAGTTGCTTTTTAAGACCATAGATAGGACCCATCCATCCTCACAAATTACCATCTTTTCCTTCCTATTACCCACATCCTTGATTACTTGATTTTCTTATATATTCCACCCCAATGGTGTTCTATTTTTTGAGTTGTAGTGTATGACCATGGATAGGACCTAGCCCTCCTCAAAAAAAATTCCAATACTTGAGTCAGCATCTAAATTACATGTGTCAAATTTGAGATAAGATTTGATCGATTATGAAGTTACACGTAATTTTACATGCTTCCTATATTTATTTAGTATGTTTTATGCTTACTTCATTTTTCTTTCCCCTTTTAATCTTCTTATTTTCTGAGTGCGTGTTATATTTCAACAATTTCTTGAATTTTTCATGCTTCCCAGCTTGAATTAGTGTGATCAATTTAAGACCAATCTTTTACAATTTTGTTTTTCTTTCATACTTCCTAACTTGATTTAGTACGATTGAATGACTTAATTAATTATTTTTTATTACCATTTGTGCCCTTTTACATACCTTCCATTTTGTTACTTTATTTGTCATACTTATCAATGTGATATTAGTATGATTTTACTTATTTTAATTTGGTGCAAAAATCTTTCACATTGGTTTAAAAACAAATTCCTTTTTACCATCTCATTTTTCCATTTCTTGGTTCTTTATACTTAGTAATTTATTGTTATTACACATTTCCCAGCTTGAAATAGTGTGTAGTACATTTTCTTGATTGATTATATTTTTCCAAGTCCCTTTTTCCTTGTTTCTTTTTAACCATGCATGTGTTTTTCATATCGCTAGAAAATAAACCACATCTCATATATTTCTTATAACATATACAACAAATCTAAATAAATGTTCTAGAAATAAATATATCCTAAGCATCCACAACCTTAACCATAATGAATAAATACAATAACCCATAATGACAACATACACATCCAACAAAAATATGCCAAAATTATTGATATATATATATATATATATATATATATCATGAGTTTGTTATAAAATATGCAATGATATACAATTCCCAAACTCTATGGTTGGGTACCATCCTATCTATATCATGGCCTAGCCATGCTACTTGTCGAGGCCTTAGTCTAACTCCTCCAAATGGTATGCTATAAGGAGGCTATCTGATATCTCAGTCCCTCTACATATCCTTGTAGGTGTGCTTCTTGCATCTATGATTCCATTAGCTGGGTCCAAATCTCTATCATATATGCTACTATATCTAGATGTGTATCTTTCTCATCTAATAAGGCCTTTCATGCCTATAGTTCCCTAACACCCATCAATGATGGTGGTTACATCCTCTCCTTTTGCACCTATATTTGACTCACTACCTCTCCAACTAATCTAAACTAGCTTGTTTGAGTTGGGGTAGATAGTACACTCAGATCCTCCAATGTCATGGGGTCATATGGCTATAGAGTCTCATCCAAGATGTCATGGAGTGTGCCTCTCAATAAGGACCCCCATATCTCCTCCTCCTCATCACCTACACCTAAAAAATCACACAAAATGGATATTAGATCAATGGCATATCTCATAATATCTAGTTATCTATCTAAATAAAACTCAAGAAATAAATTTATTTTTACCTATCTATGTCTCGACTACTATGGTCTAACCATATATATGACCACCTAGCATAGTATTTGCATTTGCATGACCTCTTAGTAGCTCCTCTATGGTCCATCACATTAGCTCAAACTCAGATGTCATAACACATGTTAGTCTCAACTTGCATCTGAGTGGTCTCTCTATCATCTCATTTGGATCACCTATGGGGTCATCTGGGATGGTAATAGTATCCACTCTTTCCTCTACCTCCTACCTTCATCAATATAATATCCTCAATGGCCACTACTCATATTAATGTGGAGATGGTATTGATACATTTGGTATATCTACCTCCACATACCTATCCTCTTGCTCAATTCCTCATCATGCTAAACTAATCTATGGTCACTCTCAGTGTGGCTTCAGTGTTAGCCTCACTACTATTGGCCCTAGTCCTCTCCTCCCATCTAAGTTAGCTTCAGTGTTGGCCTCACTACTAGTGTCTTCAATATCAATGTCATCATATAAGGTATCCCATCTATCCTGACACCCATACCACTAGATGTGGCTCTCTCTACTAGAAGTAGTGTTCAATCACCTTTGTCCTCTATGTCACTAGTGTAATTATGTCCTATCTCACCCATGTAGCTGTTATGTACTCATATGGATAGAAAATGATGTCTACACATCTCATTTACTATAATGTTAGCATGTGGGGCATAACTCAACTACATATTCCTCCATCCATCTCTACACTTGAGGTAGCTTGTCATCGACCATATGGGGTAACCCATCAAGCCAATACATAAGAATCTCTTATATATCCAAGCTGTCAGTAATATGATCAGTCCCATGGTCATTTACCTTCTAACTAGAATCTCATACCTATCATGTACCAACTAGACCTAGATGACTAAGCCTAGGTCATATATCACTTGCTCCTCTAACATTATCCTACTCAAGGCTACCACTAATAGTGGTACCTTGGAATATAGCTTATGAAATAACACCCATTGTGTCATAAGGCTTATTAGAGCCTTTCAAATATCTAGAGTTTGTGATGTATATACATCAAACATACTCACTCTCCTACCTGTTAATATCATGTTTAAGCCTATAATCCACATGGCTAAGGCTCTCCTCTCCTCTATACTATTTGGTATCCCTATGGTTACCTACGATCCTACTATAGGTATCCCCAAGATGGCATGAACATCCTATAACATGATAGCCACCTCTACTATATCCCCATCCACTCCCATCTAAAAGTGTTAGTCAATAATTTCCAATAACTAAGGAACATGACTAATGGGTTAGCACTGAGTGGGATACAACACATCTCTATTATCCTGCCTAGACCTATGGATCCTAGTCTAGCCCTATTTCCATCTAAAAACCTATCTAATAAATATGATAACCATGCCACATCCATAAGTTGCTAAAATATATATCATCCTTGTACCCAAGAAACAACAAAGGATGTATCAGTTCTTCCATGTCATGTATAGTCATAATCATTTTTAGTATATTATTTTTACATTTTTAAAGCAAAAGAACTACATTACTCTATTCTATTAATTTTAGCCTTATCAGTCCTTCTTGACCTTCCTTGGTCATTTCAGGTCATTTTATCCCTCTTTCAACCTTTTACACATTTTTTTCATTATTCTAGCTCTTTGGTGAAACAAGTTTGACATAAATTTTCCTATTTTTTTGCCTAGTTGACTCAAAAATTTGAGTCAACCCCCTTATCTTCCCCTCCCTTGTGCTAAGTTTCCATTCTATACTTTTCAGACCACCTAACAATTCTAAACTAGGCCTTTAATGTATAGATTATATAGGGTCGACCTATACCTACTAGGTCAGCACTATGGATTTTTCTTATTTTCTAGCCTATTGGGTTGACCTAGTGCTTTTTTCTTGTTGACCCCTTGCATTTTCCTAAAAAGGTGCAATTTTATTTATTTTTACCTAAATCCTTCAAACCCATTCCTCATCTTCCTATTTTCTAACCCTAAAATCTTATTTGGTTCCATTTTGACATCTAAAAATTCTTAAAAATCAAAATTACTAAAAATTCACTTCATTAAATACAAATTTCAAAAATTGGTTTGAGATTCTTAGTTGCATACCCATAGTACACTTGTTGCCACCTATGGATCCTCTCCTTGTCTAGCATGTCATATTCTCACCATCCTAGCTTGTTTTCTCTCCATAGCTCTTTTTTATCTTCTCTCACAAGTCAAATAACAAATAAATTATCTTTTCCCTATTTTAAAACACCTTTTCAAAATGCAAATCTTTATTTATTATCCTATAGATTCTTTGTTTTGCTTCTTTCTTTATTTCTATTCATCCATTTTTCAAACCATAAAATTTGTTAGATTCATGATGATTTAGAGATTATTTTCTACTATCATATGCCTATTTTCCAAAAATCTTGAGTTTTGGCTATTTTTTTCACTAACTTCTATAGGTTCATCTAATATTCTCTATATTGGACACCTTTATATCTCTTATAGTATACTTTTTTATCTATAGCTCTAAGGTAAGTTTAAGGTATGTTTTATTCAATTAAGTCCTTTTATTTATCTTATTTTCTATATATTACACTTTACTTAGCATCAATGTTATGTGTTATCATGTTTTATCTTGAAACACCATCCCGTGTTACACTTACATGACATGTGATGAGATTCAAATGGGGCATATGTATATACATAATATTTTCAAACTTTTATTGATTAATGACAATTTGAATCTTAAATTAACCTATCAAGTCTCAATTTATCTGAGTGCATGCCTTAAGGGGTGCATTGAAAAATGAGAGGGCATACCATCGATGCTTCGTAAGTTTGTTGTTCCTTTTTCCACTTGACATCTACACACTTGTCTCTTAAAACCATAAACCCTAAGCTTGTTCTTCTCAGTCCTACCTATTCCATTTTTTTCCTCCTTTCATTCCTCCTTTTCTAATCTTAAACTCATTTTTGACTATCAATTGTATTGGTTCGATTGGGTCAACCCAGTACAGTTTAGGGGTATTCTTTACTTTCTTGGTTTGTTAGCCTTTCAGCCAACCCAACATAGACCTAGCAAATTGTCCTTGAAAATAAATTAGGGTCAAATAGGTTGACCCTATATAGCTAAAATTCTTGAAAGGATTTAGGGTAAGATCCACCTATATATACAATCTCATTTCCCACCATTTCATAAGAGAAGAATTATTAGCAAAGAAGTGCGAGTGAACATCTACTTATTGACCATTCTACTTGAGGAATAAATCTTAGGGTTCCATACTTTATTTATAGAAATGAATCTTGTCTTATGGATAATTATTTTGGATGATTAGATAGGTTATGTAGCCTAGAGTTGATTTATATTGGTTATCCTTACATACCACAAAAATTTCTTGCAAAGCACCTTGGCTAAGGGAGAGATTGAGGCTCGGTGGGTTCATCTTCAAAGGTAAGTATTCCTAACTTTATTTATCTTTTGTAAGAGTAGATATATAATGAATTTATATTCTTCTCTCCATGTATTAAGATTATGTATACATCAATGTAAGTATATGTCTTCTAATACATGTTTAGTTTAGTTGTTTGTTTTATTTTTTCTAATCCCCACTTTATGCCATAATCTTTGGTGTGCACTAGATTAGATTTTAATTTTTTGCTATTAGTATAAGTGAAAATTTTTAAACTTAGGAATCCATTAGGGTTGTTATGTGATTATGTTAGACTTTAGGCTTTGGAACCCTTCCTAACATGATGTGTTGTGACAAGTGATACAAGTGATCTCCTAATCAGGTCTAGCAGATCCCCATATTAGTCATGCTCCCACTTAAAAAGTGTATCCCAATCAGAAGTGTAGGTATGATCTATCTTATCTAATCTAGTATTAATTCATAGACATGATGAATTTCTAATTACATACACAATCCCTTCAACATTGCACCAGTGTATCAAGTTCCCCCATTCAGGTATAAAGGCCACTATCTATAGAGATTTACAACCATAAAAGTATTTCAAGCATATAGAGGTCGAGTACCAAAGCTAAAATTATCATTTTATCTTGAATCTAGTTGCTAAGAAGGATAAGGGAAAATACATACTTATTGATTTAATAGAAGCCAACTACATTGACCCTGACACCCTTGATTCACTTTCCCACATGCCACCTCCTGAAATGGCTAATCATTATACCATCTTGGCTAATGGCCAAGGAGAGTATTTGACCCATGATACATTCCACATTTCCATGATTCCATAGAACCCCAAGTCCTATGGAAGACATAAATCCAAACCACCTTACATGGAATGGTAAATAAAAGGCAAAGGCAAATTGCATAGTCCAATACCTATTATTTTCATACCATCCATTGGCAAAGAATAGGACCCTCTTAAAAATGATGAATCATCATTGTATAATGATAAAATATCTGACTATTATATAAATTTCCAAGTATCTTATTTCAAATAAAATCATGGAAAAACACACCTATGAAGGAAGAGGCCTTGGGCTGAATCAACAAGGTCGACTTGGGCCAATTTTTTCCACTTGGTACAAAAGAACATATGGTCTTAGATTTAAAATTCTTGGAGGTGACTCCACATATCATATTATAGTTTTATTACCAAAAACTATTGATAATGATGCCAATAGTGAAGTAGAGTCTGATCATACCCCATTTGATGACCTAGCCACTACCAATTCATTTGAAACTAATGCCATTTGTACCCTTCAACTAGTTATTTGTCATAATACACTTCCATTATATTATCTTCAATTGATAGACTGGGGCCAATAAGAATTAATAGTGCTAGTTGATGAGTTTCAAAATGATGAGGCCTTGTATAATTTCCTTATCCTTAGGGAAAATGTTACATTGGGAGACCACAAATAAGGATTCTCAATCAAGTTGGATCCAATAGCCTATTTTGGAGAATAAGTGAACACCTTTAGCCATAAAAAATTAAAATAAAACATTGAGGTACCAAAGTGAAAGCCTCTTTGAGATGATTTTGGACTAGGGAAATAGTAAATAGAAAGGCCAGTCTAGTGGTGAAAACCTATTTCATGCTCCATTAGATGTGGGTGTTTAACCTTCCTCAAACATAGCTCAGGGGACTACCAATGATGAAATTTCCTATGGGTCTAAGTTCATCCTTGAATAAAAAAAAGATTTTGATTGAATCATCCAAGATTTTCTAACTATATTTATCATATGGCCATCCCTACCATTGGGGGATTTTGATTCATCATGCCTAGGATAATTTGAATATCTAGTCCTAATAGAATATTATATTGTTGCAAGCTAGTTAAGATCTTTGCCAGCTATTCTAGAAGATGGTTTGACCCTTCTAGTAAAGGAGATAATGTAAGTTAATATCAAGACTTTAGATGACCTAAAATGGATCAAATTAGGCACATCCCTTGTTAAGGATGAATATGAGGATTTTATAACCCTTTTGAGGGAATTTATTGATATATTCATATGGGCCTACTCTGATATGCCTGGTTTAGACACCACCTTGGTTGTACACCACCTTATGGTAAATCTTGATGCCAAGCCTATAAAATAAATTTTTTTGAAGATGAATCCTCACATTGATGTATTAGTGAAGATAGAGTTGGAAAAACTCTTAGAAGTGAGATGTATTTAATCAATTAACTACTCAGAGTGGATCTCCAATGTTGTACCCATCAAAAAAAATCCAAAAGGAATTAGAATCTAGACTAATTTCTGAGACATAAAGAAAGTCTACCCCAAGGATTACTTTCCTCTCCCAAATAGTGTTATGGTTATCAACTCTATAGTGGGTTATAAAGTGCTTTCAATGATAGATGGATTTTTAGGATACAACTAGATCCAGATTGCACTAGAAGACCAACACAAAATAGTGTTTACCACACCATGGGGAACATTCTATTATCAATTTATGCCATTTTGTCTCAAAAATGTAGGGGCCACCTACCAAAGATCCATGACCATCATATTTCATGATATGGTGCATGATATTATTAAAGACTATGTCAATGACATATTAGGTACATCAAAGACCAAATTTGATCATCTAGTAGCACTAAGGAGAATATTTGATAGAATGTGTGAATACAAATTCAAGCTTAACCCTAAGAAGTGTGTTTTTGGAGTTACTTTAGTCAAATTATTTGTATTCATTATGTCTCATAGGCGCATTAAAGTAAATCTATCAAAAGTATGAGCCATTATAGAAATGCCACCATCGACCAATTTGAAGTAACTCCATAGTTTTCAAGGCAAGATATAATCTATTAGATTCTTCATATCTCAACTGGCATACAAATTTCACCCATTCACACACTTGATGAAAAAAGGGGTAGAATTTCATTAGGATAATGAATACTATGAATATTTTTATAAATTGAAAGAATATCGATCAAATATGCCTATTTTATTGCTTCCTATAATGAGAAAACCATTTCTACTATACCTATCAGCTATCGATAAATCCCTGGGGGCACTTCTAGCTCAACATGATGATAATGGAAAGGAACATGCCATGTACTATCTAAGTCATATAATGATAATGTATAAGCATAATTATATGCCTAATAAAAAATCTTATTTATCTATGTTATTCATAGCTTAGAAACTATGACATTATATGTTGAACAACAAGACCATGGTAATTTAAAAAGAAGATCTGCTCAATTATATATTATCCAAAATAACTTTACACGGCTGTATGGCTAAATTAATCATATTTATTAATGAATTTTAGATAGAGTGTGTCAATTAGAAAGCCATCAAGGGGAAATTTCTTATAGATTAGCTTGCTAAAGCACCCCTAGTAAATACAGAGCCACTCACATTCTAATTCCTAGATGAATCGATATGACCATCATTGAAATACATCTTAAGGAGAAACAATAGAATATATTTTTTATGGATCATTCACTACATGTGGATCAAGTATAGGCCTTTTATTAATAATACCATAGGGGGATCTAATCCCTAAGTCATTCAAGATTTGCTTTTCTTGTGCCAATAACATGGCCAAATATGAAGCACTTATTATAAGACTTCGATAGGTAGTATAATGGAACATACATCATCTAAGGGTTTATAGTGATTCCTAGTTAATCATCAATTAGGTTATAGACCATTTTTAGGCTAAGGATGACAAGATGGTACCATACAAGGCCATGGTTGACACTCTCAAACAATAGATTGTTGATGTCCAGTTTAAACATATACCATAGACTAGTAAAAGAATAGTAGCTGTCATAGCCACTATTGGATCTTTGATTTAACATATAGATATAACCAAGGAATAATAGTTTCTCATTGAAAATCTAAAATCACTAGATCATGAACCTTTAATCATTGCAATGATTTATGATATTTTTGATCCCATCTCTACTTGGTATTTAGACCTATATGCCTATCTTCATAACCACATTATGCCACTAGACCTATCCTACAAGTAATATAAAACCTTTATCCACCATGCCACATGTTATACCTTACTCAGACCAACCCTATATCACTAGATTTTATATGTAAATCTAATTCATTATTTAACTTTGGTAGAATCTACATTAGCATTATGGGAATTTTATGAAGGAGTATGTGTAACCCACATAAGTGGGATAGTCTTATCCAAAAATCTCTTATGTACTAGGTATTATTAGCTAATGATGGATGTAGATACAAATGCATATGTAAAAAGATGTGATAAATGTCAATGATATGCCAATCAAATTCATGCCTCAACCAAGACTTTGAAACCAATGTTTACACCATGGCCATTTACTACATGGGGATTTAATCTCATTGGGAAAATAAATACCACCTAATTTGATGGTATTAAAAACATTCTTATAGCTACTGAGAATTTCACCAAGTAGGTTGAAGCTATACCCCTCACATAACTATAAAGAAAATTTCCAAATTCATATTCAACCATCTCATTTGTTGTTATGTTGTCCCCTCCGATATTATATCTGATAATGGTAGATCATCAAGAATAAAGATGTCAAATTGTTATGTGTCAAGTAAAAGATCAAACAACATTTTTCCATGGCATATTACCCTCAAGGTAATGGCCAAGCTAAAGCATCTAATGAAACCATTATCAATATCCTTAAAAATATTATCAATAATGTCGGTCACAATTAGCACCTTCAAATATTTCATGTCCTCTAGGCATACAAAACCAATAAGTGCCACTCCATATTTAATTATTTATGGTATTGAATCCATTCTTCCCATAGAGGTATATTTACCTTCATTATGCATCTCATTGAAGCATGTCCTAAATGATGAAGACTATCAAGTAACACACCTGTAAAAACTAGAGTTAGTTGATGAAAAATACTTGTCCACAGTAAATAATCTACAAGCATACTAGAATTGACTCCATGGCCACTATAATCAAAACATCAAACATAGAGAATTTAAATGTGTCATCTTGTTCTTAAATAATACCACAACTAAGAATAAACACAAAGGAAAGTTCAAACCTAACTAGGTAGGCTCTTTCATAATTGTTGAAAATTATGGCGTTAGAGCATACAAGATCACCACACTAGACAAGGATGAACTTGATGAGCTAATGAACATTATACACCTTAAGTATTACTTTGTTTGAGTGACTTGGTGTATTATCTATGACGACCATTTCATTTATACCATAAAATTGACTTTCTTTTTTTTACCATACCATTCTACCATTATATCACTTTGACATTCCACCATTCTATTCTACCATACATTTTCTATTGACTAAGTTGTTTTCACTCTCCCTACCCAACCTATTTGACCTTGGGTCCATTCCAATTAGTTCCATGCCCACTTTCAACATGAAGATTTAGATTAATTTTCAATAGTTATTTCAAGTATTTTAGATAGAGGTTTTATTTTGGAGTAATATGATAGTGGTTTAGAATTTGCATCCTTCATTTCTTATTTTATTTTATACCCAATGTGCCTGACTATAAACACCTTTGGACAAATCAGTATCCCACCATCTTGCTACTAATTATAACCTCTTAGTGGAAAATTAGTATCATTGACTTATGCCATTATTTCCTAGTTATAATTTCCTATGGAAAAACTAAGAACAACACTTGTTTATCATGCCTTGAAGTACCACCTTGCCATGCCTATGCCATATTGTTCCATTTTCCAACTTTGCCTATTTTGTTTGAATTGGTTTTTATACTAGTCAAATTCTTTTGCTGTAAGGTGAAACTATAGTGACTTGAGGTCCCATCCTAAGACTATGTAGGTAGTGATCAATTCATGTTGAGGCTAGCTCAATCATCATTAGCCATGCTCTCACTATTTTGTGAGAAACCTAAGCCACCCTTTCACCATTTTATGAGAAATTTTAAGTTTGAATGCTCTTTCCATTTTATGAGATTGGACTATTTAGTGTCTCATCATTATTAATTGAGTTGAGATACATAGGAAATTCCAAAAATATTTTTAAAACTGATTAAAAAATCCAAAATAATGCCCATTGACCACTTCTTTTCCTTAAAGATTATAGGAACCTTCACTAAGTCACAAAAAACCACTTTTCATTTAGTTTCCCGATCCTTTTTAGCCTTTTATCCCATGGTCTCACCATTTTATGAGCGCATTCCCATATTCTTCTATTACACAATCATGTTTTATTTCTCATCATTTTCTCTATCCCATTTCCTGGGAGAACTACATTTGACCTAAAGTTTTTATTGGATATTACATCTATGGAATTATGTAGGTAGCATCCGCTTGCCTAATACATCTGGAGACATCTCAGCCATCCCCTTCCTTTTCTTTTATTCCCCCATTTTGTTTGTTTTTTAATTGTCTCTTATCATCTAGAGGCAATGTTTATCATCTTATTTGTGTCATGTTGTTTTTACTAAAATTGTGATTAACCTTTATTTTTTTGTTGTTTCTCTCTATTTTTATTTTGTTGGTTTCTTTTCTTTAGTTTTTGGTGTTTTTTTAAATTTTATTTGCCTAATTATTTTCTTTCTTTTTGTGCTTTGATTCAATCTATGTGCATTCATTGGGTGATTCCTTGTGTATTATTCTTAAATCCATCCAAATTTATGCATCAACATTATCATCATGGTTTTTATCATTAGTGCATTATTTTCAATTGAGTATTAGATTTAGAGTTAGTTCTTATGCATATGTCTGCCAAGTCCTCATGGTGTTCTATCATGATGCCTACCATCATGTGCTATAGTAAAAATCATCTCCAGAAGTCTACACAACAATGCAACAACAATATATATCCTTGGTACCAATAACATTCCCAATCTAATCCAAATCATATCCCCAATAGAGTAATTAAATAATGAAATAATTTTAACCTTTGTTAGTTTGAATGAGAATCTCCTTACTATCATGTTTTCAAAATTAATTTTTCTCCTCTAAATCCAATTTTCCATCATATTCCACATCATGTTTTCCATAATCAGGGTATAATTATTATAACTGCCTTTGGGCAAATCATTATATACCATCCCACTTGCCTTATCAATGACTCTAACCACCTTTTGGAAAATCATTGGGTTTCCATCTATTTGAAGGTTAATTATTATAACCATCTTTGGTAAAATCATTCTCTTTATTCTACCCAACTAGGGCATGATTTTATCCTACAATTGATTATAACTATATGTGAGAAAATCATTATTTTCTTTTTGATGATTATAACCACCTTTGGTAAAATCATCTTCTTGTCACCCTAAGCCTTTTTGGATGATTATAACCACCTTTGGGCAAATCATTACCTTTTTTTATCCCACTTATGATGATGACTATAACCACTTGTGGGCAAATATTCTTATTTATCTACCCTTACTAAGGTAGCTCTATATGCCACTGATTATAACTGCATATGGGTAAATTAATCCCTTCCACCCCATTTCATCTTTTTTGATCCACTTATTTCCTTATTTTGAGGGAGCATTTATAGACCCTTTTGCCAACCATTCCCTTGAGGGAGAACCTACATTTCATCTATTGATATTCAAGTTGTAAGCATAAAGGACATTTTCATTATTTGAGAAGATGTTAATATGTTTACATCTTGTAATATCTTCCCAAATAGGGGAAAATTGTAGACACCTAAAAATAGCCACCAATGGCCTTCAACTAGACTTCAGACTGATTCTTACCAACCATAGAAAATTAATCTTAAGAACCAATGAACATCCCAAATTTTCTTTTGAATCATTCTTCAAAGCTCATAATCATGTTGAGACATCCCTAATTGTGGTATTCTATTGTAAGCAACAAAAAAATATCATGGATTCATCTATAATCAACATGCAACATCACAACATGCAATTTGGCCTATAGACCTATTAAGTGGGGCAAGTGCACACATGAAACTAAATAAATTATTATAAATGATTAAAGCCTTATAAAAATTAATTTAAATTCTAAATCAAATCAAATTACTAGTTGAATTATCCATGAGTAATTAATAAATTTATAAAAAAAGAAATTCAAAAATCAAGAATATCCTAGGTTTTCATGATTACCTTTTATGAGCTGTCAAGCCTTTGAAAATATATCACCCATGCCTATTCATTGAAATTAATGATATTTTGACACATTTTAACTATAATAGGGTTAATTAACTCACTTAGGTTAGGTTTTAACCCATTCCATGTTTAAACTACACCTTAACTCACCTTGAATTAGGGTTAATTCCTAAGCCTATAAATACAAGCATTTGCCTCTTCATTTGAAGATCTTGAACATAGTAAAGTTATAATTTAAGTTTTGGTACATGATTCAAATATATAGTGATATAATTCCAATATCATAAGCCAAATCCAACATCAGTCCACAAGCCATGGTGCTAAGGAGAGGATATATCTAAGCTCCATTGCCAAAGACTCTTTGAGCACAAGCTGAGCAAGCCACACAATAAATAATTTGGAAAATTCAAGGAAGGTAAGGAATTTTCAATTATTTGAATTTTAGTTATGTTTTAAATTGGTTTGTTCAATATTCTCCCCATATGATCTAGGCAAGTAAGTGTTAGCTTGTTAGTGTGTTTTTATCCAAGTTTTGTTACTTATTCTAACACTTGATCTAACCTCCCTTCTTGGATTCCTTAATCACAAAGATGAGTGGAAATTTGCATGGATGTACTATTTTTTTGAGTCATTACTATTGATATTAGTGTTTAATTGGATGTTACATCCTCAATCTTTTTCTCCACCTCCAACTCAAGATAATAGTTATGTCCCATATCATGTTGCTAACTAATAATATCTAAACTGAGTAAAGAGGGTCTATGCACCTTGTTAACTTGCTCAAGGGTATTTGCATGCTTATCCTTTATATTTTAGAAATTGATCTTCATATTTTCAACTTTCATTACCTTCTTTCTTGTAAAACTCAACTTAGCTTCAATTTCCTCAAGTATTAACCCTTATATACTTTGCTTGAAATTCTCATATGCTTCTTGAAGGAATTGATCAAAATTGTTTCTATTAATAAGATTTCCAACATTGTCCCTTGCCTTAGATAATTTCAATTCATTTAAGATCTATAAGATGAAAGTTTCATGATATTTATATTTGGGCATCACTACCCTATATGTTATAACCCACTCTCTAGATTCTTGCATTCTAATCACCATCAAATTTAGGGTGTTTGATGCCTCCAATGGTGTCATTAAGTTTAGATGGCTATATCCCTTATTAGTAGTATAAATAATCAATAATTTCAAATTATTTTCATCTTTATTCAAAGAATTAAATAATTAATGTGTCTAAGCTATAGGGGGATCTAATTTTTCCATCATCACCTCAATGGATTTTGGAGCATTATAAAAGTGTAATGTAGATTTTTGACCCTCAATCTCAATTCTTACTAAAATATGGACTATTTGTTGTTGTTCCTTTATTTGTTCTAAATATTGTTCCAAATCCTACCCAACCATCTCTATCCCCTCATGTAATTCTATCATATCATCCTTATGGGTTTTAGCTAGGGACTTGAATTATTTTATATATGGGGATTTACCTAGTTATCTATTCTTCCTTTTGGTTAAGGAATATACTTTTTGTATTTCTTCAAGAATAATCTCCCTCCTAGCTTCATCCCCCAATTTCCTTTTCCTAACCCTTTGAATGTTTCCTAAGGGATTATCAAACAAAGATGTTATTGATGACAATTCTGTGATTTTTAAATTAGGCTTTTAGGAAAACTTTGATCTAAGGTCAACTACCCATGGTGGGATAAATATTTAGGCTTGGTCTATTGTCTATTTATCCTCGACTATATCCTCCACCAATAAATTTTATGATGATTGTTTTGAGGCTCTTTTGAGTAATGTGTCAGGAAGGGAGGGACAAATGATTTTAGAATAATCCTCACTTCCATATTGGGGGAGTGGATGGACTATATATACTTGTTTACCTCTTTTTTCCTTCCTTGAGGATGTGATAGTAGTATCTTGGGAGGAACTGGTGGGAGGCATTGACAAATTTATTTGGGTGTAAAATACATGGAGTTAGGAGTGGATAGTGTTGTTTTAATCTTCTTAGAGGCCTTTTTATTTTTCATAGTTCAGATTGTAGTAGTACTAGAGGGAATGCCAATAGTGGTGGAAATAATATACATGGATGGCACTATGGTGGAAATTGAAATAATAGTGGTAGAAGAAACATCCTCCACTTTTGGAGTAAGAAATAGTGTTTTCAATACAACACTGAGGGGAACTGAACAAAAAATGGGAAAAAAAGAAGAAACTTGGGAAGAAGGGTCTGAAGGCTAAGCCTTATTACCTAATTTATCATCTTTCATTGATGACTTCCCTTTGTCAAGTGTAATGCTAAGTTCCTTTGCTCTTTCTAATTCTTCCTCTTCATCTATGTCTTATTTTATTGGTAAATGTTGGGGACTTAAAGGTGTGAATATTTGAGGTTGATTAGTTGTTGGGTTCTCCATGAGGGGAGGATCCTTTAGAATCCTTTTTTAGAAAATTATGGCTTTGGGAGCTGAGGAGGAGCCTTGTTGAATTGAGGTAGTAGTAATATTTTTCACTGTAGATGCCTATAATGGTGGTGCAACTGGTGATCTTCACCTTCTGCATTAGAGGAGTCCAATTCAATTGGATCCTCTTGAGTTCCTCTATGCTTAACTTCACTCAAAATAGGTTATTTATTTATAACATTCAACATTTGGGAAGCTTTATTATGATTAGTTTCATTTAGACCAGTCTCTCTCTTGATAATTTTCAATAGTGGGGGAGCTTCTCGAGAAGGCTCCACTTATTCCTTTATCTTTTGTTTGGGTATATTACCCCATAAGTCTGCAGTAGTCAATCCTCTAAGGATTTGTAGCTTTGTATGCATATCTTGCACTAAAATTGAAGGTTCTCCTTGAATAATCCTTAAATAATCCTCTTTTAGGCCTTAAAGTTGTCCCTTTCTAAGACTTGGGCATCATACTTTGTATTTAAGAATAGAAAATAATGGTTGTAGGCAACATGTTGGTATGGAATACCAAAGCCTTGGATATGATTTTGTATCTAACTGTGGGAATCCCAATCTCTATGTGGCAAGGTAGGTAATTGATAGTGTTTCCTTTTGTTTCTTACATCCCTAAAATGATTTTTCATCATATATCACATTTTACCTATGATCATATGAGATCCATAAAATGTACCCTTCTTCTACTTTATCAAATCTTCTTCACACTTCACCAAAGTTGATATGCAATGTCTTACTCTAAAAGCTTATCTAGCATGTACTTAGGGAAGTGTATGGGATGGACCTTATAGCCAACAACCGTGATCACCATATAGTCTAGGTATAACCAATAGTCACCCTAAGGAGCCAGTGTATCTTCTATGCTATTTGAAATTTTGGGCAATGGGGCCTCATGGATTGCTTACCATACTTGAGGATACACATCCTATGTAATCTAGGCGATATTATTTGTATACATATATATGTAAATGAACTTTTAGTAATCATAAATACAATTATTTAAAAAAACCAGTAGCTGGGATCCAAAGCTCCCCAAGGTCCCTATATAGTGTGCCCATTATTGCATCGAGAAGATATGACATCATGTAAAAGTAGCTTGCTAAATTGGGCCTTTTGCCTTTATGCAAATATTTTACTCATAAATTGAAACTAATAATCTCTCCCAGGGTGAATGTCATGTTGGACATCATTAACATGTCCAAAAGTGGCACCTAGTCTAGGTGAAGAAAATGGATACTTGGCATGATAGATAATATGTTCAATAGAGCCATCTCGATATAAATCCCCATTATGAATTTAATAATGGGGGTAGGTGAATTTACCTTTAGGACCATAGTATCCTCAAGAATAATCCATGAGCTTAAAATCTTCTCAATTGAACTATGCTTATTCCATGTTACCACCCTGTGTTTATCAAATATTACATCTAAAATTAGTAGAGATAAGTAACTTTAGAAATCATCACCATATATGAAATCCTAGATTGTCTAGTGATCCATGTGATGTAGGAAGGTGTTTTAAGTCACCCTACAGTGAATAACAAGTAATGCAATAAGTTAATACATGACATGACCTTGAGCTTGGTTGTCATGAAGTGCAATTCTTATGTCTTAAGAGAGTGAGTATGTAACTAATTGGTGATATATAGGTGATAAGTTTCCTTAATTTGAAAATATATTGACAAAATCAATGACACCCCATAATTTTGAGTGGTTAGTATACCTATTGTTGAAGATTGATGTGTTAAACATCATGTCTATAAACTCTATGGAATTATTGATGGAGAATGGGGATGGTGTCAGTATTCCTTTGAAGCTCTGAGATGATGAAGCCACTAAAATTATCTGGTTTTCTCAAATTTAATTTTCTATAGTGTGAAAATTCCTTTTCATTGGTTTTTTATTTTCAATGGATTCACAAGTGGCGAGGGTTATTTTTCATAGAGTAGAAGGTGAACTCAATTTTTTCTTGTAATCAAATGAACATATCGATGGTTGCACATTATTGATATAGCATTTTGCATTCAATTCTAGTTCATGTACTTTTAATGTCCAACATTCATATGTTTGATAGACCTACATAATTTAAATCTCATTAGTTTAGTTAATGGAGAAGACACGTCTTTTACATATTTTTTCCAAGTGTATTGAAGTAGTTATGCTTTATCGACTAAGTATAGGAGATTTTTGGTAGTCGAGAATCAAGAGTCATGAGTCAAATTCCATGTTGGGACTGAGCCAATAATTATTATGAACTAAAGGATTCAAACACAAATCTCAAATAAAATGTCTGAATACCAAATCCTTTATAAAAAATTTTAAACAAAAGTTCTAAACAAAACCTCCAAAGTGCACAAATATGATGAAGAATGTTATAGATAAATTATCCAAAAAAAAGTCTTGAGCAAAAATTTTGATATTAAAAATCTTGAATAAGGAGTTCCAAATAAAAACCAATTCCTTCAAAACATCATTCAAAAAAAATTCCCAATATGTAAATTCTGATGAAGAATGTATGAAATCATAAATGCATCATGTTTATAAATCAATCCTAACTCAGAGAAGATAGATCATACCATACACTTCTAATTAGGGACACATTTGTTAAGTAAGAACATGAAAAATATGGGGATCCACTATACTTGATTAGGGAATATATTATCATAATACACAGTGTCAGGGAGGGTTAAAAAGCCTCCAATTAATAAAAATCACACAATAACCCTAAGGGAGTCATGTGTTTTGATATCTCACTAAACTAATAATAAGTAAAATTAAATCTAATCTAGTGCTCACCAAAGCTTGTGGCACAAAGTGGGGGTTAGAAACAATAAAAGTAAACATGCATAAGAGACATATACTCATGTCAATGTATATATAATACTAATGCATGGAAGATAAGTACAATTGCATATCTATCTACTCTTATAAAGGAGGAACAAAGTTAGGAATACTTACCTTTGAATATAAATCCACTGAGCCTCAATCTCTCCCTTGGCCAAGGTGTTTTGCAAGAGATTATTGTGGTATGTAAGGATAACAAATAAAAATAATCTCTATACTACACAACCTATCAATGCATCTAAAAGAATTCTCCAAAAGATAAGATCTATATCTCCAAAAAAAATATGAAACCCTAATCTTACTCTTTTAAGTATATTGGTGGATAAGTGGATACATAATAAATCTTAGTTATTATTCTCTTATCTAAATAATGACAAAATGATCTTGTATATATAGATGAATTTGACCCTAAACCCTTCCAAAAATTTTGAATGATAGGGTCATCCCAGTCAACTTAGAAAATTTTCAAACAATAATTCACTAGGTCACCAAGATTTAACCTAGTTCCCAAGTGAAAATCACCCAAAACTATAAAGGGTCGACCTAGTCAACTGAGTATAGCCAACTAGCAAAAGGGGATTTAGGTGAGGAAAAGGAGGATAAAGTGTGGGAAATGATTGGAGAGGGTAAAATAGAGAAGATAAATCTTAGGTATAAGGTTTTTAGAAGACAAGTGTGTAGATAACAAGTGGAAAGAGTGATAACAATCCTAGAAAGCACCAATGGTCTGCCCACCCCTTTCCTAGTGTACCCTTTAAGGCATGCACTTAGAGAGATTAAGAATTGATTGGCTCTTGCAAGATAAAAAGTGTCAATAAGTGATAAAAGTTTGAAAATATTATGTGTATATATATGCCCCACTCAAATCTCATCACATGTCACGTGAGTGTAACAAGGGATGATTCTTCAAAAATAGAACATGATAACACATAACACTGGTGCTAAGTAAAGTATATTAAGAAATAAATAACACAAATGAAAGGACAAAATTAAAAATTACATACCTTTACTTACCTTAGTGTTGTAGATAAAAATTTAGACTACAAGACAAGTGAAGGTATCCAAATGTAAAGAACATTAGCCAAACATGTAGAAGTTAGTGCAAAAGATAGCCAAAAATAGAAATTTTTAAAACATAGCCATATATTAGTGGAAAGGATTCTCTATGACATCATGATTCTATAAAATTTTATGGTTTAAAAAATGGATTAGTAGAAATAAATATGTAGGCAAAATAAGGAATTTGACAAAAAATATTTGAAAGATTAAGATTTTTGAAAAGTTTAAATAAAGTTAGAGGGAAGCAATTTGTTATTTTTGACTTGTTGGGAGAGAAAAAGAGCTCTAAGAGACCAAACAAGCTAGGATGGAGAGGAGATGATAGGTGAGATGAGAGGGACTCCCAGTGATGGCAACAGGTGTAGCATAGGTAGGAAAAATGAGAATCTCATAATAGTTTTTAAATATTTTGGTGATTTTAAGTGTTTTTTAGAAATGTGTAATTTAAAACATTTATAAACATCAGAATGAACCCAAAATAGATGATAAGGGTATGAAAAACCATTTACGGAAATAGGTTTGAAGGGTTTGGATAAATAACTACCATAAGGCATTTATTACTCAAAATGTAAGGGGTCGGTGGGTGAAAACAACTAGGTTGACTGAGTCAACCTAGTAGGCTAAAATTTGGCAAAATCCACACTGCCAACCTAGTAGGTATGTGCTGATGTAATGTGGTTTTCAGATTATTGACTTAGTACATTACTACTGATGTAGTATAAAAATACACTATGACAACTTAGTAATAAGAGGAGAAAAATAGAGGGGTTGACTTAGTTTATGAAGTTAATCAAGTCAAAATAAGGAAATTTTGGTCAAATTAGTGTTTGACCAAGGGACCAAAATAATACATAAATGCATGCAAGAGGTTGAAAGAGTGCCAAAAGGGCCCAAAATAACCAAGTGAAGGATAAAATGGCCAAGTAGGCTAAAAATAGGTCAAATTGATTAATAATGACTAAATTAAAGCAAATTAGGTTTATTTTTGTTAAAAATTAAAAAATAATTTATTTTGATTATGAGTGACATGGAAGATCTAATACATCTTTTATTATTTTATGGTTATAGGGATGGCTTAGATTTTGGCACTTAGTGGATGCATCATGTATTCTAGACTTATTAGAGTGATTGTCTATTAAGGATAGAGCTAGATTGATCTCATTAGGCCTAAGAGGCATAGTAGACATGTGTAGGATTCTTTTGAGTTTAGATTTGTTAGTCATGTTCCTGAGAGCTTGGGAATAGTTGACTAACACATTCAGGTGGGAGGTGGAGGGGATACCATAAAGGTAGGTATCACATTAGATAATGTTCATGCTATCCTAAGATTACCCATATCAAGTACACCCATGGCAATGGGAGTACCTAATAGTTAGGAGGAGAGGAGAGCCTTAGCCATATGAGTGATAGGCTTGGAGAGGATATACCTTAGATTGAGAGTGAATATGTTAAATGTATATACCTAATAGATTATAGATATCCAAAAATATGTGATAGTACTTGTGATAGCATGGGTGTGGTGTCATAAGTTAGATGGCAAGGTACCACTATTTGTGATAACCATGTGCTAGACAATGTTAGAGTAGAGGGTGTTATATGACTTGAGATCTATCATCTAGGTAAAAGTAATGCATGAAATTTATGGAGGGTTATCTATAGGGTATACGTCTATAGGAATAATTATATTATTGATGACATAGATATATCAGAGGTTTCCCATGTATTGGCCAATTGGGTTGCCCCATGCGATTAATGATAGGTTCTCTTGGGTTTAGAGATAGAGATAAGACTAAGTAGCAAAATCTATGCCCCACATGCCAGTGTTACAAACGGTGAGACAAGTAGATATTTTATGGTATCCATATGGGAGCATCACTATGATATGTCCTAGCTAGGAAATAATAGCACTAGCTTTGGCATGGATAGAGGTGATAGGGTACTATATTTGGTGGATGGATCTGCATCTAGTGTTATGAGTACTAGGATAAATGGGATCACCTCACCCAGTGGTGCTGATAGTAGTGACCAAATTTTGGTCCTAGCATATGAGAGAGCTAAGGGGTAGAGGAAGACTAGGGCCACTAGTTATTAGGCTGGTACTCAGGGCATGACATGAGAGACTATGGATAGGTCAAGCATGATGGGTATTAGAGTAGGAGGAGATGGATGTGAAGGCAAGAATGCCAAAGGTACCACCCCCAAATCTATAGCAAGAGGAGTAATAACCATCACAAACATGACATTAATATAGGTAGGAGAAGAAGAGATTAGAGACTATCACCATTCTAGATGACCCATCAAGTGGGCTAGGATAGAGATGGGAAATAGAGAGACCACTCATGCATAGCTTGAAATGGGTATGAGTTGAAACTTTGGGGTTTGATTTTGGGAGGTGACTAACATATGAGGTTCTTAGAGGGTGTGATGATGGGGAGACCATGCTAAGAGTCATGCATATGATAAGATATTAATAGCTGACACACAACTCGGTAATAAAAAATATGGTTAAATTTTGCTAAAGTTTATTTGATATAGACTAAAGATAGATAAATTTATTTTGAGATATATCAGTTATCTAATATCTATTTGGTTTGATTTTTTTAGGTGTTGTAGAGGATGAGGAGACTAGATGGGGGTCCTTAGTGAGGGGAGTGTTGATGCCTAAATGTGTATCATAGGTGCCCAGAGTGTTTAAGAAACACTTCTCATTTTTGAATTCAAATAACTCAATGCATGAGTTATAGGTTATGATAATTTTATTATCTGTTGGTGGAATAGAGGAAAAACAAGTGACTATTTCACAATATTTATAATGTTTGGTGGTTGGGAGCCACCGTGGCCAAATAACATATCTATGTAAAACATGTAGTATGCTATGCTAAATATGGTGATTTATGATCAAGAAATAATCTAATAACTAATCTAAGATGGATATTTACAATTATAATTAAACTAGAGTAATTTGATTTAAAAAGGGGCAAAAGGAAGTGTAGGGCAGAAAGTAATGTCATTGATCTTCATTCCAAACATCATGACAAAGTTTAGATTTCATCTAGGCATGCACTTAACCAATGTGTAAAATGAAATAAATTAATCCCAAATCCTATCACACATCAGGCAAACTCCTAAGGAAGGTGGAAATAATGCAAATTAGAACCTGATTCACTTTAAATATTTACCCCTACAAGTAAACAACATTAGCCCAAATGCAAGAAGAGTAAAGGAAATGAAATGAACCTAAGAAATTTCAGTCAACCTAGTATTGAAATAAGTTAACGACTCTGTAATTAGATATACACACCATGAATTCATAAGAACCATTCAAATCTAGAAATCATAACAAACAAGTGAGAAAGAAGCCATGATGACAATGAACACAAGTAAATACTAGACAATATTTGTATAATTCTTTACTTATATTAATTTCTCCTATTTTACAAAGTAATTTGGCTCTAAGAACTCACTCTTTTTTGTAATTGACAATTCTCCTTTTATAAGATAAAATTTAGTATGTCAGTTAGTCTCATCTAATTACATTTATACAAGTGTATATGATAGGTGTCCTTTCTGTTGCATTTTAGAATAAATGACCTTTTTCTTTTAATATACTAGTTTATAGACAATGTGCTCTTACAAATTGCACATGTCTATACAAAAGAATATCCTATTTCAAAATATTATACAAAGCTATTTATAAAAGGAATATTATTATTTCATTGATCTTTGGGACCCTTATGTTGAAATTTTGAGTTACTATTGTAGGGTCGTCATTGTTTTCTAATCCTACTCAATACAGGCATGGTCCTATCATCAAGTTACTTGATGATATAGGAGAGGTCCCCCATCTTCACTACAAATCCTTTTTAAAATTCTCACCCATGGACTCTAGATTGACTTAATTTTACACAAATGAAAATATAGCCTCCCTCGGGTTAATTATAATTCTCATAGGGTTTGGATATGGTCTTTACCTCACTAGGGAATTCTTATAGGTTTCAACAGTTCTCTAATGGCAGTGTCTAGTTCAAACATTATGAGCTTAGATCCTAATATTTACATTACCAATTCTATAGGGTCTCTAGTTTGGCCTATTGCACTCATATGGATATGACATGGCATTTACATGACATCCCCATGTGTTTCTCTAAATTTTCACTAATTACATACAAATGAGAAAGAAACTAAGGTTAAGAGGATATGGGTTTGATGTTACCCGGATTTAGTGCGCAACGTATCCAAGCCTTGTGGGAGCTCCTCTTTGTCTATGGAGGAAACACCTATAGTAAGAATGAAACTTAAAAAAAAGATGTTAGAAGAGGCTATGGTGGACTACCAAGCTACGCGCTTGGTCCCAGAAGCATGAAGCTCCTTAAGGGATGGCAGTTCACTGTTTAAAGATAAAAGTATTGTAAAGGAAGAAATGATAAATGACTAAAGAAATAGAAAACTAGATGATGTGTACCTATTCCCTATAGTCTATGTATCTTAGAATGATACAGAAGGCTGGCTGAAGGTTCTGTCTAGTCTAGATAGGTTGTTTAATGTCTTTTTGGTTTGCTGGTTCAAAACACAGTCGTCGACGTCGGTGGGTCTACCAAGGTTGGTCAAGTAAATAGTGCCGACGTCAGTTTGGTTGCTGATGTTGGTTAGGGTTGTCAGCCTTAGATGAATTTTAGAGTATTTCTAGGATAGATAGAGGGGTTTCTAAAAGTTTAGAGGTTGGTGCAGGGTTGTGAGAAGGTGAATGAGGTCTGAGGAAGGATATAGGTGGAGAGTTGGTGTGCAAAAGGGGTGAGAATAAGGGGAAGGCCTTTCAGCCCCTCCATGAAAGAAGTCAGGCCTCTTGATAGTATTTATAAATATTAATGAAAACTAATTGACAATATATTCTAAAACACTGAAATGAAAACTAGAGTACTTAGTTTTATAGGGTGAAGAACCAGAGGTGTCAAAATAGTGATTCCCATTGTGGCTGATGTGACCAATATTGTGAGCCAATGAAGCAAACATGGATTACTTCAATTCATTAGCTTGAGGTCCCCATACAATATTTCAATCCAGTCTCTAGAATGATTTGTGTAGAGATTTGGTAGCCAAGAGAATGATAGTCAAGTTCTGGTGCTTGAAATCTCAAAGTGTGCATGCGAATGTGTGAAAAGGTGGGGTTAGCTCAATGTTAGAGCTTGGCTTATGTAACCAACATCGGTGATCCCACCGGCATCAGCATAGGACTATCGACATCGGATGTGGGTTGACTGATGTTGATGGAGAGAGAATAGGTAAAAGGGCTATTTTTAGCTCTTTGCTCATTTTTCCACTTGCCAAGTGCCTTTTCCATTAGAGAACAGTAAAAACAAGGGCTTATGAGGCACGAGAGTTGGTTAGGGAGTTAAGATGGGATGAGAATAGGTCATGGGTAGTTAGGATTTGGAGGACCTAGTCTCAGGCTGACTCATAGGCTAAGAAATGGTCTTAGGGTGAGGTGTCCAAGGTGAGGTAATTAATTTAAAATAAGTAGTTTTTAAATTAATAAGGTGTGCAAGTGTGGGTTAGGAGTGTTAACATTTAAAAGGGGACCAAGGGGGGGTTGACATGATATTAGTGTCTACATTTACCCCTTTTTGTCTTGTGGTTTGTTTTGATGAACTGCAAGACAAAAATAGATGTAGGTTGCCCCAGGAATGGGGTGAGGTATTCCCCCTCAAAGTGGGAATCGAGAGAAGGTAATCCAAAATTGGGTGCTAATTTGATAGGTAGTGGATGGGTAGGATGAGGTTGGAGTGTGAATACTGTAATAGTTGAGATTGCGCGTATACCACTTCACTTGATAGGTAGGTCAAATTGTCATAGGCAAGGTCAAGGAGGACTAAAATCGAAGTAATTGGTCCCCAGCTTATTAATGGTAGCTGATTGGGTTAAAATGATCAAAGCTATAGCTCTAATGGTTGAGGAGGACTAAAATCAAAGTAATTGGTCCCCAACTTATTAGTGGTAGCTGATTGGGTTAGATTAATCAAATCTATAGATCCAATGGCTGAGGAGGACTAAAATTGAAGTAATCGGTCCCCAGCTTATTAGTGGTAGCTAATTGGGTTAGATCGATCAAAGTTGTAGCTCTAATGGTCATCATGTTCCAAGTATCCAAGATAGGAACTGCTCTTAGAAAACACAAAAATGTCATAGATATTGGGGATCAACTTAGTCTCGATCTGATAATAGGTATGAGGGGTGCGTATAATTTTCTAATTATTCGTGAGGTAGCATATGCAATCAAAATAACCAAGGCAAAGTTGTCTCAAAAGTGGTCATGGTCTAAGGAGATAGTCATGATCTCCAAGGTCGTTTGTCAAGTTAGGCTGAGATATAAGTAATCTCGAGTGTTGTTTGGTGTGGTTAGGTTGAGATATAAGTGATCTCAAGTGTTGTTTATTGTGGTTAAGGAGATGTATGTGATCTCCAATGTGCCCCATGAGAAGTCTAAGGTGACTTTTATAGTGTCAGGGTTGGTTATTTAGTCATGATTTTGGGCAGTTTTAGAGAAGACCTATGTTTTTAGGTCACTGATGTTAGTTAGGCCACTAATGTCAGTTATTAGAAATACATTATTTTGTTGATGTTAGTAGAATATCAGTTGATGTTGATGGCCTAGGGTATAATTTTGTTGACGTTGGTGGCCTAACAAATCTAACAAAAGCAGATTAGCAGCCCACCAAAAGTCATTTATGACTTTTGAAGTGTTGAAAAAGAGAGCTCTAAGTTTTTGAGTGATAGAGACCTCCTATTTGTTCATGTTAGTAGTGCTAGGTGTCAGGGTGTGAGTGGTGAGGAGTGTTGGAGTGTTTGTGAGTTTTTGAGAGCATTGTGGGCCACTGGTGATTGGATTGAGGAGACGAGATAGATGAAGATGGTAGATGTTAGAGGAGGCCCTGTAGGAGGACCACCACCACTGGCACCCATTATACCACCTCGGTGGTGATGATGAGATGAGGTAGGGTGTGTTATTTGAATTTGTGATTGGTTTTGAATTTGATGTTATTTTTGTAATTTTTTGAGTTTTTAGCGATAGATCAGGGGAAAAAGGTGTATTAGAAGGGTTGGTAGGTTAGGTAGGGTACTTTAGGTAGCTTTAAGAGTGTTTTGTGGGGTTTTTAGGGGTGAAGTGGGGAATCCCTAAATTTTAGGGCTCACCCTGTTCGGTCCTAGGGCTAAACCAATCACTGACATTGATAGTGCCACTGATGTCAGCTGACAAAGTGATTGATGTTGATCAATATGACCGACATCGGTCACTTTTAGCTACTGATGTCAGTAAGTTAGATGCTGACGTCGATTAGGTTAGAGCCATCATCAGTACCCTAACCGATGCTAGTTGCCTATGGAAGGTTGTTTAGGCCTTAGAAAGGTTGAAAATGATAATCTAGAGGGCCTAAGTCATGCCGATGCAATCCCAGATGTGGTGATGGGCATATAGGTTTGTTTGATGGGAAAGTGTAATTCAATTGTAGTGGTTATGTGGTGATTTAGCTGAGCTAACCCTAGAAGACCCTGTGTTAATTGAGTGCTGCTTACATAGCCCATGTGAGGGGCCCATGCCGATGTAGTTCTCCCAAAAAGGGAAAGCAGAGGGTAGGTTATGGATTGGGTTTGACTAGGTTAGGTCATGGTTAAAGGTTAGATGGTTAAAAAGACTAAAAAATGAGATAGTTGATAGGTGGTGAGCTTAGGGTTTAGATAGTTGGTTCATTAGGTAGATGAATGAATGAATGGCTGAGCTAACCTCAGAAGACCCCATGTCAATTGAGTGCTACCTACATAGCCCCTATTTTAAGGGCCTCAGGCTAATGTAGTTCTCCCAAAAGGGAAGAAGAGTCAAAGAGGTTGTTAGTTATTAGCATAACATTTGCTAATGTTGTTAGATGTGTGTTGGTTAGATGTAGGCTAGGCAGACATTAACACTACGAGATCATCTCCCTACATTGTTGACGTGAATGTGTTGAGACATCATAGGGGATGAGTGGGCACATATGGCCATTGTAGGGCTCAGCGGGTTGTGGTGATATTGCCAAGTTACCAGGGATGTCAGTTTGATGGTGGCATTGATCGAGTGGTGGGATCATACCACCAACACCTTTCACCTGTCGACTGGAGAGTTGACTGTTATAGTGGAGGATGTGTACCAAATTTTGTGGTTGCTAATACATAGGGTAGAGTTATATGCATGCTTGAGAGAGGAGCATGACATTCATATGGTTACATTGTTTAGGGAGCACATTATTGAGGTGACCTACCATTTAGTGAGTTTTGCCTATGAGCCTATTTATGCTGTAGATGAGGATGAGCATCGACTAGCCATCCTGATGATGATCGACATCACTGTATATGCCCTTCCTAATGCAGAGGGAAGGAGATTCCTAATCTTGATGATTGGGGTTTTGGCAAACATGTTAGGGGAGCAGATAGTTTTTATGTGGGCTCTAGTATTTTTAGCTCAGTTATATAGGGAACTATGGGGGATTAGTCGATAGTGGTGGTATAGCCTATGTGTGGGTCACCTCCTGCACTATTGGGCTTATGAGCATATCATGGTTACATGACCTCTTGGCCTCCCAGTAGAGATCTAGGCTGGCTTCAGAGTTGGTTTCAAGTGGTGGGGAGAGGTCATGGCATAGACACATGTGGATGCCATCATTTGAGATATTGACTATTACAAGGGGTATTAGATTCCCTAATCCTAGTGGATATCATTTGGAGGCTATACTTGTTATATTTGGCATTTAGAGGTCAGGTAGAGTAGTTAGTGGGGGTTCAAAGCCTACGATGGGTGAGGGGTAGGTGAGCTGGCGAGCTTGAGAGAGTTTTTACTGAGAGAGTGTGGCACCAGTATGGGTTGTTATAGGATGTGTCACCTACTCTCCCACATTATAGATGTGATGATATTGAGGTGCCCATCCCACTACTAGAGGAGATAGAGCAACTAGATTTTGAGGAGATACCTACATATCTAGGTGTGGTAGATCCAAGGTGTATGATGGCCTACTTGGCTTGGTGGGTAGGTCACTATGCTGTAATTCAGAGGGGACCACCTCCTGATCTGTAGGTGGTCAACAAAGAGATGGATGCCACCATTCAGGGGGCATAGGTGGCAGTGCTTTAGGGATATGTGACAATTTTGATAGTGCAGGTGGTTGCCTTGATAGGGTAGGTTACTACATTGTAGGGGTAGTTATCTACAACCCAGGCATAGGTATTGGTAGGGTAGGGTTTTGGAGGGCAGGGCCCTATTCAACTACCACCATAGCAACTAGCTTAGCCACCACCACAACAGCCACTGTAGCCACCAGTTTAGTAGCCACCTCAGCCACGACCATAGAGTTTTCTATAGGGCATGGCATCAGGATCGATGGGTCTACTACAGACTATACCTATATCTAGGTACAATACTATGTTGGATGAGATCGTGTATTATGAGGGTGCCATCAGGGAATTTCTATAGATCCAATGATATTCTAAGATGCTAGCTCAATAGAGATTTGTGTCACATGCCACTACCTCTAGTTCTCAGAGACAATGACAGTCAGAGGGTGGAGACAATTCAGCATCTTCATGACCACCACCACCACCACAGCCTTGAGGTGTTTGTATTTAGTTGAGGTATATATATATATATATATATATCGGTCTACGTACCATTGACATGAGATGTACATACATTTTGAGAGAGGCATAGATATATTATACTATTTCAGATTTTTTTTTGATGTATACCTTCATTTAACAGTTATATATATATATATGAGATGTTTGAGATATTGACATGTTATAGATGTGACTTTGTGTTAGTTGTTTTGGTTATGTTAGTGTTTTTATCATTTCCCATATGTTTGATGGTACATGCTTGAAATGATGAGTGTATGATGATGTTATAGCCTTTTCCATATTGTGTGATGGTGTATGATGTAACATAGGTTATGTGGTTTTTCATCCTTAGCAATTTTCCATATTGGTGATGGTGTATGCTAAAAATGAAATGAGTTTATTTATGCTTCAACAAGTTTCCATATTGGTGATGGTATATGCTTGACATAAATTGTGTTTGGTTGATAGTTTCCATGTGTATTGTTTTCCATAGAAACTAATGTGAATGGGCTATGATAATTTATATAACACAAATTGGTATTTGCATTAAATAAATCATGATGCTATGTTAGTGGTTTAGAAAATGTTTTGGTTGTATTTTATCAAAAACATTTGATGTTATTTATGATAAAATTGAATTGAATGTTAGATTCATAACTTTATAGTGAAAATTATGAGATGACAATATGCGAGCATATAATTTTAAGACACTACGTCCTAAAAGATAAATTGGCATGTGAAAAAGGTGTGTAAGAAGTGAAAGGCGCATTGCTCTTTCATTGACAAGGACCATAATGATATCATAGATAGGGTTTTTGCAAATAAAATCCCCATTCATGCATTACATTGTTGACCATTGGTTTTTGTTAGAGAAGTACCCTAATCACTTGACGTTAAATGAGCTCAAAATCCCTTGGGTATTTTGGGGTAATAGGTGTGATTATGTGATATGTGAGGATAGCATAACCCTTTTTAGCAGGGATCACTTTGCCCATTTTATAGGTGACCCTGAGAATGACTACAGGCAAGTCTATGACTTAATAATTTCTCATTCAGTTATTTTTTTATTGGGTAGACTGATCAATGCGAGAAGTCTACTTGGGGATGTTGTTTTTGTTTTGTGGTAATGTGAAGCTAATCGATGCGGGAAGATTTTGAGAGGGTATTATTTTTGTAACGAAATTTGGGCATAGCCATCCTTCGAGGGAGTGGTCTATATTTTGATTTGTATGTTTTGATTTCTTTGAATAGCTGTCCTTCAAGGGAGCAGTCTATTAATTACAACAATAATGTAGCTGTCCTTTAAGGGAGTAGTCTCCATTTATAGTTTATGACCTTTTAATATTTTGTTAGGCATCCCAATTTTATGTTTTTTTTTGTGAACTAAACTTTTAGTCATGGACTAGATGATAGAGGTTTAGGGGTTTCGCTTTTATTAGGACAAAGAATTAATTCTTAAAAAAGGGTTAACTAATTTTTTGTAAGGAAAAAGGGTTGAAATAAATAGGAATGAGGATGACGGTGGTTGCTCAAGGGATGAGCTCAAGTTAAACATCAAGTGAATGATTACTTGGTTAACAGTAAAATGGTCGCAGATGCAAGGCATTAAGGGGCTCAAGTTCTGGCTGGCCTTCGAGAGAAGATAGACTATAAGTGCCTGATCCATACTTGTGCATTATTATATAAGGTCCAAGCCAATTAGGAGCAAGCTTGCCTCATTTTCTTCTTTCCATATTGGTCACGTGTTTTTTTTCTTTAAGGATGAGATATCCAATTTTGAAATCTCGCTCTTTCAAATTTTTGTTGTAGGCACGCTTGATGCGATCTTGGTAGATATGAAGATGATTAAGAGCGGCAAGATGACGTTCATTGAGTAACTCGAGTTGTGTTAATTGATCTTGATGAAATTCATCATTAGAGAGCATGTCATGTAAGGAGATGTGAAGAGAATGTATTTGTTCTTCAAGAGGTAAGACAGTCTCGATTCCATACACTAAGGAGAAAGGTGTAGCACCCGTAAGGGTTTGGATTCTAGTGCGGTAGGCCCACAAAGTGAAGGGAATGTGAGTGTGCCAATCCCTTCCAGTGTTGTTGACCACCTTCATTAGGATTTTAGTTAGGATTTTGTTAGAAGCTTTTGCCTATCCATTTACTTGTGGATAGTAAGGTGAGGAGAAGTTGAGTTTGATGCCAAAAGAATCGCAAAGATTTTGGATGGTTTTGTTTTTGAAAGATTTGCCGTTATTAGTGATTATCTTGTGAGGTACACCAAAATGACAAATGATGTGGTGGTTAATGAAGTCAACAATTTTTTTGGCTTTAGTGGAGATGAGGGGAACAACTTCCACCCATTTAGCAAAATATTTAATCACTGTGATAATAGACTAATGTCAGAGAGATGAATGAGGGTTAATCTCACCAATTAGATCTAATCCCCATTGTGAAAAGGGCTAAAAATCCTTAGCAACTTGTAAAGCGTGGCTAGGGATGTGAAGTAGGTTAGCATGTTGCTGGCATTTGATACAATGCCAAACATTGTCACTGTAGTCTTGGTTAAGAGTGGGCCAATAATAGCCCAGGTGGAGGATGCGATTTGCAACTGAGTTACCACTAAAATGTCCTCCACAAATCCTATCATGGACTTGTTTGATGGCATGAGATGTCTCAATGGTGGTTAGGCATTAGAGAAGGATGCTGTCAAAACCTCAAAGACCCCTTAGCATGGTGTATCAAGCAGTACTCTTGATAAAAGCCTATCGTCCATTGCTAGAGAGGTCAGGAGGAATGATAGAATAAGTCAAGTAGTCAACAAGTTGTTGATACCAAACATCATGTGGATGAGAGTCGATATTGCCAACAAAGTTGATGTCAGTTGAGATATATGAGGGCAATGCCAAATGGTGTACCGTGACATAGCTTCTTGAGGAAGTAGATGAAGATGGGATGTGTGAGGTGAGAGAGGCCATTGTGTCAGCAAACTTATTCGTAGAGTGAGGAACAGTTTGCAAGAGATAATGGTTGAAAGATCTTAACAATGTGTCAACACGGTGTTTATATCATTGAAAAACTTTGTTTTTACAAAGATATGAATTTTTAATCTGATTAATGACTAGTTGCAAGTCACTGAAGATATTGATTGTCTTAATACCCAAGAAAATGGTAGTTTGAAGCCCCAAAATTAAGGCTTCATACTCAGCCATGTTATTGGTGCATTCAAAGTCAAGTTTGAAGGATAGAGGCATGGGCTCACCCTTGTGAGAGATGAGAATGACCCCCACACCCCCACTGAGTTGACATTTAGATCCATAAAATAACATTATCATTTGATAGGGGATGTCATCGGTGGATAGCATGGCAATAGACTCATCAGGAAATTCACAGTTAGAGGGTTGGTTATCAGGTAAAGGGGCATCTGCTAGTTGGTTAATGATTGTTTGCCCCTTTATAGACTTTTTTTGAATGAACTCCAAATCAAACTTAGTGAGAATAATGAGCCAATGAGCCATACATTGGTTTTGGTATGGCTTGGAATGCATGTATTTGAGAGGGTCAGTGTGGGTGATGATGTAAGTCTTATGGTTGAGGAGATAGTGGCAGAGTTTGGAGGCGGCAAAGACTAATGCCAAGCAAAGTTTTTCAGTATGAGTATACTGAGTTTTGTAGTCAATGAGTGTTTGAATTATATAATAAACCAACTACTCATGATGTTGTTCATCTCGATGCGTGATCATGGCACCTAAGGAATGATCTATTGCTAAAATGTAAAGATAGAAGGGTTGGTCATCTTTAGGTGGAATAAGGACTAGTGGAGAGATGATAGCATTTAAGAGCCTCAAAAGCCTCTTGACAATCCTTATTCCAATTAAAGGAGACATCCTTTTTGAGGAGGTGATGGAAGCATTGGCATTAGTCAGATAGCTATGAGATGAAGTGATGAATAGATTAAAGCTTCCCTTGCAAGCTGTGAAGTTATTTTAGGTTAGTTGGTGGGGGCATCTCGAGTATGGCTCGAATCTTAGCTGGATCTACCTCAATGCCATGGAGAGAAATGATGAAACCCAAAAGCTTCCCTAAGAGAACCCCAAAGACACATTTCTTGGGGTTGAATCGAATGTTATATTGTAGTAGGTGAGTGAATATTGTTTTGAGAATGGTTAGGTGGTCATGGTGAAGTTTGGATTTCCCTAGCAAGTCATCCACATAGTCTTCCATGATTTTGTGGAGGAGATCATGAAAGATATAAGTCATGGCGCATTGGTATGTAGTGTTTATGTTTTTGAGGCCAAAAGGCATGACCCTATAGCAGAATGTCCCCCATGGGGTGATGAAGGTGGTTTTATGTTAATCTTCTAGGGAAATCAAGATTTGGTTATATCCTAAAAACCCATCCATGAGGGATAGCATCTCATGACCAGCTGTAAGATCAATAAGTTGGTCGATGTTTGGCAAAGGAAAGTCATCCTTTGTGCAAGCTAGGTTGAGGTCACAATAGTCAATACAAATTCAAATTCCCCTTATTTCTTTTGTGACAGGGACAATGTTTGACACCCATTATGGATAATCAATGGGTTGGATAAATGAGATGGAGAGAAGACGTTGAAGCTCCTCTTTGTCAAGGAGTGCGATCTGAGGATGCATCTTGTGAAGCTTTTGCTTGATAGGCTTAGCTTCATGGTTCATGATGATGTTGTGGATGACAATGTTGGGGTCAATACCAGGCATATCACTATAGGACCAAGCAAAGGCTTTGCTATGATTTGTAAGGAATGTGGTATAGTTGATTTGTTCTTGGGCATCTAAAGATTGACCAATCTTTAAAATGTGAGGAACATCAGAAGATGGGAGATTAGTGTCAATAGTTGATTCATTTAACATAACTTATGTTTCTGAAGGAAGTGATCATTGTATGAAAGAGTCATCTGCACCCAGGTAGGTGAGTATGGCATCATCATCCAGACATTGGACAATGTTGATGCTAGAAGATTCATCATCTATCATGTCTGGATAAATGAGAGAAAGAGACCTTGATGCCCCACCTAGTTGATAGGTTAGGGGTTCCAAGTGAATGGAATTTATGAAAAAAAAACTAAGAGGGATGGAGACCACTGACTCTGTAGGTGAGGGTGGGGGAATAGGTGAGGTTGGAGGAGAATAATTTATGACAGTTTCATGGCGAGGGATCTTAGAGGGTTTTATAGGTTCTTCAAAACCCATGCCATGTCATTTCTTGGCATTTTTTATTGCCTCATCATTTGGAGGCTCAATGGGCTTGTGGGGACCTTGTTCATAACACCCAAAGCCAAAACCCTTCCATGCACAAGTGAATAGTCAGAGTGATGAGAGAGGATTTCCAACAGTAGGAGCCCGATCTATCCCTCCATAGGTGAGATTAGTTTAGAGATTGGGAGGACCATATGGGATGACCATTCTAATGTGATGGTCATAGCTAGGGTGGTGATGAAGTTTTCCATATTCCTACAGAGTTGGGAACATGTCAAGGGTAAGTAAATGACACTCCCCAAGTGAAAGGCAATGGAAGGTATCTTCCATAGGATCTTTTGTGGTCACTTGAGGAGTAGGCATAGGTGTGACCGGTGTCTGTGAGCTTGTCGAGGCTTCCATAGGTGGAGGTGGTGTTTGGATGGATGTTTTCAAAGGGATGAGAACATCAGTAGGTTGGTAGGTCATGTTACATGTTTTAAAGGGGGAAGGGTCAGCAGGAATAACATGAACCTGCCCCTCGTGTTCAAACTTGACACAACAATGCAACGTGGAAGGGACACAGGTCATGGAATGTATCCAAGGTCATCCCAATAGCATGTTATATTAGAACTCCCCCTCGATGATATATAAGAGTTCTATAATTGTATGTGGGCCAACACAAACATGTAAGACCACAGTGCCAATGGTAGTGGCGATGGCATCATTGAAAGAATGAAGAATTACATTTTTTGACATGCAATTCTTTAAAAGGGCTAGTTGATCATATGAGTGGGTAGAAATGATGTTGATGCTATAACCTCCATCAATCATAACCCACTTAATGTGAGTTTGATCAATGAAAGCTATGATAAAGAGGGTGGGATCTTGATCTTCCAAGTTATAGGCAGGAATCTCAAAATCACTGAAGGTGATAGAGGCAATAGTGGGTAACGATTTGACTAAAGCAGCCAATGGTTGGGGGTCTTCAGGTTGGACCTCTACTACCTATAAATCTTTGATCAAGGCTTGGTGATGTTGTGGAGAGCTTTGTATTAGGTCATATAAAGACATCTTCATAGGGGTTTGGTGAAGTTGTTTCACCATGGAGTTGCTAATTGCCCCCAAAGATGTTGGTTGAGATGTGTCCAAGATAGAAATCTTGGGCTTTGGTGGTGGAGAGGGCTTGGTGAATGGATATGTCCAAGGGGTATAAACTTGATCTTTTCCTTTATCCTTTAGGTTTTGGGACCTGGTGGCCACATTAATAGTGTTGATTTTGAATAAAGGGGGAGAAGGTGGTAGAGGGACCATAATCTCGCGTTGGGATCCCAATTCAAGTGAGGAGGTTTGGGAGGCATGGGATAGTGTCAGTAGTTTGTCAAAAGGGTGGTCAAGAGAATCCTCAATGAGAATGGTGTCATTTTTTAGGTGTTGGTGAATGACAACCTTAAGAGCATAGCAAATTTTAGTATCATGCCCAAGTTTCTGATGATACAAGCAGATTTGAGTGTCATCAAACCAAGATGGTTTTGATTTGAGAGGTCAATATGGCTTAATGGGTAGGAGAATGATGCTAAAAGATTTTAACAATTGGCATAATAGTTAAGCATAGGAACCCACTAATGGGTCTATGCTCGTTGTTGCATTAGGGGTTGACAACTTCTATTTAGGAGTTGTAGGGGGAGTTTTCTATACCACCCTTTTGGTTGGTGGTGTGGCCACACGCGTAGATGGCACTTTCTTGATGAGAGGTGTCAAATTTCTTGGAGGAAATATGTTTTTGATGGGTAGAGGGAGTAATGGAGGAAGTTTGTCTTTGTGAGGTGTTGGAATAGGGAGCACTCCTGTTAAAGTGGAAGGATGTGGACCCAAGATAGAGGGTAATGCTAAAGGTGGGGGAGGAGTAGACCAATGTGGTTTAGCATCCTCCTTTAGTATGGTGCAAGGACCACTATTGTGTGGGGTGAGGTTCAAATCTAACTTCACTTGTGGGTGAGTTAGGTTTGATATAGGGTGAACATCGAGAGATCTAATCTATTTCAACATGGTGGATGCCTGTGAGGGTTTGGATTCAGACATGGAAGGCTGAGCTTTTGATGATTTAGAAGTGGAAACCCAATCCTCATTAGAGACTTTGGGGTAAATTGTCATAAAAGGGTTGGCAGTATAAGGAAAAGTGGGATGTGTAGGATAAGGAGCCCTAAGTCACTCCCATAATGCCTCATACTCTAGGTTCCTAGAATGGAGGAATCCTAAGTTTTTTGCCAACTGAGAGAAGGGTTTAGATGACATCGTATGAGGCCTTACAATTGGTCCTTTGGAGGATTTGGGTGATTGCAAGGGCAGAAATGTGTTGGACGTAGTGATCTCAGGCTAAAGGTGAGAGAGAACCATCACTGGATCTTCCTCGACCAAAGTGGGAGAGGTGGTGAGTTCTTCTCTCAGCAGAGAAGGGATTGGAGAATTTGGCTCTTCAAGCGGATAGAGTGCAAGGATGATCATGCCTTCCACGTGTGGTCTAGGAGCATGGAAAGTATGATCCTCCATTGGTAATAAGAAGGATAAGGGTGGGGCCACTGGTGTTGGTACCATCAAAGCATCCTCCAATATGGGAGAGGTCAAAGTAGACTCTCCTACATGTGAAAGGGGGGTGGATGGAGGACTATCCTCCATCGGTGGAGGAAAAATAGGAGAGGAAGGCTCCTCTAAAGGGTAAAGCAAAGGGATGATGGCCCCTTCTTCATGAGGGTGTGGGGTATGAATGGTAAATTCTTCCAATGGTAGAAGAAGAGGGAAGGTGGGGGTAAGAGGAACATGTAATACAGGATCCTCACGAGGTAGAAGAATGGGTAGAGGAGGTGCTTGATGTAATGGGGGTAATGCAGGTGAAATGGGTTCATCCACATGAGGAAGAGGGCAAGGCAAAGGGAGCTCTTTATTGTGTGGGGGTGTTATGGGTAAAATAGGCTCTTCTACTCATGGTGGAGAAATGGGTTAACCAACCTCTTCAGATTATGGGAGAGGTTGGATAGGAATGAAAGGAAAGACTATGTTGACCATGCGTATGTTGCATTCTTGAGGGTCATCGATCATGGTCTGAACATTGTTTTGACTTAGGGGATGGTTAGGAAATAGTTGCCTAAAGACATCCATGTTTTGGTTAGTTGGCGCATTAGGGTTATCCAAAAAAAGTTCCCCTTTGTCTAACATGTCTTGAATAATGTTTTTTAGAGTTTTGTAATTATCTGTGTCATGACCCTTGACACGATGATAGTTATAAAAGTCATTTTCCCTATACCATGTAGGGATAGCTCATGAGGGGTCAAATTGGATAGGTGGTCAGATTTGAGGGAGGTTGAGGACTCCATGCTTCACTAATTTATCCAATATAGAAGCATACTATTCTCCTATTGGAGTGTATCATCACTGTTCATACCATTGTTGGAATTGTCTAGTGATGTTTTGCAAAGTGGAGGGCTCAGATTGGTTGGTTGTAGTAGAAGATGGTGACTTGAGGACCATAACATTTTCTGATCCCTTAGACTTGGGGTGGGAAGAAGAAGGTTTGGAAGAAGAAGGGTCATTGGGTTTTGTGTTGGTATTTTTGTTACGTAATTTGACCTAGTCTTCTTTGATTACGTGGAGTTCAAGCTTTCGAGCCATAGTGAAAGCTTTATCAAATGTGTAGAAAGTTTGAACCTGCAGAGTGGATGAGATGTGCTTGGCACATGCTCTTGAAAAGAGCTTAATGAGCTCAAGTTGAGGTAGTGAGAAGGAGAGTTAGTTGATCAAACCTCTCTAACGGGTGACGAAGTCTGCTATTGACTCATCCTCAAATTGTCTAATGGAATAAAGGTCTATGATGGAGATCTTCTTGGTAATATTGATTGAGAAATGATCGAGGAATAACTGAGTGAGTTGAATGAAGGTGAAGAAAGAATGATTGGTAATGGAGCTATACCAATCAAGGGTGGTGCCAGAAAGTGACATAGGGAATGTGCGAAGCATTAATGCATCATCATGCCCTATGAGGTAGCAAGTGTGTCTAAACAATCATAGATGTTGTTATGGGTCATCTTTACTTTGAAAGTGAGTAAACTTGGGAGTTCCCACTGGCTAGGGTATGGTCGAATAGGAATTGAAGGGTGGATAGGTTCATTTCAGATTTGTTCATATGAAAGAACACTGCTCAAACCTGAAATAGATGTCTCAAGGTTGGACATATTATCCATCAACATCTTAATTAGATTGGTAGATGGATTGGCATGAGGGACACCCCCTAAGTTATAGGGTACTTGGAAGGCATTGGAAGGGATGTGTGATGTACTTGGTTGCATTTGTGTAGGTACAACATACTGATGGTTCATCATAGGGGCCGATGTCGAGGCCAAGGGGGCTTGTGCCATGAAGTTGGAGGGCACAACTTGACTAGATGCCACCAAGGGTGGTTGAATGGTGGTGACACTAGTCAAAGGATAAGTGGTCACTCTCATTTTTATAGGTGCAAGAGTGGATGGGATAGAGATAATCAAGTTCTAGAAAGGTGTCAAACTTGGTTGAATTATTTGCATTTGAGGGGGTACAAAAACCCTGATGGAGGTAGGGCAAGAAAGGATAGAAGGGGAGACCAAATCTTGAACATTGGGCATGGTTGGGTTACTGGTCGAGGTAGTGGCTTGAGTGACCATAGGTTGGGTAGTGGATGCTGTTGATATCATTTCCGCTTTAACTAAAGAAGTTGGCATCCCATAAATAGGGTTACCCAAAGGATCTCGCATTTGGCTTCTAGTGAGATAATGTTAGAGAGCCTTAACATTATGGTCAAGGAATCTCTCAAAATTTTGATCCCCTTCAGGAACAATAGGAGGTTGATCGAGGGTGGGTTGGATAGGAGTATGCTCGGTGTCTGAAGTATACTCCATTAGATGACTTGGCACGAAGGGTGAAGGTGGGAGTGCCTATTGACTCACGTTGTCAATAAGGAATTTGGCTTGACTGCGTGTCAGGACCATCCAAGGTGAAAGGGGTTTAGGTTCCAAAAATTGTGTTTTAGTTTCAAAAAACTAGAATTTGTGTTAAACAGCAAGAAATTTAGGTTTTAAGCTTGTTGTTTAGAAATTTTTTATTTATTTATTGACAGTGACTGATGTCAGTTGTTTAACCAATATTGGTTAGAAAATTTTGCCAACGTTGGTCAATTAACTAATGTCGGTGAGATTTTGGTTGCCGATGTCAGTGGAGAAACTGATGTTGATTTCTATGTAATTCCAAAAACATAGAAGATTGATAGTTTTTGGAAGAAGAAGATATTCTGAGTTGTTTTGGACTTTAGAATGGTATGACCTTACTAGCTCAAACACTCAGATAAAACTAGGAGAATAGATGATTAGGAAAGTAACCTCTAAAATGTTAGATTCCTAGGAATGAGTTTTAAAGTCATGGTGGCTTATGCCTTAAGAGAATGTGTTGGGAGTTGGGCTTGTAGAATAGTTCCTAGAGAGGAAGTCTATGGCTGGTTTCAGGTTATGTTATGGTGCTCAAAGATATCTATGTTAGGGTCAATACGTGGCTTGGTGTTGGGGCTTACTCCCTTCACTTCACAAACCCAAAGCTGAGATGGGCCACTTAGCCAAAATATACCTTCCCTATAGTTTATACTCTACCAGAGAATAGAGTGGGTCCTCCTCTTGGTGGTGAAATCCAAGTAGGATCATCGGGTGGGGTAAGGTATGTGCTAGGTGATGAAATCCTAGATGGGCCTTGTCTCAAGTAAGTTTATGTGTTTGATTTGAAGTGATTGTGGTTTGGTTGTGTCACATTCGTGAACTATGATTCATTTATAATGCTTTAATTACTAAGTGGGCTAAGTGTGCATCCAAGAAAGAATGAAATGTAGTAGTTTTTAATCCAAATCGAAATATGTTATTCAAATGCAAACAAATGGAGAAGAGGTAAAGAGTATGAGTTTTTCACTACTCTATGATGCATGCAAGAAGTAACAAGAAGAAAAAGAGATGTTCTTTTTAACCTCTGCTAATGATTTCCTTTTGAAACAAAAAGATAGAAGAGGGGATACAAAAAGTGAATATTTTTCTAATGCATCTACATGAAAATTTGATTTTTAAAAGAAGAAGAATGAACCCAAAGAAAACTCCTAGGGTCCCACTGAGCATACTAGAATGTTTCTCTAAATTTTCACTAATTACATACAAATGAGAAAGAAACTAAGGTTAAGAGGTTATGGATTTGATGTTACTCAGATTTAGTGCACACCGTATCCAAGCCTTGTGGGAGCTCCTCTTTGGCTATGGAGGAAACACCTGTAGTAAGAATGAAACTTAAATAAAAAAGATGTTAGAAGAGGCTATGGTGGACTACCAAGCTATGCGCTCGGTCCTAGAAGCGTGAAGCTCCTTAAGGGATGACAGTCCACTGTTTAAAGATAAAAGTATTGTAAAGGAAGAAATGATAAATGACTAAAGAAATAGAAAAGTAGATGGTGTGTACCTATTCCCTATAGTCTATGTATCTTAGAATGATACAAAAGGCTAGCTGAAGGTTTTGTCTTGTCTAGATAGGCTATTTGGATTTCTTTCTGGTTTGCTAGTTCAAAACACAGTCATCGATGTCGGTGGGTCTACCGAGGTCGGTCAGGTAAATGGTGTCGATGTCAGTTTGGTTATCGATGTTGGTCGGGGTTGTCATCCTTAGATGGCTTTTAGAGTATTTCCAGGATAGATAGAGGGGTTTCTAGAGTTCAGAGGTTGGTGCAGGGTTGCGGGAAGGTGAATGAGGTCTGAGGAAGGATATAGGTGGAGAGTTGGTGTGCAAAAGGGGTGAGAACAAGGGGAAGGCCTTTTAGCCCCTCCACATAAGAATTTGGGCCTCTTGATAGTATTTATAAATATCAATGAAAACTAATTGACAATATATTCTAAAACACTAAAATGAAAACCAGAGTACTTAGCTTTATAGGGTGAAAAACCAGAGGTGTCAGAATAGTGATTCCTGTTATGGCTGATGTGACTGATGTTGTGAGACAATGAAGCAAACATGGATTGCTTCAATTCAATAGCTCAATGTCCTCGTATAATCTTTCAATCTGGTCTCTGGAATGATTTATGCAAAGCTTTGTTAGCCAAGAGAATGATAGTCGATACTGGTGCTTGAAATCTCAGAGTGTGCATGCAAATGTGCAAAAATGTGGGGTTAGCTCAATGTTAGAGCTTGGCTTATGTAGCCAACATCGGTGATCCCACTGGCATCAGCATAGGACTACCGATGTTGGCCATATGTTGACTGACATCAGCGGAGAGAGAATAGGTAAAATGGCTATTTTTAGCTCTTTGCTCATTTCTCCACCTGCCAAGTGCCTTTTCCATTGGAGAATGGTCAAAACAAGGGCTTATGAGGCACGGGAGTTGGTTAGGGAGTTAATATGGGGTGAGAATAGGTCATGGGTAGTTAGGATTTGGAGGACCTAGTCTCAGGCTGACTCATAGGCTAAGAAATGGTCTTAGGGTGAGGTGTCTAGGTGAGGTGTCCAAGGTGAGGTAATTAATTTAAAATAAGTAGTTTTTAAATTAATAAGGTGTGCAAGTGTGGGTTAGGAGTGTTAACATTTAGAAGGGTACCAAGCGGGGGTTGACATGATATTGGTGTCTACACCATGTTATTCTATTCATCCTTGTTCAAAACATGACCATTACCTTTGAATTTGGATCCCATCAACTATCTTAAAATTGATGTTCATGTGACCATAATTTGACATCCATGGGAATGTTTTTGATAGTCGTGTGATCATCAATTTTAAACTTGTGATCAAGGATCTTTGATATGTTAAAATTTATGTTTATATGACCATCATTTGATGTTTGTGGAAACATCTTTGATGATCATGTGAATGTCAATTTTAAACATGTTATGGGGACTACCTACCAATCCTGCCACTTATCATTTTATAGTTTTTTCTACACTCTACATCTACCATGTGTTGACTTCTTAGTGATTTTTTTCTCTTTGTACTAGGCTTTGAGGTTGTGCCACTTGGTAGTCCCATTAAACCTTTGACAATTCAATGTGATCTCACTCTATTTAATCAAGTGGGTATGAATTAATGTGGGCTATTGATTTACAAAAGGTACTCAATATTTAATGTGTACTAGGCTCCAAGGTTGTGCCACTTGGCAATCTCATGGACCTTCTAAGCTCTACATCTTGTCAATTCTATCATTCCATGCATTTTCACCACATGGAATTCTCATTTTAACTCAGAGTTTCATTAAAAAGTCTTCATTGATCTCACTTTATTGATCTATATTTGTACACTAGAATGTGTTTCATTGATCTCTAAAAGGTTCTCAGTGTTTAAAATAGGGTCCACTACTTGAATTTTCAATTATTGATTTCTCTATGTTAGATCAATTTTATCTGATCAACCATAGGTTTTTGATCTAACATAAAAGAACAAAATTTAAGCTAGAGAGTATATATAAAGGACTTAGGATAACAACATTAAGATATGGTCTAAAAATATTGAAGGGGACCCCATGAATTAAAAATGGATCAAGGCACGGACATTTATTGACCAAGGTTATAAACATAAAACAAAAGGACCTCATAAATAAAAAACACAACCTAAAGTCTTAGACTAAGGCTTTTATCATATTAATAAATATGATAAACCTTAGGATAAGGGTTTAGGATAAGCCTTATAACAAAGGAACCATATGCTTACTTGGACCAAGCCAGGATAAAAATGAATAAAGGGACCATGAGCATAAAATAAACTAAGCATAAGATTGTTAGCCTAAGGTTTGGTCTATGTTGAAAAACATGACCAAGCCTTAGGGTTAAAATTAAACTAAGTCCATGGTATGATTAATTGTTCTCGATTAAATTTAAATAAAAGATCCTACTAATTTTAAATTTAAATTAAAAGGTTTAGGTAAAACATTTAGGCTAGGGTTTCAAAAATATGGATTTAATCAATCAATTGTAGACCAAGGTAAAAATTTCAATTTAACATTGAAGCATAAAAACCCTAAGCATGTTCAACCCTAAATAGGCTCCATTAAAGTTGTAACCTAAAACACAAATATCCAATGTTAGCACTTTAGATAAGATTGAACCAGTACCATGAACAAATAAGTCAGCTAAACCAAGGTATAGATAACCTTCAAATACAAATAATGTGAAAACATGCTAGTGGCACTCTGATCAAGTGGGTTTTTAATTTCATGTTATAAATTTGCACAATTTGACACATGGGTCCCCATTTTTTAGAAATGGGGGTATGTTGACCTCAATAAATGGTGAATTTTTGGAGAAACATAGAAATATGTTAGAATTCAGAGATTTTGGTTTATAATAATAATTAAGTTATTTATTCCATTTGATTAGACACCATTATTAAGATCAGTTCATGGTTAAAAAAAATCTTGCACCTATAGAATTAGGATCAAACATCAAAACCTCAGTCATGTTATGTGTGTGATTTGATTCCACTTACTAATTTCCAAAGGATTTAGATAAAAACTTCTAGGTTCATGACTTTAATCATTAACATTGACTTTCAACATGTTTAAATATTGATTAAGAACCATGCTTTAGCTCAAGGAAGGCTTGGGAATTTCTTTGCTATCAACCAGGCATCTATAGCCCCAATAGAGATGCCTTTGGCTCCACTCAATGCCTTGCTCCACTACCAACTAGGCATCCATATCCATGGTAGATATTACCTGAATCACCTTTGCTAAAAAATCTTTTGCTTTTGTAAATAAGGTTCTTATTTTTTTATTTTTCAAGTTAACTTTATAGAAAAGTTTGGGAACTAGGTTAGCCAGGTTTAATGATTTGGTCAAGTGTTTTATTTTTAGATAATCATCCTTGGATTTAAAATTTGTTATAGGTAATTAGTTTTTTAAGTGCAAGCATGATTGTACCATAATATTTTAAGATTTCATCCTACATGTGCAATCCATCTTGGAACAAAGATTAAAGAAGAACAAGGTTTAAAACCTTAAGGAATAATTAACTTAATCATCATTATTTGCTAGCTTCTCTAAACTATAACATCAAGCACATATTTCAAATCCATGGTCAACACTTGCTTAAGATTCATACCTACATTTCTGAATTGTGAAGTTCCTGAGCAATTAGGTGAAGCTTGAGATAATGGTTATCTAAGAGGACTTATTAAAATCAAGGAATAAAACACAAAAGCAAATAAATATATATAGACACTATTTAAAAACAAGGGATATAATGGAAAGAAATAGTAAATAAACTAATCTAAATACCTACACTAACTCTATAAAGAACTTACCTCCAGGATCAAATGGAACATTATTTGGTCTACTATAGAACCTTGAAGCATGATTACTTCCATTCAATGGTTTGTTCTTATGGATATGATCACTTGTATGATTATGTCTTTTGGGTGACGTAGCTTAGCCTCTTATCAACATTTTTAAATATATGGATCGAAGGTATGAATTTAAGACCCAATCATCTTCTTCCTAAATGTTTTTGTCTTGCATTAGGAGTGTTAATTCTCCTTCAGTCATAGATAGATAGTGACTTATATCACCCTCATTCAATGATGATAGCTCAATGAGCATCATTGTCATAATGTCTTCATTAATATCATCTTGAGGTGGAGATGGACTACCAATATTTATAACAAAACTTTCCAAGTCATGTTGAAAGGATACTTCATCTTGATTAGCTGAAAGAGCATGAAATTCATCTACAACATTAACATTTGAATAAAATTGATCACATACTTCCACACTTTTTAAGGTGTCATATGAAAAATCCCAATTCATTTCACCTGATTCATCCTCATCTTCTATGTTGAATGGCATCTAAGCTACCCAATCGAGTCCCAACTCATATTGCTTTGGGATTTATAGAATGATATCTCTATCTTAGAATACCTCAATTACCTTCAAAAATTCCTAGTATAAATGTTTCCACTGGTCTTCTTCTTCAAAGGTAGACTCTATTTCATCAATGGCCTCATATGGGTTATCCTCACAGCTACCTCGTAAAGAGAGGTCATATTATATCTAGTTTTGTTCATGGAGATACTTATCTTAGATGATCATTCCTTCTTCTATATATCTTTAGTTTCACTTTCATCTTCAAATGGGAATTCAAAACCCTGTATAAAGGATTTATATGCTCCTGCAAAGCTAGATGTCCCTATAAATCTAAATGTCCTTGCAACACTATCTTGATAAAACATAGGTTGAGATATAGACTTTTCATTTTGATATTCCTCAAGGATATTACAATAATCAACTAGGCTTATATAACATAAATTAATTTCATGCATATCCTTAGATGACTCATTTTGGTTGTTATCATGAAACCTATTGAACCTTTGAGAAGTATAGTTTTTTTAAAGCCTTCCCCATAATTATCCACTTACTTTTACAACTAAAGAAAATCAGTGCTCAGCTTTTGAACCATCTTAAGTATGGATTCATTCTCACTCTCTAGTGCTTTCAATTTTTGAACTTGATTTTCATTACTAGTGGGCACCAAAGCTCTCTATGCTTATGGATGAAATCCATTTGTATCATTGTTCAAGAACCCAAAATTTTGGCCATAATAGGCATGGCTTAAGGTCAATTAGTTTAATTTTAGTATCTAATTTAAGGCATACACAATCTAATTAAAATTATTAATGACATTCAGTGATGGGAAATTGAAGTTGACATTTGGGATAATATATGCAAGCTATCCTTGAGGTTGTATTTGATCATTGATTATTATAGCTTCAACATAAACCAATGCCAAGGTGTTTATGACTCTAACATACCTTTTATGGAACACATAAGTCATGGGATCCAAAACATCCTTATAAATATCTAAGGCTAAAGCCTCTTCAGATCTATAAGGGGCTACATTTTTTCTAAACATCTTATAGAACCTAGAATTAAAGGCTCTAATGGGATCATTTGAGTATCTTTTAATAATGGTAAATTTATGATACAGAATGTATGGACTAATGGTTTTACCAAATTGATCAATAAATATTTTGTTAAAATCATCCCATCTAGCTATGTAATCCTCTAGAAAGTTAAGGAACCATTAATATGTAACATCTTTAAAAGTGAATGGGAACAATCTACATGTTACATATTCATGAACAACATTCAAGAGTATTAAAGTAGTTTTGAAATATATAACATGTTCTTCAGTAGTGACAACATTATTAGGATTGAAAGAAGGTAAATACCTTTTAGGGTTTCTTAGTAAGTCATGTACCTGACCAAGCACATTGATAGAAGATACACCTAGCCATGCCATACTTTGATGAGGATATTACTTGTGGTAGTTGTAGCTCTAAATCATATTTGAAATATGATGTGTAAGCTTTATCCTTATAAAGAATAATGATTAGACTCACACATTAATCAAATTTTGCATAAATATGTATAACAAATAGCAAAAGACATTGATATTTAACTAAATTATCTTAAAGATATGTTCAAATACATCAATATGAATGATCTTTATATGTTTAAGCTCAAATGAACTCAAGTTTTCAAACAACCAGTCAATCTTTAAATAAAATTGCTATTAGTAACTTCAAATGCCTTGGATTTAAGCTATCTTTACCATAAATACTCATGGATATTTAAAGAATATTGATATTTGGCTAAAGGAAGCCCAAATATTGGTCTAAAACCATGACTATCACTAGCTTTTACATAATTATGCTAAAAGAAACATAAATATGTAAAGAGTAGAGTGATTTTTGACCAAAACACACTAAAATTGGCAAAGATTCTACAAATTCACAAAGATCTACTTATCCCTCCTTCTAGCACCAGTGACAATCCTCATATTGATGCCTAAAAATGTATAAGATGTTCCCAAAGTGTTTAAGAAACATTTCTCATTTCTAAATTCCTAAGAACTCAATGCATGAGTTGTAGGTTGTGATAATCCTATTATTTATTGGTGGAATAAAGGTAGAACAAAGTGATTATTTCACAATATTTATAATGTTTGGTGGTTGGGATCCACCATGGCCAAATAGCATATATATGTAAAATATTCATTATGTTATGCTAAAGATGGTGAATTATGATCAAGAACTAATCTAATATGGATATTCACAATGACAATTAAACTAGAGTGATCTGGTTAAAAAGGAGTAAAAGGAAGGGTAGGGTAGAAATAAATATTGTTGATATTCATTCTAAACATCATGAAAAAGTTCAAATTTCATCTAGACATGCACTTAACTAATGTGTAACATGAAATAACTTAAGCCCAAATCCTATCACACATCAAACAAACTCTTAAGGAAGGTGGAAATAATGGAAATCAAACTTGGATCACTTTAAAGGTTTACCCCTACAAGAAAACATCATTAGACCAAATGCAAGAAGAGTAAAGGAAACAAAATGAACATAAGAAATTTTAGTCAACCTAGTATTAGCACAAGTTAACAACTCTACAATCAAATATACACATCAAGAATTTATAAAAGCCATTCAAATTTGGAAATTAGAACAAATAAGTGAGAGAATCCATGATGATAATGAACATAAGCAAACACTTGACAATATTTATATAATTCCTTGCTTATATTAATTTTTCCTAGTTTACAAAGTAATTTGGCTCTAAGAGCTCCAATTGAAAATGCTTCTTTTATAAGATACAAGGTGTAGTCATATAAAATGTCAAAATTGGTAGCTTAAGTGTGGCTTGTAACACCCAACCCATAGGTCCCTCTTTCATGCTCTCTTGACCCTTTTAAGCACCTTTTTATTGATTCCTAGTCATTCATAGACTTTTAAGACCTGATTTTAGCTCAGCCAGACCCCATTTCCCATGCTTATTCCATCCCCCCAGGTCCCAAACCTAAAGGATATGAGTGTTGGGGTTGGACTAGATCTAGACCTTAGGGTGTCCCATATTTTGTGCTCCTGTCTAATCACATTTTGAGTCTAAATGACTATTTTCTCTTGATTCCTCTTCTTCATTATGTCAACCTAACACAAATGCATTTAACCCATGAACAATAGATCTATATAAAATCCCATTCAAAGTTCATTTAGAGGGGGTTATAAAATATTTAAAAAGCAAGCAAGAATATAAGCAAGACCACTAAGGTAAATTTCCCTATTCTCTACATATAGCCATCTAATACAACTACCATCATATTCAAACCCTCATACTAATACCTAACCACCTCAACACACCTAGTTTAGCATTTTTTAATCCGTATAACACCATTACATAAATCACATCAAGTGGGAGAAATACATATGGCTTAATCCCTCTTCAAAGTATTGGTATATAGGCCACATGCCCACATAAGGGGCGTGGATACATGTTTGGTGCATCTTACACACACTAACCCCCCCTCTTTCTCAACTTTTATTCAAACACTATGAAGGTCTAGGGTTGGAGATTAAATAATCTCTACAAAGAGATCCATAAACATTCAAGGTCCAAAATTTCATAGGTAGGCTCACACATGGATAATAGATAAAACTCATAAAACTCAGATCTTTATGACTGGTTTGGGCAATAGTGGCTAGACATGGACTATAACATCAGACCTTGAGGTGTCTTATTTTTGGTGCTCCTATCATTTCACCAAATAAAATCTAGATCTAGGTTCATGACACTATCTTAGTCCTGCATAATCGGTATCAACCTTTGTCTTAGTTGTATCACCCCAATTTTAAGTTAAGTTTCATTTATCCTTATTTATTGTTATTTTTAGAAAGGTTTAAAAGGCACAGTAAATTATACAAATCAATACTATAATTATTGCAATATTATTTAATAATTTATCTATTCTAGACCCTTAACTAAACTAGGAATAAAACTCCAATATTCCTAAAAATTGTTAAATCATTTGGTGAACTTGACTTACTTTATTTGCATATAAAAACCCTAAAAACCCTAGGGTAAATTCTTTACTAATTTTTCCAATAATTTTTTGATTTTTATTGCATATTTTAAATAAAAAATTCAAATTTAATTTTTAAATTTACCTTAGTAATTTTTAAAATTATTTATTTCAAACCTTAGTTGAATATTTAGGTCCTTTTGTACACAAAAACCCTAGAAACCTTAGGGAAATTTTCTTGCTAGTTTTAGAAATATTTTTCTAATTTTTTACTTGCATATTTAAATAAAACATTCACATTAAATTTTAAAATTATTTAGTAATTTTTAAAAAAAAATCAAAACCCTAGTTGCATATATTAGGTCCCTTTGTTTTCTTGAGTTATCACCTTATACATAAATCAAATTTTCTCATTTAATTTTTAAAATTTACCATAATAATTTTGAAAATCATTTTTATTTCAAACCCTAGTTGCATATAATAGGTCCCATTGCTTTTGAGGTATCACCTTATGTGTTTTTGAGCTTCATATATTTTTATGCATTTTAAAGTTTGTTATTTTTAGGACTTTACATTTATTATATTCAATACTTTCCTTTTATAACACTTTACTTATTACAAATTATTACAAAAAATTCAATCAATTTTTAATTTATTTTATTACTTTAACAATGGCCTAATACATTAGTTTTGATGAAAATGATAAAATGAAACTTCAAGAACTCTTAACTAAACACCCTAACATGAAAGATGATATGCTTAAAATACTATAATAAGAGAAAAAAAAGCAAACAATGGTAAATATTTTCAAACCACAGAACAACTAGTTGCAAATGACACTACAAGGGAAACTATGCCTCAACAACCCCCTATAGAAGTCCAACCTTCCTATGAGGAACCATTAGTTTGGGTAGTACATCTTTTTCTCCTGATGTACGTAACCTTGTGCAAGAAATAAAATATCTTCAATCGAAGGTGATACATCTTGGCAAGGTGCCTATAGACCTACACATGCCTTGGATTATTTTTCTCTACTTCATACACCATTGACATTTCATATTTCTTCTACACCCTTGCCACTAAGTTTTGTTTAACTCAAGCTCACTTTATATGATGGCAAGGTTGATCCAGAGACACACTTGAGAGATTTTTATGTAGCATGCTTAGACTATGTACCAAATGATTGGTTATTAACTAATCTATTTCCATGGAGTCTAAAGGATTATGCTTTATTATCCTTTATCTGACATGTTATTAGCTCATTTTAGCATTAACATTGGTGATAAATTTTCCTATGCCCAACTTGCACAATAAAAAGATGACTAGCCCATGGTTGATCAAGAGTTACAAGATATCTTCAAATAGAGTCTTCTACCAGCCTTGCATAAATTAATAATTTTTAAAAGATTATCTTCCTCCATTGATTTATGTCATACACTAAAGGAGAGGGAAGTCAAACTAATTTCAATGGGCAAACTCAAGTACATGAGTATATCTAAAATAGCAAACAAGAGTAACAAAAAAGTCCCATACAAAGTAAATGTTAATAATAGCAAGAATCAAAATCAACCTATAGCTAATGCAACTTTAGATCCCCCTTAGTGAGTGGTTTTATCAACACCTCATCGGTGAACCTTTACCAATCTATCAGTTTTTCCACCCAGAGTCTTACAATAGCTATTGGAATATAATATCGTATCTCTACCTCATATTCAGGAAGTTGTTATAACAAAGCCTCTTCCATGGGGATATGATCAGAATGCATTTTATAATTTTCACAATGCACTAGGCCACATAACAACTAGATTCATCAATTTGAAACATAAGATACAGAACTTGATAGATAGCAATGCTATTGATCTTGAAACTCTAGTTGAGCCTCCTTAGGTAAAGCAAGCAAAAGATAAAGATTTGAAAATATTCTCAAATCATTTACCATAGCATTATAAATAAGAGATAAGGGATACATCAAGTGTTCATCATGTAGATCATGCACCTCCTCCACTAGCTACATATTAAGCACCTTCATTTGAGTAACACCCTTTTGAGAAACATGATTGGTGTATATAATTCCAAATTTCTAGCTAGACATTTGATCTCCTTTTTAGAGTAGGAGATAGTTGAGGATGATTCAGATTATCATGCATTTTTTTATCAAAGTTTACATTCATAATCATCTTATTCATAGTGTTCTCATAAACAATGCATCTAGCATGAACATGTGCACTATAAAATTACTACAACATTTGGGATATTTAGAGTAGGCTATTACCCTAATAGACATAGTTATCAGTAGATTCAGTGAGCACATAAAAAGTTTATTGGGTGATATTTTAATTTCTCTATAGGTTGATCCAACACATGTGGCCACACCATTTACTATTGTTTTTAGTGCATGAGTTTTTAATATGTTACTTGGTCGATCATGGATTCATAAAATTTGAGAAGTACCTTCTATAGTTCAAAGATATATAAAATTTATTCACACTAATTAGGTTGTTGTAATTGGTGGAGTTTCATATGAGTTTCCACTCCCCACTTTAGCACCATCTACAATTTTTCAATCACTAGTTTTAGTTCCACCACTAGTTTTAATTTATCCACTAGTTTTAGTTCTTCCTCTAATTCACATTCATACACAGTTGATGCATCCATCACTAGCACAAAAAATTAATACACTTCCATAGAGGTCTCTTTTAAAGCAATAATATTTTTAGAATTCTAGATAGCTTCTAGCTACAATGTTCACACCTAGAGTAGTATCATTGAGGTATCATGCCTCTACACACAAAAAACATGTTTAGAGATCTTCTCCTACTACTAGATGGGTCCCTAAGAGCCCTATAGTTTCATCCACTTCTCAGAGTTATAGGGGGACCCTATATTCAGTTTTTATTATAGAGATTTCAAAGCACTTATAGCATACAAAAATTTCAAAACCACAGTCTCAACCCTTCCATCATGATTCATGATCATGCACGATCCCTCTCCTTGATCTAGGACACCATGATAGGAAGTCTCCCATGAGACTCATCGATTAGTATCATCTATCCTTAGCCTTACTTGTACATAGTTTGTTTATGATTGATTGCAAATATCTTATCTCAAAAATATAAAAATATTCAAATATATCAAAAATATTAAAAACATTCAAATATATCTAAAACACTAAAAACATTTTAATTATATGCATTATCCATGCTTTACATTTCTAATACCATGCTAGACTTAAATTTGTTGTTATATGCTATTGTTTATTGATTTATCTACATTATCATGCTTCACTCAATCTTTTTTGAGTGTGTGTAATGACATACAGATCCTTAATTGTTTTAATCTACCCATTGATGGGGCATCCTACTTTTACATTCAATACATACATCGATATATCTACCCTTAGGGGGCATATTCTACATGACTAAACCATCCATGTTATGTCATTCTTACACCACACACTCTAGTTATCATATTGATATACATTATTTAATAACTTACATAGATTACTTTATCAATACTCACTAGTATTTAGCACTTGCGTATTTCTTATCATATACATAGTCTTGTACTACATATTTTGCATACTTTCACCTCTTGCTTTGATTAGTTAGAAGTGATTATATTTCTAGTATATTACATGCTTTCCTTTCTTGATCTGTGTAGCTAGCTATGATTGCATTTATTTATTCCTATTTTATCTCTTTTATGTGCCTTAAGACATTTACCAATGTCATTTTCTTATATTTTTATGTGTGACTTAGGATATTTGCCAATGTCCTTTGCTTGTACTCTTCTATGTGATTGTGGCCCTCATGCCAACCTTGCTTGTTTTCAATTATATGTGTATGTGGAATTTGAACATACCTTATATGTTTGCTTTCAATTTTGAGTGACATGTGCCCATGTCCCTTGTTTTCTTGGCCCCTTGGAAAATCTTGTATTCTTCTTACTTCTTACCTTGTGTGATTGTTTGCTTCTCAACTATTTGCAATGCCATGATCCACATTATGAATTATCTTACTTTATTGGATGCCATGATGGACATCATACTCCATCCCTCTTTGAAAACTAAACAATAACATTTAAAAATTAAATTAAATACATTTCATATGCTATTACATTGTTATATCTATTTAGGCATACCCATATTGATTTAACAATTTACAATATAAACTATGTTATATTTTAAGACATCATTTTGATTATCATTGCTATATCATGTATTTCACAACATACAACATTTTTAAGGCTCTTTATTCTAAGGGTAGTCATTGTAGGATCTTTATGCTTACCCTCAAAATAGGTGGAAAAATATGGGTTTTGTCATAGAGATCAGAGCTCTTAGCGATTGAAAAATTAGTTTTCAGACACTCAAAACAATAATCAAAGGTCAAACTAGGCAAAATAGACCAAACAAATAGTGATGATTATATAATAGTCATCAATTTTAGAAAAGGAAAACAACACTAAACATGGACAATGGCACCAAATAGTAGGGTGTCTTATTTTTGGTGCTCCTGTCTAAATAGCAAAAAACCCAAATTTTCTAGAAATAGGCAAAAAGGTCAACTTAGCTATAGTTTTTTTTAGATATAGATTAGTCTAGATTCAACCATTTTAGTAAAAATTTTCTTAGAGAATATAGATATAGGGGGAATCATATGTGGTATGATGGATCTCAATTCTACTTTTAGATTAGGTAACTAGTATAACTTATAGATCAAAATCCATGTTATAAACACCAGTGATTGGGGGCAATGTGCATGGCACATTTAACTTATTTTCTTTTTGAGTTCAATATATTACCCAGGCATTCTCAAAAGTTGCATACCTTATTCCATCTACAGGTGGTTGGCATCATTTTAGAGTGGATTTCATACAAGCCTAACCTCCACATTTCTAAGTGGTTTCCACATAAGCCTAGTTTCTAATTTTGGAGTGGATTTCATACAAGCCTAATCTCCTTCTTCCAAAGTTGGCCAAGATTGGCCTAGTTTCCAATACAGATTCAACTATCCATGCCACATTATCAAATTATAGAGCATTCATGGGCTTTAAGAGCCATCTCATATGATACACATTCATAACTGGTATTAATTTATAGCTTCAGTTCATGGGGCAATGATGGATCCAAATGACTAGCTAGCCTTTAGATTCTTGAGCCACCTACTTAGAGGGATTGGACACATAGTCCAAACATTTATTAGCACATGTATAATCACATATATTTACTTAGTGGGTGATGATAGAGCCAAAGGACCAACCTTTGCATTCTTGAGCCATTCTTAGGGAATTGAGCACTTAACTCCATTCATGATATTAATCTTGACACATCACATACCCAAAATTACTTAGCATCATCCAACATCACTCAACATTGCAACAAGTTTTATATTGGTTCACGTACCTAGTGAGGTGTTTTTATTCCTTTTATTTTCTCTCTCTTACCCAAATTTGTACATTCTTATTTTAGATATAAAATATCTAATAAAAATTAATCTACTCTTGATTTTATTTTAAATATTCATACTTCAAAATTTGATCTCTCTACACACACCCAACATCACATAGCTTCAAGGGCTTCACCCTTTTAGGTAAGTTTAGGTATACTTTCTATTTTTCCTTTATCCTAATATTTCACTTTATTGTATCATAAAGATAAAAGGGGGGCAAATGTAGTCATATAAAATGTCAAAATTGGTAGCTTGAGTGTGTCTTGTGACACCCAAACCATAGGTCCCTCTTTCATGTTATCTTGACCCTTCTAGGTACCTTTTTGATGATTTCTAGTCATCCATAGATTTTTGAGACTTGATTCTAGCTTAGCTAGACCCCATTTCGTATGCTTATTCTATCCCCCTAGGTCTTAAACCTATAGGACATGAGCATTGAGGTTGGAATATAGCATTTTACCCTAGGGTGTTCTATTTCCAATGCTCTTTTCCAATTACATTTTGAGCCCAAATGACTATTTTCTCTTGATTTCTCTTTTTCATTGTGTTAGCCTAGTGTGAATGAATTTAACCCATGACTAATAGATCTCTATAAAATCCCATTCAAAGTTAATTTAGAAGGGCTTGGAAAAATATTACAAAATAAAGTAAGAATATAAGAAATACCACTAAGTAAAATTTACCTATTCTCTGCATATATCCATCTAATACAACTACTAGCATATTCAAACCCTCACACTAGTCCCTAGCCACCTCAAGCACACCTAGTTTAACATTTTTGCATCTACATAACACTATTAAACTTAGCACATCAAGTGGGAGAACTACATATGGATTGATATCTCTTTGGATTATTGGTATTTAGGTATCATACCCACATAAGGGGTGTGGATACATGTTTAGTGCATCTTACACACACGAACACCCCGCCCCCCCCCCCCCCCCCCCCCCCACTTTCTCAATTTTTATTTAAGCACTATGAAGGCCTAGGATTGGAGATTAAATTATCTCTATAAGGAGTTATATCAACATTTAGGGTCTAAAATTTCATAGGTAGGCTCACACTAGGACAACAGACAAAAATTATAAAACTTAGATCTCTGTGACTATTTTAGACAATAAAAATAAGACTTAGACTAGAGTGTTATACCCTGAAGTGTCTTATTTTTAGTGCTCCTATCCTTTCATTGAACAAAATCTAAATCTAGGTTTGTGATGTTGTCTTAGTCCTACATAGCCAATATTAGCCTCTATCTCAATTGTATCAACCTAGTTTTAAGCTAAGTTGCATTTCTCCTTAGTTATTTCTATTTTTAGAAAGGTTTAAAAGGCATAGTAAATTATACAAATTAATACTATAATTATTGTAATATTTTTTAATGATTTATCTATTACAGACCCTTAATTAAATTATGAATAAGAATCCAATATTCACAAAATAGTTAAATAATAAGGTAACATGTCAGTCAGTCTCAATCTAATTACATTTGTACAAATATATAAGACATGTGTCATTTCTATTGCATTATTTAATAAATGACCTTTTCCTTTTAATAGATTGGTTTATAGACAATGTGTTCTTATAAATTTCACATTTATATACAAAATAATATCCTATTTCAAAATATTATACAAAGCTGGTTATAAAAATAATATTCTTATTTTATTGATCTTTGGGACCCTTATGCTGCTAAAGTTTTGAGTTACAACTATAGGGCCTTCATTATTTTTTTATTCTACCCAATATAGGCATGGTCCCATTTTCAAGCTACTTGAGGATATAGGAGAGGTCCCCATATTCACTATAAAACCCTTTTAAAATTATCACCCATAGACTCTATCTCAACTTACTTTTACACAAATAATAATTTAGCCTCCCTCAAATCAATTATAATGCTCACAGGGTTTAGTTATGGTCTTTGCCACACCAAAGCATTATTTGAGGTTTTAATAGTTTTTTAATGATGGTATATAGTTCAAACATTATGATCTTAGATCTTAACATTTACATTACCAAGTTTGTAGGGTCTCTAATTTGGCCTATTACACTCATATGGCTATGATGTGGCATTTCCATGGTGTCCCTGCATCATTTTGTTCACCCCTATTTAAAATATGACCATTTATTTTAAATTTGGATCCCAATAGCTATATTAAAATTAGCATCCACATGACCATCATTTGACATCCACAGGATTGTTTTTGATAGTTGCATGACCATCAATTTAAAACTTGTGATCGAGGCTCATTGCTATATTAAATTTGACATTTTCATGACCATCATTTGATGTCTATAAGAACATATTTTATGGTTGCATGATCACCAATTTTAAACATGTTATATGGATATCACACCAATCCTATCACTTATCACTTTTTGGTTTATTTTATACTCTATGTCTATCATGTGTCAATTGCTTGGTGCTTTTGTGCTCTTTATACTAGGCTTAAAGGTTATGTAACTTAACAGTCCCATGAAACATTTGATAATTCAATATGATCTCACTTCATTAAATCTAGTGGGTATGAGTCAATGTGGGCTATTGATTTCCAAAAGGTTCTCAGTCTTTAATGTGTACAAGGATTTGAGGTTGTGCCACTTAGTAGTCCCATGGCTTTTTGAGATCTACATCTTTTTAGTTCTATTAGTCCATGCATTTTCACCACATGGTAGTCTTGCATTAACTCAAAGCTTCATTGAAAATTTTTCATTGATTTAGCTATATATGCTAGCATGCTTACCATTTATCTCTAAAAGGTGATCAATGTTTAAAATGGGGTCCATTACTTGAGTTTTCAATCATTGATTTCACTCTGTTACATCAATTTTATCCAATCAACCATGGGTCATTGATCCTACATAAAAGAGTGAAATTTAATCTCAAGAGCATATACAAAGGACTTAAGATAATAATACTAAGCTAAGTCCTAAACATATTAAAAGGGATCCCATGAATTAAAAAGGGACCAAGGCATGAATATTTATGGACCAAGGTTATAAACATAGAACAAAAGGATCCCATGAATAACAAAGACATAATCGAAAGTCTTAAGCTAAGGTTTATATCATATTAATAAAAAAAATAAACCTTAAGATAAGGGTTTAGGCTAAGCCTTATAACAAATGGACCATATGATTACTTGGACTAAGCCAAGATAAAAAGGAACAAAGGGACCACAAGGCATAAAATAGACCAAGCATAGGATTTTTAGCCTAAGGTTTGGTCTATGTTGAAAAACATGACCAAGTCTTAGGGTGAAAATTAAACTAAGTCCATGGTATGATTAATTGTTCTCACTTAAATTTAAATAAAAGCTCCCACTAATTTTAAATTTAAATTAAAAGATCCAGGTAAAACATTTATGCTAGGGTTTAAAAAATATGGATTTAATTAATCAATTATAGACCAAGTTAAAATGATCAATTTAACATTGAAGCATAAAAACCCTAAGCATGTTCAACCCCATATAGGCTCCATTAAATTTGCAACCTAAAACACAAATATCTAATGTTAGCACTTTAGATAAGATTGAACTAGTACCATGAATAAATAAGTCAGCCAGACCAAGGTGTGAATGAATTTCAAATATAAATAATGTGCAAACATGCTAGTGACACTTTGTTCAAGTGGATTTTTAATTTTAAGTTACAAATTTGTAAAATTTGACACATGGGTCCTCATTTTTCAAAAATTGGGGTATGTTAACCTCAACAGGGAGCATTTCTGATATCCTAAATGAAGAAATGATGCCATATGACCCTACTAAATTAGAAGATCCCATAGTACCATCTACCCCAACTCAAGTGAGCTGGTTTAGACTAACAGGAGAGGCTATAAGGTAGTTATGAGTGCATAGAGAGGGGATACAACCACTGATAGATGTGGGTATAGGAGAGACAACAACATATAACACCTTTGTTGAGGAAAGAGTTGTGTATCTAGCTACCATGACATAGATGGGATAAGTACAAGCCTAGGAGAGAGTGATACATTTAGTGACCCTGACCTAGTTGACATAGGTATAGGATCAAGAAAGAATGACACATCTAGCAATCCTGACATAAGTATCAAGATTGAAATTATAGATAACCTATTTAAAACATTCATTTTTGAGAAGTCAGACTAAGGCATCTAGGGGTAGTATGATTAGGCCATGAGATGGGCATGATGGATCCTAGCTATAGATCTATAGCTATGTATATGGTTGTATTTTATATTAAAACTCATGATATATATATATATATATATATAGATGTCTCATTTTGGTAGTTGGATATTGATTGTATGTGTTTGTATTGTGGTTATGGTTTTTAATGCTTGGATATATTTATTTCTATCACATGTATTTATCTATTTTTGTATATGTTATAGGAAATATATGATTTATGGTTTATTTTATATAATTATTTAGGACACATGCATGGTTAAAAATAAATAGGAAAAAAGGACTTGGAAAAAATAGAATCAATAAATAAAAAATGTATTACACACTATTTCAAATTGGGAAATGTGTAATAAAAATAAAATGACTAAGTATAGAAAACCAAAAGGTGGTAAACAAGATGGTAAAAAAAATTGTTTTTAAACCAAGAGAAAGATTTGGAACCAAATTAAAATAATGAAGATCACACTAAATCATGTTGGGATGTATGAAAGTATTGTAATAAAGTGTAAAGCATTCAAAGAACAAAATGGTATACAAAAATAAATTAAGTTAATCAATCATACTAAATCACATCTTATCTCATATTTTATACATGTAATTTTTATTTTGAATTGGATTATTAGAAATTTTTATGAGGAAGGCCAGGTCCTATCCATGGTCTTACACTACAACTCACAAAGGGAACACCAAGAGGTGGAATAAATGTGAAAATCTGGTAATAAGGGATGTTGGTAATAGGTTTGTGAAATTTTGGTGATTTTTGAGGATGGTTAGGTCCTATCCATGGTATTACAATGAAATTCACAAATGAAATATGAAGGGGAGTGATCAGTGAAAAAAATAATATTTCTTAAGAGGAAATATGAGGAATGTAGGAAATGAAAAAGGGAATTTAAAAATTATAACTTAGGCATATTATAAGCAGACCATATGATGCAGGAGGCTTATTAAGGACATGAGAAGACACTAAGTGACTAGCAACCATCAGTGTATAAAGGAAACCTATTCGCTATAGACACAAATCTATGTAGGCAAATAAGTGTGATACTAAGATCAATTCATGAATGTAGTTGGTATAAGAAAAGTAAAATGGACCTACCTTCCCATGAGATGATCCCCATTCCTTAGGACCCCTTAGAGCCATTGATCTACTACAAATATTAGGTACTTGCGTGAGAAAGTAGGTAGCACTAAAAGACTTTTTATTCTCCTTTTTTAATCTACTAGCCTACCACACCCTAATAGACCTCAGCTCTATTGTGAGGCCAATTATGGAGTTTGATCTTTGACTATAATAAGGAGATGTGTTTTGAATCATGTATTTTAGTATGAGTTAACTTTTTAAATAAGTTTGAAAGCTTTTTAACTTTTGTATCATTTCCTTTTATTAAATGATTTTGGCTTTTGAATGTTTTTAAGGATTTTTAAGATTCCTCCTCCATATAGACTTGGAATGAACAATCATGAGAGATAGAGTGATAAACCTAAATGATCTTATAGGCTTAGGCTAAAGGAATCTAAGTAACTAAAGACAAGACTAACTAGGACAATTAGGCTTAACAATGAACCAACATGTTATCTCAAGTCTCAACCATGTATATGTTTAGTTTGAAAAAAGGGAATAAAGGAAAGAAAGGAGATCCAAACTAGACTGATATAAGGAGTTTATAATGAGATTAATTTTTTTCTAACTAATCACATGGTAAATAAGGAATTACTAAAGGGAACTATGTTTTTATAACCAATTTATAATGATGATTATTTATGTATATAGAGATAAGAAAGCAAACAATCATGAAAATGAAAAAATGAAATTTGTAAGAAATAAAGTCAAGAAAGAAAGAGAAATCAATTATAAAGAAGGCATCCATAAGAAAACATAAATGACATTTAATAGATATAAAGTGAGAAATCAAAGTCACCATGTAAGATAAATAAGAATTTGACACAATGTCAAATGATATAACAAACAGATAAAGATAAGATTAGAGCACATGTCCAATCCAAAATAAAATGTAGGAACACCATTCATGTGTTCATAAGTAATGATATATTTTCCCACACACATTATCAAGAACATATAAGAGATATGTATGAAGTTGGATGTGAACTATAGCTAATGTTTCATCTATCTTCAACTAAAACTAGGAAAATACTTCATGTCTAATCTCCTTAATAGAAAAGGTAGGAATGCTTGATGGATTCTGATGAGGACGGATATAAGACAAGGGATGCTTATAATAATTCATGTTAGTGGACTCTACAAGAGAATAAGGGATCACTAGTAGGGGACTCATAGGTGGAGAAGGATCCATAGGTAAGGGAAGGTCCACAAGTGAAGGATGGTCCATGGGTAAAGGTTTCATGGGTGGAGAAGTGGGAGGTGATGAGGGGTTCATAGGAAGGGATGGAACCATAGAAGATAAAACAATGAGAGAAGAAGAGGGAGGCTTCTTGTGGGAATGAACTATGGGAGGAATGGTATAAGGTACATGAATAGTTAAGATATGATCTTTAAGGTGTTGTTAAAGGATGTGGCAATGATCAATGTGATGGGTTCCACATTAGTTCCAAAGATAATACACCTCTAAAAACTTAGGAATATAATAAATTAGTACCTTCAAGGGAGGTATGACTTTGTATAAGGATTAAGGGGTAGAAACATATAAAGTATCAATATATTTTTGTAACTTGTGACAATACATGGATGAGTGATTATCTGTACCATGGAAGTAATAGATATGCCTACGAGTAGGCTTGGTAGAGGTACTCATAAGAGGAGGTGTAACATAAGTAAAAGGAGGTTGGGAAGTCTTTTCAACCCATTTAGTGGGAAATAGAGCCATATATGGTAAAGGAAGCAAACCATCACTGAAAGAAGGTGGTGGTGGGGAAGGAACTAGATTAGGCTCAATAAAAGGAGAAATGGAATCAAAAGCAAGAATAGACTAAATGATGTTGAGAGTGAAAATAAGCTCAACTATAGTAGGAACAAGAATGGGATCAACTATAGCAGGAGTAACAATGGGATTTAATATGGGCTCTACTAAAGTAGGGGTAAGGTCTATAGAATGCCAAAGAAGGGTTATATGCATCTTAGGGATAAGTAGGCTATAATAGTTAGGGTACCTATAAAAATGATTAGGCCTAATCATATCATGATATATGAGGTTAATCATATGAGGTTTTTAAAAAACTAGAGGTTTCTTCACCATCTCTACCCTATGATAAAGATAAAAATGTTAAAACTAGAAATTATAAACAATGAAATATGGGAAAATACACTAAAAGACTAAAGCAAAGATGAATGATAATGGATAATCTCAGTATCATGGGCCTAAAAAATACCACCTAAGAATGGATCATTTAAGGTATAACCATCATTGTATTTAGGTGTGTGAATATAAATGACATAGGTGGGGATAACATTGTCATCCTATAAGGTGTGATGAATGGAATGTCAAGTATTAGTCAAGACAATGAAGATATCATCATAGGGTGGTTTGTGAGAATGAGGCTTCAAAGAAGTAGGAAGCTAAGAGATGAGATGAGGTGAGAGATCAAAAGTTTTAATCTTGAGATCAAGTTCATCATCATTAGAATCTAAGAGGTTATAAATAATATTCCCAATGAGTTTCATATGCCCATTATAACCTTGAGTGGAATTGATGGGAAAATTGAATCATTGAGACTCACAAAATGGAACACTAGGAAATGGTTCAAGAGTAGTAATATTAAAGACACCATGGTCTTAGAATTATTCAAAATTCTAAGGGTTAGTGTCACACTGAATCTTATAGATAGCTCTATTGTGAGGGAATTTAACACATTATAAGGCAAAATAATCAACTGCTATCATATGATGAATCCATGACCTACCAAGTAAGATGTTGTAAGATAGAGGAAAGTTAAATATCATCACCTGCACACAAATGATGATATGTGGGATAGTAATGGGAAGCCACACATAACCTAAAGGAGGAATTTTCCTTCAATCATATCTTTGACATTTGCTATGTGTGGATTTAAGATTACATTTAGAATATATAAGGATTTTGATAAAATTGAGAGAGGTAACACAAGTTCTAGAAACCTTATCAATCAAGGCATGATTGACTTGGATATTACCAATTTGGACACTAATAAATAGAGGAGGATCATCCACATGAAGTATAATCTCATTGGTAATCATAGAAGTGATGGGAAAATTCAAGGAAAGAGAAGTGTCCATTGTTTTTTCAACAAGGATAGACATCTCTTCACATTATTGTAATATGTTATCTTTAGATGTAGATAAGGTTGATTCACATCTTACTAGGGAGGATGAGGGATGTTCATATAAAACAAGAGTTTCATTTGATGGTTTTGATGATGTGGAGAGGTCATCATAATCTCAAGAAATGGAATTTGGTATGGGATATTAGTGATTTATATGATGGGATCCCACTCATTATAACCCATAAGAAGGTTGTTAGGAATACATGCATAGTAGTAAATGAGGTCCTTAGAAGGAGGAGATGAAGTACATTGGATTTTTTTTTATAATAAGGAGAAGGTTTGGAACAAGGTTGTAAATTATGTTGAGAAGATGAAGTAGTTGGTTCAAGTTGGGCTTGAAAATTGATAGGAGAAGTGTTGATAGAAGCTTGATTGTCATTAGCATTAGGTAAAGAAGATGGAGGGATGGTAGAAATAGAATGGGAAGTGTTATCCAAGGGAAGAGTTAGAATTGGTTCATCAAAGTTTATAATGTTATCTTTACCCAACTCATTTAAGTGAGTTAGATAAGAGTCCTAGATAACACAAAATGTGTGAGATAATGGAGGGGTGTAGATAGGTTGCAGATCAATGAAAGCAACCACCCTTCACATATTATTCATATTAACCACAATCTATTTAAGAGTTGGTTTAACAAGACTTTTGACATTATCGGTGGAAGGGGTGGGATTTTCTTAGTTATCTTGAATAGGTTGGTGATTAGGAAGAGGGTGTTTATAGATAGCCAAATGAGCATTATCTTTATGCAAAGATTGAGATTTAGTATGTGTTTCATGAGTTTTAAAAGCAATGTCATAGGCTCATTAATGCTTTAGAATGATAAATTCATAATCAAAATTAGGACCAAGAATAAAATCCATAGATAAATTATGAAGCTATCTACAGGTCTCATGAGAATGACCCCAACTAGCATGAAACCAAAAAAACTTAATGGGATCATACCGAGATTTCATAGGATGAGTGGGATTAAGTTATCATGGTAGAGGCCTAGGTAGATGTTTTAGTAATTTAGTTGAGGATAAAGGTTTCTAAAAATTGATGTTATTAGGTGAATAAAATTGAGGATTAGTGTATTATTGAGAAGGGGGAGTTGGTTCTGAATATTGGTTAGGAACAACAACTTGAATGGTGTGAATAGTGTCATAAGAGTTTATGACACCATCATTGGTATAATTATGGTTTTTGTTCTTAAGTAAGATACGAGGACTTGTAGAAGGTTGGGGTGGATCTAATTGACACATAAAGAAATCTTGACATTTTTTTTGGTCAATGGCCTCCTCCAAGGTATGTGGAGAGTGTTGACCCAATATTACAACTTAGGAAAAAGAACATTGGTAAAGAGATGGGAAAGGTTATCATTAGCCATGTTATGTTTACATTTATTTTAGAATGTTTTCTACATTTTAAAAAAATATTGGGAAGTTTCATTTTAAATTTTTTTATAATTTATAAAATGGGCCAAAATATTTTTAGGAAGATCACTAGTTTGGAACTCTTGGACTAGAGCATTTACTAAATCTTCAAAACTAGATATAGAATGAGTTTTAAGTTGGTTATACCAATATAAATCATCACCCATGAGTGTTTGGGATAATATCTTGGTAGCAGTAAAGGTATTCAATTTGACCTAATATTTATAAAAATTTCCAAATTTTTTTAGATGAAGAGTAGGATCAGTTGACCCATTGTAAGAAATTGCAGGGGTGATACCTCTTATATCAATATTGGCAATTTGATTTTTAAGAGGCTCATTTTGAAGATGTTTCATTATCTTGTTAACAAGAGGAGGTTGAGAGATTATATTTCCATGGGAATATCAAAGAGGAGGGGAAAAAATTTTATTATGCATGCCCCAAGGCATTGGCTGAGGATGAGTTTGAAGATGGAGAAGGTGATTTTGCATTTTCATCATTTGATTTATATCATGAGTTTGAAAATTTTTCATTTAATTAAGCATTTATAATAAAATATTATGAGTTTTATTGGAATTATTAGCATTATTTAAAGTATTAGAGTTGATATTAGTGGCTTGGTTACCACTATTTTTATTGATAAGAGCTTGAGAGGAACTATTAGAATGTGAGGCACTAGTGGCAAAATTTACTTGTGTGGCAAAAGTTGAACTAGTGAAGGGATTAGAAGATGAATCATTAGAAGCATGATTACCTTGGGTATCAAAAAATGCATGATTAGAAGAATTAAGGAGATTGGGTCTTAGGAGGGGCCCACTAGATACATAATTTGCCATGTTAGTGGATATAATAGGCATAAAGTTAGAAGAAGTTAAAGAAAAAGAGGTCATGGTATGAGAAGGGGTCATAATAGAGGGAAGATTTTGAGAATAAAAAAGATAGTACCCATAAATCCATGTGAGAATGTGGGAAAATGTGAATGAGTCTATTCAACTTGATCACTAATCATGAGGTGGTAAATGGTATAAGGATCCTTTCCCAATGTTAAGAAATTTAGAGATAAATAAGAGCCTTTTAGGGGTATACTCTAATTTGGGTTGATATTCAAGTGAGAAGAGAGGATTAAATTATGAAGAGGAATGAGGAGGGGTCCCATAGTTCATTATGCAAGTGGATATATGGACATTATTCCCATTTAAGAGAGGAGCCCTACTCTACTTATGGGAGACCCTATGAGGGTTGATAAAACTCATCATGTCTGTTAAATTTAACTCAGTGTTGTTTTCAAACATGAATTTCATGATGAAGGAGAAGGAATAAACAAGGAAAGAGAGATGCAAAAGTAAGGAAATAAGAAGTGATATAAAACTATACAAAGTTGATTGGTTCAACCTAGTATAAAAAATAGGGGATCAAAACTATACAAAGTCGACTGGGTCAACCTAGTACAAAAAATAAGGGATAAAAACTATATAAAGTCAACAGGTTCAACCTAGTACAATAAATAGGGGCTATAAATTTTACAGAGTCGATAGGGTCTACTTAGTATAGTAGGTAGGAAAAAATAGACAGTCTATAAGAGATTATGTAGATAGGAATGATTGTGTAATGAAATAAGAAAAAAAATTCAAGTATTTTTTAAACCAAGAAATGGAAGGAAACACACAATCAATTGGGTCAATTATATTTATTTAATTAAGACACACAACATAAAACCTTGCACCAATGTTGGCTAATGCAAGTTTTTAAAATACAAAACACAATTGAGCAAAGAGTAAGCAATCAACTTCGAAAGTAAAAGATAAATAAGTGGTTAACCTAAATGTTGTTATATTATTAGAGTATAAACTTAGATGTGATATAAAGTTGGATATAAACAAGGAACTAGAAAGAAATCTAAGGATGGTTTTGGGACATTTGGGCTAAAAGGGATCTGTATTGGTAATGGTACTAGCTTTATATTGGGGCCTACCCCCTCACTTCACACACTGTGATGATAAAGGTGTCAAGTTCTTAGCCAATATATACCATTAACCATGTATTTATACTTGGTCCAAAAACCAAGTTGACTTCCCCATTGGTGATGAAATTCAAGTAGGTAGGCCTTGGGTAGACAATTGTTAAAATGCATTTTAAGATTTCATGATTTGGTAGTGTGTGCATAAAATATAAAATATTGAAACTAAATAGTATATTAAAAACCACCTAATTATACAATGTAATCTATTCTAAGCATGAACACAACAAAAATGAAAGTGTGAGTTAATTACTAATATGTAATTGTCAATTTCAATTTTGAAACATAGTGTATGTAGATAATATAGAATAGGGTCAACAGTGTTGCCTCTATACTATAAAAGCTAAGGTTTGAAAAAGAACTATGTCAATAGGTTTGACCTAACTTTCTAGACAAAATATAGAATATAGAACTACATCGATAGGATTGACCTAGTTGACTATATAGGGGCAATTTTAAAGACTATAAAATGTGAAAAATAAAACTATAACAGATACTATAAATGATAAAGAAGGATAGAAAAGAACCTTGGTGGGTTAGAGAATGAAAATAAAGGTAATATTATTATTTAATGACCTTTATTTATACTTTTTAATTCTACTAACTGTCAACTAGGTCAACCTAGCTTTACAGATCCATGTTTCTAAAAACCTAAAAATGTACAGGTCGACTGGGTTGACCTATTAGGTTTTTTTAGAAGTCTAAAAGTGAGAAATCTATACTATGTCAAATGGGTCAATGTAGTATCTTGATTTGAAGGCCTAAAAATGTATAGGTTTGACTAGGTCAACCTAATAACTTGAACATGATAAAAAGATTACACAGATAGAATAAAGTCATATTGATGCAACTATGTGTTAAACCTATGCATAGAAGTTAGAACTATATCTAGACTGTCAACCTAATATTATAAATATATGATAATAAAAATGATAAAATAATGAAAAATGTGAATAATGTACAAGTGTTAGATTCATGTTTGCTTTACCAAAATGTATGCAATAAAAAATGCATCGTGTCTATAAATTAATCCTAACTTGAAGAAGATAGATCATACCATACACATTTAATTAGGGACACATATGTTAAGTAAGAACATGACCAATATGGAGATCTATTAGACTTTATTAGGGTAAATCTTATCATAATACATGATGTTAGGGAGGTTTCCAAATCCTCCAATCAAATATAATCATGTAATAAGCCTAAGGGAGTCCTATGTTTTGATATCTCACTAAACTAATAATAAGTAAAGTAAATCTAATCTAGTGCTCACCAAAGCTTTTGACACAAAGTGGGGTTTAGAACAATAAAATTAAACATGCATAAGAGACATATACTCATGTCAATGTATACATAATTATAATGTATGGAAGAGAAGTACAAATGCATATTTATCTACTCTTATCAAGGAGGAATAAAGTTAGGAATACTTAACTTTGAAGATGAACCTGCTGAGCCTCAATCTCTCCCTTGGCCAAAGTGCTTCACAAGAGATTGTTATGATATGTAAGGATAACAAAGATAATTATCTCTAGGCTACACAACCTATCAATGCATCTAATTTTTTTTCCATAAGATAAGATCTGTATCTCTAAAGAAAGTGTGAAACCCTAAGATTGCTACTCAATTAGAATGGTGGATAAGAAGATGCATAAGTAAATTTTAACCTAAATGCTTCCAAAAGTTTTATCCAATAGGGTCGACCTAGTTGACCTAGCACAATTTTAGAGAATAATTCACTAGGTCATGAGTTAGGTTAGCTAAGAGCCAGCCTAGTTCCTAAGTGAAAATCACCCAAAAATGTACAAGGTTGACCTAATTGACCTAGTATAGATGATTAAAAAAAGGGGATTAATGTGATAAAAATGAGGATAAAATGTGGGAAATTATTGGAGAGGGTACAATCAAGAATAACAAGCTTAAGGATAAGGTTTTCATTATACAAGTGTGTAGATAACAAGTGGCAAAAGGGACAATAATCCTACAAATAACCAATGGTCTACCCACCCCTTTTATGATGCACCCCTTAAGGTGTGAACTTAGAGATATTATAATTGATGGGTTCTTACAAGATACAAAGTATCACTAAGTGATAAAAGTTTGAAAATATTATGTATACAAAGACTATTTTAAACAAAACCCCTGAATAAAATAAAATTGAACATATGTTGTGAACACAAATATGATGAACAAATATTCCTAACAAAATGTGCAATGTATAAACTCAGAATATAAATTATGATGAACAAAATTCTGAACATAATTACCAATAAAAGGTTTGACTGCCAAAATCCTGAACAAAATAGTTTAGAATAAAACTAAGTCTCAAAACCTACATAGTATAGAAAACTCCCAAAATGTATCAATAAGATATTCCAAATTTAAAATATCATTTTTTGTAATTCTGAGTGTTAAGATTAAGGAGAAATCTGATAGAGATTCCATAACATGAAGGGGAAAGTTAACAAATAGAGACAAATTAAAAAAAGTGGTTCCCCATTTCTTTTTAAAGAAAAGGGGAATGTTGTGTACAATAAATGGAAACTTACAGGGGGAATCCTTCTAAGTATTTAAGGACTCATAAATTTGGTTAGAAATTTCAAATCAGACATGAACTGTGCCACAAAAAATATTAGAATCAAATATATGAAAGAGACTCTCAACTACATCATACAACATACTTGCCTTCACATCCATGGATCTGTGTGTGTTAAAGTAATGTTCATTTAACCCTTGTTGGAGGATATTTTCAAAGAACTAGAGTAGTTGTAGGTTTTGGTCTAGTTCTTTTAAAGATCATTAAATCAAGGAAGCTCATGCATTTCTATGTTGTCAACCATGTATCCATATCCCTGATAGAGATACTTTAGGTTTATTTTCTCCTCTTCTTTATCTTCTTTTATCATGATGCATGGTACATTTACCTTGTTTCATCATGTGAGCCTTTGATATCCTTTAGATTCTATTTAGGTTTTATTGATCACTCTTTTGAACACATTGGTTATTAGATGAAACCACTGTGAGCTAGTGTAGTTATAAAATAAATCATTTACCAAAATGTCCCTACCAACTACATCTATACCAGTGATTATTACCTCAAAAAAAGTATTAATATGAAAAGTGTATTTGGTCTAATGGAGTAGGAAAACTTTATAAATTCATATGGAACATTCAAGAGAAACTTTCACATACCTAGTATAAATATTCAATTAAGACATAACCCTAAATGATTTTAATTACATTTCAAATCTTGAAGACCTTAAACAAAAAAGTATAACTAGTTTGTGAACATACCCCAAGTTGTAAATCCCTTTGAAATTTACCTTTCCCTTATATATCAATATAAGAATAAAATAGGTCCCCAGTTGGTAGGATGTTAGCTTGGTTGTGTCAAGAAAAACCAATTTAGATTGTCACAAGAAACAACAAAAATGTTTAACCTAGAAAGGAGGAAAACTAAACTAGAAAGAAGGAAAACTAAACTAGAAAGTAGGAAAACTAAACTAGAACTACCTCTACCATGTTTTTTAATCAATTAGGAGTAAATTCAGATGGTATAACCATGAAGTAATGATTCAAAAACTATCTATTGTCTGGATATATAAGTTTATCACCTTGAAGGTCCCTTAGATGGAATGCATTATTTCCCAGGATCTCTAAGATCTGATATGGTCCAATCCATAGTGGAGAAATTTATCATGATAGTCTTTATTTTCATGGGATTTATCCTCCAGAAGCACTAGATCAGATATCCTAAATGCTTTGACTTTTGCACTTTTATCAAACCATCTCTTAACTAGGTCTGGATGTTTGTTGAAATTCTATAGGGCCATAGTCCTCGAGTCTTTCATTTCTATTATATGCAATAATTAAGATTTGTATTGTGTCATTTGGTTCCATATATTCTTGAATGAATTGATTAGTTGGAAACTTTAGCATGATTGGAAATATTGGCCTACATCTATATACTAGTAGATAGGGTGATGCCTTAAAGGCCTGGTTATATCTTATTTGATATACCCAAAGGGCATACTTTAATAGATTATGCTAATCCCTAGCTAATTTAATAATTGCATTTATCAAGTTCATATTTTTTGATTTGGCCATTCCATTTCCCTAAGGATAGTGACTAGAAGATGACTTGATGGTGATCTTATTTTCATGAGTCCATTTAGTGAATTCAACTGAAATGAATGATAGCCCATTATCATAAACTAGAGAAATGGGAGTTCCAAATCTAGTTTTGATGTGTTCTTCTAAGAATCATATCACATCTTGTGCTCTATAAATCTTTATGGCCATCACTTCAGTCCATCATGTGTAATAATTTATGGTAATGAGTATAAATTTATGACCTGTTGAGTTTGGGTTAATGACACCAATGAATTCCAACCCCCATTAGAAAATATCCTTACCTCAATAATAGTTTTTAAGGACATTGTCACATGTATTTCTATTTTTAATAAATCTTGGCATTCATAACATGTCCTTACATGAGCATGGGCATCCTTGAAGATTATTGGCTATTAATAGCACATTCTTAGGATTGTGTGAGTTATGGTGTGTATATAATCAAAAATGCATCATGTTTATAAATCAATCCTATCTTAGAGAAGATAGAGCATATCTACACTTCTAATTGGGAACACATTTATTAAGCAGGAGCATGACCATTATGGGGATCTACTAGATTTGATTCAGGGATCATTTATCATAATACACTATGATAAGGAGGGTTCTAAAGACTCTAGTTTAACATGATCATGCAATAACCCTAAGGGGGTCCTAATTTTTTATATTTCACCTAATATAATAACAAGAAAATTAAATCTAATCTAGTTCTCACTAAAGCTTGTGGCATAAAATGGGGGTTAGAAACAATAAAACTAAACATGCATAGAAAACATATACTCATGTCAATGTATATAGAATCCCAATACATGGAAGAGAAGCATAAATGAATAAAAGAATATCTACTCTTAAAAATGAGAATTAAATTTAGGAATACTTAGATTTGAAGATGAACCCACCAAGCCTTAATCTCTTCCTTGGACAAGGTGCTTCACAAGAGGTTGTTATGGTATGTAAGGATGAAAAAGAAAAATCATATCTAGGATACATATCCTATCAATGCATCTAAAATAATTTTCCACAATACAATATCTATATCTCCAAAGAAAGTATGGAACCCTAATCTTTACTTCTCAATTAGAATGGCCAATAAGCATATGTTCATTCACTCTTACTTCTTTCGATTTTCCTTATAAATGATGGAAATGAACTTGTATTTATAAGTAGAGTTGACCCTAAACCCTTCCAAAAATCTTGATTGATAGGGTCGACCCAGTCAATGTAGGATAATTTTAGATAATAATTCACTAGGTCATGAGCTAGCTTGGCCAAAGGTAAACTAGCTCCTAAGTGAAAAATACCCTGAAACTATATAGGGTCGACCTAGTTGACCCAGTATAACTAACTATCATAGTGGGATTTAGGTAAGGAAAAAGAGGATAAAATGTAGTGAATGCCTAGAATGGGTATAATAGAGAAGAATAAGATTAGGGTTAATGGTTTCAGGAGATAAGTGTATAGATAATAAATGGAAAAAGGGACAATAATATTGTGAAGCACTAATGGTCTACCCACCCCTTTCCTAGTACACCCTTTAAGGTGTACACTTAGAGAGATTAATACTTGATGGGTTCCTATAACATACAAAGTGAAAATAAGTGATAAAAGTTTGAAAATGTTATGTGTATACATATGCCCCACTTGAATCTCATCATGTGTCATGTGAGTGCAATACAGGGTGGTACTTCAAAAATAGAATATGATAACACATAACACTGATGCTAAGTAAAATACATTAAGGAGAAAAAAAGATATATGAAAGGATAGAATTTAAAAACACATACCTTTAATTACCTTAGTGTTATAGATAAATAATTAGACTACAGGAGAGTGAAGGCATCCAATGTGAAGAATATTAGGTGAACTTGTAGAAATTAGTGCAAAAAATAGCCAAAAATTGAAATGTTTGGAAGATAGGCATATAGAGGTTAGAAGAGACAAAGATTTTTAGGAAAATTGGAAAATTATGATTGGCAAGGTAAGGTTTATAATATTGAAGGCAAATAAATGACAAAAGGATGGCAAATGAATGACACAATGATGATTGGAAAATTAATGATTTTTTTAATAAAATACAATAAATCACATGGGAAAACATGAAAAATATAAATGGCAAAAAGGAATGTAGAACATAATAAATCATTTTGGGAAGCATGTAAAACATCAATGATAAATGAAATATCCATGTAAGATAAATTTAACAAAGATAGGTAAAAAAGTGAAAAGTAAGCTTATGTAAGATAGGCAAAAACAAAAACATGAAAGATTGAAAATGAAATGTAATTGAAGATGTGAGACAAACACGAAAAAAGGAATAAATAAAGAGAAAAATTTAATAATGGAAAATGTCATATGTAAGATAAGTGAAGTCCATAAAAATCAAACAAGAATGTGATGGAGGAATGAAAATTAAAAGCTCTAAAGGTTGAAAATGCAAACTTAGTGCTCATTATAAGATACAATGTAAGAAAACACAACCATCTAATGACATGAATAGGATGATAATGAGATGGTGTGGTAAATAAATGGTGTAAGTGTATAATCCATAGTTTATCAAACATTTTTTCCTCTAAGGATAGATAAAATTGAAACAAAGTAATGCTAACATGTTTTTAAGAGATGAAGAAGAAGGAAGTAAAAAAGAAGGGAAAACAAATGTAGAATCATAATTTGCCTATGAAGGGAGAAATGAAGGAAAACCCAAGGTAGAGGAACTCTTTATCAAAGTCAAAACACTAAAATTAGGTTTGTCAAAACAAGAGGACTTTTGACCATAAAGACTATGAAGGACTTCTTTTAGCCATGCTAGTCTTAGGTAAACAAATGTAGTATATAGATCATCCCATGAAGGCTATATGCATGAAAATTAAAATAGTCCTACCTTATAATAATGTGATCCCATTACTAAAGACCCCTTATAAAGCCATTAGTCTATTACGAAGGTTAGGTACTTGCATGAGAAAGTAGGTAACACCATAGAGTTGTTTTTTGAATTCTCCTATTCTAATCTACTAGCTTACCACACCCCAATAGACCTCATCTCTATGTGAGGTAAAATTATGGAGTTTGAGATTCAATTAGAGATAGGATATCTGCTTGACATCATGTCTTTTGGTGTGATTTTGAATTTTGAGATATGTATTTTGCCTTTTAGATATCATTTCCTTTTGATTTAAATGATTTGGATTTTAACTTTCTTGATGGATTTTTATATTCCTCCATACAGATTCAAAAAACTAGACATGGGTGCTAGATATGAATTTCATTTGAATACTTGGGACTTGGTTTCTAAGAGAGATAACTTTAGAGAGCATGGGATTTAAGAGTATTGTAAATCTAGGTAAAATAAAAGTGCTATCTTGAGTTCAACCTTATTTTATTCAATGTGGAGTGAAAGGAAAGTAAATCAAGAGGAATGACACATGGAACAATTTGAATTAATTAAAATCACAAAAAATGTGACAAAGGGAAAAAAGGCATAAAATGATAGTAAAGTGTGACTCCTTATCATAAGAATGAGGTAAATGGAGGAAAACATGATAACATAGATTATTGTGTAGATTCCATCTATCAAAAGAAGCAAAAGCTAATGCTCAAAATAAGGATCAAATAAAATTTTATTATAAAAATAATAATAAGATAATAATTTAATGAGGAGGGTCAGGTTCTATCCATGGTTTTACACTACAAATCATAAAAGAGAAACCCATGAGGGTTCTAAAAAGCATGTGAAAATAATAAAATGAGAAAAGAAGAAAAAAGATGGTATTTTATGAGGAGAGATAGGTACTATCCATGGTCTTACACTACAACTCACAAAAGGGAAACCCACAGGGATGAATGCTAAATAAAGGAAAAAATAATCATAAAGCTACAAAGGTGAAGAATAACATAAAAAGATAAAAATAAAAGAAATATATGAGGACCAAAATGAAAACAAATGCCAAATGTGATGTGTAATAAAACCAAAGAATGTAAAGGAAAAAAATGATGCTAGTAAAGCAAAATTAGAATAAATAAAGTGAAAAAAAAAAACATAAGACAAAATAAAAAAGAGTAAGATCTATGCTAACATCTATATCAAAGATGATCATGTGAAATACAAGTCTATGAGTCTTGGAAGGTTTCTTGAAATTGATTTTGGTTGGTATTATGCATTTTAGACGAAGAGTGGGAATCATAAGATTCCCCAATGGGTAAGTGGATGTAGAGATGGGCATCTTAAGATGTCCCAAAGTTTGAAGGGACATGTGGATGGGTATCATAAGATGCTCTAACATGTGAGGTGAAGTGAGGTAACATTGATCCATTAAAATTAATTTCATTGGGTTGGTAGGTGCATTCGAAGATAGGTAAATGTGTTGGTTTGTTAGATTTTAAGGATGTTGAATGTGACATATGATGTGTAAGAGAGGTATGAAGAGATAAAGGAGGTAAAGTAGGACCATGTATGATATGTTTTGGAGTATGAATTTGAACTAGGTACTCTTTTAGTTCATGTGACCTAAGAGGTTTAGGTTTAATGGATGCAATGATATGTTTAAAATTGTTCATGTTATCTATCCTTTCCTTATTAGTATAGGAACAAGGATCAATTGTGGTTTGAAAAAAAATTATTAGATGAGGGATAGGTATGGTATGATCATTAGGTATTTTTTTTATGTGATTATGGTTCTTGAGATTTAATAAAAGAAGCTTGAAGATAGTCTTGATAACATTTTTTTGTGAGAATATCAAGATTGAAATGTGGACCAAGCAAGGAAGAAAGAAGAAAATGGTGAAGATAATGTTAAGACTCATGATAATGACCTATATTAGCATACCACCAATAAAATTTATTAAGATTATACCATTTTGGAAGAGGTTTGGAAGGATCAAAGCTCATGAGTTTAGAGGGTGGTAATTTATTGTTAAGTTATTCTAGACTCAAGGGAGGGTGGGTTGGGTTAAAATTCATTGAATTGGATTCTCCATTTTTAGGTTGAGGAGGCTTGGATGAATCAATGTTATGATAAAATGATTGTAAAGGTGCTTTAGTAGTTGTTTGAGATGGTTAAAATTGAGTCATAATAAACTCTTGACTTTTTTCTTGGTTTAAGGCTTCTTCTAAAGTTTTAGGTGAAAAGATTCAAACTTTGTATTGAAGGGGAGGTTTAAGAGTAGTGAAAAATAGTTTTAAAAGAGTATCATGATTCATGTTATGGTCCACTTTATGAGCTAGATATTTCCATTGTTTGATGAAATTATGAGTAGATTCATTAGGAATTTGCATGACATTAATGAAATGGCTAAGGTAATTTTTAGGAAGGTCACCATGTTGTAATTTCTTCAGGAGAGCATTGACTAAATCATCTAGTTGCGAGATGGATTGTCTAGGAATTTGGTTTTACCATTCAAGAGCATCACCCACAAATGTTTTGGCTAAGAGCTTGGTGGTATAAAAAGTGTTAGTTTGGACCCATTCCTTATATATATTACCAAAATACTTAAGAAATCTAGTAGGGTCCTTATTACCATAATATGTGATAGTTGGAGATATGTTTACAATATCTATAGATGCAATAAATGGGGCTAAATGTTCATTTTAAAGATGTTGAAGCATTTTATTATTCATTGGAGGTGTAGGGATGATATTTACATTGAAATATCTAAGAGGAGGGACAAATATTGATTTGGTTGAGACATGATGACTTAACATGGTTGACTAGTCATGTTTAATAAATGTTGTTGCATGTTCATCATTTGATATTGATTAGTTGTTTGCATGATGTTCATTTTTTGAACTATGTGTACAAGAAATTGGTTTGTATCAATAGGTGGATTGGTGTTTTTAGGAGGGGCATTGGTGTTTATTGGAGGGGGATTATTTGGTGGAGGATTCCCAACATTGGTATTAGGAAGAGGATTATGATGAAGGACCTCAACTACATTACATTGCGTAGTTATTGATTTTGGTTCAGGAGAAGAGGAAGGAAGAAAGTGTATAGTTTTATTTAAAGTAATAAAATAAGTGAGGTTATTATCCAAATCCTTAATTATGTAATTTTATTAACTGAGAGAAGGTTGAAAAGATGTCATCATGATGAGATAAGACTAGATAAACACATAAGGAAATAGTAAGTGATAGGAAATTATACAAAGTCGATTGGGTCAACCTAACATAAAAAATAGGGTAAAAAAACTATACATGATCAGTTAGGTTGACCTAGTACAACAAACAAAAGCTAAACAAGTGTACAAGGTTGATTGGGTCAACCTAGTATAATAGACAGGGGCTAAAAAAGTGTACATGGTCAATTGAGTCAACCTAGTACAATAGATAGGGAAAATCAAATAGATTATAATAGACTATGTTAACTAAAATGAATGTGTACTGAAACAAGAATAATTTTTTGATTACTTATAAAATTAAGAAATGAAAGGGAACAAACAATCAAATGGATCAATAAGGGTGATCCAATTGAGGCATAAAACATAAAACCTTACACCAACATTGGCTAATACAAGTTTTTATAATGCAAAATATAATTGAACAAAGAAAAAATAATCAACTTGAAAGTAAAATCCAACTAGTTGGTCAACCTAAATGTTGTTAGATTATTATAATATAGTTTTTAAATATGATGGGAAGTTGGCTATAAGCAAGGAATTAGAAATCAATCTAAGGATAGTTTCAAGATATTTGGGCTAAAAGGGATATGTATTTACAATGGTATAGGCTTGGTATTGGGGCCTACCTCCTCACTTTGCACATCATAGTGATAAGGGTATCAGATACTTAGCTAGATTATACCCTTAACCACATATTTATACTTGTCTAAAAAACCAAGTCAGCTTCTCCCTTGGTGATGAAATCCAAGTAGGTTGGCCTTGGGTAGACAATTGTTAAAATGCTTGTTAAGATTTCATGATTTGGTCATGTGTACATAAAATAGAAAATAGTGAAAATAAATGGTAAATCAAAAACCACATAATTAGACTATGTGATCTATTCTAAGCATACAAGCAACAAAAAATGGAAGTGTGAGATAATTAATAACATATAAAGGTTAATTCCAATTTTAAAATATGGTACAATGTTAATGTAATCAATAGTGTATATAAAGAATACAAAATAGGGTCAATAGTGTTACCTTTGTACTATATAAACAAAGGTCTAAAAATGAACAGGGTTGATAGAGTCAACCTAGTTATCTAGATAACACACATAATATAAAACTGGGTCGACAGGATCGATCTAGTTGACTGTATAGGGGTAGTTTTAAAGATTGCAAACTATGAAAGGAAAGATTTAAAGGAAAGAAAGAAAGGATAGAAAGGAACCTTGGTGGGTTTGAAGATGTAGAGAAGTGATATTATTGTCAAAAAACATTGATAAATGCTTACAAATTTTGCTAATATGGTCGACTCGGTTGACCTAGATTTACAAAAGCCTATTACTGAGTGCATGAAATATATAGGGTTGACTTGGTCAACTTAGTAGTCTAGACTAGATGTCTGAAATTCTAAAAATTGTATTAGCTCAACTAAGTTGATCTAGTAGTCTGTACCAAAAAAAGAACCTACATAGAAAGAATAGAGTTGTATGGATGTGATTGTGTGTTAATCCTATGCACATAAGTTAGAACTATGTTGATGTAGTCGACCTAGTAATGTGAATATATGATAATAAAAATGATAAAAATAATAAAATAAGTGAAATAAACCCTACAAGGGTTAGATTCACATTAGGTTTAACTGAATATATGCAATCATAAATGCATCATGTCTATAAATCAATCCTATCTCATAGAAGATAGAGCATACCTACACTTCCGATTGGGAACACATTTGTTAAGTGGGAGCATGACCAATATGGATATCCACAAGACCTGATTAGGGGATAATTTATCACAATACACTATGTTAAGGCTAAAGCCTCTAGTCTAACACAATCATGAAATAACCCTAAGTGGGTTCTTGGTTTGATATTTAATCTAATCTAATAACAAGAAAATTAAATTTAATCTAGTGCTCACAAAATCTTGTGGTACAAAGTGGGGGTTAGAAATAATAAAACTAAACATGCATAAAAACATATACTCAAATAAATATATAGGAAATCCTAATACATGGAAGAGAAGAATAAATGAATTATCTATATACTCTTACAAAGGAGAAATAAAGATAGGAATACTTACCTTTGAAGATGAACCCACTGAGCCTCAATCTCTCCCTTGGGCAAGGTGCTACACAAGAGTTTGTTGTGGTAAGTAAGGATGACAAAGACAAATCATCTCTAGGCTACACAACCTATCAATTCATCCAAAAAAATTCTCCATAAGATAAGATCTATATCTCCAAAGAAAGTATGGAACCCTAAGCTTTACTTCTCAATTAGAATGGTCAATAATCATATGTTCATTCACTCTTAATTCTTTCAATTTTCCTTATAAATGATGGAAATGGACTTATATTTATAGGTGGATTTGAACCTAAACCCTTCTAAAAATCCTGATCGATAGGGTCGACTTAGTTGACCTAACATAGTTTCAGATAAAAATTCACTAGGTCATGAGCTAGGTTAACCAAAGGTCAACTAGCTCCTAAGTGAAAAATACCCCAAAACTATATAGGATAGACCTAGTCAACCTAGTACAATTTATTGGAAGAATGGAATTTAGGTAAGGAAAAGGATGATAAAATGTAAATGCCTAGAATGGGTACAACAAAAAATAATAAGCTTAGGGTTAATGGTTTTAGGAGACAAGTGCATAGATAACAAGTGGAAAAAGGGATATTAATCCTACAAAACACTAATGGTCTACTCAACCCTTTCCTAAAGCACCCCTTAAGGTGTGCACTAAGAGAGATTGAGACTCGATGAGTTCTTATTAGATACAAAGTGTCAGTATGTGATAAAAGTTTGAAAATATTATGTGCATACATGGTGTTCCTAGATGAATGACCACTATCTATCTTTTGGTGTAGGTTTTATATAATCTCTTGAGCCTCTTCCATTGATAAACATCTAAGGTAGATGCCTTCATAATTTATTTTATAAAGAACTCCTTTCTTAATCATGTAGTGAGTAGCTTTGAGCCTCATAGCTCTCCTTCGTTCTTGATTGAGTTATATGGGATAAGTACCTATAAGTAGATATTAAATTATGTTAGTATAGCATTCCCCTCTAGATACCTAGGATTTATAAACTTTAATAGTAATGTGGGGGTGAGGCTCAGTCATGATTTGGATGATGCCCTAACCTCGAATGATTTTAGTAGGCTTGATCTCTATATCATATTCTTATATATTTTACATCTATTTTCCTTTATGCTCTCCCAATTCATTCTATAACAAGGTAATATTTATATTAGGGTCAAGAACAATAGTGATAGTTTTGTTTCTTAGGATGTATTGGCATAATTTCTTCACCACTTTCATAAGGGCAAAGATCTATTTATCAATCATGGAGTACCTATGTTTTACATCCTTCAAATTCATGCTCATAACTGTAATGAGATGCTCAATCTCATCTTTATTCTACATTATTATAGTATTAATTGTATGTTTTGAAGTAAATAAGTCTAAGTAGGAGTCCTTTGTGAAATCTAGACTATTCAGTACTGGGGCCAGAGATATAACATCTTTGATGTCTTAAAAAACTTTTGGGCCTCAATTTTCCACTTAATTTAAAATTATGTTTGATCATTTCATTCAAGGGTCTCATAATTTTTGAAAATCCTAAGATAGACTTCCTTACAAAATTAATTTTCTAAAATAAAGACTGGAGCTCCTTCTTATTGTTTGGTGGTGCAATCTTTGAGATCCCCTAGATTCTATCTACGTCGATGATGATCCCTTCTTTAGTAATGATATTTCCTAAAAGTTTACCCTCAGTAACTCCAAATATGTTCTTCCTGGGGTTTAGAGAGATGAAAAACCTTTATCATCTTTTAAATATTGACTTTAGATGGCCTAAATGTTCATTCCTATTCTTGGAGAAAATAGTGAAGTCATTTATATAGATGACTATACACTTAACTATTAATCCTTGAAATACATGATCCATTACTCATTAAAAGGTGGATCCTACATTATTTAGGCCAAAATGCATCCTCTTATAGGCATATGTACCCCACTTTATGGTAAATTCCATTTTCATTCTATCTTTGGATTGTACCAGCACTTGGTTATAACCTAAAAATCCATTTAAGAAGGACATGATTTTAGAGCCACTAACTATCTAAATAACCTTATCTAAGGAAGGTAGTGGATAGTTGTCCTTCTCTTAATATTTTTTCAAGTTTTTCAAATCAACACATAATCTAATCTTTGTGTTATTATTTCTAATTGGGACTAAATTGGCCACCCAAGTAGAATGCCTGATTGGGAAGACTATCCTTGCACTCAAAAACTTTTCCAATTCTCTTTGAATGAGAGGTTCTAGCATAAGATTCACTAGACTTTGTCTTTTTCTAAATGGATTATGATCTAGTTTCAATGGAATTATATGGGTGATGAATTTTGGTCATAAACCTTCAAGTCTTGATACATCCATGCAATCACATCTTTATATTGGGTGAGTAAATCCTTCACCCATTTCCTTTCTTCTAGAGTGTAACTAAGGCTAATGTTGATGTAGCATGGGCTATTCTCATCTCCCAAATTCTCCATTTGAAGTTAGAATCATTAACTTTAGGTTGAATTTGATATTGATATTTGGGATATATATCAAATGATCTTTATAAATAAACCAAACTAGTTAGGAAATGATTTTCTTTGAGTTGGATGACACTTTCTTCATCTGCCTCCTCTTAGCAAAGATAACTAACTTCCTTATCATTAATGATTTGGGACTCAAACTATCTTGAATTGGTTAAAAATCAAATGATTTTTGGTCATAATCAAAGACTTAGAAATTTTCTACATTATTAGGAATAGAAAGATAATGTACTAGCTCAATAGAGAATCTCTTTACCTTGGATTCTTGGAGAGGCTCCAAATTGGAAGTGGAAGAAGCTAGTGAATCCATAACTTGATTTTACTCCCTAGGAGTAGCTATTATATTGAAAGCCTCAAAGCTCTCAATAAAATCCCATACTCTATGTTTATATCTTTTTTGATATGATGGTTTATAATGGTATTTGTTTCTAACCTAATTGACTACCAGCTCTGAATACCTAAATACTAATAATTGCTTGACATTGTTTTTGAGTGTAAAGTGAAATCCAAAAATCAATGCTTCATATTCCACCATATTGTTGCTGCTAGGTAACTATAATAAATATTTTGTTAGGAACTTACTCCCTTTTGGATCAATTAATTCAATTCATACACTTGATCTTTGTTTGGATCTAACACCATCAAAGTGAAGAGTTCATAGCTGGGTAGGGCCACAAGATTCTAGTTCTTGTATTTCATTTCATGTGGTGAAAGTATCAATACCAATTATATGGGATTCATCACTTACCTATTCATTCTTGAAATTATACTCTGTGATAGGATACTTCATCCTTAGTTCCTTATCAATCCACATTTGGTTTGGAAGGTCTCTCCATGGTAGTCAAATGTGAGAAAAATATATTAAGAGATATCCATTGAGTTTCTTAGACCAATCCCTACTCAATAATAGTCCATACCCTTTAGGTATGTCTACTATAAGGATGTTTATAGTAATCTATACTCAAGTCTTAGATGTTTCTTAAATACACACATTAGTGAGATATCCAATCATTGATACCATTATTTTATCTAATTGTGAGACTATTCTCTTTGATGGGCTTAGATTTAGAAAAAGATTTTGACATATAGAAGTAGGCATCATAATTGTCAAAACTCCATAATTAACTAAGGAATTATGAATATTCTTACCAAATACCTTTATAGTCAACAAAAAGTGTGGAACATCTAGCTTGATTTTATATAACATTCATGTCAAAGGATTTTGATTTCTCTGTAGGAGATTTTATATTTTCCACAGGGGATTTTCCTATGATATACTTCCATAGTAGCTCATTTTTTTTAGTGATCTAATCCAATTCATGAATGGTGATGTTTTTTGTGACTTTCTTCATGTCCTCAATAATGTTATACCCCCCTTTTCTCTATTCCTCCTTATTCTAAGGCTGATCATTCCCTTTCAAGGGAGGTGGATTATTGTCAAATTTTGGATTCAGTGGAATGGTTGTGATATTTATAGGAGTAGATGTTGTGAATGGATACCTATTCCTTAGGTTATAACTACCTTTCTAGACTTGTTGGAAATCATGAATCTCATTAGTGTTGTCTTCTGGTACATCATCATTTTTCCTCAATAAAGGAAACTCATGAGTCTCAAAGAACATAGTGGTGTTTTAAGTGCTAGAGTCTTAGTGGAATTATGGTGGATTATGCATCAAATCTTAACTTACCACATCCCTTTGAAAGATCTCAAAATCTACACAAAATTCAACACAATCAAGTTCACCATATTGAGAAGTATTATGAAGTCTACACAGTTGGGTGGAGTTGTCTCTACTATATTGATCTCTAGAGGCATTTTGTACTAATATGTATTATTTTTAGGCCTATTTAATGGTCTATTATACCTCTAAAATTCAAAATTTTGATTATTATTTGAGCCATTAGCATTGCCTATCTTTCTTTGCATGTAAAGGAAGTCATTACTTAACTTCTAAAGCATCTTATGTATGGCATCCAACTCTACTTTTATAGATTTTATGTCCTGGAAAATAATAGTAGAGGATGTATCCAGATGTTGATTCTAATGATAACCATTTCTAGGTGCACGGTTGTTTAGGAGACTATAATTTTGTTGTGACATCTACGTTAGAGGAGGTGGTGTGTATCGCTGATTCTAATTAAATGGAGGGACATTCTGCTTCACATGTGGAATCAGATTCAAATTTGGGAGACCATTGTTGACACTAGATTTTTCAAGAAAATGTGGATTAAGTTGTCTATCAATGTTGATACCCTTTTCATAGGCCAATTCCAAAGTGTTGATAGCAACAACCCTTCTTACAAAAAATGTAGTAATTAGTTATGGATCATTCTTATACATTTATAACACCAATACTTCTAATGATTTGTATATTGGGCTTAAATAGGTATAAATCTTCTAAAATCTTACATTGAAGGGCTAGATTGGTTCATTGGGATCCCTCTTCATGCTAGTAAAGTGATGGTATATAAAATTGGGGTTGGTGACTTGCCCAAATTATGCATGAAAATATTCTTGACACGTGTTCCAGGAAGTAATGGAATTCTCTTACATATTAAAGTACAAATCATAATAAACATCCATTAGTGTAAAAGGAAAAAGTTTGAATACAATGTATTCATTAATAACATTCATCAATCTCAATGCAATTTTGAAATACTTGATTTACTCTTTTGCCTTTATTCCTCCTGAAGGAAAGAAGGATGGTAGATACTTTTCAATATTCCCCAATAATTCATGCACATCCCCTGGGATGGAAATAATAGATTTAACCAACTAAGGTGGTTAAACCATGGAATGATTAACATGGGGAGTTTTCCTTACTTTGGAAGTTATTCTAGATCTATTATTGATAGGGGTAGTTGGTACAAGTCTAGGCCTTCTATGATTTGACAAAGGTGAGACTAGAAAACTAGCTTGAGCACTAGATCTGATCACTCTCCTGGGTGACTCCAATGAAACTCCATATAGAAACTTACCTCTTTTTATCAAAGGTTCAAGACCTCCTTATAGCACTAGAAATAATGTCAATGTGGTTTTCATGCACACCAGTTTATAATGAGGTAACATCTAACATTTAAAGATCTCAATGGAGGCAAACTCCACTCTAAGGAATGAATTGTAGGTATGTAGTTTTTACAAACATGTGATGGAATAACAAGCATGGCATGCAGGTTGTTAACCAAGATTATGAATGGATAAATTTTATCTAAGAGAAAATTAAATCTAGGTGAGTTGAAAGGTTGATGTATATTAATCTAGAGTGGGTAGGTCCTATAAATAAACTCAAAAATAGAGGGAAGGGTAGAACATAAAATAACTATATGGCTTCAAGAATCACCTCTCAAGATAGATTCTTTGTGGATAAGTTTTTTAAAAACCAGTGTTTATTAATAACAGCTACTACACACACATACAAACATGGTCAAGTAGTCTAGGATAGTTTGATATAGGAAACTCGGAGGTCTAGGCCAAAGGTTGCTATTTTTAAAGTAGTTGTTGCATACCCTTACTTAGGAGATTATGATTCAAACCAGAGAGGTATCTGTGATAGTTGTTACACATACATAGAATACTATATCATTGAAAACACCTCTACACATGTATAAATATGTGAAGTTAACTTGATTGTAAATAAACAACATAATTTATAATTCGTCAATAGCTATTGCACATCTAAAACTAGTATATTGATCATAAAAAGAATAATTATTCATAGTTGTTTCACACTAAGAATTGGTAAATCAAACAACTAAAAATATTCAACCTAATTACATAGAATTAGAGAGAATATAAACTGACACATGAGTGATAATCAAAATTTATTTGATTTTGTATTGAATTTTTTGACCCTTGAAAATGAGGGCTACATATATTTATATAGACTTGGGGAGGGATCACCTCATCCTCCAAGTACATGCAAAATTATGATTACATGGTATAATTAGAACCTCAAATCTAACTCTAGATCCAAAACTATGTGTAATGTATACATATAGTTAACTTATATTAATTAACAATTAAAGTTAGCCTTTACAATATAATGCAACATGTGCATGCCTATAAATAATTTAGGAAACTTTATATTCAATTTGTAATAAGAGTATACTAAAACTAGAAAAATTGATGCCACTTTATTGATATGCATAAAACTAGATTTTTAACTAAGGTTGAGTGGATGTTTACATGGATGCACTAGTTGTTAGAGTTGTTACTGTTGATGTTGGTTTTAAACTAGATGTTATAGCCTTAGTCTTATTTTTCACCTCTAACTCCAGAGATCACTCATGTCTTGCATCATGTTGTTGCCTGATAATATCTAAGTTGAGTAAAGAAGGTCTATTCACCCTAATAACTTGATCAAATAGCTTTGCATGCTCAACCTTTGTATTTTTGAAGTTGATCTTGAAAATTTCAACTTTCATTACCTTATTTCTTACAAAACTCAACTCAAATTTAATGCCCTCAAGTGCTAACACCTATAGACTTTACTTAAAATTCTTAGATTCTTCTTGAAGGAGTTGATCAAAATTTATTATACTAATAATCTTGACAGTATTATCCCTTGCCTTAGATAATTTCAATTCATCTAAGATATGAAAGATGAGAGTTTCATTCTCTTGATATTTTGGAATCATTGCCCCTGCTATTGTAACCCGCTCTTTGGCTTCCTACATTCTAATCACCATTAAATTGAGGAGTTTGATGCATATAATGGTGTCATTAAGTCCAGATGGCTATATGCCTTATTAGTAGTGTAAATAATCAATATATTAAACTTATTCTCATCTTGATTCAAATAATTAAATAATTAATGTGTGTGAGCTATATGGGGAGACATTCTTCCCTCATTGCCTCAATGGACTCTAGAGCATTGTAACTTTTTAATGTATTTTACTGAACCTTAGTCTCAATTCTTGTTGGAATATGGATTGTTTTTTGTTGTTCCTTGATTTACTCTAATTCTTTTTCTAGCTCCTACCTAGTCATCTCTATCCCCTCATGTAATGATATCATAACATCCTTATGGGTTTTATCTAGGGACTTGAAGTCTTATAGGGATTGCCTTATACATATGTTCTTCCTTTTGGATAATGTATATACTTCTTGTCTTTCTTCAAGAATAATCTCCCTATTATATTTATCCTTTAATTTCATTTTCCTAACCCTTTGAATGCTTCCTGAGGGCTTATCAAATAAGGATGTTATTGATGGAAATTATATAGTTTTAAAATTAGGTTTTTGAGAAGCCTTCGATCTAAGGTCAACTTCTCATGGTGGGATAACTAGCTGGAATGGGTCTATTATCTACATATCTTTGACTATAGCCTCTACAAATTGATCTTCTACTAATTTTTTTGAGGCTCCTTTAAGTATTATGATAGGAAAGGAGGGCAAAATTATTTTAGACCAATCCACACCTCCATATTGGGGGAGTGGATGGATTGTATATACTTGTTTACCTATTTTGGCCTTTTCTAAGGATGTGATAGTCGTATCTTGGGAGGAATTAGTGGGAGACATTAGAAGATTTATTTGGGTGGAAGAGACATGGAGTTGGGAACTAGCTAGTGTTGTTTCAATCTTCTTAAAGGCCCTTTCTTTTTTCATATTTTTGACTGTAGAAGTCCTATAGGGAATGTTAGCAATGGTGGTAATAATGGACATGGTTGGAATTTTGGGGGAAATTGAAACAATAGTAGTATAATAAACATCCTTTACTTTTAGAGTGAGTAATGGTGTTTTCAATACAACATTCGTAGGACTTGAACCAAAAATGGAAAAAAATAAGAAACTTAGGAAGGAGGGTCTGAATTTTGAGCCTTATTACCTGATTTATCATCTTTCATTGGTGACTTCCCTCTCTCAATTATAAGGTTAAGTTCCTTGTCTCTTTCTAATCTTCCTCTTCATCTATATCTTATTCTACTGGTAATTATTGGGGACCTGAAGGTGTGCATATTTGAGGTTGATCAACCATTGGGTTCTCTATGAGGGGAAGATCCCTTGGATTCCTTTTATATCAAATTATGGTTTTGGGAACTGAGGAAGAACCTTACTAAATTGAGGTATTAGTAACCTCTTTACTATAAATGTTTGCAATGGTAGTACAATTGGGTGATCCTCATATTTTGCATCAGAGGAGTCCAGGTCAATTAGATATTCTTTATATCCTCTATTCTTAACTTCACTCATACCAAACTATTTATTTATATCCTTCAACATTTGGGGAGATTTTTGGTGCTCAATCTCATCTAACCTAGGCTATCTCTTGATAGTTTTCAATAGTAGGGGAGATTCTTGAGAAGGTTCCCCTTATTCTTTTATCTTTTGCTGAGCTATATTAATCTAGAAGTCTAAAGTAGTCCATCCTTTAGGGAGTGGTAGCATTGTATGTATCTCTTGCATTGAAATTAAATGTTATCCTTTAATACTCCTTAAATGATCCTATTTTAGGCCTATAAGTTGTGCCCTTTCTAACACTTGCGCATCATCCTATACATTTAAGAATATAAAATCATGGTCATAGGGAACATGCTAGTATTGAATACCAAATCCATAGATATGTTTTTGTATCTAATCATGGGGATCCCAATATCTATGTGGAAAGGTATAAAATTGATAGTGTTTCCTCTTGTTGCATATATCCCAAAAATGCTTCCTCATTGTATAGCATATTCTAGACATGATCATGTGAGATATATTAAAAGTGACCTTATTCTACTTTATCAAATCCTCTTCCACACTCCACAAAAGTTTATATATAATTTATTTCTCTATAAGCTTATTTTGCATGTACTTGGGGAGGTGTAGGGTTGGACATTATGATTTATAACCATGATCACCATATAGTCTAGGTATAACTAGTAGTCACATTGAGGTAAAAATATATCTATTATGCTCTTTGAAATTATGGGTAGTGGGGCCTCATGTATTGCTTTCCATACTTGAGGATACATGTCCTATGTAATCTAATTGATAGTATTTATATATGCATATATGTGTATGAACTGATAGTAATTACAAATGTGATTATTTATAGAGTTAGTGGCTGGGCTCCAAATATTGCCAAGGTCCCTATACATTATACCCATTACCACATAAAATAGATATGACATCATGTAAAAGTGGCATGTTGAATTGGGCCTTTTAGCTTTATGTAAAAATCATTCCCTTAACTTGAAACTGATAATCTCTCCTAGGCTGAATTTCATGTCAGACATCATTAGCATGTCTAAAAGTGCCACCCAATCTAGGTGGAGAAAATGGATACTTGGCATGCCATATAATCTATTCAATAGGGCCATCTTGATATGTTCCTCCATTCTAAATTTTTTAATGGGGGTGGGTGACTTTCCATTTAGGACCATAGTCTCCCCGAGAAGAATCCATGATCTCAAAACTTTCTCAATTGAATTATGCTTATTCCATGTTACCACCCTATGCTTATCAAATATTAAATTTAAAATTAGTAGAGATAATTACCTTTGGAAATCATCACTAGAGATGTAATCCATGACCATTTGGGGATCCATGTGATGTAGGAAGGAATCTTGGGTTACCCTACTAGTAAATAACAAGTACCATAATAGGTCAATACATGGCATGACCTTGGGATTGGATGTTATAAAGTACAGTCCTTATCTCTTAAGAGAGAGTAAGTTTGTAACTAATTATCACTACACAGGTGATATATTTCCTTCATGTGAAAACACATCGACAACATCATTGGCATCCCATAATTTTGAGTAGTTAGTATACCTATTTTTTAATATTGTGTCAAACACCATTTATCTAAACTCTATATAATCCTTGATGGAGAATGGGGATGGTGGTAGTATTCCTCTAAATCTCTGAGGTGATGAAGCCATTTTAATTTTATATTTTTATCAAAGTTAATTTCCTATAGTGTGAAAATTCCTTTCTATTGGTTTCTTCTTTGCAATGGATTTGTAGGTGGCTAGGAATTTGTTCATAGAGTAAAAAGTGAACTCAAAATTTAATTGTAATCAAATGAACACATTGATGAATACAAGTCATTATTATAAATTTTTGCATTCAATTCCATTTTTTTCACTTTTAATGTCCAACATTCATATATTTAATATACATGAATAATTTAAATCTCATTAGTTTAGTTGGAAGGGAAACCACATATCTTGTGTATTTTTTCCAAGTGTTATGAAGTAGTTTTCCTTTGTCGACTAAGTCTAGGGGAATTTTGGTAGTCAAGATCTAGGATTCAAGTTTCATATTGGGTTTGAGCTAATAATTATTATGAACCAAAGTCTCCAAACATAAATCCCAAACAAAATGTTTAAAGACCAAATCCTTCAAAATAATGTTTAAACAAAAGTTTTGAATAAAACATCTAAAGTACATAAACTTGATGAAGAATATTCCAAATAAATTATCTAATAAAAAGTCTCAAACAAAAGTTTTGATATAAAAAATCTTGAATAAGGTGTTCTAAACAAAAACTAGGTCCTTTGGAACATCGTTTGAACAAAATGTCTAATACTAAAACTCAGATGAAGATTGTTCTGAACAAAACCCCCAAATAAAAGAAAACCCAAACATATGTTACAAATAAAAATCTGAAAAATAATTGAATAAATCTTCTAAACAAAATAATTGATGTGGAAACTCCAAATAGAATTTTTTATGGACTAAATTCCAAACATAAGTATTGACCAAAAGGTTTGAATGCAAAAATATCGAATAAAATAGTTCTAAATAAAACTAAGTCTCAAAACTTGCATAGTAAATAAAACTCCCAAAATGTATCAATAAGTCATTCCAAATTAAAATGTCATTATTTATAATTCCAAGTGTTAAGATTAAGTATCAATCCAATAGAACTTCCAGAACAGGAAGGGGAAAGTTAACAAATAGGTCAAAATCAAAAAACAAAGTGGGTCCCCATTTCTTTTTTAAAGAAAAGGGGAATGTTGGGTATAATAGTGTCTTAGTACTATGTCTTGACCCATCATTATTAGGAATTTATCATGACTTAGTGATATTTGGTGTTCTTCACACCTAGTTAGGACCTTTTCTAGATTGGGTAAAGCTTCATCAAAAGTGTCTCCATGAGCAATGAAGTCATCCATGTAAACTTCTACATAGTCATTAGTCAGATTAGAGAATATGGCTAAAACTTCTCATTAAAAAGTGTTTGGATCATTAAAAAGGTCAAATGGTAAGACTCTATAGGTTAAAATTCCCCATGGATAGATGAAATTAGTTTTGTCTTGATCCTTAGCTACCATTATTATCTGATTGTACCTACTAAATCCATCCAAGAAAAAAAGTATTTTTTTCTTGCCATATTATCAAGCACTAGATCAATAAAATGAAGATGGAAATAATCCCTCATATTGGCTTTGTTTACCTCTCAGTATTCTACACACACTCTCAATTTCCCTTTTTTCTTGGGAAAAATTACCAGTGGAGAAACCTATCTGAGATGGGATAAATGAATCCCACATCCAATAATTTCTCTATCTCAATCTTTACTATATCCCTTAATGTTGTGTTTATCCATCTCTATGGTTGTCTAACTAGTTTATCCTAAATTTTCATAAATTTTGTGAGTACATACACTAGGATAAATTCCTCTCATGTATGTGTAGTCCCAAGGAAAAGCTTTGGTATGTTTTTCTAGGACATCAAAAACCTTTACTTCTTGGTCATGGGTTAACTAGTTGTTTATGTTCAATGTTTTTCCTAGTGACACCATAACTTGTTTGGTGTTAGAATGGATAGATTCTACTTATTTAAATTCAATTATTAGGGAGTTAACAGGACATGGATGGGATAATAACATATGAAATGTAGTTACATGTTTTACAAATCCATCTCTTGGAGGAATGGTTCTAACTAATAGACAATGAAATGTAGATACAAAATTAGTTGGTACTTTCTATACTCAATTCCAAATACTTATTAAAATGGTATATGGTCATATGTTGAATAGGTAATATGGGAGATATGCAAAAATATTGAGTCTATAGCAACTAGTCTAGTTAAGTCCATAGTTGATGGACTAGTAGAGTCTGTAACTAATAGACTAGTAGAGTCTGTAGATAGGCTCATAAGGCTAGTGGTTCCTTCAAATATTGTACTTATTCATCAGTTAATTCTTCCATGTGTCACTATACTATTATCATATATACAAATGAAATACTATTATTTTTTATTTTTGGTTCATCAACCCATAATTTTTTAGTGTAGACCATATATGGTTTTATATGGGGGTATAAAGATATTCATTTTTATTTTAGACCATTTGAAATAGTCAGATCCCTTAACTTGCAGTCTATTAATACTACTATAGTATCTAACCAGGGTCTTCCTAAAATGAGGGGGTACCCTAATTTATTAGTTTTGGATTGTAACACCATAAAATCTACTTGATACTCCCATGGCTCAATTTTTACAACATATTCTATAGTGCATTATATTATAACAATTGACTAATCAACCATTTGGAGAATGGTGGAGGTAGGTTGCATGCCATAAGGGATAGTGTCTAAAGAGTATCATTTGTTAGTACATTAATTATTTCACCCAAATCTACTAAAATGTTGGGTATCTCTTTTCTCCCTATGGTTATTGTTATGATTGGACCACCTAGGTCTATGTATTTTGGTAGAAGTAATTTTCCTACTAAAAGATCAGCCAATTTACCATCTATGTGTATGGTATTTTATTATTGTTTCTTTCTCCCAGGTGTCTTAACACATAAGCTTTCAATGAATCTATTCAATTTTGGAATATATTTGATAGATTGTAACAAGGCTATCTCAATGTTTAGTACTCTTAGTTCTTGAATCAAATTAGACACATACTTATTCTAAACTTCTTTTGTTCTATCAGGAAAAGGAATATGTAGAGGTGTAGTAAAATTTTCCTCCATATTCATTGTCCTTTTATCCAACTCTTTTTTGATTATGGGTTAAGGTGGATCTATTTTTAGTTTTTCATTGGGCATTTCATAGATGGTGATAGGAGGCTATTGAATTATTTTGATTAATCTATGTTAAAAGTTTGCAAACTCAATAACTCCTACACTCATAGTTTCTCCTTATTCATTTACATAAATAGGGGTTGATGGATTATTATTGGTGTTGGACACTAATTTATAAGGTAATTTTTTTTATTAACCTATTATATAGGTTGAATGATAGGGGGTGCCATCAAATCTTGATTCGGTGGAAACCTTCTTTATGGATTAAACTGTGGATGGGAATTCTACTATGTATTCCCATTGGTTGTGATTATGGTTAGGACATCCATGGTTGTTGAGGAATCATCCATTATTGATTGGTATATGGTGGATGTTCTTATCCCCACTTAGGTTGAGTTACCTAAGTAATCCAAGGTGTCATCCATGGATTAATTGGATTCCTTGGACCAAAATGAGCTTGGGTTTGGTTTTATGGAAATGGATTATATATTTGAATGTAATTAAAGTATTTTATGGGATATGTATTATATTTTAATTTATTTTTTAAAATAGGGATATGAGTTCAATGGGTTGTGTCATGGTCTTTGCCATCACATATATCGTATATCTTTGTTTTATCTAGAGGACATTCTTTGATAGCATGTTTTAACCTACATTTTGGGAAATAGATAACTAAAGTTTATATTTTATAATTTTAAATGGATTTAATTACATCCAACATAGTTTTCAATTGGACCAAAATGTTATTTTTTAAATTAGCAAACTCTTGCATCAATTGACTAATTTCATTGGACTAACCTAGTTTTCCTTTTCTGATATTTGGTTTTATCATAGAGCAGTTAGTGTATAAGTCTAAAATTTGGTGAAATGTTAATTTTTTAATGTATCCTATGACCATTAAATTCATATCATCTTTGTATTCATCATATAGTCCTTTAGGTAATACCATCTTAACTACTTCTTTTGTAAGTGGATAACGATTGTGTTTGTGAGCAAATGTGAACCTATCCAAATAATCCTCTAAAGTTTCATCCTCATTATATTTAATCTTAAATAAGTCCTATTTTATATCCCTTACTCTATATTAGTCTTAATATTTATCAATAAATGTAGTTTCCATATATCCCTATGTACTAATAGAGTCACCTTCAAGGCCCATGAATCACCTCATGACTGTCTCCTTAAGTGTAGAAGGGAAAAGTTTGAGTTTATGATTATTAGCTATAAAATAATTAGTCTAGCATAACACCTTAAATTCAAACATGATTTTATCTAGTTATTATAAGGATTTTCCCCTAAAAGTGGTCATATTTGAAGGTGAAATGTTATTCATAAAGGTTTGATCTGTTAGATCCATGATTGTAGGAAAGGAAAAGGTTCTATCCTATTGAGGCATCAAATTCCATTAAGGATTTTCCATGTTTACTTAATTATTATCCATGGTTTATTCTTCTTATTCTAAACCTTTGTTAGATATCTAATTTATTACTTCATGTTGGTCTTGCAGAGATTGTAGTCTAGGACCTACTTTTCTAGATAGAGTGTCCCCAAGGTCAATTATTCTTATATAATAAGATCTCCCAAATGTGATTATTTCTATAGGATCTATTTATGATGATGACCCTAATTTTGGAGAAAATTTAAAAGGATTATCTAAGTATGATTCAATTATTTTTTCACACTTTTAGATCTCTCATTCAAAGATTTTATTATTTCCTCCTCTAGTCCTAACTCAAGATATTTGGAGATGAACCATCCTTTGGCATCTCTAGGTCAATCCATAAATTTAATGAATTTGTTTTTTTAATTTGTTTTTGATGTTTTCAAATGTTTTCATTATTTTAATATAAACTAATAAGGGTTACCTTAATAACACCTAATTATCCTTAGCAACGGTGATAAAAATTATGGGTGTCATATGTTTCTTCATTTAACCAACTTTTCTATTGATGTCATTAAAATTAGGGGCAACTTTAAAATCTATCTACAATAGGTATTATGGTTATAGGCTTATAAGAATGATTTGGGGGGTGTTAATCTTTTGATTGTTTTATCCTAATCTAATCTAATTATGAAAATAATTACTTATGAAATAAGGAATCACACATATATAATTGAAACATTTTATGTTGGAAATGAAATTAATCTAACTTGATGAAATAAAACAAACTGTTGAAAAATAAACACATTGCTGAAAGGAAAATACAATGCTAAAAGGTAAACACACTACTTTTAGAACTAAATTTAATTTTAAAGATAAAGGTAATTCCATGCAAGTTCTAAGATTGAACACACTTATAATTTCTAAAACTATAAACACATTGAAAACATAAAATACCATAAAAAACATGTTCTTAATTCCTAAAGAGAGCGGGCACTTATTTGCCTTGGTAATATGAATGTAAAGAAACTCAATACTTTCAAAATATAGACATCATTATTAATTTATCAAATCAAAATACATGAATGTGGATTGGAATGCTACAACTTTTATTACTGTATCAAATTATCAACTAAATAATTCAACAACTCAACAACTATGTTCTAAGACACAAAGATATGCCTATATGCAATGCTACAACTATAGATCCATACATATTAGTAACTAATGCTCTTATAACAAGAGAAATCTTCCTAATTTCAATGGATCTTAAGATAGGTGATTGATGGTTATAATAGAAATAACCACATGTTATTTAGAAAAGGTGTGAATCATAATATCCACTAAGAATCTACTAAGAATACTATCTTAGATATGTTAGATCAATTGTCTATAAAATAATTCTATATAATAACTAAAATATAGGAAATATATTTATAGATTGTTATTTATATATTTTGATTTATAGTAATACTATAAATATTAATTGACCAAAATGTTCTTCAATCATTTTGACAAAATATGAAAGTATCTATCTTAAATGTTGTAGGTTCAGAATCCACATTAGGAGAGTCCATAACAACTCTGATAGAGTCTGTATCTCTATCTACGTAATTATGACATAGTCTATAGTGGCATACTTTAGGGGTTTTCGATAATAAGGGAGTTAGTATCAAGGCCATCATGATGTAAAGGTGATAGAATGCTTCATTAGAGGTTGAAAGGTTGTCTAAATGAGTCTTTAGCTACATATAAATGAGTCTATAACTATTAGATGAGTTCATAGCTACATATTGGGTGAGTATATAGCTGCTAGTTGATTCTATAGCTAGGTATGGAATGGATTGGGTGAGTCTATAACTTGTCATATGAGTCTATATCTCACCAGATATATGAAAATCCTCCATGTGGGTTGCCTCATGAGAAGTGAAAGATCATCCAAAAGGTCTTTTTTATTTATGTACCATTGTATTAACTGTATGTACACAAAACTAAGAATCTAAACATATAAAGAGTTAGAATAAAGTGACATAATTAGTAACTTAAAATTTAGTTTCACTAAGAAAGATATAACATATATTTACTACATTAATATTAAATATAAGCCTAAGATCCTTGCAATGTTCAGTCCAAAGGAGAGGTAATTGAGGAAGGATGAAATAAATTGATGGTAAAATGAGTCATATTTTGGACTCATCATTAGTTAAGAGGTAGGGTTAGTGGTCATTTACTAAATGATTTATTTAATGTAGCTTTCATGGAAACATTTATTTTTTGCTTGATTCACCCATTATTTCATGGGGAAGGATAGTGAAAAAAAGGTTTTTTTTTCTTCATACTTTATAAATAACACATAGGTAAAAACATTGTATTTACCCTTCTTTTAGCTAATGTCATAGTATTAGCCTAGTTACCTAATTATATTGCTCAAATGAAGAAAATATTTTGTCCAAGAATCACTTAAGGCTAAGATGATTAGTTATAATGTATAAGTTCCTCCAAACTAGGTATGGGTGCCACTTATTGATGGCATGAATATAACTAACATCTCTTTCTCAAATTTTGATTGAGTAAATATTCTCCCTGTAAGTTCCTTTCTAGTGAATTCAAGTGTCAAACCATCAAACATTATAAAAAATCTAATTCTAATTCCTAAGGCATCACTTTCAATGGCAAAGGGTTTGGAAAAGTTAATCATAGATAGAATATATGTAGTGCACATTACATGCATGATAATTTTGAAGGATTTTTTTGCTACCTTAGACCATCAAAAGGTATTTTTTTAACATGCACATTAATGGAGTGGATATTTTCCCATTGTCTTGGAAATTTTTCTATAATACATAATTAGACACAAAAACCTACAAAGGCTCTTGAGTGATTTGGGGTTATGCCAATATTTCACATCCTCAATTTTTTCAAGATCCACTTTCACACCTTACTCAAAGATGATGTATCTAAGATACTCAATTTACTTTTAGATAAAATCATAATTGGACCATTTTTCATATAATTATTTATTACAAGGAGTGGAAATGTTTGGTCTAAATGTATTAGATGCTCCTCTTAGGTGTAGCTATAGAGAAGGATGCCATCAAATAAAAATAGGGTGAATTTGAAACAAAATAGTCAAAATATTATGCTCATTAGGTCTTAAAAGGTTAATGGAGCATTGGTGAGGCCAAGCATGACAATAAAATCATAATGGTGATTATGAGTCTTTGTAAAATCATCTTATTTGATGTGGATCTAGTGATAGTCTAATCGTAAGTCAAGCTTCAATAAGAAGTGAGATCCATGAAATTCATCCATTAACTCATCAGTCACTAGAATGGGAAAATTTCCTTGATATTAATTTTGTTGAGTACATAAAAGTCAATGAAGAATCACCTGAACCCAATTTTATTTGTATAAAAATACAAGATAAGATTAAGGATTGGTATTGGGTTTGATGACTCTGGCCTATAACAATTTTTACACCATTTTTAAAATCTCATTATTCTTTATAATTGGGTGTTATTAATGTTGAATGTTTATAAGTAAAATAACTAAAACCAAATAAATTATAGAATCTTCAATAAGTTGTGGGGGTAACCTGTTGGATTCATAATAAATTATAGCATGTTTCAAAAAGAGTGACTTTAAATCTAGCAAGGGATTATAATCGAGGGATTTAATGAAATGGATGTCACAAAGTTGGACAATAATCCCATGAGATCAATTTTTAAAAACTTATCCATGCAATGATAACTAATGATACTTATAGATATATGGATTTAATTCACTTTTATGCCTCTTAATGTTCATTTCTAGTCCTTATAAGTGAATTACATCCATTTCTCTTAAAATTTTGAGAGGACAAGGCCTAGTTTCTGATGTCATTGTGCTCTAAACACTATGTTAAAACTTCCTATAGGTAGATAAAATGTTTAATTCAAAATTATAGTCCCATATTGAAATGTGGACATTATGGATTTTTTAATTACAAGGTAAGGTTCCTCCATTGGAAATCATGAATTGAAAACTTAAACAAGGATACACATTGTTTGGCTAGCCTAGGATCAATGAATTTATGTGTAATGTCAGAGTCAATGAGGCTAATAATGTGGTGTTTTATAAATAATACATTGATATTAATTATTTGAGGAGTGGTGATAATAGTTATTGAAGGTACTACAATTTTAAGCAAAGTTCCAAACTGATAGTAGGATTTTCTTCCTTTTCTTCCTTAGGTGTTTCTAATGCATCCTCGCATTGGTTAGATTTTGGATTAGGTTCAATGATATGTACTAGGGATTTGATAAATTAATGTAATATGGTTGATGGGGATGCTAAAATGTTCCACACACCTTGTTAGTTATTTATATGGGTCAAATAAGTAACTTGTGGATTTAGTACATTGGGTAATGAGTCTACATACATTATAAGTATGAGGTTACCTATCCATTATTATTTATTGAGGTATATATAAAGGATATGAATATAATGGTAAAGGATATCAAGTAATTATTGAGTCTTATATTTATTAGAAGGATATTAGAGATGTCCCCCTTGAAGTATAATTGTGGAGTTATTTTATCCTAAAGGAATATCATATAATGTTGCCCCCCCACCATGAGGGTATTATAAATATTTATAAACATATTGAATATTTGAGAATCTTGACCCAATAATATCTCTTGTGTTTTATTAATATACATTATATTATGTATAAATAAAATATTATAAGTGTGGATCACAACTAATGGCATCAGAGTTTTGACTTGGGTAATTGTGTAGGTGAAACCCTAATTTTGGAGAATTACTTATATATTTCAATCCATTTTAAAAATTTATAATAAATTTTTATTGGAGTTAGAGAATTAATTAGGGACACCATAGTAAAAAATTAAGATTTTATGATCAATTTAGAGTGAGTTATTTATAATATATGGTTTCACTTATATTCATCATATAAACCACAATCTCAAGAATTATTTGGAATTTTTTCATTGATGTTAAATAATATATCAAAAGATAAAGTAAAATTTTGGGGTTCTTTGACTAGTTTTTGAGAGAGTTGTTTTTATTTTAATGTTTCTATTTATTTCATTCTACATGCCAAAGTTTTAGGAATTTTTATAAAAAAATTTCTTAAATTTTTATAATCATTTATACAATATATAGTAAAAAATTTGGGGTTTTGGGATTGGTTTGGAGTGATTTGTTAAAATTTTAGGTTTTTTCCATTCACCCAAGTTTTTGTGTATCATAAAGTTAAAAAAAATCGCTAGAGATGATGATATTGATGTTATAGAATGGTGTATTGTTTTAAAGAGATATTTTAACATAAATTGTTTTAGATTAAGGTAAAAGCAGGTTTTGAAGGGACCCTGAAACCCTATATTTTAACTTAAATTGTTATCAAAAGTAAGTTTGTATATTTATTTTATAGGTCCTACATTGCATTGGGTTGTTAATATGGGTGAAGAACAATGGAATTATTCATGGGATGAAATGGAAAATGTTTTCCTAGATTGATGTGAAATAGAAGAAAAAGATGATGAATATATAAATAATTATGATGGTGGTAATGAAGAAGAGGATGGATGTAATGAAGGATAAAAATAAGAGGAACATAATGATTATGATAATGAGGCTAAAAATTAAGCATGATAAGATGTATAGGATCATGATGAGGAATAAGGTGAGACAGAGGATAAGGGTTCAAAAATTTTAGATCTAAATCAATTAACTTCGATATTTTAATCTGATGGATGCATTCAAAATAAGTAATTCAATGTGTCCATATACCCTAGTAGAAATTATTAATTCTTCAACATGGATGTGGAAAAAAATATAAATGTTCAAGCAAAGAATATCAAGAAGGCTCAAGTCGATGGTAAGAAAATTCAAATTTTTAAAGTTTTGAATCTAACTATGGAAAAAAATGATTTTCATTTAATTTTTTATGCTTTGGATATATATGGTGAGGATATAGTTCTAGGATACATTTGGTTAGATAATTTGGGAAAAATCAATATCAATATGCAAAATCATTTCATAAAGTTTTATTATAAGATCAAAAAGTCATTTAATAGGATATCATACTTGGTGAGGCATAAAAAAAGTTCAAGGTAGATCATGAAGATGATGTTTGATATGGTGAAGAAGAGCATAAGGAATTTTTAGATGAATAAACAATATAAGGAGAGAATAAAACTTCATTTATTCAAGGGGAAAAGGTGATACCAAATGAAAAAGTGGTCATGGTAGATGAAAATGTTGATAAGGTAAAAGTATTAGAAAATTATATTAAAGTTAAATAATATAGACACCCATATCAACATGTGAGGCAAAAACTATGGAAGAATGTGGGTAAGTGCAAGGAGTTGGGGAAAAAAAAATAGACACATTTTACATTGAAATTAATTTCAAAATTTTCATGTACATGGTTCAAAAAATGTGTGTATATGGTCTTGGCACATAAGCTAGGCAATTACCCAGTTAGGACTGCATATGCAATTTTAGTATCTAGAACAATGTACATGGTATTATTATTATAAAATCAAGTACACAAAATAGTTGGCTATTACATTAACATGTATAATATATAAATAAAATAAAAATTCAAGTATAAGTTTGAATTTACATAGGGATATATAAATATTTATACTTTAAGTTATATTTTATTTATATACTTTTAGGATGTTTGAGAGTGGTTTTCGACCTCTAAGAGATATAGATCAAATTATATGTTTTGGAGGATTCTATCATTTTAGACTTAGTCAAATTATAAGGTTTTAATATTTAAAACTTAGCCATATTTTAGTGTTCGAATATTTCAAGGAGACATCATAGGAGCTATTGAGGTTGAATTATTAGATGTAGGTATGATATAATAATATGATAACATTTATCAAAAAATTCCATAATTTGATCCCACCCCATTCCCTGTACACCCCTTAAGGCATACACTTTGGGATAAATGCATCGATAAGCCCCTAAATAATTTAGGAACCATATAATGCACAAAATAATACACAACATGATTTCTAGTTATGGGATACACTCATAAAAATAATCCCATTGAGAAAACACACACCTCACTTCTTTCATTCCATGGATCATGGATATTTTTGCCAAATTTTGATAAATTTAAGTATTTTTTACTTTATCAACCATTCTTGATTAATTGAACACACATTAGATTAATATCTAGTTAAAGACATCCTTGCCATTGTGATTGGATCATATACCCTAAATCATAAACCCTAAAACTTAAACCTTGTGCCCTAAACCTTAAACTATAAAACCTAAACCAATTAACTTATCCCAAATTAACATCCTTTAGAGTAAGAATTATGTTCACAAGGATCAAATTGGTATAAATCACATCACTAATTAACCTAATTAACTAATCAGCTCAATTTATGATAACATTAGGGATAATTGATCCCAAAATCACATTTTATATTCATAAATAGGTTTAAGAAACTCAAATTGGCCCAAATTACCTTCATGATTTAACCTTATACCCTATCCCATAAGCACTAAACCCTAAACCTTAAATCATACAACATAAACCCTAAATTAATTTATTTATCCCAAATTAACATCGTTTAGAGTAGTAATTATTTTCATAGGCTCAATTTGGCCTAAATCACATCACTTATTTCCCTAGTTAACTAATTGGCTTAACCTTTGATGACATTGGGCCTAATTGTGCCCAAAATCACATTCTAGAGTCACAGGTAGGTTCAATAAGCTAAAATTGGCCCTAATTGGTTTTTTAACTAGACCCTAAACCCTAAACCCTATACCTTAAATTGTAATCCCTAAATTATAAACTCTTAAACCCTAAACCAATTATTTTATTCCTAATTAACATCATTCAACTAATAATTAAGTTCAGAGGGCTTAATTTGGCCCAAATTACATCACTAAATTCCATAGCTAACTAATTCACTCAATCTATGATGACATTGGGGATAATTAAGCCTAAACTCACATATGTAGTCATAAATAGGTTGAATAAGCTCGAATTATCCTTAATTTCCTTTGTAATTAGACCCTAAGCCATAAAACCTATACCTTAAACATCATGCCCTAAATTTTAAAAGATATATCACAACCCTGAAACACTAAACCAATTGATTTAGAATAAATTAACGTCATTTAGAGTAAGTATTAGGTTCACAATTCTTAGTTTATCCCAAATCACATCATTGATTGCACCAATTGACTAATTGGCTCAATTTGTGATAAATTTGGGATAAATAAACCTTAATTACATTTTATTGTCATAATTAGGTTCACCAAGCTCAAATTTTCCCTAATTGACTTCATGATTAGACCCTATACCCTAAAACCTAAACCTTATACCCTACCCTAAGCATTAAAACATAAACCCTAAATCATAAACCCCAAACTTAAATCAATTGATTTAGTCCCAACTAAAATCCTTTAGTGAATTAATTATTTGTATAAGGATCAATTTATCCCACATCACATCACTTATTTACCCAATTGACTAATTAGTTCAACTTACAATGACATTTAGGCTATTATGCCCAAATTCATATTATATAGTCAAAAGTAGGTTTAATGAGTTCAAATTAGCCCTGATTAACTTTGTGATTAGACCCTATACCCTAAGACCTAAACCATACATCTTAAACCCTAAGACTTAATCTAAAAACCCTAAATCATAAACTCTTTAAACTCTAAACCAATCATTTTATCCCAAATTAACATTATTTAGACTATGAATTAGGTTCAAAAATCTTAATTTGGCCAAAATCACATCACTAATTTTTACATTTGACTAATTAGTTCAATATATGATGACATGGGGGATAATTGATCCTAAAATAATATTTTTTAGTCACAAATAGGTTAAATAAGCTCAAATTATCCCTAATTACCTTTGAAAATGAACCCTATACCCTAAACCCTAAACCTTATATATTAAACCCTATTAATCCCTAAACCTTAAACCCTAAATCATAAACCCTAAAATCTAAACCAATTGATTTATCCCAAATTAACATCCTTTAGGTAAAATTTAGGTTTATGGGGCTCAATTTGGCCCAATTTACATCATTGATTTCCCTAATTCACTAATTGGTTCAATAGGTAATGACATTGGGGTTAATTAAACATAGAATCACATTCAATAGTCATAAATAGGTTCCAAAAGCTCAAATTGGCCCTAATTGCCTTTATGATTGGACCCTATACCCTAAAATGTAAACCTTATATGTTATAACCTAAGCCCTAAACCAATCCCTAAACCCTAATCCCTAAATCATAAACCCTAAATCCTAAATCAATTGATTTAACCCAAATTAACATCCTTTAGAGTATTAATTATTTTCATAGGGCTTAATTCATTTTAAATTGCATCACTTATTTCCCTAATTGACTAATTAGCTCAACCTATGATGATATTGTGGATAATTGTGCCCAACATCACATTATATAATCACAAGTAAGCTCAATGAGCTCAAATTGACCCCAAATGCCTTTGTAATTCTATCTTATACCATATACCTTAACCCTTATGCCCTAAACCCTAAACCCTAAACCCTAAATAATAAACTCTTTAAATCTTAAACCAATCATTTTATTCCCAATTAACATCATTTAGACTAAGAATTAGTATTTTAAGGATCAATTTGGCCCAAATCATATCATTAATTACCACAATTGACTAATGTTTAAATTTATCAAAATATAGCTAAAATATCCAAGATCTATAGATTAAAAGAAGTGATGCATGTTTTTTCTTTATGGGATTGCTATTATAAATGTACCCTATAATTAGAAATCATATTTTATATGTATTGGTGCATTATATGGTTCCTCTAATAATTAGGGTTTCATTAATGCATCTCTCCTAGAGTATTTGCCTTAAGGGGTGTAAAGGGAATGGGGTGGGATTGAATTGTGGCACTTTTTGAGAGATGTTATCATACTATTATATCATACTTACATCCCTTCATGTAAACTTCATACTTCTTATGATGTCTCCTTAAAATATTGAAACCTTGAAATATGGTTAAGTTTGTAACCCTAAAACTCTAGAATCTAAGTCTGAAAAATGATAAGATCCTCCAAAACCTATAATTTAAATTTTATAGATCTTATAGGTCCAAAACCACTCTCAAATAACTTGAAAATATATAAATAAAATGTAACTTAAAGTATAAGAAACTATATGTCCCTATCTAAATGTAAAATTATAATTAAAATGTTTATTTTATTTATATACTATGCATGCCAATATAATAATAAACTATTATGTGTATGTGCTTTTATAATAGTAATACTACGTATGTGGTTTTAATGACTAAAACCGCATATCTATTTTTAATAACTAATAGTAAAATATTTTACATATGTGGTAGTTCATTGTATGAGGAAATTTCACATATGAGGTTCTTATATTTGAATTTTGAAACACATGTGTGAAGACTCAAGAATGGCTTGGATCCCTAACTTGAGGCATTGACCTACAAACACATAATCGAATGCATGCTTTTGACTAAAAACAAAAAAAATAAAACTTCATACATGTTAAACACTATGAATTTTATTGAAATTTTTGTTTAAAATATTATAAAAGCATTGATTACACTCTCCTCTCTCTTTACACACACACACACACACACACACACTTTAAGGTTATTATCTATCTAAGTAATTATTTTTATAATGTTATATGCCATAACTATACACCTTCATATGTTTTTATTTATTTATCTTTTTATTCATTGACTTAAACTAGAATAAACTTATATGGTTGTAAACTAGACCTAATGATTTACACATTCAACACACACACACACACACACACACACACACACACACACACACACACACACACACACACACACATGTAAACTATACATTATTGATAATATTTTAGGGTCTATTGACTTGTGAAATTAATTTTAAAAAAACATTAATTAATTAATTAATTATAAAAAATATACGTTAGAAACTAGATGATCATATCTAACTCTCCACCAAAGGGTTTTAAAAAATTTAAATGATACTCAAAAAATGATGGGCCACATAGAAAGCTATCTACTCTATTTTTTTTTATAAAAAATGATATGGCATCTTTGAATTTATGATGTTTGACCTAATTATACTTGACCATTTCAAAAAACATTAATATTTTAGAAACTAGACTTGAAGTTCTACAATTTACATTCCTATAACACCTTCAAAATTTAAATGTAGGTGTCTCAAATAATTTATACAAGTTGAGATTTTTTGTTTTTCAAGAAAACCATGTCCACTTAGTAACCCTTTTTATCCCCCCAATTCCATGCACTTACCCATGTTAGGGATCATTAAATTATTAATCAATTTGTATATATAAGGAATGAGAGTAATAATTATTATAGATACCATTGGAAGCCAAATAATGACTAATATGGTCATGCATGAAACCAAAATATCAAAACAAAAAATGGATCATGTAATTAGTGGAGAAATAACTATGGCTATGCATGGAAGCCAAATAATAACTACTATGGTCATGCATGGAATAAAAATATAGTAAAGGATTATGTAACATGGAATTAGAGGAGGAATAATTATGCATGGGCATGAAGGAGTTAAAATTATGAGCATGAATGGAATCAGAGTATCACAATATAATTTGAATGAAATTTTGGAGAGATATCACCTACTAGAATCACATGTGGGTGGTTAGATATAATATATTAATGTAAACGGGATGATGCATATGTTGACTTGTGGGACACCTACCCCTTAGTTAGTTATCTAGGTCAAGTATATTAGGTAAACTGAGTAACTTGTGTAACTAGTACATTGGGTAGTGAGTTAGCATACATTGGGATTAGGAGGTTACCAATCCATTATTATTTATACAAGTTTATATAAAAGAGAGGAATATCATAATAAAGTATATGAAGTAAGTGTTGAGTCTTATATTTAAGGATATTAGAGGTGTTCCCCTCAAAGTGTATTCCTTCATAAAGGATTATTATATGGTTTTACCCTACCATAATAATATTATTATATTTATGAATATATTGAATATTATGGAATCTTAACCCACCAATATCTCTTATATTTTTTGATCTACATTATATTTTTCATAAATCAAATATTATATCTATGGATTATAAATAATACATGGTGACACTAACTACTGTGTGTACAAAAATTTTGGGTACAAGTTTTTCCCTAATAACATGATCTTATTCCTTTTCTTCTTCAAACATTTCTGGTACATCTTCCCATTCATCATATTTTAGATTGGATTCAAAATCAAGGAGGTATAGTTTTAATTCCACACATCAGTGGCCTAGGGTGTAATTATCATCATAGTTTTAACATAATACATTTTATCATGAAACCTACATCTTAGCCTATGTGATGTATTTTATATGTGTATTTTTTGAGTTTAGAATTTATGTTGATTTTGGTGATAAGGAATTATTGAATGGGTAAGATTTGGGAGACTTTTATTAAACTATGATTTTTTATTTGACTAATTTAGAAATATCAATGGCTACCATCATGTCTTTTAATTTGACAATTTTCACCTTTATTTGAATGTCATATTTTAGGCCACTAAAGAAATAAATTTTGAATAAATTATCTATCAATCCCTCTATTTTGCTTTAAACCTTTTTAAATTCTATCTTATATTCTCTAATATAACTAACATTTCATAATTTGGTTAAGGCTCCCATGAAATCATCGAATGCACTTGAGCCAAATAAAACCAATAACACCTAAAACAAGTAGAATGTATCGGTAGACCAATAGATTTTTAATACTAATGAAGCCACTAGAAATAATCTTTGTCTATGCTAAAATAAGATAAAGGGACCTAGTCTCAATAATGGTGTCATGTAGATGGGAATACCACTTCACTCTATAGATCTAACTAATGTGTTATTTTCCACAAAATATAGTAAAGGACCATGGTAAATTCACCCAAAATTTGAGTAATGTTTATAATTATAGCTTAGTCCAGTCTATGAATTGCAACCACTTAGTTATTGAAGAGTGTCCATCATGGTTGTTTACTAGGCATTGATGCTACAGACTTGGGATTGGATATCATGCCATATTTCAAAGAGATGGTTAGTAAGTTGTGTCTCCACATCCCATGATAGGTTTAATACCACCATATGTTAAGTGGGGAGGGTCTTAAGATTTCAAAAATGTTAATTGAATTTACATTTTAAAATGATTGACTTGATGAGACAATCATAATTATATAATTTTCAAAAGGTGGAAAAAATTATTCTTTGGATTGCATGTGAGAAATAATTTTATATTAGATTTAAAAAAAATTAAATAACCATTAAAATGATTGTATTGATAATAAAATCATACCTATATAGTATCTAAATGGCATTGAATTCAGTAACTATGTTTGTTAATATTTGACCCTTATCTCTATTTTCAATATTGTGTTTTTGTTGGTTATTAAAAGATGCTACCTTATTAATGTTTTTGGTTGGTACTAAGTTAATAAAGAATTAGAATCAAATATATGACTATAAGAATGTCAATGCTACAAAGAGGGTTAATATAAGGTATTCTTGGTCAGTGATCTTGAAAATATAATATTATTATTTATAGAATAGTGTTAGCCTAATATTTGAGAGCTCTAAATATAGATGATATTTGTCTGATATCCTAATATCCCATCTTCGAGGTATAGTTTAAGTAACTTCATGAGGATAACTACATACTAGTGTATCACATAAATAAAAAATGGAATGTTTCCCATGGATAAGTTTTTAAAACATATATGGGATATTCTTATATAATCGAGGGTATTTTTAAGAAAAATTATATATATAGTGCTATCTAATGCTTTATATATTAGGGCGTAATCCCTAACTCCAAGGAATTAATGAAAGCTAATAACATTACATCCTAAAATGATATCTTTATGTTAGTTTTAAAATTGACAGAACATAATTTATAACCTAAGTGATGAGGATAGATAAAAGAGACACAAATGGGAAATAATCTTAGTTATCCCACCCTTTTACTGATTTTTGATCATTGTTTTGATGTTTTTGGATTCATAAGAGATACATCAAGCAATAAATTAGTTTGAATGATAAGTAAGTACTATTAAGTTTTTTATAATGTAATATAGTATTTTGACAATATATCTCATTTAATCATGTGCAATAAATATAGTAAGTACTAAGAAACTAAGGGATAAATAGGGCATATCTTGTTTGTTATTCTATTTTAGATTATAGTAGTGATCAGGGGTCATCACAAGGCTATAATAAAATATGTTATTCATTTTATATTCAAACTATTTTTAACCTTCAAAAAAATTGAGTAAATCATGGACACTAATGTCAAAACATATTTTTGTATATAAAAAAAGTGTTCAAAGAGATATATACAGAGGAATGAATTCAAATTTAGACTAGGTCTATGTTTCCCCTGTGTAATTATTTTGTGCCTCAAATTATGTTTGCCTATATGCCATTTCTCGATAATAAGAAACCATAATTCCTTTGCATTGTAACTCTTTTAACAAGGTAGAAAGGGGTTAGTAATGTGAGTCTTATTATCCTTATTAACCCTATTTATTACTAAGTGTTGCCTACATATCTAATACTCCTAAGAACACCTTTGACTCACATGTAGTTCTCCCTCCTATATATGTGTGTGGAATTGTAATAATGTGACTATATGTTATTTATAGTAGTAACCCTTGGTATAAGTGAAGTATTAATATATTTTACATTTTGAATTATTTAGATATTTGATTCAATTTTATAGTGCAATTTAATAGCTTAGAATAAACAATAATTTCTTATTAGAGTGTTTCCTTATCAAATTGGTAGGTATGCTAGTTAGACCCTAAAATTTGTATATATAGGAACCTTTTGAATTTTAATTATAACATATTGAAATGAAAAAATCTAACTATATTATGGGCAAAGAGGGATAAAATTTTCACAAAGTGAAAGATATGGAAAAAGGTAAAAAGATAAACCTGGATAGTTGCATCAAAGTTGGACACTTACATCAAAGCTACTTTATAGGAAGTATGTAAGTGTCTAAAGTCTAAAAAAATATTTAAAACAAGCACAATAAGCATGGATATCTATAATACATTATATGAATATAAAAAAAATACCACACAAGCCCAAGGGACATGTAAATCATGTGTAATAGATGGAACAAAAGAGGTCCATGAGAGACCACACCACTAGATGTATAATTATTAGTAAAAGGATATATACATAAAATAAGACTATAAATATGTGTAATTTTACCAAAATTGGTATCTACATTTACCCCCTTTAATCTAGTAATGAAATAAAAACTAGAATGATTAGTTTAAAGAAAAATAAAATGCATATTTTGGTGTGGACAACACATCTTATCTTCTCTTGAGTTTTTCTTAAATATTTCATTTTGAAAATTACCTAAAACCAAACATATTCCAAAAAATTAAATAAATTTATATAATTAATATGTAAGTCATAATAAAATATATCATAAATAAAAAGCATGGATAGAGTACACCTATGTATGTGTTACATAGTAAATGGTTTTGGAGTGCTGAAAACTAGAGAAGTAGATAGGGGGCTTGCAACCTCATCCATATTATGGATAGTAATATGAGTGAGTCTAAAAGTGGTAAAGTGTCTTGTTTATACACCTAAATCTAGCCACCAATAACCTCCAAACAAGCTTTTGACTAATTTTTATCAAAATGGATAATTTGGCCTAAAAACACTAAAACACACTAAATGATGTGAACCTGTCATATGCAAGTGTCAATTTTGGCCAATGTATCCCTAAATGGGGTAATTAATTTTATGAAACAAATAAATTTTATCATATCATTTCAAGTCAAAATGATATTTTTTCACTTGGGTTCTTTGGATTACTCTTTTCTACCAAATTTCTTGCATGAGACATGTGCCATTGTTATTTTATGTTAACAAAATTATAAATGGGATAACAAATCCAATGCATCTAACATCACCTTCCAATTTCAATCTAGTAAAATTTCAATCCAATAACATTACATTTTGATCAATTTGATTAATTTTTGCACCAATTTCCACTATTTGTACCAAAATTGACTAATCATGTTTAAAGCTAATTAATTTTAATCATAAGCCTAATTAAGAATTCCATGGATATTTTGAATATTTATTTTTGGAAATTGATTATGATTTTTTGCATCATCTAAGACATCATTTTTTGGGAAGGCATACATAGGCCATAAATACAACACATATTTGATTAATCCTTCCCATGCCTCTTTAACACCTCTATATCCCAAATATTTATGAGGGAATTTATTGATTTTAGACTCCAAAATTGAATGGAATCTTAACCACACATCTTCATCTTGAGATGGATACTTTAGGTTCATTTTGATCATTTGAAAAAATCTATAAATACAAGGCCTCACACTCATAATTTTAAGCTTGGATAGTGTAAATTTACCATGAAAAAATGATTCCAAAGCCTCATACAATTAGTGTTATTATGCCAAATTGTTGAACCAAGCCAAATATATCACAAGCCAAAGGTGCCAAAGAGGAAAGGAGCCAAATAACTCCATTAATGAAGACTCTTTTATGCACAAGCTGAGCAAACCACTCTATGAACTATTTAGAAGCTCCAAGAAAGGTGAAGGAAGGTTTATTTTTATGTTTTAGTTGTTCATTTTATATGCATGTTTGTTACTAAGATCTCCCTAGTGTCTGGGCTTAGAGACATCATCCTTGTTAGTGTGTTAGTTTCATTTTGATTTCATTTTGACCTAACACTTATTCTAACCCCCTCTCTTGAGTCAAATTCCTAGTTCACATAATGGCATGCCTAATGGGACATAGCCCCATAAATTCGATAAAATAGCTCTCACAAGTAACCTACTAACCATTTTCATGTAGAATTTTGGAGTGTGGGAGAAAAAGGAGTGAAATTTTTGAGTAAAAACACATTTTTTAGAAGTCACAATTTTATCACTATGGAGTTACAATATTGTCCTCTAGACCACAAACACATAACTAACCAATCATGGTTTGTATTATAGTAGTGATATTGAATTTAAATACGGTTCTAGACTGACATGTTCTTTATCTATAGGTCTAGTTGCACTATTATAATACTATGACTCGATAGTCATGATATTACAATACCATACTTTTACAAGTTACAATATCATCATTTATAGTCATGATATTGAAATTGTACAACTCTACAATCATGAAATTGTAATCTTATGACTCTATAGTCATTTTATTACACTGTAGAGTCATGATATTATAGTGTGTAGACCTGAGAGTTAGTAAGCTATCTTCTAGAGCTTGGTTTGGGATCATACAGACTCTATTTTTGATGATTTTTTTATAACCACATGTTTTCTCCTAAATTTTAAGAATATGTTATCCATTTATCTTCAATTTACATATATTTTTCACAAAATATTGAAATAAGAGTTTAAACCTTTTTAATGTTTCTAATCATAGTTACTTAGTTTCATTAAATTATGTTTTCTTTGTCTAAACTTTACCTTGCAATTTTTATTGAGATTTTTGCTAACCAAGTCTAATCTAACTCATTTACTTTCTTGAGGTTTAACCTTCGGGTCAATAGGCCATCCAAACCCAAGAGCATACTTTTCAAGTTTGTTTGTTTCATTTGAAAAAGTTCTTCAAAGCTAAACAATACTCTGACCATTTCTTTGTAGGGTCCACTTAAAAAATGCCAAATCATGCCTAATTAGATATTTTTAAACCCTCTTTTGGGACACTTAAAAATAATTAGGAATATTTCATTTGGTGCTTAAAAAAAAATTTAGTGTGTTTACTTGAATAGTTTTGTTGTTTTTATTTCAAAGTTTGAAACTTAAGGCCAAGGGGCCAAAGAACACCACCAAAAATTTTGTTTTAGCGATCTAAAATTAAACTCACTTCCAAGTTTTTGTTTTATACAAGTTAATCATGGTTTTTTTAGTTAGAGTTGTTTGAGCAAAGAGGAAGTTGTGCATATATGCTCTCCCCTCATCCCCTATAGGGAACTTATGAAATCAAAAGTACCATCTTCATTGCTAATTACTTTAGTCCAAACACGTAAAAGAGATGTTGTGAAGGCTCTCCACAAGACCCACATGGATTGGGTGATCTATAAATAACCATAAATCTCTTTTAATTATTTTTTTATTTCATTACATCTTGGCTTGTGAGGGGGACTTCATTACCTCCCATAATTTCTATAGGGAAGCTTTAACCTGGGGCTTCATCTCTCAGCATTGTCTTTAACCCCTCTCTACGTGGGGGGGGGGGGGTGTATATAAACTAGGTTATCCTCACTAAGATGGTGGTTTGAGTGGTTAAACCATATCTATTAGTAGAGGTTAAGCCTGAGATATTTGAGCATGTTGGACATCACACCACACTGATCAATCGATAGATGTAGTAGTTGTAAAAAGGGAGAGACCTTTTAAAAAAAATCCATATGACACAAACCCAATTGACATGTTACTTATTTTGTATGCTAACATGATATTTGTATGCATTTTATCCATTTAAAGATGATCAAAAACCAATTAGTTTTACTCAACCCTATATTGCCACACCATTGATAGGATTTAGGGTGATTTTTTAGTTGCATTTGGTCATTTATCTTTTTCTTGTTTGGTGTTTTTAGACTAAAATTAATGTGTTTGTTTATATCCATGTCCAAAACAATTTGTTTATACACTACTCTTTTATTTAAAAAGGCATTATGCTAGCCATTTTACACCACACTTGTGCCTTACAATTTTTGTTAAACATGTTTGTGTGTGTGTCAATTGATTGATACAAGTATCGTTATGTTATATAAATCATTATCAAAAGTTTGAGACTTTGAGTATTCAAAACATAATATTGATCACATCATTAGAGCATACTTACACCATTATGTTTCTTGAATTATTTCAAAAATCATTTGACTTATACCAAAACCATTGTTTAAAACCATGTCACATTTGCACCTTGTTCATGTGTTGTTATGCTATCCAATCTTGTCTAGCTTATTTCGTTAATCAAATCCTAGTTTTCAACATTGAGTTCTTAATTAACCTTGCCAAGTTCACATTCAAACATTGATTGATTTTTGTGTAGGCCTCACTTTGCAAGGGTTGATACATAGATCATTCACTTTTGGGTTGTGTAACTTTAGTTAATTGAATGCCCAAATTTGAAAACTATTACTTGTTTATTCAAAGAGCCTTGTTTCCATTATTTATTTGTTTATAGACTATCTTCATCATTATTTGTGCCTTTATTTTAGAGAACACAACCCTTTCTCTAGATGCCTTTTGCCTTATTTTGATTCTATGCGTTGGGTTTATGTCGAAGTTGTTTCCAAACTTGTTAGATTAAATTAAATCATCATCATCATAATCCTTATTTCAATCCTATATTTTGATGTCATTTTACCTAAAGTCCTAGAATAGCCTTTTTGAGCCTAAATTTTGACTCCAGTTTTGGATAAAAGATGTAGCAACTCTTTTCCCTTTCCTAGTTTAGACCTTGTTTGGAACACTTTGGCTTAAAAATTTGACATGGTGGTTTTTATTCAGATGCTTGACCTTTTATGTGTATGATATTTGATGTTGGAATATTTTATGCCATGTCTTATCACAAACCATGTTAGAGATATAACTCCAAGTTTAGATCATTATTTGGAGATATAGCTCCACCATTTTGACCAAGTTTATTTAAAGTTTGAATCATTTATCCTTTGGAAATTATTTTTCAAAGTTTTTAGAACTCTAAGTCTTTTTGTTTCAGATCTTTCATTATTGATGCAGATATGTATAATTACACTTATGGTGGATTCAATTAAAATACAAGTTATGATAGAATGGCCACACAAAATGGCTTTGATTTTTATGGCTTTATTCAAGACCCCTTTGATGATAACATGGTTTGTGAGATATAATTTTATCCACCGTACAAAAATCAATTCAGGGACCAAAATCAAGACCATAAATAGGATGATATATATGGTGTGGAGGAATTGGGTACAAACCTTTATAATGATAATGTTGTTTGGGAGATGGATCTATACCCTCCTTACAATAATCAATATAGGGAACAAAGTCAAAGATCAACTTACAAGCCAACTCAAGACCCTTAATCAGATGATATGGTTTATGAGGAGGACTTGGATTATTTATCTTATGTGAGTAATTAGGCCCCAAGATGACCTACCATTTCTATTCTAGGACCTTGTCCTCTAGTTTGTGCAAGCAACAAGCTCCACAATGCCCTACCATTTCTATTCTAAGACCTCATCGTTTGGCTCATGTGATAAACCAAGATCCATAATTCCCAATCTAATCTAAACCTCATTCAATCATATTATAACCCCAACCAAGCCAATCAATACCTTTTCAACCAAGCCAATTATTTGAAGATAAAGTTGTGTTCAAAACTAGTATTTTCTAACTCATTAAAAACTAAGGCTAAGAAAAACAACCAATCTAAGATGCTTTTATTGAACCAAGCATTTGTGATAAGTAAACCTATGATGAATCACCTCTTGATCTTATAATATTTGTTGAGGAGTCTCACTTTGATGAGCTAGTCTTTAAGGAGTTGTCTCTTGACCTTTTTCTCATTGTTAAAGAGTCTCACTTTGACAAACTAGTCTCTATGGAGTCCATTATGACATCATAGGCCATCACTTATCCAATACCAAACATTCAATAGGACATAATTTTAATAAAGTACCCATTAAATGAAGAATCAAAGTTAGAATTAGGTTTTATTATTAAACCACCATCATATTTAGCATCATAATCAAAATTAACATCAGTCTTGACATTAGATTTAGAGTCTATTAAGTCATAATTAGATTTAGAAATAGAATGCATTTGTGGTTATTAAAACATTGGTTATGAATGCCTAGTAGATAAATTTTAATACATTGTGATCATTCTATGGTTTTTGAGGATGATTAATTTAAGATCAACACAAGTTCTCCTAGTATCTTCTATGAGGATTGTGTTGCTAACCCCCATTCCATTACTACCAACCAACATAGACATATTATTGACATTCCATCTCCTACAAGTGTCAATTAGGATTGATAGAATCATACCTTTTTAAATTACATACATGGTGATATATAAATTTAAGAGTAAGGAGTCAAAGACCAAGATCATGTAGAAGAAGAAAAATCTCCTAGTGAAACCCTTTTAGAGGTGATAGATGATAATCAAAGTTCAAACTCAGCATCTTCTAGCAAAATTTTTTTGGAGGAACTAGAGGAAAATCAAATTCAAAATTCAATGTTCCTTAGTGAAACCTTCTCAAAGGAATTATGGAAAAATCAAGACAACTTCATTGGTAGAAACCTCTTTGAGGCACAAATAACTTAGCATAAAATTTCTTCACTTATTGATGAAGACATTATCAAAGATAAAATAAAAATAGCTTCTAATCTACATACTAATAAGATGGTATCTACTTTAAAGATAAAATAAAAATATCTAGTGGTCCTATCAAGAGCATATTCAAAAGTCTTTATTTCTACCACATCCAAAGTTATGTTAAATCTAGAATCAACAACATTCTGTGTGCCTAAAAATATTGATCTTCATTTGTTGCCCTACCATTATACATTCCATTATCCTCAACCATTCTATTTTCCAAATAAACCTATCATCAAAAATTTATCTATATTTACTATCCATGCTTTCACTTTCCTTTGTAGAGGCTACAAATATACCTTGTCTCGATATTTGAAGGAAATAGAATCAATGACCAATGAAGATCACAATAACATTATTTGCATCCAAATCTATAGGTAGTTATTGATAGAGTAACTATTCAAATGAGGTGTTGCCTAGAAATTAAAATGATTAATTATTTTTTTATATAATTTGTTGATCAAGATGTGCATCTCCATATTAATAAGAATAATAGAATCAAAAACCACACTTAGGAAAACAACATGTACCATGCCATTTTAATTTTCCATTTCAAATTTCCATATCCATTTTTTTTTCACATATCCTACCATTCACCCCATCACTTGGTGGAAAACATCTTACCATATTATCTATTCTATCAAACCATAATTATCCTAGAGCAAGACCATTCCATTTTACCATATCATTCCTATCTATACCAAAATCTATTTTTAGTTTTCCTATCCAATCTTATTTTAATCTTGATTACTTTGGCTCTTCCTATACTAATTGTGAGGGGATTTTGATCAAGTTTGAATAACTGATTAAATCCATGTTTATAATGATAGTCTATGAAAGTAGTGTGATAACTAATTTGGCAAGGTATCTTTCATTTTCCATCCTATATAAAGTTTGTTTATGTGAGCTTGATTATATCACTTGCTAGGGATAATTAGTGTTCATCAATCTTTATACTAATAATAACCACCTATGAGAAAATTAGTATCATTTATCTAATCCATTATATCCTAGTTATAACTACCTATGGGTAAACTATGGGAAACATTTGTTTATCATGTATTGCCATATCACCTTACCATTATTGTTTCCATTTGACTAGCCATTTTCTAGATTTGAGAACTTGTTGGGACCTGGTCAAGTTTCTCTCCACCTTTTATGTGGATGGAATTACTGTGAATTGAGTTCATCTTGGGACTATGTGGGTCATGCTCAATTCATGTTGAGGTTACCTCAGTTTCCCTTTCCATATGTTCTCATCATTTTGTGAGAAACTTAAGCCAATGCTCTCACCATTTTGTGAGTAGGTATCTTGTCATTTTATAATGAATTAAGATACCTCAAAATTCTAAAACATTTTAAAAATCCAAAAACATTTTTCTTGTCTAATCCTAGTCAATTATCCTTGATTTTCCCTACTAGGGCATGGTTATTGTTAGGATACTTTCTTTTTGCTTTTATTTTTAGGGTTTTTATTTGTTTTTTTTTGTTTGTTTGTTTATTCACTTACTTGTTTTATTTATTTTAGTATTTTTGCCTTGACTTAGTTTATATATGTTCATTAGGTGATTCCTTGTGCATTATTCTTGAGTCCATCCATATTCATATGTTAACATTGTCATCATGGTTTTTATTATTAGTGCATTATTTTACCTTGAGTATTGGATTCCGAGAGTCAATCCTTATGAATATTTTTTCCAAGTCCTCATGGTATTCTATCATGATTCCTACCATTACATGTTACAACAAAATCTAGCTTTAAGAAGGTCTATAAGCAGTGGAGATGCATAAGTTTATCCTTAGTACTTTGGCAAATCCTTCCACCCATCTTGATCAAATTAATGATTTGACTATTCTAGTTGTATTATTGATAACAAGGATGAGCATATCCTCATTGGTAGGTATAACTATATATTTTATATTGATCAATCTCATTCTCCCATCCATCTCTTTCATCACTTTGCATCCTCATATGCCTGTTTGTTTGTGAATTATTTAGTCATACACCATCGCATCTACATTTGTTCCTAATCATAGTTAATCTATGCAATAGGTTCTATCCTTGACTTATGCCTACTAATCTACCCAAACTGAGGCACAACCATATCAAACATCATCTTTACCTAATCTAGGTCCTCTTAATGATTATAACCACCTATGGAAAAATCATTATTTTTACTTTTATTCTTGATTATAACTACCTTTGGGAAAATTAGTATCCTTTTTAAATCAATGCATGCAAGAATTTTTTCGTTTGGATTAATCTCAACCATGAGTTAATTCCACCTTTCTTCTTACTTCTTTTCAAGGGACCATCCATCCACATATGTGATGGACACTCCCTCGAGGGGGCATCATCATAGACTTTTCAAGTACCATTTAGAGCTTTATTCTTTAGTCATCATCTTTATTTTGGCATACAGTCCATCCCTCATTATTTTAGAAGACGTTGATATGCCTATAGTTTAAAACATATTCCCAAACAATGGAAAATTGTAAACACCTAAAATTAGCCACCAATAACCTCCAATCGGGATTTTGACCAATTTCTATCAAAATGCACAATTTAGCCTAAAAACATTAAAATAGGCTAAATAATGTGAACCTGTCATATGCAAGTGCTGATTTTGGCCAATGTATCCCTAAATGGGGAAATGAATTTTATGAGAAAACTAACTTTGATTAAATCATTTCAAGTTAAAATGACATTTTTGCACTTGGGTGCTCTGGATTGCTCTTTTTTACCAAATTTCTTGCACTAGACATGTGCCCTTGTTATTTTGTGTTGGTAACATCCTAAATGGAATAACATATCCAATGCATTTAACATCACTTTCCAATTCTAATTAAATCAAATTTTGAGCTAATAACATGATATTTTGACTAATTTGATTAATTTGTGCACCAATTACCAAGATTTGTACCAAAATTGACTAATCATGTTTAAATCTAATTAATTTGAATCATGAGCCTAATTAAGAATTATATGAATATTTTTGAATATTTATTTTTTGAAATTGAATATGATTTTCTGCATCATCTAAGACATCATTTTTTGGGAAGGCATCCCTAGGCCTTAAATATAATAAATATCTGATTAAGCCCTCCCATGCCTCTTTAATGCCTCTCTATCCCAAATATATATGAGGGAATTTATTGATTTTATCCTCCAAAATTGAATGTATTTTTAGACACACATCTTCATCTTGAGATAGATGGTTTAGGTACATTCTGATCATTTGAAAAAATATATAAATAAAAGGCCTCACACTCATAATTTTAAGCTTGGATAGTGTAAAGTTACTATGCACAAATGATTCCAAAGCCTCATACAATTATCATTATTATGCCAAATTTTTGAACCAAGATAAAGCCATCACAATCCAAAGGTGCCAAGGAGAGAAGGATACAAAGATTTCCATTTATGAAGACTCTTTGATGTATAAGACAAGCAAGACACTCTACGAACCATTTGGAAGCTCTAAAGAAGGTGAAGGAAGGTTTCTTTCATATTTTAGTTGTTATTTTCATATGTATGTTTGTTACTAAAATATCCCTAGTGTCTTGGCCTAGAGATGTCATTCTTGTTAGTGTGTTATTTTCATTTTGAACTAACACTTATTCTAACCCTCTCTCTTGAGTCAAATTCCTAGTTTGCATGTTTCACTATGGTGGTGTTGTACCTAGAGTAGGGAGAGTTTAGAGGTGATCATGCCTTCAACTTAGAATAGGAAGAGTGGTGCTTTAGACAACAAGAGTATCTTTTCTTGATGAGCACAACTCAAGTGCAAAATATATGTATATGTATAACTTAGTATAGGGTGAATGACTTAATCAATTTCACCTAAAAAATTGATGAGACTAGATGATTTAATTCCTCCAATCAAACCAAAAGGAATAAATGACCATTGTATATGGGTAAGGCTCAATATAGTATGTGGATGATTGATCAAGGTATTAGTATGTCAGGGTATCAATAAATAAATAAAATTATGTTGTGGTAATAGTCCATAAAAGAGTTTTGGAATTTTGAAACTAATTTGGATTTTGTAATATTAGGAACACATTGCATAACATATGCACCCTAGATATGTTCATGATAAAATTGTGTATAGTAATTGGTACTAATGTATAGAATTTTTTCATAACTATGAATCTAGATCATATATTATGTATGATTTTTCCAATTTATAAACTATGTAAGTGTGAAGAACATGTTTCCAAATCATGCCCCACTATATATGAAAAAATATGAAGAAAATAATATAAGTACCAATGTGGAGGACATGTTTCTAAAACATGACACTAATATAAATTATAGATGCTAAATATTTAATAGGTGTGGATAACATGCTTCTAAATCATGCCCCCATTGAATATGAGAACTATGAGTGTGTGAAATCCATATTCATATGACATGCTCCCATTGAATCTAGAGAATGTAAAATTGTATTTGATTATGTAGAACATGCTTATAAACATGACCCTAATAAGATTCACCCATTATGGGAGGAGAGGATATAGTGTTTATTGGTGGTATCCTTTAAAATGAAAATAGATTATGTGATTGATATTATTCTAAAAGTATTGTGGATAATAACTTGTAATATTATTTTTGGTAGTATTTAGAATCTAGCAGAATATCTATGTAGCAAAATTTTTATAAAATTTATGGTATTTTTTAATTTTTTTAAAATTTGGTATAATATAGAAGGGCCCATTATATAGACCCCAAAAAAACTTATGGTTTTGAATCTGGATGTCCAGAGCTCAAGATATGCAGATTTGAAGTTGGTGAAAAAGTGGTATATTAGGCAGGTTGTAATATAATTTTGAAATCATTTCCATTTTGAAATTTTGTGAATTTTGAGTGTTGAGTCTAGAGAAGAACAATGCCACACAACATATCTCCTTATCTAATTTTATTTTATGCGCTCTAAATTTCCATAGCCAATGAATATTTTTTTAAGTTAGTAAGTAGGTTTTATTATGAAGTATTAGTAATTTTGATATTTTTAAAAAAATTCATTTTAAGTGTATTTTAGGGATTTTTAATAGGAGGTTAGATGCTTGTATTAACATCCTAGATGCTTACATCATCACCTCAACATAACTGTATATTTTTTATGCTAACATCTAATGTTTTCATCAAGAACATATGATAACATCTAATGCTTATGTCACATGTGGATGCTAGCATAAAATCCTAATGTATTTTTATTTTATGTATGACTAATTAATATTTATATGTTTTTTCATCAAAATATGATCACTAATGAGTTTTGATTATTTCTTTCTTGATTGCATAAATATATTCATATTCGAGAGTTCTAGCATGGGCAACATTATTCAACATTAACAAAGTTGGGTCTAGATATAGCCGATTGGGATATTATCAATCTGGTGGGATTGTGACATGTGGTCCATTTGGGATAGATCATGTATGATAGCCACCTTATCATATACCTAAGTGATAGATTGAATCTAAAAAAATGTATATTTTGGATTTCCCATGGTGAGATGGCCATCACCTTAGAGGATGTGGATTGGATTTTTCAATTGCCAATTAGGGGTGAGAGAGTTCAAGTTACTAGAGATGGTAGCTGAGGGTATATTCAACATTCCCATGTATCTCCTAAGGTAGATTTGAGTATTCTGATTTAGTTTTATGATATAAGTATATGTGATTTTTTATGTCTAGAAAAGTTTATTTACATTTTAATGGCATCATTTGTAGCTATGGAGGGTGGGATTATTCATATTTCTTATTAGATGTGTTAGATAATGTGTCACATTGAGCTAGATAAGACTAGATATTTATGACACCATACTATACTATCCAAATTATATAATTATCTATATAGGTTTACATTGGAGAGTCATGGTGGGGGTATTAGAGTGGAGACTCTATTGCATGTCTGGGCTTATGAACATATCATAGTAGTATGTCTAGTTAGTGGTCCCCTCTCGGTATGGGATCATCCATAGGTTTTTTTAGAGTAGCGGGTATTCTCGCATGGTAGACTTCATACCATGATCAAGAATTATATTACCTTAGATAGGTTATCTCTAGATTATATTATGTGGCATCTTTATAGGTCTTTAATTGGGTGGCCTAAAGATGGACATGATTTATAGAGGGTCCACATTAGTATGTGGTTGATTAATTAGTTTCTTGTTTTCCATTAGTTATTTTAGTATGACCACATTCTATAGTAGTTTGGTATTGATCAAGGAGTTCCCTCATCATTGTATCCATTACATTAGATTATATGGAGTAGTCATAGGAAGCATGATAAGCCAACACCTAATGTTGTTGATCTATCCCCATACCTAGATGATGAGTAAGATCTTGTTGTTACCCTAGTAGATGGATATAATGTGGGGTGTATTATTTAGTATGTTTAATGGTTAGCCATATTTTTATGGCCTTTTTCCCCCTATTATATTTGTATCTCTAGGTGAAATTCCTGCAACACAGTGTGGTGGTAGAGGATAAATAGGTGGTGAGATAAGAGATAGTGATCTTATAAGACCAACACCACTAGATGATGCAAAAATTAGGGCTACATGTGAGTACCATAGTTTTAAGTTTTTCATTTCATTTGGTTTTAAATCTATTTGGTTTATATATATATATATATATATATATATATTGCTAACTGGTTTCATATCTCAAATGTGTGTAGGTAACCGGGAGTTGTTGACCATAGTGTATTAGGTGCTATGAGGCCTCACTCATAGTGTACCTATGAAAATATATAAAGATGGATTTATTAAAATATTTATTGACATTGAAAGTGTGTATACACCATCATTTGATGCTTTTCAAGAGTGGTCATAGCATACCATACTTTAACCATGGAATGCGAGGAGTTATGTGAAAATATGGATAGATGGGATATACCATTTTGAAGTTATATTGAGATTATTATATGTTCATTGATTGATATGATAATTATGAGGAGAAAATGTGGCATGTTAGTGTTTTTAAGGAGAGATTACACATGTTATCACATATAGGAGGACCACAGTCTAATCTTGGTACATATAACTCTAGAGGTGCTTGATTTGTAGATGTTGATAGTGATGGTGAGTATACCCATTGGGGATATGCCCCCAACTTATTATTAATATGGTTATTTTTATAAAAATTATATCAGATTATGTATGTGTGTGTGTGTGTGTGTGTCTGAAATTTATCACATAGGTTTTATTTGATATCAAATAGGTTTACACTATTTAATTCTCTATTAGTCATTATATAGTTTTTAATTACATTTATTTCCATGGTGTATGTTAGGATTTGGTAAATTTGTGTAACAAGTATGTGTATTTTTTATATGTGTGTACTATATTATCAAAAAATAAATAATCATATGCAATTAAATCTAGATGGATATAATAAATCTTGATTGTAATGATCATATGAAAATGGGATTATATATTTTGTTTCTATAATCACCTCTAAAGTATCTATATAAATATATTTTGAATTTATATGTATCTATTTATTTACCCATATATATTGTGTATTTTTACCTTATACTTGTGTCTCTTTATGAAGCACCTGATTGACAAATGGTTCTTTAGTAGGATCAGTTTGGGAAAGATTAGTCCTAGGAGAGAGTGTAATAGGAGAAGGAATTCTACTAGAGGTCATATTTTGTGATGTTCAATGGACCATGTGTTCCTCATAGGGCTCAACATGGGATGTCTCAACCTTATTAGATGATCCTTTAAGAGAATTATGTGGAACAGGTCTAGATATTTTTGATATGCAATGATTCCATGATAGGATAATTTTATAAGATTTTGATCAAGATCAAAACACTAATTATCTTAATGTTCATTAATACCATGATAAGTGCAAAAGTGTTGTCATTTTTCATTTTCAAATTTGTGAGGTTGGTAATGTGAATTAGAATGGAGTCTAATCAACCATTTATTCAACAAAGTTTGTAATATGCCATGTGGTTTATCTTGATACCAATCAAACTAAAGAGGTTGTTTTATAGTGATATATGGTCTAACTATGGGAGATAATCTATAAGCATGCTCCTTTCCTTTATTGAACACTTTTATTATTTATTTTGTGACGTATGGGGCTAGTTTTGTAGAAATATTTTGAAGTGGTTTAAGATGTTTTGTAACTTGTTTATTTACCTTGGAAATAAGATTTTTATCATGTGTGGGTTTGAATGGAGAAGTGGGTAATTTGGTTTATGTATTAATTAGAGTACACACATATTTTTGCACATCCTACTATAATATATTGAATGAATCAAAGGGATTGTGTAATACTCTTTATCTTTGTGGATAAATAAGACCTCTACTAAATATAAATTATATTTCCAAATCGAAGGGTGTGTAATGTAAGGAATATTTAACATCCTTAAATTAAATAATATAATATTGTATAGGTTATGTTATCAACACAATTTTCACCCTTTGGAAGTTAGTTTAAGCCTTAAAATTTTGGAATAACATGGAAATAATCTTAGGGTGGGTGGATTAAAATTGGATTGAATCTCGAGGTTAAATGGCTAGCTCCCCTTTATGAATCACTTAAGATCAAATACTAATCTACCACTTAATAGGAAAAGAGAGAGAGATGTACTATAATGGGGGTGATGCATCAAATATGATTTAACCACTACCAAACATCTTAAAATTCACTTTAGATGTGATGTTAACCTATAACAAACACTACTCCAAATATGCCTCTATACATGAGTACTTCTCATGAAGGTTGTGAAAAATTCTTGGGCTAGGAGGACTAGTCAAGAGGTTATGAAATGACACTAATGAGAAAAAGAATGACTCAAACTTTCACACTCCACTTAGACACTTCAAAAGACTTGAATGGAAGTTTCAAACTAAATACAAATTCAAGAAAGGACAAATATCAAGGAAGAAAAGCTAGTCATCTGACAAGATCAACTAATCACATAAACATATTAAAACTAGTCAAATAAGGCAGAACTAGACTTTTATCATTGATCAAAGTCTTGAAATTGTGTATCGATTCAACATACCTAGGTGTAGAATACAAATATATCCTATCAAAGCTTATTTTATAAAAAACTTTAGAGAGGAGAGAGAGAGAGAGAGAGAGAGAGAGAGAGAGAGAGAGAGAGAGAGAGAGAGAGAGAGAGAGAGAGAGAGAGAGAGAGAGAGAGAGATTTACATTAATAAATTACTTTTAGATAGTCTCAATAGGTCTTAGAGTAAAAGTTTTTATCCCTTGAATATTCTCTTCTCCTCCAAGTGACGTGTAATTTTATAACTTTGCTTTATTTTTGAAAACTACCCCTTCTCTTGGATTGTGAGATGACAAGTGGCTTAATTTATGGTAAGGTCATGATTAAATAATATCTTCCTCTAATATTGATAAATTTAATATTATTATGATCTCATAAATCTTACATCTCAGTGTAAATCATCAAGTAACTCCTTAGGTGTCCTGAAACCCCTTTGTCTCACTAGGCCAATCTTGCTTAAAAGTGTCAAATCTCGAGTTTGTATTCTCCAATTAATTATATATCCATGTAAAGAATTTACATATCATATTATACCTATATAAACTCTTTTTTAGTCATAAAACTATCCTCAATAATTTATGTTGCATTAAAATATCTCATTTAGCCTCATTCTTTATATCCCTAAAAATGTGTAAACCTCCTTGTGTAAAATAATGTAGGGATGGTACTAACTAAATAAAGTTATTTTTTAGGACCCAATATCACATTACATATCCATTCCAAGTCTAATGTATTGAATCTATGTGGAAGTGTCATTTTTCTTCTATTCTCTCTCCTCCATTAGGCCTCAATTAGGTCTCCTAGCCTAGAAATTGAGTTCTAGCCCAAAGTCACTCCCATTTGTGTGAAACTTAGAAAAAACATGTGATTAAATTTACCCATTCAAATAAAATGTTCCATTTCAATTTCCAACTCTTGAGACCCTGTATGGATAAGTTAACCATGAAATGGTAAAAAACCCTAGTCTAGGTGCTTGTGCAAGCATGAGAGATATTTGGAGTGTTTGGCAAGAAATTTAGAGACTCTAGTGCCTATAAATAGTTTTTTAGGTATTAGACCTCCTTAGGTAACTCAACACATTGAGGATAGGTATCTTAAAGTGTCTTATAGACCTAAAAATAGACCTTTTAACTTGAAAAATAATGTCTTTCTCTATTCTTGGCCCACTTGACAACTTGTAGAGCTTATAACCCTTCTTAGAAGATCTAAAAGTGTATGTAAAATTTTTAGAAACATTTTTCAAGTACTTAAAAACATTTTAACTTGGTTTAAAATCCAATATATACCCTACACCTTCATAAACACACTCATAACCTTGTTTTCTACATAGTTGTACCTTCAAGTGTACCATCAAGTGAATTATTCAAGTGTATATGGAAGTTATGATATTAATTTAGGTTATTTATAGTTCACTATAGTCCATCTAAAGGCATTGTAATTCATACTTCTCTCATCAGGTCATTAAGAGGGTTTTAGAAGGGTTTTAGGCATATTTTATTCTTAATAATAGTTCATAAACCTTGACCCCTTAATCTATGAAAAAATGCCATAAATTTCAAGTGTATTATCCCCCTAAACTTTCTCTAGGATAATATGATCCCATGCATCTTTTTAATAAAAATACAAGTGCAAGAAGTTGGTCTTCATGTTGTAAATAGTCCATTGAAGAGGGGTTGTTGTTATTAGGCTTTATTCATGCATGTGATGGATCCGATCCAATAACCAATACAAAAAAATTTAAGTGTGGATACCTAATTATCATCCTAAAAATCCACTAGGTCTTATGCACAATATCATGGTCTTACCAAACAATATAAAGCTAATTTTATGTTGCAGTCCTACATTAAGAGAGCTTGAGGTCATGTTATAGGCTTAAATGCCACTTTATTTATCATCTAATACTTTTATATGGGTTTTAAGGGTTTTTTAAACATTTTATACTCATAAATTCTCTTAGGTTATCATATTACACCTAAATATACCACTTTAATTTAACTAGGTATACAAGCTTGTGTTCTTGGTTTTAGGCTCTATAGGCCTAAACAAGGTCTATTAACATTATCATCACTTTCTCACTGACTATGATGATTTTATAAGGTAATATCATCAATATATAATAACTTAAAATTAATTTTCCTTTTCTAATAACTCTAATCAAACATCCAAGTATGTAATTTCACATGACAAGGTAGGGTTATGGTGCCAACCTGACTATGTATATGGGGTTGGGGTTAATCTTATTTTGACCAACATCCTTGGTAATTTTATAATGTTTAAATTTTAATTAAATATACCTAATTCACTTGTTTTATCTCCAACCATAATGTGTGTGATGAATATCTTCTTCAAGTTTAGTGTCAGTTGTAACTTGCATTGTTCAGGCAATCCTATATGTCATGATTGTAGTTGGACTGCATTTTGAGTTTCAAGGTCTCAATTTAATTAATGATAAAAATAAGTATGTTATTAAATATATTATTAATTTATTTAATTTTTTTTTAAAATTATTATATCTCTAAAAACATCATGTTTTCACAAACATACAATCTCCTTTTTACACCTCTCTAGGCCTGGATGTAGGTGGTTGTTTGGTGAGTTTTGAGTTTTGAACTTGTTATCTACAAAATATATCCTTAAAACATTTTTAGTATCCAAAATTAATTATAAATTCCCTCTCTTTATCTTAAAAATTCTATTAAACTTTTATATCATTTACAAACCTCTACCTTATTGCCTCCATATGTAGAGTTATATATGAATATTAAGGCTAATAGACCTAGTTAACTCAACTCTCTTTTGGATATCAAATATATTAGGTATTTAATTGGTATATTAATTATCCTATACCTAACTTTACTCATGTTTCCATACTAATATTTTTGGTATGATCAACTTCCTTTTGTCCCAAATGAGGACCTACAGTTATTTCACCTGGAGGTCTGTATTTTGGCATGCATAGACTATTAAGAACCACTTACTTAGTCTAGAAGCTTGGATATGGTATAAAATATTTTAAAATACAAATTTTATCTACAAAAATGGTCTTTTATACCTATTACTAACACCATACAAGTCTAAAATATCCCCATTCAATTATACATGTCTATATGAGGCTAGTTCATATATAAGTTTTATGCATAGAAGTTGGATCTCCTAAATTAATTCATGATTTTGATGATTTAGTGGATTATATCAAGTTTAAATTAATGTTTTTTAGTACATTATATATATCCATTACCAAAATATCTAAAATATGAACCTAGACTCATGAATATTCACCTACAGGTTTGTAGACCATTAGGTGAAATGAGTTTGTCTAAGTCCTTGTAGAGAGTGAATTTGAGTCTCATATTTATTAAATTGATATTCCAAATTTATCAATGACATTTACATATGGTTTAATTAGTTTCTCATTTATATTTGAGCCAAATTAAGCTTTTATTTTAGGAAACTATTTGTGCACAGTGTCATGCTTCTATAAAATGAGAACATGACACCACTTTTAGAGAAAGCCCAGTTTATTAAAAGAACATATTAATCATATAATATTTATGGATTATATATGATAAAAAAAAGGAAACTAGAGACCCCTAAAATTTATAACCATTCAAAACAACCCAAAATCACTTATAGTAGGGTGATATTCTTCATACACTTGAGATAAATTTCTCCTTGATGAAGGTACCTCATAAGGTTGAGTTTATTTATGAAACCAAAATTTAAAGAATTAATTTTATCTACAAAAATATCTCAAATAAACCATTTTCCTCCATCAAACTCTACAGTGAACAAATAATAGCAAAACTAGATGTTATTTGAATGGATAAGGTATAATGACCTCTTTGTAGTTTAACGATTGTTAATAAATGATGGGGATGAATATAAAAATAATTACACTAAATTTAATCTTACTATTACCCCTAAAATTTACCAAAGTTTTAGCTTCTAAAATTCTCTCTCCTGGCTGTACCATCTATTTAGATTTTATCTTTTTGAAGTTGTGAAGGCAATAATGGAGAGAAGGAAGAGTTTTTTTCACTTTTAGGACCTAAAATTTGATATAAAGATTTAATATAACCTATATAATTTTAAAGGACTGTTTCAAACCATTTCACCTAAAAATGAGTTCTTGAAGTCCATACAAGTACATTAAAATACCCCTTTAGAGTGATTTTTGAAGTAAGTGACTTGTTTTAACTTCCCTAACATGTGTTGTAGTTATATGACTTGATCAGGGACCTTTGAAAATGTGCTTTTATGGATTATTCACTTTATAATCTTTTTAATACATTGGAATTATTCAAAAACACCCCTTTTCTTCATAAAACTTTACCTTAAAGTTTTCAAATAAACCTTAGACTTTCTAAACACATGAAATGTTTATGAAAAGTGATGTGTGGTAAATATGAATTTGTGATACACCTAAAAACCTATGACACCTCTTAGAATCAATCCTTTCTCACCATGACATGACCAAACCATTATAAGACCAAGAAAGAACATTACCATAATTTCTCCAAATTTACCTTAAACAATGCTAATAAGGTTTTGGAAAGTCTATTGAAGACCACATAAGGCATGAAAAAAATTTTAAATAGGTTATAAAAATGTTAAAACCAAGTTTTTACGTATATAGGTTGACTTTTTGACCTTTTGGGGTCAAATTTGGTCAATAATTTGTTGATTCACACAGGTAGCATGCCTATTATGCTAAATATCCCAGTAGCCTTGTCTTTCTATTGGGAAATGGAGTCACTTGCACTCAACCTCAGACCTAAAAAAGATCTTGACTAAGGTAAAACATGTTTATTTGACCTCAAAACACACAAAACAAATAAAACGTGTACCAAGCAAAGTAAACAAGATAAATACATGTGCTAACTAAGCACTTAGGGAACACAACAAACAAAAAAGCAACTATGTACAACTGACTTGAAAATAAATCATTCCTCATAAATCATAGGGGAAACTTGTAATATATCTTGATCCATGAGGTGGTAAATGGAATGAGACAATATACCTCTTATAAATTTTTCTTATTTTCTTCATCTTCTTATTGTTTGCTAATCCTTTTGGCATGCTCTCAAGTAAAGTATCGATTGAAAACTAGTCTCTTATGAACACATACTCATCTTGTACTTAAATATTCTTATCATATTGTTTGTTATCTACAACCTCATCTAATTATTGTCTATATAATTATCCTTATTGAGTCTCTATATTATCTTGAGTGACCTGATAATGCTTATCATCAGTTGTAAGTTCATCAAGATCTTTAAGGAGATTTACATACTCAATCCAAGATTGATCATGGTCCTCAACTGATGTCTGTTAGCCAACATATTCATAAGCATGCTCAATATTAAATGAACCTTTACAAATAGCTTAAATATCTTGAATTAATTCAAGTTACTACTACCAATAATCATTTATCTCTTCTCTTTGAACAATATGATAAAGACCAACTAGAAAAACATCTTCATCTTTGTCCTCAATGGATATAGGTATGTCAAGAGTTTCAAATAATTTATGTAGTCATGATTTGATTGAAAGGAAGCTTCTTAAATTTCATCTTATTTCTCATTGTGAACTATGTCAACATCATTCATAACCTTAGATTATTTTCTTATAGAGACTTTAATATCAAGGCCAATTACAACCTCAACAAGATTAGATGAAATTATATCTTCTTCTCAAAACATACCACCAAGACCATCTTCTCTAACCTTATATTCAAAAATTGCTTTGTATATCTCTTCCCAAATTGGAGTACTAATAAATAACTCCTCATTAAACACACTTGAATCATCTTCATCATCTATAACTACAACTTAATCTTCTCTATTTGCCTCCCATAGGAAATGTTCTTTCTAAATAAGGGATATGGTGGGAGGGTGATGAACATGTTCATGAGTTTGAGGGGGGAGTATGAGGTATGGTATATGGATAATGAAGTGACTTGGGAAATGAGGGGACATTATTAAAACTTGAAAAATTGGGAATGGTGTATTCTTAAAATTACTCTTGAAGAGAGAGTAAATTCAATTGTGCTATGAATCCCTCATCCTTCTCAACAACCATCTCATTCTTCTCATAGCCTTCTTGAGGCTCTTCAATAATTACAAATTGATTCTCAAACTTATCAACTAAGACCTCATTCTTATTTTTAAAACCTTCTTGGATAGACTTCTAAGATGGAAAAGATAAAGGTTCTTGGGGAGAGGGTAATAGAGTTTGAATAGGCTCAAAGTTGTCATTAACTTCAATCTCCAAATCTAGGCTTGATTCAAGTTCCTTAATTTTAAACTCTAACTCTTCAATTTTCTTATCAATATTCTCTTGTAATAAATTTTATTGAAGGTGGTTAGTAACTTAATGAGGATAAGGAAAACAAGATGGATGATATGGGATAAAAGAGGTATATTGAGGAGGGATGGGGGAAACTTGCATAGGTTCAGATTCTTCCTTGACTTCATCTCTCCAATCTATGATTGTCTCACCTTTCTTACTCCATGATTTAACCACTTGGTTCCATCTTGGAGTATTGAAATAATTCTTGGGGGATTATTGGGGAAGAGAAGTAGAATCTTAGTTATCAATAATAGTCTTCTTAAAAATAATCTCCTCTATATTTTGAATGTTCTCTTAGATTGAATTCTAAGAAGGGAAATCTTGAATAATATATGAAGGACTTGGAACACTTTGAAACTCACTTGTAATGGTCTCTTGGGTAAGAATGAGTGGAACATATGAGGGTTGAGGTGGTATATATGAAGATACATGGGGATGATAGGATTGAACATATTATTCATGAATTCTTAGATAATCTTCTATTTTTTGAATGAGACCACTTACATCCAACATTTCACTTTAGAGGGTTTTCTAATTTTCTCTCTAAATAGGTTCCCATTCTTCCTTCATTAATTGAAATGATTATCTCATATTATTAATGAGATGACTAGGGATATCTTGACCATATTCCTTTTGTGTGTTAATTCCTATCTTGTACCTCTCATAACCTAAGAGAGTTTGCTTGTAACTTGAAATGGATTGATTTGATAATTAGATAGGGACATCTTTAACTTGAGAAGGTTGATCATATACAACATCATATTCATGTAAGGGGAAAGTATGTTGGCCATAGGATTGATATTAATCATTAAAAGACTAATAAGGATTATAGTTAGGTTGATAAAGCTCATCATAGAACTAGTAAGATTTATGTTGATGTTGATAGGAAGTGTTATAAGATTGATATACCTTAACCACTTACATGAAATTGAAATTTTCCTCAAACTCATCCATAAAAACTTCACCAAGACAATGAATTGAATACATAACCTACATTTAACAAATGAGTAGGATGTTATAACTAGTTTATTATGTATATAGTCACCATTGATGTTTTAAATTACTCCAAAGGCTAATATGTAGAAGAAAAGCACCAAAAATACACCTCCACTAATTTGGATGTTAGTCCCATTGGGTGTGCCAAAAATACTATCAAAAAAATTTATGCCCTTTGGAAGGTAGTTGACTCCCTCAAAATTTTGAATAACATGGAAATAATCCTAGGTTGTGGATGGCCTAAACTTGGATTGAATCTCTAGGTTAAAGGCCTAGCTCCCCTTGATGAAACACTTAGGCTAAAACATTATTCTACCACTTTCTAGGAAAAGAGAGATAAAACTACTCTAATGGGTGTAATACACCAAATATTATTTGACCACTAGAAAGTAGCTACAAATGTACTTCAAACATGATACAAACATATCTTATCAAGGGTCAAATCGAACTAGAAAAAGAATCATCCGTTTAGATTTGAAAAGATGTGGATGCAGCACCCACAGTTTGAAAGCAAAATAAAAGAGTGGTGGAATATATCTATTGAGGGAATAGCTCTCTTTAGAGTGGCTTCCAAGCTCAAAAATGTTAAAAAGGAAGTTAAGAAATGGAATAAGGATTGTTTTGGAAATATCTTTGAGAAAAAGAAGACTATTAAGGAAGAAATTAGTAGAATTCAAGAAAAAATTTAGCAAAATGGTTATACTTCTGACTTCTGTAGAGAAGAAAGTGAACAATTGGTTCAATACCAAGATATTATAACAAAGGAAGAAACCTATTGGAGATAAAGATCTAGGGTGCAATGGTTGAAAGAAGGAGACACAAATACAAAGTTTTTCCATCTTTCCACTCTAAAACACAGAGCTAAAACTCATATTCAACACTTGAAAAAAGGAAATCAGAAGATAACAAAGGAAAAGGAAATAAAGGAGGAAATGCTTTCATTGTTATCCTCCCTGATGAAGGCTGATAGAAACATCAACTTGAAAAGTCAGGCTGATATCCTATGCGTGGTTCCTCTTTTGGTCTCGAAGGAGCAGAATAACATGTTATGTTCCATACCTAAGGAGGAAGAAATCTTCAAAGCAGTTAGATCTTTAGGAGGAGATAAAGCACCTGGACCAGATGGTTTTCCCATGTTCTTTTTTCAAAAGCTCTGGAAACTTATTGGCAAAGATGTCAGTAATGCGGTGAAGGAATTCTTTGGAGCCAAACAGATGTTGAAGGAAGTTAATGCCACTTTTTTGTTTCTGATTCCAAAAAAGGCTGGAGCTGACAGTCCTGATCAGTTTAGACCAATTAGCCTATGTAACTCCTTCTATAAGATAATATCCAAAGTTCTAACAACTAGATTAATTCAAGTGATCCCGTCGATAATAGCTGATCAGCAAAATGGATTCATCCCAGGCAGACAAATCCTCAATTTTGTAATAACGGTGCATGAGAATATTCACTCGCTGTTTAGCTTAAACAATGAGGGGTTCATAATGAAAGTGGATATTGCTAAAGCATATGATAGGGTGGATTGGTTATTCCTTTCTAAAAGCCTTACTGCCTTTGGCTTTGAACAAAGAGTGGTTGACATGATCAAGCAGTTGATATCTACTACTTCTATTGCTGTGTTGGTAAATGGGAGTTCGTCTCATTTTTTCAATCCGTCAAGGGGATTAAGACAGGGGGATCCTATTTCCCCTATTCTATTTATAATTATGGCTAATAGTATGGGGTGATACTTAGGGGACTTAGTTAGTAAAGGTTTATTTAAGGGCCTGAAACCCTCTTCGCATCCTTTAATATGTTCCCATGGTCAAAATTTTGATGACACTATCTTCATGGGGCAATCTGAAGTCATAAAAGCTAGAACTTTAAAGGAAGATATAAATTTATATTCTTCTGCCTCTGGACAACTGATAAACTGGAACAAAAATGTAGTATTATTTACTAATACCCCAAGTCACAGACAAAACAAAATAGAAAAAATCCTTGAATGTTCCATAGGATCTTTTCCTTCCTCTTACCTTGGTCTCCCTTTTGGGATGAAAGTTCTTGAAGCTTTCTGGGAAGGACTTATTAACAAATTTAGTAAGAAATTAGCAGGATGGAAAGGTAGTTTTCTAAGCCAAGCTGGAAAGCTCACCCTCCTCAAAGCAAGTCTTCAAAGCATACCCACGTATGCTTTGAGTCTTTTCAAAATCCCCACTAAATTTGTTGAAGCTATTAAAAAAATTCAAAGAAACTTTCTTTGGTCAGGTACTGAGGAGAAAAGAAGAATGCCTTTAATAGCATGGGATAACATCTGTAAACTTGTCAGGGAAGGTGGACTAGGAATAAGGAAAATTAGAAGTATGAACACGGCTCTCTTAGCTAACCAGGGTTGGAGGGTTTATCAGGAAAATAAAGAATGGAGCAAAATATGGAAGCACAAATACTTATTTAAGGTAAAGTCACTCCCTAAATTCTTTTCTAATCCAGACATTTCCCATCCTTCTGCCATATGGGGGATAGTCCAGGGGACTAAACATGTTTTAGAAGAAGGAAGTTCCTGGAAAGTTGGCAATGGCAAAAAGGTGAAATTTTGGGAAGATATTTGGTTAAAAGGAAAACCTTTGCAAGATGAAATCCAAGATAAAGATGTTATAGACCATTGAAAGCAAAGAGTGGGAATAATGGTTAACCAATACTGGTAGAAAAACTCCTGGGTGAACCTCACTGACTATGATCAAGATTTCAAGGATATTCAACTATCCCTAAATGCTATATCTCTATACCCTAATCTTGAAGATAAGATTGTTTGGCACAATGAGCCAAGCAGACAGTTTAAAGTTTCTTCCATTTTCACTTCAAAGGGAAATGGCAAAAAACCGCTATGGACGAAGGCCTGGATCAAGGGGCTCATCCCTAAAATCAAAATCTTTTTCTGGACCCTCCTCCAAAACAAAATCTTAACTTTGGACAATTTACAAAAAAGAGGAATATATATTGTGAACAGGTTTATTCTTTATAAGAAGGGCCTTGAAGATAGAGATCATTTGTTCATAAACTATTATTTTACACAGCTAGTCTGGAAAGAGATCCTCAATCTGTGGGGCATCACATGGATCCATCATAAAAACATGGAATTATCTCTTAAAAGCTGGTACTGCCCCTCCAAGAATTTTGAAGTAATTTTTTTATGGAAACTTACTCTTCCCCATATTTGGTGGGGAATATGGAAGGAAAGAAATAACCAAATTTTTAGAAATAAAGAACTCCCTGGATGGGTGGTAGGACAGAACATCATTAGAGCTATTAAAGAGAATTTTTTATCACAAAAGAATCCAAGCTCAACTCTCCAAGTGGATAATCCCTTAAGTACGAAAAATTCTAAAGGTAAACCTGATAATCCCAGATTAGGAGTTACATGGAATGCTCCCCCTCAAGGGTGGATTAAAGGAAACTTTGATGGAGCTGCTAAAGGGAATCTGGGGAAAGCAGGTTGTGGTGGAGTCTTGAGAAACCATACGGGAAAGGTTATTGATGTTGTTGCAATCCCCATTGGTAAATTGAATTGTCACATTGCTGAAGCTACTGCTGCCCTTCAGACCATCAAAATAGCTGTGGATTCAGGATATCCCAAATTGTGGCTAGAAGGAGACTCATTGAACATCATAAATATTCTTAACAATAAAAATACTATGTCTTGGACCATAGAGGCTATGGTAATGGAGATGAAAACCTTAATAAATTTTTTTGATAAAGTGACTATAACCCACACCTATCATGAAGCCAATGGAGTTGCAGATTGGTTAGCAAACTGTGTAGTCCGGATAGGACAAAAAGTGAGGTGGCAGGAAAAATTAGAAAAGAATGTGGAACTGAGGGTGCTCATTCTTCATGATGCAACTCATGCAAAGGAGGGAAAGATTAGATTGTAATAGAAATATAATGAGTAGGAGGAGTGGCTTTGTGGGGAAAGGTCTACAATCATTAAAGAGGAAGGCTCTTGAGAGTGAGAAGCGGATCCTGAACGTGCCCAAACAAAGCCGACATTCAAATCAAATTGGCAGCAGGTGGGATCATTGTAAAGTTCATAGCGACTGGGTTTCAAAGGAGATGAGTATGGCTCATGAAAGGAAGGGAGAACCAAAGAAGCAGGAACCCAAAAACTGTGACGAATGGAGAGAGAAACAAGATGTCTAGAGAATTCTGCAGAAAGGAAAAGTCATGAACTATATGGAAAGGCTACATGGGTCAAAACCGCATATCACTACGGCTTTTTTCAAAAATTGGATTGATGAAAGGGTCACTTTGCATGGTATCACGGTGAACCTAACTGAGGATTTTATAGCAGAGGTTACAGGGCTGCCTACAGATGGACTTAAATTCCCCAAGCAGACAAGCATTTCGAATGAGGCCTTTTGTAAGTTCCCCAAGACGGATGTGGAAGAGCAGAAGCTAGTCAAGAATGGGGATTTCTATGAATTGGAACAGATTAAGGGGATATGGAGGGATGTCTTATGCTGTATAAGGGAGTATTTCATCCTGGACAGAAGAAGCAAGAGAGTGCATAAATTCCACTTTATTTTCCTTAATCATTTCAGACACAAGGTAAGATTGTCTTTTCCCTTTTACCTGTGCTTCTCTTTGGTCCAAAGTTTATTTGCTCACAGGAAGAAGGAAATGCGTCCTATCCTGCATGAAGGCCTAATTTTGTTAATCGAAGGCTACTGCAAGAATAAAGCTATGGTTAAGAACCCTAACCAGGGGAAAAATAAGGAGTCTAGGAGCAGAAAGAGTGAAATTGTAAAAGGGAAAGACAAAATCAAGTTCCCCAGTGCCAAAAATCAGAATGTAGAAGAAGATATAGAGCGGGAGAGAATTGATAAACCTAGGGAGGAAAATATGGAGGAAGAAGAAGGTACTGAAAGCTGGAATACAAATTCAAAAGAGGACGAAGAATGTCAAGATAAGAATGAGAAAGGAGTCAGCAAAGAGGAGGAATCTGAAAATAGTAAAGAAGAAACTGAGGAAAATCAGAAAGTGTCAGAGGAAGATATTGTCCAGGATGGCCCTATTGAGGACCCTGTTTCAAGAAATGAAAGGGAAAATATAGTTCAGGATGACAATCAAGAAATGGACATGGAAATTCAAACTGGAACAAAAGAACAGTATCAAAGGGGCCGAGAGGATCACTTTGAAGAAGGCAGAAACAGTCCCAATAAGAATTTTGAGGAATGGAGAGAGAAAAGGTAGAACAATGGAAAGCACACACCTATGAGTTGGGTTAATTGCAAAGCAGAGGCTTCTCTCCAACTTGATTCTTGGAAGTGTAAGGAGATTAAGGATCTCAAAAGGAAAGTGGAAATTATGGAAGATAACCAGAAAGCTGCATGGAATAAAATTAACAACATGGAAAAATAGATAAGAGATATCCTAGTCAAGCTCAAAGATTATGAGAATAACCTTCGGGAACTCATTAGGGAGAACAGAACAAAAATGGAGGAAGTAACGTCCAACATTTTTGCTGCAGCTACCAATATTGGAAAAAGAGCTAGTGAGGAGACTAAATCTTTGGAGGGGCCTAGCAAAAGGATGAGACAAAGCTCAAGAAAGAAGGCTACACAAGAGGGAGCCAAGTTGGTGGTAACTACCACTCAGGATACTATTGTGAAAGGTATAGAAACTATGAAAATGATTTTGGAACTGGAAGAATAGTCTAGTTCTTCTTGTTGGTTATGTTTTCTAGTCTTGTTCTCTGGTTTCTTTTTGTAATCTTCTATCTATGGTGTAGCCAGATCTATGTTAAATCTGGGTTTTGACCAGTGGTCTCTCTGGTGGTTTCAGGTCTATTTAAAACCTATTTTTGCTACTTCTCTATAGTATTTTTTAGGTTCTGCCTGTGGGAGTTGAAGCTTTATCTTTCTTTCCTTATACTTGGGTGTAGACACCGAAATCGTGTCGACTCCCCTGGTCATTCCCTGTCTTATTCTTCTTCACCTATTTAACCCTTGTCGATCACTTTTTCCATTAACCTTGACCCTAGCAGCATGTAAAAATGAGCACAGAGCTAAAGCTAGACTCTATCCCCATTGTGCATCTGCCGACGACGGTCTTTACCAGGCCGATGTCACCGATGTCAATCACTTATCAGCCGACATCGGCAATCCTGCCGATGTCGGTCACCTTACCATTATCCGTTATCAGTTATCATTCAGTTCCCAATCAGTTTCCCAAACGGTTATCGAACCATCTCTAGAACCGTCCCTTGCCTTCATCAGCGTCTGCCAACCATTCAAAAGGCTAATCGATCAATCAATCAATCAATCAATCGAACCCAAACTCTGACATACACAGAACTCTGGCAATTAATCAGCTCTGGCGATCAACCAACTCCAGCATTCAACTAATTTGCATTCGCTTAGATCAACTTACAGCAACGCTTCAACGACTTCAATCATGGCTTTTATCATGTCTTTTGGCAAGTAAGTATTTCTTCTGTTTGTTTTATTTCTTTCTGGTTATTATTTGTTTGTTATTTCTATCGTCTCGGATCTTCAGAGCGTAGACCTGAGCCCTGAGTCCCTTCCTTACATCTCTACCCACTATCCCAGTCTATAACTCCGTCCAGACTCAACCAAAACCCCTAGACCCTGTCCAGACTCGACATTACCTTGATCAGACCCTATCCCGACCTTGACCAGATCCTATCCCAACTCTGTCAGACCTTCTGTAATTCATCCAGACTCTATCTAGAACTTGCCCTGACCGATGCCGGTCATTACCCCGACCGACGCTGGCACTTTAACCGACGTCGGCACTTTCTATAACCAACGCGGGCACTACAGAGACCGACATTGGCAACTACACAGAACATTTTACTTCATTGTCAGGTACGCATTTTATTTTCTATCCTTTATTTTTGTCATTTTATCTTTCATTATATCTACTTTAGTCCAATATTCTGCTTTTTTATCAGTGGGTTGATATCCTTCTAGGAAGTCTTCATACTTTCGGGATCGGGCATTCGCCTGACAGCCCACCATATCTTTGACTAACATTTTTCTGTGTTTTAGTCTCTTTTCTTCTCAGGTGTCATTCCTCCACAGCCAAAGAGGAGAATCTTCCAACGTCTGATTTTGGTGCGCATGACTTTATCAGGTATCTTCTAGCCTTGACCATTTCTTTTAGTTTCTTATTTCTTCTTTGAATGTAGAAAGCAATTTTGCATAGAAACATTCTGGCACGCCCAGTGGGACCCAAGGGCCTTCCTTGGGTTCTTTCTTTCTTTCGTTCATATAGGTGCATTAGGTTTCTTCCTTTTCACCCCCTTTCGTCTCTTCTTAAACGACATCATAAGCAAGACTAAAAAGAACATTTCTTTCTTTCTTGCACTTCTAGACTAGCTAAAACTCATATTCTTCAACTCTTTCTCCATTCGTCTTCATACGAACAAACATTTCGACTTGGGCATTAAAACACTTTGCATTCATTTCTGTTTGCCTGCATCTTTTAGACCACACATAGTAATTAAACCGCATATTAAACTAATCTAGATCACTTGATGTTACACGACTGAACCACTTGCACAAAACAAACATTTTAACTTACCTGAGACAAGGCCCGACTGGGATTTCATCCCCCAGCGGATACCTTACCCATCCCGACAATCTTACTTGGATTTCATCACCAAGGGGAAAGCCCACTCCGTTCTTTGGCGGAGTCTAATCTATAGGCAAGGTATATTTTGGCTAAGCGAAACCAGCTAACCACTGGAATTGTGAAGTGAGGGGAGCTTGCTCCTTAGCACTAGGCCGCATACCAAACCTAACACAGACTTCTTGAGCACCATAAAAAAACCCAAAACCATCCATAGACTGCTTCTTCTAGGACCTGACTCAAAATCCAACCTTCCTCTACACACATTCTAAGGCATAAGCCACTATAATCTTAAAAATTTACTCCTAGGGTTTTAGGATCTGCTTGTGTCTTCATTTTTTTTTAAGTTCTTATCTACTTGTTTGAGCTTGTGAGGACGTTCTTCCTTGCCTTGAATGGTTCTGACTCGTAGCCAAGCCAAAGCTCTAGTCGATCACGCGAGGCATCATCCTCTTCCGTCTACCCCACCTTCAACCAACCCTATAATGGAGTTCTACTCGGAGACTGAAAGAACTCCTACTAGACCATCCCTGACCCAAACGCCTATTGTCCCAGAAGGGGACCAAGATTTTGCAAGATTCTTGGACCTCAATACCGCAGCCCTCCAAAACTATCTCGTGAGAAACCCAACGTGGGACCTTTTGGGTGAAGTGGCGATGACGTCAACATCGTCCGCTACTCAGCCTTTCTCCTCAACTGTTAACCCGACCATGGCCTATACGCAAAGTTTGGCCTCCTCATCATTTTTAGACCAACCTCCATCGGGATTCCATTATCCCCTCAACCACCTGTAATTCAACCAAGTTCTACATCATATCAGAACTTGATTGTCTCGACCCCACACACTCTTGTGCCCATTTACGCAAGAGTGCCTACCTCCTCTTTTGTCCATGCTGCCACACAACCACCTTTGGCGATATCTGGTCAGCCTATGCCTTCTACCTTCGTAACCCAACCACCTTTTGCCCCCACTTCTGTCCCTGCGACTAGTCATCCGTATGTTGCACCCTTACTGGTATAACCGACTACGTCGTACGCCTCTTCTAGCCTCTTTCAAGCACCTTACAACCAAGGGGGCACTCCGTCCACCAATCCGTCAACAGACGTCATCAAAATGTTGATGGATAAAATGTCCAGTCTCAAAGCTTGTATCTCTGGTTCAAGTAATGTCTCTTCATATGACCAGATTTACAACGAGCCCATCCATCCTTCTGTCTCTATCTGACCATACCCCAACCATTGGGAGATTCCTAAATTTACTCGCTTTCAGAGTAAGGAGGACCCACAACAACACTTACGGGCATTCAGACATGCCTATTACCTTATCGCCCACGATGATGCGTTACTCCTACGCACGTTTCCTATGTCTCTTTCTGGCCCTGCCCTTGACTGGTATAGCTCTCTTGCCAGACATTCTATCTTTTCATTCATTCAACTTGCCCAACTATTTGTTGACCATTTCTCAATCAATATCACTAAACAAGTCTCGATCACAGACCTTTACTCCATTAGGCAATTTGACGATGAATCAATAGTCAATTTTGTCGCCCGTTGGAGAGACTTGATTAACCAGCTCTCCTTCTCCTTGCCTCAGCCTGAGCTCATTGAGCTCTTTTCCCAAGCATGTGCCAGTCACATCTCATCCACCTTGTGGGTTCAAACATTCCACACTTTCGACGAGGCCTTCACCATGGCCCGAAAGCTTGAACTCCGTGCCATTGAAGAAGATAAGGTCAAATTGTGTAACACTAACACAAGAACCAATGACCACTCTTCTTCCAGACCTTCTTCTGCCCACTCTCAATCCAAGGGGTTGGCAAACACTGTCATCTTTAGACCATCATCTTCAACAATAACCAACTGACCATCATCGTCAACATTAGACTACATCAATAAACATTTTCAATGTCAATCCATACAGCGTTAATTCACTCCAATTGGGGAGTCATATGCCTCTGTCTTGGATAAACTCGTCAAGCAGGGGGTCCTCAATCTCCCTTCAATATAACCACATCAATTTTACCCCTCAACACCTATCCCTGCATGGTACAGGGAAAACCACTTTTGCAACTATCACCGTGTCAAAGGCCATGACACGGATCACTGTCAAACTTTCAAAAACATCGTCCAGGACATGCTAGACAAGGGGGATCTTATCTTGGATAACCTGAACGCACCACCCAACCAAAACCTCGACATCCTCAAGCAACCCTTTCCTAATCACCTGCCTACTCAAGACAACATCCAAACCATGACCAATGACCCTCAAGACCATGATATACACACGGTCGACACTATCTTTTCTCTTATCCCTGACCAACCTCTTTCACAGGTAGAAGACCCTTCTTCCCCTATACTTCCTCCACATGGTGAAGAACTTTCTTCTCCTACTTGTCCTCCATCAACTTCTCCCATATTGGAGGACACTTTGACCACATCAACACCAGCTGCCTCGCCTTCATCCTTCTTATCATCTATAGATGATCATACCTTTTTGACTCCTCAACCACACACAGAAGCCATGACTACTCCAGAGCTCTTTCCACTTAAAGAGCCCACTTTTTTAATCCCTTCTCCATTGAGAGAAGAACCGTCCACATCTAAGCCCAAACCAGTGCAGGCATCCATCATGCCCAAAGCGATTAAACCTCTTGGTGTTTGCCCCACATCTAACCTCGCCTCGCACAAAGGTGGCCCTCAACCCAAACCAAAGAAGGCTACTAAACCACACCGGAGGCCTCCTCCCCTATCTTCGTCATTACCTGCAATCTTGGGCCCACATCCGTCTACTTTACTCGGAGTGCTTCCCACTCCCATACTTCACAGAGGCACATCACCTCCATTACTCCCTCAACCCGTTAGACTTATACCTCCTCCAAACCATCGATCAACGTCTCTTATGCCTCTCAAACCAAAGTCATCAACCCTTACTACAACAAGACACTCAGACCCGTTAGCAGGTTCTTATGCCTTGCTGTTACAGTAATTGTTGCAGTCCTCTCGTATCTATCTCCCGCCGCTTAGACCAAATCAATCTCTCAGACCAAAACCACCCTGGTTCGACGACACTCAGATTTGTGCGTATCATCACACGCCTGGGCACGACACCGAGCAGTGTTGTGCCCTCAAGGTTGCTATTCGCCAATGTCTTGGGAATGACACCCTTCTTCTTGACCACATCATCAATAAACTTTCAACACCACCCCACTCATCAACTCTCAGATCAAGGCCATCTTGGTTTGACAACTCTAAATTTTGTCATTATCATCACACTCTGGGACATGACACTGAGCATTGTTGCGCTCTTAAAGCTGTCATTTGTCAACAACGGAGAAAGGATACCCTTCTCATCAAGGATCCTCTTGACCACCCCTCCAACAAATCATCAACACCAACCCATGCCTCTCCAACCTTGTCACCTAAATCAGGATCTCCACGCCAGACTAGGGTCCCTTCACCACCTTTAACCCCCTTATTCAAAATCAACACTGTCCATCTGACCACTAAACCTCAATTGACCTTAACCAATCCATCAAAAATTCTCCCTAGCCGCTGGGGGAATTCAACCTTCATCCAAACCTCGACCAATTTTTCAACACAGTCTCGACCACATATCAATCACTCTTTCAACTTAACCTCAACTAGACTAGCAACTAAACATTTAACCCGACCTCAACCAAACATTCGACCCCACTAAAGACTAAATACCAACCAATCAACCCTCGACCAACCATTGACCAACTATCAAATGACCAAATCTCAATCAAACATTGACCAACCTTTTTATCAAAACATTCAAACAATCTCGATCAATCAAAAATCATATCAACCAACTTCTCAATCAACACTTGACCAATCTGGAAAGAGGCAAATGGGGCAAGTTTGCTCCTAATTGACTTGGACCCTAGCATACACCAAGGACTTATCAGAACCTGAGCCTCTTAATGCGTTGCATCTGCGACCATTCTATTGCTAGTCGAGTACTCGTCCACTTGACACTTAACTTGAGCTCGTCCCTTGAGCAATCCCCGTCCTCTTAGTCCTAATTCCTTTCAACCCTATTCCTCTTAACAATTTATATAACCCTTTTATGCTGTATGGATGCTTTGTCCTAATAAAAGGGAGCCCTTGACCTTCTATAATATTGTCCATGACTCACATTTCTATAAAAATAAATCAAGATGTCACAATATCCATGGTCACTATATCAATATCAAAATCAAAAAGCAAACTGCTCCCTCGAAGGATAGCTGTACTATCATTACTATAATTAATAGACTTCTCCCTCGAAGAATAGCTATTCAAAAGCCCTTATATTAAACAAAAATTTAAACCACTCCCTCGAAGGATGGCTATGACTAATCTGGCAATAAACAGCACTATTTTAGAAGCTTCCCGCATTGATCAGCTTCACAACTGACCACCAAGCAAATGACATCTCTATGCAGGCTTCCCGCATTGATCAGTCTGCGCCAAAAAAAAAAAAGAGTCATGGACTTGACTTGTAGTTGTCTCAGGGTCTCCTATAAAAAGGGGCAAAGTTATCTCTGCTCTTAAAATGGGTTACCCTATATCCTCCTATCACCTGCTCAAGGGACTTCGAGCTCACTTTAATGTCAAAGTGATTCGATTACCGCTCTAACATAACTCTGGTCAATGACGTCACGCATGAATGGGGCTCTTGGTTCTCATAACCCCTATCTATGCTATCTTGTTAGTCCTTATCAATGAAAGAGCAATATGCTTTTCACTTCTTCTGCACTTTGGTCACATTCACCTTCATCACTTGTCAATCAACTCGACTCAACTCTCTTTTCAGACCACCCCCATAGCCTGTTCCCCCTAGTTTCTATGGACACCAATACACATGGAAACTATCGACCTGCCACAATTTATGTTCAGCATAAACCAATACTTGCTAAAGCATAAATAGACCTCAATTCATTCTTAGCATACATCCATCATGAATATGGAATATTGCTAGGGATGAAAGACCTCTCGACCAATGTTGCAGAATACACCATTTGGAAAAGGCTGCAACATCTCTTCTCCTCATCATTTCATCATAACCAAGACCAATCTATCAACCATTTTTGACCACCTGTCTACCACTCGGACCCTTTGTCTGAACTACATTGGTCTGAGGCCCTTCCACAGGGGCTATGTAGGCAGCACTCAGATGACATGACCGTCTTCTAGGGTTAGCTTAACCATTCTCGTTTGTTCGTCTCTCTAATGGACAAACCTTCTTTCCTTCTTTTACCCATAACCTTGCCCTTGACCATGACCAATTTCATCCCTTTGTCCCTCCCTCCCTTCTCGAGAGAACTACATTGGCCTGAGGCCCTATCACCAGGGCTATATAGGCAACACTCAGTTGACATGGGGTCTTCCGGGGTTAGCTCGGCCACATCCTTTTGCCCATTCCTCCCCTCGACCACTAACCATTGGAGATCATACCTATCTCCTCCGACCTTGACCACTTCCAAGACATTGTTGCCTTGGTTGTTTTTGCATGTATGCTACCTCATGACTGGTTAGCAGAATTGTGTGCAGACCTTTTTGGACCCTCACAAGTATAGGATCGCAAGCCAGTTGATCCACACTACTTGTGACTTTTTCGTGTTTCTAGGAGCACTTCCTGAGCCTGGGATACCTAGACCGCGACAACCCATTTGGAGCTTCAACTTAGATTGACTAACCCGATCAGCAAACGACTAAATGCTGGGGCCCAGTTATTTCAATTTTGGCACTCCTCGACCCTTGACCTGTGACACTTTGACCTAACCATCTCGTGCAGTGGTATGCGCGCAATCACAACTTTTGCAGCATTCACCCTCACCCCTTTTTCATCCACTCTTTGTCAAATCAGCACCCGATTCCCGGTTCCCTTCCCTCGACTCCCGCTTTGAGGGGGAATACCTCATCCATAATCAGGGCAATCCGCTTCATGTTTTTTGTCTTGCAGTTCATTCGAACAACCAACAAGACGAAATCAACCTTATCCCTCACCTAGGGCAATCACTCCTATTTTTGTCTTGCAGTTCATCCACAACAACCAACAAGACAAAAAGGGGCAAATGTAGACACCAAAATCGTGTCGACTCCCCTGGTCATTCCCCATCTTATTCTTCTTCGCCTATTTAACCCTTATCGATCACTTTTTCCATTAACCTTGACCCTGGCAGCATGTAAAAATGAGCACAGAGCTAAAGCTAGACTCTATCCCCATTGTGCATCTGCCGATGATGGTCTTTACCCGGCCGATGTCGCCGACGTCGATCACTTATCGGCCGACGTTGGCAACCCTGTCGACGTCGGTCACCTTACCATTATCCATTATCAGTTATCATTCAGTTCCCAATCAGTTTCCCGAACGGTTATTGAACCGTCCCTTGCCTTCATTAGCGTCTGCCAACCATTCAAAAGGCTAATCGATCAATCAATCAATCGAACCCAAACTATGACATACACAGAACTCTGGCAATCAATCAGCTCTGGTGATCAACCAACTCCAGCATTCAACCAATCTGCATTCACTTAGATCAACTTACAGCAACGCTTCAACGACTTCAATCATGGCTTTTATCGTGTCTTCTGGCAAGTAAGTATTTCTTCTATTTGTTTTATTTCTTTTTGGTTATTATTTGTTTGTTATTTCTATCGTCTCAGATCTTTAGAGCATAGACCTGAGCCCTGAGTCCCTTCCTTACATCTCTGCCCACTATCCCAGTCTATAACTCTGTCCAGACTCGACCAAAACCCCCAGACCCTATCCAGACTCGACATTACCTTGATCAGACCCTGTCCCGACCTTGACCAGATCCTATCCCAACTCTGTCAGACCTTCTGCAATTCATCCAGACTCTGTCCAGAACTTGCCCCGACCGACGCCGGTCATTACCCCGACCGACGCCGGCACTTTAACCGACATCGGCACTTTCTATAACCAACGCCGACACTACAGAGACCGACATCAGCAACTGCACAGAACATTTTACTTCATTATCAGGTACGCATTTTATTTTCTATCCTTTATTTCTGTCATTTTATCTTTCATTATATCTACTTTAGTCCAATATTCTGCTTTTTTATCAGTGGGTTGATATCCTTCTAGGAAGTCTTTGTACTTCCAAGATCAGGCGTTCGCCTGACAGCCCACCATATCTTTGACTAACATTTTTCTGTGTTTCAGTCTCTTTTCTTCTCAGGTGTCATTCCTCCATAGCCAAAGAGGAGAATCTTCCAATGTCTGATTTCGGTGCGCACGACTTTATCAGGTATCTTCTAGCCTTGACCATTTCTTTTAGTTTCTTATTTCTTCTTTGAATGTAGAAAGCAATTTTGCATAGAAACATTGGGTTTTGGGATCCCATCAAAACCTGTCTTTACCTTTATCTAAAACATATCTTATCAAGGCTTAATTTACAAAAAAAGTGAGAGAATGCATGAGAGAGAGACAATTGTCCAAAAGAGATTTAAAACAAGAAATGAGTTTTGAAATATCTCAATATGTCTTAGAGGATAGGTTTTGATCCCCTAAATATTCTCTTCTCCTCCAAGTGGTGTGGAATTTTACAACTTTGTTTGACACCTTGTTTTGTTGTTGAAAATTGCCCCTTCTCTTGGCTTGTGAGATGACAAGTGGATTAATTGATGGTTAGGTATTTTTAATTGATCTCTTTATCTACTCTTTACACCTTTCATATTTTTTTGATCTCCTCAAATTGATATCTTTGTGGCAATCATCAAGTAACTCCGTAGGTTTCTTGAAACCCCTTTGTCTCACAAGGCCAATCTTGCTTACAAGTGTCAAATCTTGAGTTTGTCTTCTCTAATGTGTTCTATATCCATGTAAGGAATATATATATATATATATATATATATATATATCACATAAGTCTTATAAAAAATTAGTTGGAGTCATAAATCTCTTCTTAAGACTTCATTTTTCAAAAAATTCTCTCATTTGGCCTCATTCCTTGTAGCCCTAAAAACATGTAAACCTCCTTGTGTATAAGAATGTGTGGCTAGTATGCCAATTTAAAGGTAGTTTTAAGGACCTATTATATGATTATAACTTCATGACAAGTTTCATGTCCTGGATTTGAGTGGAAGTGTCCTTATTCTATCATTCTCTCTTCTTAATTAGGCCTCAATTAAGCCTCCTTGCCTATAAATTGAGTTTTGGCCTAAAATTAATCCCACATGTGTAAAACTCATGAAAATCATGTGATTAAATTTACCCATGCCAATATATTTATCCATGTCAATTTTTAGCTCTTGAGACCCTGTATGAATAGGTCAACCATGAAATGGTTAAAAACCCTAGACTAGGTGCTTGTAGAAGCATGAGAGAAAATTGGAGTGTTTGGAAAGAAATTGGCAGACACTATTGCTTAAAATTATATTTTTTAGGTCTGAAACCTCCTTAGGTAACTCAATCAACTGAGGTGAGGTCTCTTTAAGTGTCTTATAGGCATGCATATAGACCTTTTATCTTGAAAAATAATTTATTTCTACATTCTTGGCCAAATTGACAACTTTAGAGCTTACAAATCTTCTTATAATATCTAAAAGTGTGTGAAGAAGGTTGATGAACCTCTCTCAAGTCCTTATAGACCTTTTTACTTGGTTAATAATCCAATCTATACCCTGCACTTTCACAAACACACTCACAAACCTATTTTCTACCCTATTTCTTATAATTGTACCTTCAATTGTACCATAAAGTGAATTATTTAGGTGTCCATGAAATTGGTGAGAGCAATTTAGGTCATTTCTAGTCCATACTATTCCATATTAAGGCATTATAATTGATATCTATCTCATTGGGTCACTAGGAGGGTTTTATGAGGGTTTTAGTCATGTTTTGTTATTAACAATAATTCATAAACCCTTTACCCTTAATCCATAAAACAATGAAACAAATTTCAAGTTTATTATCCCCATATAATTTTCCTATGAGAATATGATCCCATGCATCATGTCCATACAAATACAAGTGCAATAAGTTGGTCTTCAGGTTGAAAATATGCCATTAGAGAGGGGTTATTGTTATTAGCATTTGTTCATGCATGTGATGGATCAAATCCAACAACCAATACCAAAATATTGAAGTTTGGGGACCTATTTATCAACCCTAAAATCCACTAGGTCTTATGTATAAGATCATGGTCTTACAAGGCAAGAGAAAGTTGCTTTTATGTTGCAGTCCTACATTAAGAGAGATCAAAGTGATGTTATAGGATTAAATTACACTTTATTTATCCTCCCCCACCTATATATGGTTTTTAAGTATCTATGTTAACATTTTATACACATCAATGCTCTCAGGTTCTTGTATTACACCTCAAAAAGCCACTTTACTTCAACTGGCCTCACCAAGGTCTATTAACATTATCATCACTTTTTCACTGATAGTGATTATTTTATAAGGTAATATAATCACTTAAAATTAATTTTAATTTTCTTATACCTCTTATCAAACTTACCAAGCATGTACCTTCACTTGACAAGGCAGGCTTATGGTGCCAACTTGACTGTGTATGCACGATTGGGGATAATCCTATTTTGACCAGTATCCTTGGTAATTTTATAATTTTTACCTTTGATATTAAATTTAAATCATTTATTTTTCTTATATATAACCATAATGTGTGTGATTCATCTCTTCTTCAATTTTGGTTCTAGTTGTAGCTTGCATTGTTCAAGCAATCTTGTATGCCATGATTGTAGTTGGACTACATTTTGAGTTTTAAGGTCTCAATGCAATTAATGAGAAAAATAAGGATGTTATTCACTATATTAATAACCTAATTAACTTATTATTACCTTATTATCACTATTAAATTATCATTCTTTCAAAAACATAAAATCTTCTTCTTACACCTCTATAGGTCTGGCTGTAGGTGGTTGTTTGGCGAGTTTTGAGTTTTGAAAATTTTCTCTACAAAATAGATTATTAACACCTTACTAATGGCCAAATTTCACTAAAAATTACATCTCATTACATTAAAATTTCCATTAAACCTTTTATATCATTTCAAAACCTCTACCTTATTACCTTTATATGCAAACTTGTGTATGAATATTAAGGCCAATAGACCTAGTTAGCTCAACTCTATTTTGGCTCTCAAATAGCTTAGGTATTGCATTGGTATGTGAATTTAAATATACCTACCTTGATTAATTTTTATATACCAATATTATTGGTATTATCTAATGAATTTTGTCCTAAATGAGGACCTATAGATATGTGACTTGTATGTCTATATTTTGGCTTGCATAGACTGATAAGAACCACTTCCTGAGTATTGAAGCTTGGATATGATATCAAATATTTTCCAATTACCATGTGATATACCTAAATGGTATTTAAGACATATTAATAACACCATACAAGTATTAAATCACCCATTCACATGTACAAGTCTATATGATGTCAGTTTATATACAAGTTATATGCATAAAATTTAGATCTCCTAAATTTATTCATGATTTTTATGATGTATTGTATTATATAAAGATTAAATAAAAGTTTTTTATTCAATGTTACATATATCCATTACAAAAACATCTAAAATATGAGTTTATGAAGTTGGGTGATATGCTTCATACACTTGACATACTTTTCTCCTTGATGAAGGCAACTCAAAAATTTGAGTTGCTTGATGAAACCAAAATTAAAATGATTAATTTTATCACTAAAAAGATATCACATAAATCATTCCCCTCTATCTAACTCTATGGTGAATAAACAAGACCAAAACCATACCCTTATTAAATGGATAAGGCATAATGACCTCCTTGCATTCTTAAATATTTTTCATAAATAAAGGGGGATGAATCTAAAAAATAATGCCACTAATTTAAGCTTACTATTACCCTTAACATTTCCCAAAGTTTTAACTTCCAACTTTCTCTCTCCTAGTCATATCATGCATTTGAATTTTGTCTTTTTGAGCTTATGAAGGTAGTGAGGGAGAGAAGGAAGAGTTTTTTTCACTTTTATGACCTAAAACTTTATGAAAATCTTGAATCTAACTTTTAAAACCTGAAATAACTCTTTAAAACCATTTTCACCTAAAAGTGAGTTCTTAAAGTCTATACAAGTGCATAAAACTACCCCTTTAAAGTGATTTATAAAGTAACTGACCTAGTTTATCTTCCATGACATGTGTGGAAGTTATATAGCTCCTTTAATAACTTTTTAAAATGTTTTTTTTAATGTATTATTCACTTTTTAAGCTTTTTTATACATTGGAATTAGTCAAAAACATCCCTTTTCTTAATAAAATTTTACCTTAAAGTTTTCAAATAAACCTTAAACTTTCTAAACACATGTGAACATTTTATGAAAATTGATGAAGGGTAAATATGAATTTTATAGTCACTTAAAAACCTATGACACCTCTTGGACTCACTCCTTTCATACCATGACATGACTAGACCATTACAAGATCAAGAAAGAACATTACCTTAATTTCTACAAATTTACCTTAAACAATGTTAATAAGGTTTTGAAAAGGCTATTGAAGACCACATAAGGAATAAAAAAACTTTTAAATAGGTTATAAAAACATTACAACAAATTTTTTACCTATAGGGGTTGACCTTTTGACCTTAGGGTCAAAATTGGTCAACAAACTGGTCATTCACGAGGGTAGCATGCCTACTATGTTAAATAAAATAATAATTGTATCCTTCCATTAGGTAATAGAGTCATTTCCACTCAACCTTAGACCTAAAATAGACCTTTACCAAGACAAAAAAAATTTATTTGACCTTTAAACACAAACAACAAAGACAACACACACCAATCAAAGGAAACAAGATACACCTAACTAAGCACTTAGGGAACACAATAAACAAGAAAGTAACTAACTATATACAAATGACCTAAAAAAAACCTTCCTCCTAGATAAAATTGGAATCTTATATTATATTTTGCTACATGAGGTTGAAAATGGAATGATACAAGCCACCTCTTGGACCTTTCTCTTTTTGTCTTCATCTTATTCTTGTTTTCCAATCCTTTTGGCATGCTCTCAAGTTAAGTATCAGATGCAAACCAATCTCCTATGAATAAATACTCATCTTGTACTTATATATTTTTCTCATATTGATTATTATTTTTAATTTCATCCAATGATTATCTATCTAGGCATGCTTCTTGAGTCTCTATGTCATCTTGAGTGACCTCATAATGCTTGTTATCTACTTCAAGTTCATCAATCTCTTTAAGGAGATTTGCATACTAAATCCAATCTTGATCATGATCCTCAATAGATGTGTCTTAGCCAACATCTTCATAATCATTATCAATAAGAAATTTAACTTTACAAATATCTTCAATATCTTGAAGTGATTCAAGGTACTATTGCTAATCATTTTTTAGCTCTTCTCTTTGATCAATATGAGCAAGACCAACTAGACAAACATATTCATAGTTATCTTCAAGGGATATAGGGATGTCAAGAGTTTAAAATATTTTTATGCAATCATATGAAATCATGATGTGATTTCAAGGCCACTTATTAAAGTTCATCTTATTGCTCATTGTGAACTATATCAACATCATTCATAACCTTAGCTTATTTTCTTAGATATCCTTTAACATTAAGGCCAACTATAATCTCAATAATATTAGATGAAATTATATCTTCTTCTCAAAACATACCACTAAAACCATCTTATATAACCTTATCTTTGAAAAGTAATTTTCATTTCTCTTCCTCAAGTGGAGTACCAATAAATATATCCTCATCAAACACCTTTGAACCATCTTCATCATCTACAACTACAACTTGATATTCTCCATTTACCTCTCATATGACAGGTTCTTCCTTAAGAAGGAATATGGTGGGAGGGTGATGAACATGTTCATGAGTTTTAGGGGGGTATGAGGTATGGTATATGGATCATGAATTGAATTTAGAATGAGGGGACACTATTGAAAATTAAAACCTTGGGAATGGTGGATTCTTGAAATAGCTCTTAAAGAGAGAGTAGATTAAATTGTGTTATGAGTGCCTCATCCTTCTCAACAACCATCTCATTCTTCTCATATCCTTCTTGAGGATATTTAACATATTCAAATTTATTCTCAAACTTATCAACTAATACCTCCTTGTTTTTAAAACCTTTTTGGATATATCTCTATGATGGAAAATATGGAGGTTCTTTCAAAGAGGGCAATGGAGTTTGAATAGACTCAAGGTTTTCATTAAATTCAATCTCTAAATCTAGTTTTAATTCAATTTACTTCATTTTCAACTCCAATTCTTCATTTTTATTTCTAATAATCTCTTGGAATAACTTTTCTTGAAGGTTTTTCATGACTTCATGAGAATAAGGAACACAAGAGGGATGATATGGGATATAAGAGGGATCTTGAGGAGGGATGGGATGAACTTGTATAGGTTCAAATTCTTCCTTGACTTAAACTCTCCAATATTTGATTGTATCACATTGCTTACTCCATGATTTCACCACTTGATTCTAGATTGAGTCTTGAAAGACTTCTTGGGGGATTTTTGAGGAAGAGAAGTAGAATATTTTTTTATCAATAATAAGATACTCAAAAATAATCTCCTCCTTCTTTTGAATGTTCTCTTGGATTGAATTCTAAGAAGAGAAATATATAAGAATATATTAAGGACTTGAAACACTTTTAAAATCACTTGAAATGGTCTCTTGGGGAAGAATGAGTGGCAAATATGAGGGCTGAGGTAGTATATATGAAGACACATGGGGTTGATAGGATTAAACTTATTGACCTTCATTAACTCTTAGTTGATCTTCTATTTTTTGAATGAGACCACTTACATCCAACATTTCACTTGAGAGGATTTTCCAATTTTCTCTCTTAATAGGTTCCCATTACTCCTTCATTAGTTGTAATGAGTATTTCATATTGTGAATGTGATGTCTAGGGATATCTTGACCATATTAATTTTGTGTGTTAAGACCTATCATATACCTTTCATAACCCAAGAGATTTTGCTTGAAACTCAAAATGGACTGATTTTATAAGTGATTAGGAAAATATTAAACTTGAGAAGGTTGATCATATAAAACATCATAATAATGTAAGTGGAATGTAGTTTGATTATAGGATTGATATGAATCATGACAAGATTGATAAGGATCATAGTAAGGCTAATTTGGCTCATCATAAGACTAGTAAGAGTTATGTTGTGGCTATTAAGAATTGATATAGGACTTATATACCTCATACACTTGCATGAAATTGAATTTTTCCTCAAATTTAACCATACCAACTTAATCAAGATAATGAATTAAAAGCACAAATTCCTTTGAAAAAGTGACTAGGCTAACAAAACCAGCTGATTATGTACAAAGTCACCATTGATGTTTTTAATGAATCTAAAGGTTAATACATAGAATTAAAAAAATGAAAAATCCCTCCACCACTTTGGACCTTAGTCCCATCAGGTGTGCCAAAACTATTATCAACAAAATATGCACCCTTTGGAAGGTAGTTCAAGCCTTCTAAATTTAGAATAACATGGAAATAATCCTAAGATATGGGTGGCCTAAACATATATTGGATATTTATATTAAATTTATAGCTCCACTTGATGAATCAATTAGGATAAAATACTAATCTACCACTTTCTAGGAAAATAGAGATAAATGTACTCTAATGGGGGTGATGCACCAAATATGATTTGAACACTACCAACCAACTACATGTGTACTTCAAATATGAGATTATCTTGCAACAAAAATTACTCCAAATATTCATCTCTACATGAGTACATATCATAAAGGTTGTGAAATATGATAGGGATAGGAGGAATAATAAAGATGTCATGAAATGAAACTAATGATAAGACAACTCACTCAACCTTTCACAGTCCACTTAAACACTTCAAAAGATCTTTAAAAAAGTTTCAAACTGAATATGAATGCAATAAAGGATAAACATGTCAAGGAAGAAAATATAGTCACTTTAAAATATCAAATAATGACATAAACATATTAAATATATTTAAAAGGAGAGATAAAACCATACTTTTATCATTGATCAAAGGATTTCAAATTGGAAAGGATTTTCCATACCCAAGGGTAGGATACAAACATAGCTAAAATAAAAAAAGATTTTGAGACCATCTAAATAGATATTAGAGGTTAATTTTTGATCCCTTAAATATTCTCTTCTCTTCTAAGTGGCATGAAAGTTTACAACTTTCTTTGACACTTTACTTTGTTCTTGACAATTACCCCTTCTCTTGGATTTTGAGATATAAGTGGATTAATTTATGGTATAGTCATGTTTAACTAATTTATTTATATAATATTGACACTTTTCATCTTCTCAGGAGATCATAAAACTTACATCTAAGTGGTAATCATCAAGTAACTCCTTAAAATGTCTTGAAACCCCTTTGTCTCACTAGATCAATGTTGCTTATAAGTGTCAAATATTAAATTTGTATTCTCCAATGAATTATATCTCCATGGAAGGCATATAAATATCATATAAGACTTGAAATAACTAATTTTGAGTCATAAAACTCTCCTCAAGACTTCATTTTGCATCAAAAGCTCTCATTTGGCCTCATTCCTTGTAACACTAAAAATGAATAAATATCATTGTGTAAAAGAATGTAATAATGTTAATAATAAAATAAATTTAATTTTTAGGACCTAGTATCACATTACATATCCATGCCAAGTTTTATTTCCTAAATATAAGTGGAAGTGTCCTTTTTCTACCATTCTTTCTCCTCAATTAGGCCTCCTTACCTAGAAACTGATTTTTGACACAAAATCACTCCCACATGTGTGAAACTTAGGAAAATAATGGGATTAAATTTGCACATGCCAATATAATGATCCACATAAATTTTATTCTCAGGATACCCTATATATATAGATCAATCATGAAATGGTCAAAACCCCTAATCTAGGTGCTTGTGCAGACATGAGAGATAGTTGGAGTGTTTGGTAAGAAATTTACAAAATTTAGTGCTTGAAATTAGTTTTTTAGTTATAAAACCTCATTAGGAAACTCAATCCACTAAAGAGAGGTATTTTTAAGTGTATTATAGGCCTGCATATAAACCTTTTGACTTGAAAAACAATGTCTTTCTCCATTCTTGGCCCACTTGACAACTTACAAAGCTTATAAACCTTCTTAAAAGATCTAAAAGTGTATGTATAAGGTTGAGGAACCTCTATCAAGTCCTTATATACCTATTCACTTCATTTATAATACAATATATACCTAAACCTTCACAAAAACACTCATAACCCTTTTTTTACCCTATTCCATACAGGTGTACCATCAAGTGCATTCTTCAGGTGTCTATGGAAGTTGCGAGAGTATTTCAGGTCACTTCCTATCCATACTAGTCCATATGAAGTAATTGGAATTCATACATATAATTATACATTCTTATCATGTTACAAAAGGTTTCTCACCTTTCAAAACTTTAAACTCACTTTAAGATACAAGTTTCTTTCACCTTACTTATGGCAGGCCTATAAGAGAACTCTTAGGTTTGTTATGACTATACCTTATTTTTTTAGATGTATTTTTCATTCACCATTTCAATTGGGTGTTCCAATTATGTCACAAAAATTATATCCAATTCATTCTTCCAAACCCCAAACTCATTTTTATGCATTGTATCTTCTTTTTCAATTTTAAAGACCAATATTGAAGCCCTGAAGAGGCTTGTATGTGGCAGTGAGCTAAGTGACTATAGCCTTGAGAGAGGTCCTCTTTATTTCAATTCTATGTTTTTTCAAAACATACTTAGAATTTAGGGTGTTCACACATCTTGTTCACTCATTTAGACTATATACTCCCATACAAACTATTATGTCATCCTTCTCCCTATTTGAAAGTAACATGAGTTTCTAAACAAGCCTGTAGGTGTCTTTTGGTGCCTATATATACTTTATATTATATAAATTCTTTTATAACACTATCAATAATATTATATATTTTAACCCTACACTTAACATTACCCTTAAACCTTCAAAACTACTCACCTTAATGCATTTCTAATAATTATATACCAAATGCACACCTACAGTTCTATAGACTTGTAGGTCTAAATTCTCATTCTATTAGGTTTATTTTGGTTCAAACAAGACCCTTAAAACTTGAAAACACCCTTTATTGTTCCTTTGAATCCAACATGACTCTCACACCCCTATTGACAATGCATTATAATACCAATTTTGATCACCTTCAAATAAATAATGTTTATACAGTTCAATTGGCTAGGATCATGAGTTTTATTTACAATATCTTATATATAATAAACAAGTGGTTTGGTATCCTTGGATGGAAAATAAGGTGAGAATAATATTCAAAACCATTAGATGCATTAACCCTGAATAAACTTCAAAACATAGAGATGACAATGACATGGTTCTCAACCTATTGACTCCCTTATGTAGCTATTTTCCAATATCCCAATGTCACACATGATATCCAATGATTATTATGAAGTTTAAGGACTATTAAGACCATATGAAACCACCACTTTCACTAACTAGTCCAAGGATGCACTGAAACCATTCAAAATTTGACTGTGTAGATGTAAAATACAAATTTGATTACTTGGGTTCTTAAAGTTTGTTCATAAAGCATGGGAAATAAATTTTAAAACTAACTATAAGGATTGGAAGGTAATTATAACCTATTCCTTTATACAATATCTCAAGTAACCATTCTCTCTCCTTTGTACGGACTGAGCAAAAACCTAACTTGCTATCTAAAGCTACCAAGGAGAATGGTAGAGAGAAGGAATAGGTTTTTGACTTATTTTTAATTTTGAATCATGTATTATATTTTTTTATTCATATAATGAGTCCCCCTTAATGTATATGACCTTGTATAACTCTCCCTTGATCGTATAAGTTCATACATGTTTCAAAATACCTACAAAACATAATTTGTATACATTCTTTCAGGTTAGAAACCTTGGGAAACTATTAAGGGATAAAAATATTGAATTGAGGATTTTTAAAATGGTTTAAAACTAGGTTTTATATATGTAAATAAATGATAGTTGTCATTTCAAAAGTATGTGGGCCTTTATGGTAAATAAATGATAGTTGACCCCTAAATAGACCTCATTTTGCATATAAAATCACCTTGTTATGACTTGTAATGGCTATGATACCATTGAAGAATCCTCATTTAAATGTGATACCATATCAAAAGGCTTTCTAACTATAATGTTAACTTATATGACATGTTTTAAGATAATTTTGATGACCTTGTGACCAACTAGAGCTTGAAATAGTCTTGACTAATATCATATATAAGGCAATCTTGGATACATAATTATACCTCATGTTAAGATTCAAACCTTACTCGGACACATTTTTGATATTAATAACAAGGCCTCTCCCATAATAATTAGATAAGGTAAATAGGAATACTATGAGAAGAAGAAACCTTAACTTCTTTATATACCTTAATTTTTGCTAAAATACCTTAACTTTGTCAAATAAGGTATAGACCACCTTTTAGTATTTAAAAGGATAATGAAACCATTACACTCACCCAAAAAAACCTATGAATACCTAGTATGTCATCCAAATACTCACAAGATGCTATTACATGATGATACCTCAAATAATGCCTAACACATACTATGAAACCTTAAACAATGTTAAAAGGCTTTAAAAAGACCATTTGAAGATCATGAAAAGATTTAGTAAGCCTAATGTAAGTTTTTAGGGTGTATCATGAGAAATATTATAAATATAAGGGTTGATATTTGTCCTGGGAGGTCAAATTATCAACACTACCTTCACTTGACAAGGCAAGCTTATGGTACTAAACTAACTATGTATGTAAGGTAGGGGTGAATCTTGTTTTGACTAGTATCCTTGGTAATTTTATGATGTTTTAATTTGATATTAAATTTAAATAATTCAATTTTATGATCTATAACCATAATTTGTGTGATTTATTTGTTCTTCAAGTTTAGATCTAGTTGTAGATTGCATTGTTCAAGTAGTCCTATATGTCATGATTATAGTTAGATTGCATTTTGAGTTTCAAGGTCTCAATGCAATTAATGAGAAAAATAAGGATGTTATTTTAATATATGTGTAACCTATTTAACTTATTTTTAACCTTATTATCTATCTCAAAACCTCATTCTTTCACAAACATACAATCACCTTTTTACACCTCTCTAAGCCTAGTTGTAGATGGCTATATGGTGAGTTTTGAGATTTGAACTTGTTTTCTACAAATTAGATCCTTAACACCTTGGTAGTTGAAAAAATTAATTATAAATTACATATCACTATCTTATATATTCCATTTGACCTTTTATAGCATTTCCAAATCTCTACCTTCTTGCCTCCATATACAAACCTATGTATGAGTATCAAGGCCAATAAACCTAATCAACACAACTCACTTTTAGATATAAAAAAGCTTAGGTATTGCATTGGTATATGAATTATCCTATACATAACTTTATTAATGTGTTAATACCAATATTCTTGGTATGAGAAAATGCCTTTTGTCCCGAATGAGGACCTCATGTTTATCCCCTGTAGGTCTGCATTTTAGCTTGTATAGACTACTAAGAACCACTTCTTGAGTCTTGAATCTTGGAGGTGGTATAAAATATTTATAAATTACCATTTTATATTATAAAATGGTATTTTATACCTATTATTAACACCATAAAAGTCTCAAATAATCCCCATTCACATGTACAAGCCTATATGAGGTCAATTCATATGCAAGTTCTATGCATAAAAGTTGGAGTTCTTGAATTCATTCATTATTTTGATGATGTAGTGGATTATATAAAGGTTATATAAATTTTTTTATTCAATTTTATATATATCCATTACCAAAAAATCTAAAATATGAACCTAGACTCATGAATATTTACCTACAGGTCTGCAGACCTTTAGGTAAAATGAATTTGTCTGAGTCCTTGTATTGAGTGCATTTTAGTCTCATCTTCATTAACTTGAGATTAAAAATTTATAAATTCCATTTAAATGTTATTTAATTAGTTTATCATTTATATTTTATCCAAATTAATTTTATGTCCTGTAGGAAACTATTTGTGCACAGTGTCATGCGTTTATAGAATGAAAATAAGGTACCACTTTTAGAGAAAGACCATTTTTATAAAATAACATATGAATCATATAATATTTAGGGATTATATACTATAAATAAGTCACTTATAAACCTATAAAAGTGACAACCTTTCAAAATAACCCAAAAGTACTTATAGTAGGGTGATATACTTCATACACTTGAGATAATTTTCTCCTTGATGAAGGCACCTCATGAGTTCAAGTTTTTTAATGAAAAAAAAATTAAAGGATTAATTTTATCTCTTAAAATATACCACATAAACAATTCTCCTCCATATAACTTTTTAGTGAAAAAACAAGAGAAAAACCAGACCCTGCTTGAATGGACAAGTCATAGTGACCTCCTTGCACTCTTAATTTTTTTCATAAATTAGATTAGATGAATATAAAAAATAATTACACTAAATTTAATATTACTATTACCCCTAACATTTCCCAAATTTTAAGCTTCCAAATTTCTCTTTCTTGGTCATACCATGTATTTGAATTTTGTCTTTCTCAGCTTGTGAACGTAGTGATGGAGACAAGGAAGAGTTTTTTTCACTTTTAGGATCCTAAAATTGATATAAATCTTTAATATTACCCATATAATCTTAAATGACTCTTTAAAATGGTTTTCACTTGAGAGTGAGTTCTTGAAGTCTATACAAGAGCATTAAATAACCCATTTAGAGTGATTTATGAAGTAACTAACCTGTTCTAAATTGCTTGACATGTGTTATAGTTATATAAATAACTTAATAACCTTTTAAAATTTTATTTTATGGATTATTAACTTTTTAATCTTTGTCATACTTATAATTAGTCAAAAACATCCCTTTTCTTCATAAAATTTTACCTTAAAGTTTTCAAATAAACCTTAAACTTTACAAACACATGTGAAATGTTTATGAAAGTTGATGAGGCATAAATATGAATTTTAGAGATATATAACAACATATTATACCTTTTTGACTCACTCCTTTCTCACCATGACATGAATATACTATTACAAGACCAAGAAAGAACATTACCTTAATTTCTCCAAATTTACCTTAAACAAAGTTATTAAGGTTTTGAAAAGGCTATTGAAGACCACATAATGCATGACCAAGCTTTCAACTAGGTTATAAAAACATGACACCCATGTTTTTACCTATAGGGGTTGGCTTTTTGACCTTTGTGGTCAAAATTGGTCAACAAACTAGCGATTCACAAGGGTAGCATGCCTGTTATGCTAAATAGACCGGTAATCTTATCCTTCCATTATAAAATGGAGTCACTTGTACTCAATCTCAGACCTAAACTAGACCTTGAACAAGACAAAACAAGCTAATTTTACCTCTAAAAACACAAAATAAAGACAATAGACACCAATAAAAGGAAACAAGACTAACACATGTGCTAACTAAGCACTTAGGGAATATAACAAACAAGAAATCAAATAACTATATATAACTAAACTAAAAACAACTCCTTCTTCCTACATCAAAAGGGAAGCTTGTACTATCTCTTACTCCATGAGGTGGAAAATGGCATGAGACAAGCTACCCCTTAGAAATTTCTCTTATTGTCTTTTCCTCTTCTTGCTTCCTAATGCTCTTGGTATGCTCTCAATTAAAGTATCAGCTATAAACTAGTCTCCTATGTATACATACTCATATTGTACTTCAAGATTCTTCTCATATTTATTATTATATGAAACCTCATCCTATGATTCTATATCTAGGCATGCTTCTTAAGTATATATGGCATCTTGAGTGACCTAATAATGTTTTTCATCTAATGCAAGTTCATCAAGCTCTTCAAGGAGATTTACATACTCAATCTAAGATTGATCATGATCCTAAATATATGTCTCTTGGCCAACCTCTTCATAAGCATGATCAATAGGAAATATAAATTTACAAAGATCTTAAATATATTGAAGTGTTTCAAGGTATTACTTCCAATCATATTTTAGCTCTTCTCTTTGATAAATATAATCAAGACCAGCTAGATAAACATCTTCGTATTTCTCCTCAAGGGCTATAGGGATGTTAATAGCTTCAAATCCTTCTATTTAATTATGATGTTATTTCAAGACAACTTCTTCAAGGTCATCTTGTTTCTCATTGTGAACTATGTTAACATCATTCATAACCTCATCTTGTTTACTTAGAGAGACTTAAACATCAAGGCTAGATGTAACCTCAACAAGATTAGATGAAATTATTCTTGAAATGTACCACCAAGAACATCTTTTATAACCTCATCTTAGAAAATTTATTTGCATTTCTCTTCCCCAAGTGGAGTACCAATAAATATCTCCTCACCAAAAATACGTGAATCATCTTAATCATATACAACTATGGCTTGATATTCTCCATTTACTTCCCATAGGAGATTTTCTTCCTCAAGAAAGGAGATGGTGGGAGGGTGATGAACATGTTCATGAGTTTTGGGGGGAGGGGGGGTGTGAGCTATGGTAGATAGATAATGAATTGACTTAGGAAATGAGGGTTCATTATTACTAGGAAAATAGAGATAACCCTACCTTAATGGGGGTGATGTACCACATATGATTTAAACACTACCAACCAACTACAAATGCACTTCAAACATGAGATTAACCTATAAAAAACACTACTCCAAATCTACCTCTCTACATGAGTACTTATTATGAAGGTTGCAAAATATTATAGGCTAGAAAGACTAATCAAGAGGTTATGAAATGAAACTAATGATAAGAAAACTCACTCAACCTTTCACACTCCACTTAGACACTTAAAAAGACCTACAAAGAAGTTTCAAAGTGAATATGAATGCAAAAAAGGATAAATATGTGAAGGAAGCAAAGCTAGTCACTTGACAAGATAAAATAATCACAAAAAAATATTGAAACTAGTCAAAAAAGGAGGTAAAATAATAATTTTTTCATTGATCAAAGGATTTAAAATGGGAAGGGCTTTGCCATGCCCATGTGTACAATACAAACATAGCCTATCAAGGCTAAATTTATATAAAAAGTGAGAGGAGAGAAGGCATAGGAAAGAGGGAGACAAGTCTCCAAAAGAGAGTTAAAATAAGAAATGAGTTTTAAAATATCTTAATAAGTCTTAGAGGACAATTTTTTATCCCCTAAATATTCTCTTCTCCTATAAGTGGTGTGGAAGTTTACAACATTGCTTGACACCATGCTTTCTTCTTGAAAACTACCCCTTCTCTTGGATTGTGAGATGAGAAGTGGATTCATTGATTATCATGTAATTTTGAATTGATATATTTATATACTCTTGACACCTTTAATATTCTTATGATCTCCTTAAATTTTCATCTCAGTGGTGATCATCAATTAACTCCTTAGGTGTTTTGAAACTCCTTTATCTCACTAGGCCAATCTTGATTACAAGTGTCAAATCTTGAGTTTTTCTTCTCCAATGTATTATATCTCCATGTAAGGTATATAAATATCATACAATACCTAAATAAACTCATTTGGAGTCATCAAATTCTCTTCAATACTTTGTTTTACATCAAAATCTCTCATTTGGCCTCATTCCTTATAACTCTCAAAACATGTAAACCTCCTATAAAATAATGTATATATATTAATAAAAAAATTAAAGGTATTTTTGAGGATATAGTATCACCTTATATCTCCATGCCAGGTTTCATGTTCTGAATCTGGGTGGAAGCATCCTTTTTTTCCATTTTCTTTCTTCAACTAGGCATCAATTAGGCCTCCTTACCTAGAAACTGAGTTTTAGCCCAAAATCACTCCCACACATGTGAAAATTAGGAAAAGCATTTGATTCAATTTACCCATACAAATATCATTATCCATGTCATTTTTTAGCTACCTTGTATGGATAGGTTAACCATGAAATGGTCAAAAACCCTAGTCTAAGTGCTTATGCAGGCATGAGAGATAGTTGTAGTGTTTGGAAAGAAATTTATAGAATCTAGTGCTTTTAAATAATTTTTTTAGATCTAAAACCTCCTTAGGAAACTCAATACATCAAGGATAGGTCTCTTAAAGTGTCTTATAGACCTGCATATAAAGCTTTTAGCTTGAAAAATAATGTCTTTCTTTGTTCTTAGCCCACTTGACAACTTGAAAATCTTATAAACATTATTTAAAGATCTAAAAGTGTATTTATAAGGTTTAGGAACCTATTTCAAGTCTTTATAGACATATTCACTTATTTTAGAAGCCAATATATACCCTACACCTTCATAAACAACTCACAACCCTATTTTCTACCATGTTTCATATAGTTGTACCATCAAGTGTATCCTTTAGGTACCCATGGAATTAATTAGAGTAATTTATGTCACTTTCAATCCATGCTAGTCCATATAAAGGCATTGGGATGCATACTTATAGCATCAGGTCACTAAGAGGGTTTTAGGAGGGTTTTAAGAATGTTTTGTTATTAACAATATTTCATAAACCTTGGCCCCTTACTCCCTGAATTAATACCAAAAATTTAAAGTGTATTATCCCCCTAAAATTTAATTAAGAGAATAGGATCCCATTCATCCTATTTGTATAGACACAAGTGTAAGAATTTGGTCTTTAGGTTAAAAATAGGCCATTAAAGAGGGGTTATTATTCTTAAGATTTGTTCATGCATGTGATGGATCAAATACAACAACCGATACCACAAGATTGAATTGTGGGGACCTAGTTATCATCCTTCAAATCCACTAGGTCTTATGCAGAAGATCATGGTCTTACCAAGCAAGAGAAAGTTTCTTTAATGTTGTAGCCTTTCATTAAGAGAGATTGAAGTGATGTTATAGGCTTAAATTCCACTTTTTTTATCATCCCTTGAATATAGATGGTTTTGAAGGTTCTATGTTGATATTGTATACTCATTAATGCTCTTAGGTTCTCATCTTACCCCTCAAAAAGCCACTTTACTTCAACTAGGTATATAAGCTTATGTTCTTAGTTTTAGGCTTTACAGGATTAAATAAGGTTTATTAACATTGCCATCACTTTCTCAATGATTTTGATGATAATATGAGGTCATATCATCAATATAAAATCACTTATAATTAATTTTCATTTTCTTAGACCTCTTCCCAAACTTACCAAGCATGTACCTTCACTTGACAAGGTAGGCTTATGGTGACAAACTACTTATGTATGTAGGGTTGGGGTGAATCCTATTTTGACTAGTTTTCTTGGTCATTTTCTCTTTTTTCCTTTTGATATTCAAGTGACATAATTAAATTATTTGAGATACAACCATAATGTGTGTGATGCATCTATTATTCAAGATTAGGGCTAGTTGTAGATTTTATTGTTTGGGTAGTCCTATATGTCATGATTATAGTTGGACTGTATTTCGAGTTTTAATGTCTCAATGTAATTAATGAGAAAAATAATTATGTTATTCACTATATTAGGAACATATATAAATTTTAAAACTTATTATATCTCTCCAAACATCATGCTTTCACAAACATTCAATCTCTATCTTACACCTCTCTTGGCCTAGTTATAGGTGATTGTTTTGTGAGTTTTGAGTTTTAAACTTGTTCTCTACATACTATATCCTTAACACCTTGGTATTGGAAAAAATTAATAATAAATTACCTCTCAATGTCTTACAAAGTCCATTTTAAATTTTAAATAATTTCCAAACCTCTTCCTTTTTGCCTCTATATGTAGACCTATGTATGAGTATTAAGGCCAATAGACCTAATCAACTCAAATCTATTTTTCTCTCAAATATATTAAGTATTGAATTGGTATATGAATTATCATATAACCACCTTAAGTGATGTTTACATACCAATCCTCTTAGTATGATCAAATTCCTTCTGACCCAAATGAGGACCTACAGGTCTATCACCTATAGGTTTGCATTTTGGATTTCATATACTGCTAAGAACCACTTCCTAAGTCTTGAATCTTTGATATGGTATAAAATATTTGACAATTCTCATGTGATCTACCTAAATTTTACTATATACCTCTTACTAACACCATACAATTATCAAATCTCCCCATTCACATGTATAGGTTTGTATGAAGGTAGTTTATATACAAGTTCTATGCATAGAAGTTTGAGCTCCTGAATTCATTTATGATTTTGATGTAGTAGATTATATCAAGGTTGAATGAATTTTTGTGAGTTGATTTAATCTCTCCATTACTAAACATATAAAATATGAATCTAGACTCATGAATATTTTCCTATAGGTCTACAAACTTGTGGGTGAAATGAGTTTGTCTACGTCCTTGTAGAGAGTGCATTTGAGTCTTATCTTCATTACCTTTATCTTCAACTTTATCAAATCCATTTACATATGATTTTATTTTTTTCTCATTGTTATTTGATCCAAATTAAGCTTATTTTATGTAGGAAACTATTTATTCATATTTTCATGCTTTCACAAAATTGGAACATGACACCACTTTTAGAGAAAGACCATTTTCATAAAAGAACATATGAATGATCTAAAAGTAAGGGATTCTCCATGATCAATGAGGAACTTAGAAACCTCTAAAATAGACAACCTTTAAAAATAAACCAATATCACTTGCATTAGGGTGATATGATTCATACGCTTGAGATACTTTTATCCTTGATAAAGGCACCTCATAAGGTTGAGTTATTTGATGAAACCAACATTGAAAGGATTAATTTTATCTATGAAAACAACTCACAAACCATTATTCTCCATAAAAATTTGTAGCGAATAAACAAAAGAAAAATTAGACCCTACTTGATTGGACAAGGCATAGTAACCTCATTATAGTATTAAAGATTTTTCATAAAGTAGGTGGGATGAATATAAAAAATAATTCCACTAAATTGAAGCTTAGTAAGACCCCTAGCATTCCCAATGTTTTAGCTTCCAACTTTCTCTCTCCTGATTATACCATGCATTTGAATTCTATCTTTCTAATCTTATGAAAGCATCAAAGGAGAGAAGGAGTTTTTTTCACTTTTAAGACCTAAAACTTGATTAAAATATTGAATATGACCTATAGAAGCTGAAAGGTCTCTCTAAAACTGTTTTCCCCTAATTGTGAGTTTTTGAAGTTTGTACAAGTGCATTAAACTACCCTTTTAGAGTGATTTTTGAAGTGACCTATTATAACTTACCTAACATGTGTGAAAGTTATATAACTCCATAGATAACCTTTTAAAATTTGATTTTATGGATTATTCACTTTGGAACATTTGTCATACACTAGAATTAGTCAAAAACATCCTTTTTCTTCATAAAACTTTACCTTATTGTTTTCAAATAAACCTTAAACTTTCCAAACACATTTTAAATTTTTATGAAAAGTGATGAGGGGTAAATATGAATTTGAGATACACCTAAAAACATATTACACCTTTTGGACTCACTCATTTCTCACCATGACATGACTAGACCATTACAAGACCAAAAAAGAACATTACCTTAATTTCTCCAAATTTATCTTAAACAATGCTAATAAGGTTTTGGAAAGGATATTGAAGACCACATAAGGCATTAAAAATCATTTAACTAGGTTATAAAAAAATGAAAACCAATTTTTTACCTATAGAGGTTAACCTTTTGATCTTGGGGGTCAAAATTGGTCAATAAATTAGTGATTCAAAGGGGTAGCATGCTTGATATACTAAATATACAAGTAGCCTTGCCCTTCCATTAGGAAATAGAGTCACTTGCACTCATCCTCAGAATTGAAATAAACCTTAACCAATATTAAATAAGATTATTTGACCTGCAAACACACAAAACAAATATAATACACATCAAGTAAATGAAATAAGACACACACACACACATACACATGTGCTAACTAATCACTTAGGGAACACAATAAAAAAGAAAAAAACTAACTATATAAAATTGACCTGAGAACAACTCCTTTCTCTTGGATTAAAGGGGAATATTTTACTATCTCTTACTCCATGAGGTGGAAAATGGCATGATACAAGCTTCCTCTTGGACCTTTATATTTTTGTCTTCATCCTCTTACTGCTTGCCAATGATCTTGGCATGATCTCAAGTGAAGTATCAAATAAAAACCATTATATTATGAAAAAATACTCATTTTTTACTTCAACATTATTTTCATATTTCTTATCATATGAAAATTCATCCAATAATACTCTATCTAGGCATACTTATTGAGTCTCTATGGCATCTTGAGTGACCTCTTTACGCTTATCATCTACTACAAGTTCATCAAGCTCTTCAAGGAGATTTACACCCTCAATCCAAGCTTGATCATGATCCTTAATATATGTCTCTTTTCCAACCTATTCATAATCATGCTTAATAGAAAATTTACCTCTATAAAGAGCTTTAATCTCTTGAAGCAATTCAAGGTACTACTGCCAATCATATTTTAGCTATTCTCTTTGATCCATATGGGAAAGACCAACTAAAAAAACATAATATTTTTCCTCAATGGCTATAGGGATATAAATAATTTCAAATACTTCTATGTAGTCATGATGTGATTGTAAGGAAGCTTCTTCAAGTTCATCTTGTTGCTCATTGTGAACTATGTCAATATCATTCATAACCTCAGCTTATTTTCTTAGAGATTCTTCAACATCAAGGCTAGCTGAAAACTCACCAAGATTAGATGAAATGATATATTATTCTTGAAACATACCACCAAGACCATCTTTTATAACATTATCTTATAAAACTAACTTGAATTTCTCTTCCCCAAGTGGAGTACCAATAAAGATCTCCTCATCAAACACACTTGAATCATCTTCATCATTTACACCTGTAGTTTGATATTCTTCATTTGCCTCCCATAAGACACATTATTCCTCAAGAAGGGATATGGTAGGTGGGTGATGAGCATGTTCATGATTTTTATTTATTTTATTTTATTTTATTGGAGGGGTGGGGGGGGGGGGGGTATGAGGTATGGTATATGGCTCATGAATTGACTTTAGAAATGAGGGGACATTCTTGTAAATTGAAAGCTTGGGAATTATGGATTATTGAAAGAAATATTGAAGAGAGAGTAGATTTAATTATGTTATGAGTGACTCATCCTTCTCAAAAACAATCTAATTCTTGTCATATCCTTATTGAGGTTATTAAAATTATGAAACTTGATTCTCAAACTTATAAACTCAAACCTCCTTCTTGTTTTGAAAACATTATTGGATGGACCTCTAAGATGGAAAAAATAGAGGTTCTTAGGGAGAGGTAAATGGAGTTTGAATAGGCTCAAGGTTTTCATTAACTTAAATCTCCAAATCTAGGCTTTATTCAAGTTTCTTAATTTTCAACTTCAACTATTCAATTTCCTTGTCAATACTCTCTTGGAATAGATTTTATTGAAAGTGGTTAGCGACTTCATGAGGATAAGGATCACAAGATGGATGATATGGGATACATTATGTCTCTTAAGGAGGGATGGAGGGAAATTTCATAGGTTCAAATTCTTATTTGAATTCAACACCCCAATATATGCTTGTATCACCTTGTTTATTCCATGATTTCACCACTTGATTCTAACTTGAAGTCTTGAAATATTTCTTGAGGGATTGTTGAGGAAGAAAAATAGAATATTGGTTATCAACAATAGGCTACACAATAATAATCTCCTTCTTTTTAATGCTCTCTTGGATTGAATTCCAAGAAGGGAAATCTTGAGGAAGATATTAAGGACTTGGAACACTTTAAAATAATGAATGGCACATATGATTGTTGAGGTGGTATATATGAAGACACATGGGACTGATAGGATTGAACCTATTATCATATTGACCAAATTTGACCCTAGGTAAAATTAGGTCAACCCCATACATATTAAGACTTTATATAGGTCTTTATAATTCATATCATATCCATAAAGTTCATAAATAATGTATAGACATGTTTTGAATGTCACTTAATATGTAATAACCTTGTCGCATTTGTCATTTGATCTTAATGTTATTTTGGCCACCTTTTGGCTATTATAATGAACTTGTAAAATTTTACACCAAATATAAAGGTTTTATGAAGGAATATTATTTATAATATGTAAGAGTATGTTAGGGAGTTATTTTAAACTAAAAGGCATGCAGGTTTAATGTGGAAGTACGAAGATCACTATGAAAAAGTCAATTTTAGTTATTGTACAAAATGATGTAACCCACCTATAATATGTGACCACTTTAGGAGAGTCCCTTTAGATTCCAATAAGTCAATTTTAGGATTAAGATTCTTAAATAGTTCCAAAACTACCCAAAACTGATCTCTCTCTTTCATCACTCTCTTGGGCAAGTCAACAAGGTCAACCAATTTTCATTCAGTATAGATAAGAGAAAAGGAGTTGGTCTAAATGAACTTGGTGGATGATATTACTAATTTTTTAATTAATTTCCATAGTAAAATATATTTTTTGGGTGGTATATACTTTATGAATAATCCTTAAGATTTTTTATGCCTTTAAGTTGCTTATACATCCATAACACCTCATTTTTCCTTCTCTATTTGGATTGGTCTATGCAAACCAAGAGTTGTATGTGTACTTATAGAGTATTTACTTACATTACATGTTTATTTAATATTATTTTTCACATGTGAAAATGTATTTATAGTCAAAATCACACCATTGTGATAGAAATGTGTAACTAGCATTATCTACAGAATAGTGTTTCACAGTTGTAGAGTTCATATTTCAAGTATGCAATGGCTTAACATCAATACAATATGAAATGTTTTAATCTCCTTAGTGTAATGTGAATCCCAATATTAGTTGATCATAAAAGTATATACTTGAGGTCATGTTGGACCTACTTTCTCACTATCATCTATAAGCATAGTGTAATTTGAATACGTATGTCTCAAGGATAAGAGGTGCCAATAGCCTATGAGGGATTCAAACTACATGCTCAAAAAAATACAATGAGTTCTCATTACCTCAAAATCTCATAACATGTATTTATACCTCAATAAGAGAGTTAAGTGTTCAAAATAGTGAGTTTTTCTACTTTTAATTAAACCTAATGAGACCACAAGGCTATGACTGTGTAAACAATGGAGGTAGAGTGATAGGATGCCTTGTAAATAGTTTGAGGATGATAATATAGTGAAAGTGAATTTTGGTAAGGATGGATGATTATGAGATATCATAACAAGTTTTAGAGACCATCTCAAATAACACCTATATTATTAGAATTGAATAAATTGTTTAATGGGATGAATTACTTTAAATTCTCTGAAGAAGGTTTATGCTCTATACATTATCTTTCTGTTGATGAATGTAGATGGGTCTATGTAAGTTTAATGGTCTCCTCTTTGTATCTTAGACCTAAGAGGTAACATATGAGTATAAAATGAGATTTTTGTGTCAAGGCAGATTGATGGTTGAGTGATTTCTAAATACAGTCAAGTTCCACTTGAGACACTTATAAAACATAGTTCCAAAATCCACATGAACCTATATCTTGTAGTGACACCTAATAGGTTAATAGTAAGGAATGAGAACATGATCTCAAAGTAAGAGATAAGATCGTGTGTGTGTGTGTGTGTGTGTGTGTGTGTGTGTGTGTGTGTGTGTGTGTGTGTGTGTGTGTGTGTGTGTGTGTGTGTGTGTGTGTGTGTGTGTGTGTGTGTGTGTGTGTGTGTGTGTGTGTGTGTGTGTGTGTGTGTGTGTGTGTGTGTGTGTGTGTGTGTGTGTGTGTGTGTGTGTGTGTGTGTGTGTGTGATATGTTCCTATGGACATTATAGGAACAAAGGTAGTGAATCATAGTTTTTAAATAATAAAATTCTCACCTACAGGAGTCTCACAACTTCCTTAAAATTTACACCTATAGTTTGATAGTCTATTTACTAGCCTAAGCAAATAAAAGGTGCAAGTTGAGAAGGTACGAAAAGGTTTAATATGGATAATCATATTTAATGAAATATAATAATGATAATATAGTATTTCCTTGGTATTTTAAGATGAAAATAAATAAGGTTGAAAAAATAGGTTTCTAACTTTAACCTATAGTTAGTCCAAAACCCTACACAGTCAAGTCACAAAAGCTAGTTTTGGGAATCAAAGGTGTTGAAGTATATATGAGTATGATAAAGAATTGAATATTTGTAAAAAATACAAGTCATCACACTAATAAGTTTGAAGATAAGCCAAGAAGGGTAATGAATGATTGTAAACAGTGAACACAAGTGCCAAGAGTAAGATCATCAATTGGAGAGGCATATATGATTTTTAATATCTCATTTCCATATTCTCATTTCATATCATATGTGTTATGATTTATAATTTATTTTAAGATAGATGGACTACTAATCATCATGAGGGCAGTTATATGAAGAGTCTCTATGCCAACTTGAGGAATATATCGTGCTTCAGATGGACACTTTTCCAAGAAGACATTCATAACCTAATCTCCACTTTATTTTATGTAATTGTAACTAGTTCCTAAATATTGACATTTTTCCTTGTGACCCTTCATATTAACTTTGTCTCTCTCCTCTCCTATGCTCTATATATGCCAACCTTTGTATCTTTTTAATGGATACACAGTTGGTATGGTGAAGACCTGATGGTTTAGACATATAATTTTCCTTTTAATAAGGGTTTTTTAATTTATTCATTCTATAAAATCTCTTTCTTAAGTGTTTCAAGTGTTTTATGTGGTTGATGAGTGATGAATATGTTCTCCTTACTTTCATTTTTCTCTTTCATGTTTTATGTGAGTGATATCTCTTCTAACAGATTTCATAAAGTGTATGTGTTTTTTAAGTGTGTCTTGAAGTATAAGACATAATTTTAGTGTCTATTATTAGACCTTAATTTCACCCACCTCTTGATATACATATAAATCTACCTATTTAATAAACTCTTATGCTAGCAGGACATAAGGCTGAAGTTAGTTTTAATAATCTCCTTTCTTAGTGAAGATGCAAGTGTGTTGTGTGGAATTATCTTCAATGTATCACATTCATTAGTTTAGGTTTATTTATGTTTATTTCTTCCATTTTCACCCCATATAGTGACTATCCTAGTGTAGTGTGTGATCTTAAAGATAGATCAAGGGAGCTATCCCTTTCAAACCTAGAGATTTATCTCTTGTACTATCTTGTCTATGCCTAGAGGTAGTTCCATGCTATAATAAATTTTAGAAGACCTACTTGAATTATATAGGGTGAAACTTTAGGCTATAAATTTTTTGTCATGCCTAGTAGGACATGAATTCTAAGAAGGTTGTTTAAGGTGGATGTTGGCTTTGACAACACAGAGCTGTAACAGTCCACTTCTTGAAGTATTTGGTGACTCCAAAATTTCAAATTTGGTTGAATACTAGTATACTATTTCATTCCTAAGGTAAACACAAGGTCTCTCACCATAGTCATTCCTTTTTATTTTCAAGATATTTCTCATTATTTATAGAAAACAAGTAGATTTGAAAACACCCATCCTTATCCAAAGAAGTCATACCTTGATCACAAGCCTATAAGAAAGTTTTTTATTACCCCATTATTGAAAAGTCATAAATCCACTATGTAAAATAACCATCCTTTTATTGTTTTCAATGGGTATAGTTCTCTAAGACTTATCCACTATGATGGCATCCCAATATCTACTCTCAAAAGCATTCTATCATACACTAATGAGATTATTGTCATACCTGTTGAGCATATAAGGAATATTACTAAATTATAAAATATACATCACATCATAGAGGAGAATATTGAATTATATTTGTTTTATGTCTCCTTTAAATCAAAATTTCTTGAATGGTATGGAACATTAGCACCTAAATCAATCACCACATTTGATGATTTTGGAGATGCATTGAGAAGAATATTTGAGGATAAGAGTGGCAACTTGTCTCTAACTAAGAAGCTAACCAGAATAAGGAGAGAACCTCAATAATTCAACACAAAATTTTAGAAGACATGGGATAAAATTCCAATATTAATAATACCAATATCTCACCATGTTTTCCTTTACTATCTTAAATAATTTGATAGTGACATTTCAATGATGATATAATCTATGGGAGGTAACACTCTGCCTAATGCCTATGAACTGTCTATTAGGGAAGAGAATTGTTTTATTAAGGCTAGGAATATTTCCCCAAGACCTCCCATGCCTTTATTCCCTAATTTAAAAACTCTTACACCTATTGTTTCTCCCATTCCTATACCTAAACACAAACCTGTTACCCATAGTCAACTAAGTAAGTGTAATGAGGTAGATAAGATGAGAGATATGGAAAAAAAGATCTTAGGTCTAAATATGATTATCTAATATCATAAAGTAAGTCATTTCCAATCCACTATCAACCTAATCAGTCCTACCCTAACTATCAAGGAAATAGGCCACCTTTCTAAGATAATACTCAAGGTTAAGGATAGTTAGGTTAATCAAAGTATTACAATGGATAGAATACCAATGTTCATTTTAATTCAAGGGAGTTAATGCATACTCAAAATAACCTTTCCCAAGAGAATAAAAGTCAACATTCATTAGATCAACCTCATGATCTAACTTCCTGTGTCAATGAGTTTTTCAATCAATCCTTCATGGCAAGTTTGGGAGCTATGATAGTTATGACTCAATATGAAGTACCAAATGGAGGAAACAATGGGAAGAGTACTCAATTTGTATCTACATTAGGTAATTATTAGCAAAATGACTCATTCCCAATCAATTATTAGGGGTAGTCAAGCATAGATGTAAGTTATATATCCACAAACATAAGGAGCAAGAGAAAGGCAATTTAAGAAGTTCAAGGGGATGCTATGTTAAAAAAAACACAAGGTCGGGTATGTATAATACTATTAAAAATGCACAAGTAACTCAGAGATATTATAATGTTAGGAATGATTTCATACATTAGAATTATATGGGTATAGTAAATATGATTCCTACTAGTGGACAAGCAAAAGTTAGTGGTCCTTTCAATAACTTTGTATAGAAAATGAATAGATTTCATGTGAATGTCTCAATGTGGAATACATTGTCAATACCTAGAAAAAAATACCTACTTTAAGAGGAGATATCCAAGCTTAGTTTGGTAACCAAAAAACCTAGTGGGAGAGAGGTAGCCTTGACAAACACCATGAAACCTAATGAAGGACAGTCAAATAAGGTTGAAAAGGTAGAAAAACCTCCTTTCTATCTATCCATCATCATTAGAGATTCATTGGTACATAATTGTCTTATTGATAGTAGATATAGTACTTGTGTCATACCCAAGAAAGTATATGATAAATTAAACTTTAATTATGATCCTCATGATAAAGGAGTGCTAAAATTGGATGGGTTAGCTACCAAAACCATTGGCATAATCAAAGGTTTGTAAATTATTCTTCATGCTTGTTCTACCTTCACCATTTCTCAATATGTTGTAGTGGTATATGTGCCTCCTCATTTTGAACTTTGTTTTTTTAGAGATTTTGGTGCTAAAATTAGAGTTTAATTGACTTTATACTAGTCTTATATAGGGTTTAAGAATAGGAATTATGCAGAAGTGACAATCAAGTTAGAACCTCTCTCTAGTTTTCATGTAGAGCCTTATGTGACTTACACTTCTAAAATGAATTTTAATATCATTGAATAAAATGATAAACCTAGTTATCAAGAATCTATAACACTCCTATATGGCATATCTAATTTGTATCTTGATGAGTGGGGAGATGAATAATATGGACTTGAATAAACAAGACTTGGTAATTACATACTCTATGAAGATTGTGATGGAAATTTTGAGGTAGATCCTGATAACATTGTAGAATAATTTACATGGGGTAATTATCTTATACACATAAGTGATGATGTTTATATCCCATCTATGTCAAAGTATGATAGTCATATTGAACACATAATTACACCTACCAAAGAAGACAATGCTCATAAACAAGGACCTCAAGAAGAAGAAGATGATATGTGGCAATAATTTAATGCTAAAGTGTAGGAATTTGAAGAGTTGAGAAAACTTATAACTTTACAAAAAGAGTATAGACCTAATGATAAGGTAAATCATGATTTAAATGAGCACAAGGAGAAGCTAGATATCTCTACCAAGAAACAAATAACCTTGGTAGACTAGAAGGTATTTGATGAACATAAATAAGATGGTCATGATGACTTATAATAATAAGCATGCATTATTTTAAATGCATTTGAAATTGAGAAAGCTTTGATGATATCTAATGATTAGTTTGAAAACTATCAAGTGAGCATGACAAATCCCAAGAAATATAAAAGGACAAATAATACTCTTAGAGGGATAGATGGATTATTCTTGATAGCTACAAGTGACACACTTGTAGTCAATAGAATATCTAATCATGGTAAGTCACTTGACTATCTCCACAATCAAGTATTGATTGACAAGTATGCCTCATATGATGGACTATTTTCATGGATTAGTAGTGATATAAGGAGAATTATCTTCTACCTTGGTTGAAGCAATGAAGAGTGGTTCTTAACCTTATGTGACTTAAGGTATTGTGCATATTAGGATAGGTGTGCTTTATTTGAGTTTGTTGTGTGTGTGTTTCCTTAAGTGTTCATGAGAGCACAAGTGTGAGTTTTATTTATTATTTTGTGTGTTTGTTTATTTTTTATTTTTGGTGAGTGTCCTTTCAAAGTATTTTAAGTGTTAATAAGAATGTATAGGTGACTCCTTTACCCAAAGATAGGAGAAGGTAATTGGTCCTTAGCATAACAGGCTTACTACCCTTAAGAAATCACCAAAATGTTTACCAAATTTGACCCTAGGTCAAATTAGGTAAACCCCCTACTTATTAAATTTTTTATAGGGTCTTTATAAGTCATATTATGGCCATAAAGGTCATAAATAATGTCTAGTCATGTTTTGAAGGTCACTTAATATGTTTTAACCTTATCACTTTTATCATTTGATATTAATGTTCTTTTAGCCACGTTTTGGCCATTCTAATTAAATTATACAATTTTAGACCAATGAAAAATGTGTAAAGAAGGAATATAATGTATAATTTTTTATAGGATTTCATGGAGCTATTTGAAACTGAAATGGATGCAAGTTCAACATGGAAACATGAAAATTACTACCAAAAAGTCAATTTCAATTATTATACAAACTAATTTAACCCACCTTGAATGTGTCACCACTTCAAGAGAGTCCATTCATATTACCATAAGTTATTTTTATGTTTAATAATCTTTAATAGGTCCAAAACTAACCTCTCTCTAATCGCTCTCTTAAATAGGTCAATAAGGTTAACCAAATTTTAGTCAGTACAAATAAGAGAAAAGGAGTTGGTCTAAATGCACTTGGTGGATGATATTACTTAATTTTTAATTCTTTTCCATGAAACTAGTTTTTGGTTTGGTGGTATGTGATCTATGAATAATCCTTAAGATTGTTTATGCCTTCAAGTTGCCTTCACATCCCCAACACCTCAATTTTCATTCTCTATTTGGATTGGTCAATGAAAACCAAGATTTTTACATGTAACTACAAATAATTCCTTCCTTTCCATGTTATTCTAATATTATTTTGAATGTGTGAACATAGATATATAGAAAAAATAATTCCATTATGATATAAATGCATAAATATCATGGTCTATAGAATAGTGTTTCACAATTTCAAAGTTCATCTTTTAGGTATGAAATGGCTTAAGATCAAGACAAGATGCATTGGTTTCATCCTATCAGTGTAATAAGAATCCCCATATCAGTTGATCATGCAATTATCTTCTTGAGGTCATAGTGGATCTACTTTCTCACTATCATCTATAGGAAGAGTGTAATTTGAATACATATGTCTCAAGGATAGGAGGTGGTAATAGCCTATAAGGTATTTAAATTACATGATTAAAACCCTAAAATTAGTTTCCATTACCTTCAAAGCTCATAACATATCTTGACACCTCAATAAGAGAGATAAGTGTTCAAAATAATGAGATTGTCTACTTTTAGTCAGAACTAATGAGACCACATGGTTATGACTATGTAGACAATGGAGTTAGAGTGATAATATGCCTTGAGAATAGTTTGAGGATGATAATACAATGAGAGTGCATTTTAGTAAGGATGGATGATTATGAGATAGAATAACAAGTTTGACATACCATCTCAAATAAAACTTATGGTCTCAAAGAATAAATTTCTAAATGGGATAAATTACCTTAAAATATCTAAATAAAGTTTATGATATATACATTGTCTTTTTGTTGATGAAGGTAGATGGGTTTGTGTAAGTTTAATGGTCTCCTATTTGTATCTTAGAACTAAGAGGTAACATATGAGTATAAAAGGAGGTTTTTGAGTCAATGGATATTGATGGTTGAGTGAGGCCCAAATATAGTTAATTTCCACTTGAGACACTCAAAAAACATAGTGACAAAAGCCACATGAACCTATATCTTGTAGTGACGCCTAATAGGTTGATAGTAAGGAATGAGAACATGATATCAAAGCAAGAGATAAGATGATATAGATGTGAGATGTTCCTATGGAGATTATAGGAACCAAGGGAGTTAATCATAATTTTCAATCAATAAAATTATCACCGACAAGAGTCTCACAACTTCCTTAAAATGTACACCTACAGTTTGACAGTCTACAGAATAGCCTAAGCAAATGAAAGGTATAATATGAGAAGGTAGGTAGAGGTTTGAGATGTATAATCACATTAAATACAATATCATAGTGATTATATCATATATCCTTGGGATTATTAGATGAAAATAATCAAGATGTATGTTTAACAAATAGGTTTCTAACTTTAACCTATAGTTAGTCTAAAACCCTGCACAGTCAAGTCATAAAAGCTAGTTTTGGGAATTAGAGGTGTTGAAGACTCTATGAGTGTGATAAATAATTTAATATTGGTATATATCATAGTTATTACCTAAAATATACATCCATGGTCTCTACTTAGTCATAACAATAGGGTATGTGCCCTCTATTTTGTCTCAGATAGAGGGCACTCCATGAGAAGACAACCTACAAACTTGGTGTATGAATTTTTAAAGGACAAATTTGGAGTCTTATAATTATCATAGGATGATGTATAAAATTTTAATAAAGGTGAAAAAAAAAATTAAGAGGTCTCAATTCACTATGATAATCATATATGGTTAGATATCACAAATACACAGTTCAGGCCTATTAGGCCTAGAATCAAACTTAAACCCTGAGGATTACAAACTCTATTCATATGATAATGAGATCCATAAAATAAAATTGAGGAATTTCAAGGGAGAGTATAAGGATTTTAACATCCATTATTTTGTAGGAAAACATTTAAAATTGGTCATTCAGGCCCAATTTCCTCTCATACCTACTCAGAATGCACAAAAAGATCTCAAAAGAAACTTTATTTTTCTCACATATATAGAAACATCATGCATGGTGCCTCAAGTATTTTTTGATATTTTAATTATGTCCCTATATTTTTCTTAGTGGAATTTTTTTGAGATTTAAACATCTAGATTTTATGAATAATTACTAAGACTTCTAATGACCAAAAACCCTCTTAAAACACTTGCTTGAACTTGATGGATAATAAATGAATGGAGATGCATTTAAAAGTGAAAAAAAATATTATAAAGTGGCTTGGACATGATTATCACTCTATCAGGGTCCTCATCATCCACTTTTGTTGTACTATGACTTGTATGGATAGTCCCAATTCTCTATCTTTTACAAGATTTAAAGTGTGTTATAGGTAAAAAAAGAGAATGAACATGTGAGAAACATTGTAGGATGTGTGTATTAACTTTTAATAACCTATAAAACTTAAATATAACCATGGTTATACATTAAAAACTCTCTATTATACCATTTTTTGTTGTTAGTCTAAACAAATAGTGAGAAGGTGAAGTGACTATCAAAGATTGGAAGTGATAAGTGTCTTTTGAGTTTCATGGAGATATATATGATATAAAAAAGGAAAAATAAGGTATAATTTAATTTAATAACACCTATTAAAAACATATTATAGAACAAATTCAAGTCATCATAGTGATAAGTGTGAAGATAAGTGAAGAAGGGTAGTGAATGACTATAAACAATGAACACAAGTGTCAAGAGGAAGATCATTAGTTGGAGAGGCATATATGAATATCAATATCTCATTTCCATATTATCATGTCATATAATATGTGTCAAGTATTTATAATTAAGTTCAATATATAATTACTACTCATCATCATGAGAGTAGTTTAAAAGAAGAACATGAAGACTCTCTATGCCAACTTGAGGAATATGTCATGCTTCAGATGGAAACTTGTCAAAAAAGACCTTCATTACCTATTATCTACTTCATTATACTTGTTCCTAAATATTTACACTTATCCTTGTGACCCTTCATCTTTACTTCTTATCTCTCCTCTCATATGCTCTATATATACAAGCCTTTTGGCTTTGTAATTGATCCACGATTAATATGGTGAAGCCCTACTAGTTTTTACATTTCATTTTCCTTTGAATAATTTTTTATAAATTTTATTCAATCTATTAAATATATTTCTTAAGTGTGTCAAGTTATTTATGTGGTTGATAAGTGATGAATATGTGCTCCTTACTTCCATTATGTTCTTGCATGTTTTATATGAGTGATGTCTCTTATAATAGGTTTTATAAAGTGTATGTGTTTGTTAAGTGTGTCTTGAAGTGTGATAGAGACTATTAGTGTATATTATCAAACCTTATTTTCACCCACCTCTAGATATAAATATCAATCTACCTCTATGAGAAACACTTGTGCTAGAAGGACATAGGGTTGAAGTTAGTTTTAGTAATCTCCTTTCTCAGTATAGATGCAAGTGTGTTGTGTGGACTGATATTAGATGTATCACCTTCATTAGTTTATATTTATTTATGTTTCCTTCTTCCCTTTTCACCCCCAATATTGATTATCCTAGTGTAGTATGTGAGCTCAAAGATAGATCAAGGGATCTATCCCTTTCAAACCTTGAGATCTATCTCTTTTAGTAGCTTGTCTATGCCTAGAGATAGTTCCATGTTATCATAAATTTGAGAAGGTATACTTGACTTATCTAGGGTGAAAATTGAGGATATAACATGTCCTTCATGAAATCTTATCTGATCTTCTATTTTTTGAATGAGACCACTTAAATCCAACATTTCACCTAAGAGGCTTATCAATTTTCTTCTCTTGATATGTGCCCATTCTTAATTCATTAGTTTAAATGAGTGTCTCATATTATTAATGAGATGAATATGGATATATTTAACATATTAAAATTGTGTGTTAAGCCCTATCATGTACCTCTCATAACCCAAAAGAGTTTGCTTGAAACTTCAAATGGATTTATTTGAGAAGTGGCTAGGGACATCTTGAACTTGAGAAGGCTGATCATATACAACATCTTATTCATGTAAGGGGAATTTAGGTTGATCATAAGAATTATTTGACTCATGAAAATATTGATAAGGATCATAGTGAGACTAATAAGCCTCATCATAATATTGGTAAGATTTATGTTGAGGTTGATACCAAGTGATATAAGACTTATCATAGTGAGACTGATAAGGCTCATCATAAGATTGGTAAGATTTATTTTGAGGTTGATACCAAGTTATATAAGACTTATATACCTCATACACTTACATGAAACTAAAATTCATCTCAAACTTAGCCATAAAAACTTATTCAAGATAATGAATTGAAAGCACAACTTACTTTGAAGAAGTGACTAGGTTATTATAACTAATTTATTATACATGGAGTCTTCATTAATGTTTTTAATACCTCCAAAGGCTAATACGTAGAAGAAAAAAACCAACAATCCCTCCACTACTTTGGACCTTAGTCCCATTAAGCATGCCAAAACTATTATCAACAAAATTTTCACCCTTTTGAAGGTAGTTCAATCCTTCCAAATTTGAAATAACATGAAAACAATCCTAGGTTATGAGTGGTCTAAACTTGGATTAAATATATATCTTAAATGGATATCTCCCCTTGATGAATCATTTAGGCTCAAATACTAATCTACCACTTGCTAAGAAAAGAGAGAGAATTAAACTCTAATGGGTGTGATGCACCAAATATGATTTGACCAATACCAACCAGCTTCAAATACACTTCAAACATGATATTAACCTACAATAAAGACTACTCCAAATCTATCTTACTACATGAGTACTTCTCATGAAGATTTTGAAAGATGTTTGGGCTAGGATGACTAGTCAAGAGGTCATGAAATGACACTAATGATAAGACAACTCACTCAATATTTCAAAATCCACTTAGACACTTCAAAATAACTAAAAATAAGTTTTAGTATAAATATGAATTAAATAAAGGACAAACATGTCAAGGAAGTAAATCTAGTCATTTGAAAATATCAACTAATCATATTGTAGGAGAAATTTGAGCTCACTATGGATTTAACAATGCAAATTCCAAACTCAAATATCAACTAATAAGTAAGATGATAAATCCAATAGAATTTAAATGAATTTATATTAATGAAACATTCAATCTTACATTTAAACTCTAAATCTTAAGTGCTTCACATCATGATTAAATAAAATAGATAAGGATATTGAGATTGATGGATTACCTTAACTTAGATTGACATTAGGATGTTGATTGATGTTGGATTGTTGATGGAGGATTCAATGGACAATTGGACATGAATTTATTATGGCTTCATGAGATTTCTCAAATAGAGGATGGAGGGTTGATTATATAGATTTGGGAGGGAGGATCAAGGGTTATAATTCAAAGTTAATGGGATGAGATAAGTGGCTATGGATTATTTAAAGAATATTAAATTCCTTAGAAGTCTCTAGTTTAGAGACTTCTAGAGACTTGGAGGAGCTTCTCCAATTATAGAGACTTATTTATTATCTTAGGGATAATGGAGGATTAGGTGGGAGTTAGATGGGGAATTAGGTGAGGATTAAAGACATAGGTATGTAAGGAAGGCTAGGGTGTAGGTTAGTAGGTGGGTAGGTGGGGTTATGGGAATTTTAAATTCCCATATAATGGATAAATAGGATTAGATTAAACTAATAAGGATTAGGAAAAATTAATGAAGGAATTAGATTATATGAAGGATAGTGAATGAAGGATGATTGAATGGGGATATTAAATGAATGGCTATAAATAGGATAAATTAGTTGGACAAAGGGGGATATTAGTGAGATAAATCAGACTAACTATAATTAGTGTCATCTAATATAAATATTAGTCAACAATAATGAAGAAAGTTATTTTAGGTGCATACATATTCACCCTCTTTGAAAGGGCATTACAAATAGAGAGAAGTGGAATGATTAATGGTTTTTCAAATAAAAACTATTTCATATATGAATGTTAGTGAATGATGTTAATGGATATGATTCCCCCTCAAGGGGTTATATGGGGAAAAATGAGACATATGGCCACACAAAATAAAAAATGAAGGGTGGGATGCGATGGATAGACAAGGGGTATGGGATGCCAAATGTGGGATAAATGATGAAGAATATAAAGGTTGATGTTGAGCAATGAACTACAAATTTATAATGATTCCCCTAAAAGGGACACATGCATAAGGAATAGAGATTATGGGTGTCATTATTATAGACATATATCAAGGGGAAATAAACTATAATAAGATGATGATAGGATTAAAGGGCCACAAAATTTAAATATATCCCAAACAAAGATGCATACAAGGGAGAGCTATAGGCTAGGATAAGACTGATGATTTTAGATGATTAATTTTGGGTGTAACTCAAATATAACTTAATTAAAATGATGAAGATGATAAGAGAGAATAAATGATGTGATTGAGTGACCAAAATATTTGGTTTATGCCCCTAAAAATGACACATACCAGGGAGTGAGAGAGGAAATAGTGGCCAAGCTATCCTTAGGCACTAAAAAGTGGCCAAGTGCTACCTACATAGTCTAAAAATACCTCAAGCTGATGTAGTTTTGACTAAGAGATGATGATGATGATGATGATGATGATGATGATGATGATGATTAGTGATTAGAAAGTGATGATGATGAGATAAGGATAAAAGATTTGATGTTAGTTGGATGGGTCAAGAGGATTATATTAGTGATGGGAATAAGGATGGTTAGATGATTAGATAAATGATGAGGGTATGAATGATCAAGCCATCATAAATGTCATAAATATCATCAAAGTCTATTTAATCCATTAAATATGACACTTGGTAGTATGCCCCATGATATAGACATGACCAAGAAGACATTATGCCAAATTACATGGGCAAGTAGTGAACTTTGCATCCTCAAGGGAACTTGTGATATCCTCATAACATCTTTATGTATTACTCAATAAGACATGATGAAATAAAAACATAAAATAAATGAGATACATACATGATTAAAACAAAATAAATAGAAGATAAATAGGAGACAAACAATAAACAAACATCAGACAAGTATCTATATGTAATGTTACAATGTCTTGTCTAAGGATGGGAGAGTGATTAGGTGATGGGATGGACTAGGATGATCAAGATGTGATTATAGATTTAAGATAGTATGAGATTTGGATAGGATGATAAGATAAGGCTGAGATATTGCCCTAGTTGAGGATAAAATTATGGATGACATGATACATGATTTTGTCTAGAAATAAAATACAAAAAAGTGGTTAAGGGACGTGATTATACAAGTGATGACAAAGGATTACCAAAAAACAAGGACCTATAAGAATTCAATATATAAATGATACTAGGAGATGATGGGATCCAATACCTTTCATGCTAAAAAAAAGATATTGGATGGGTGTTATACATGGAAAGGCAATGATAAGGACAATAATGGGATCAAGTACCTTTCACACTAGGAAAGAGGTGATTTGATGGGTGATAGGTGTGAAAAGGCATTGATAAGAAGTGATGGGTGTCAGATTAAATTATTTAACAAGGCTATGGATGTAGATAATAGCTAGCCAAAAGGATGAGATTGAAGAGATGAAGGGATGGGTGACCACTAGGATTGGATGTCAAGACTAAATGGAAGATGGACATTAGATGATGTTGAAAATGGGGATATGGATAATAGGATAGGTGGGATGATAATGCATGATGTAATTGGACTAAGGAAGAGGCATAAAACAAGACATAATGGACTATTTTTGCCTTTTAAATTTTTATGATTTTGAGTGTTTTTAACATTTTTCAACTTTTAGGGATTTTTTGGATATGCATATACACTATACAAATGGGGTCACTAGAAAAGGGAATAAAAATCCTAACAACTAAGATAAGGATAGAGGGATGATAGATGAGATGAAAAATGATGATGATGATGATGGGGACCCAAGATGAATGGACTAGGGATAGCCAATGACCACATCATGAAGGAACCAAATGATTATTTTCTTGAGTGTCCATTAGAAGATATGCAAAGAGGAGTTTGAGAAAATTATCAAGATATCTTTTGATTCCTTATAAATGGAAAGAGGGGAAGGAAGATGAGATAAGATGCATGATATGATGGTGAATGATGGATAGTAATAATGGATAAAGGGATAAGATGACATGTGATATAGATAAGGTGGATGAGGGATGTGACAAGTGGGATAGATTGATGAGGATATGAAATGGATAGATTTTCCCTTAAGCATTAAATAATAATGTAGACAATTGATTATTTTACCATGACACTAGAAATTGGTTATCATCATGGTACTTTCCCAAGGCACCAAAAGACTAGTTTTCCCTATTGGACAAATGTTTTCTTTCTTTTTTTTTTGAATTTTGACTTTTGAATTTATTAGGCATCTCAAGTTATTATTTGATAGGAAAGATGCAAGGTGAATATACTTGATGGATCATTTAGCCAACACCTATTCTAGGGATGTGTAGTGGTAGGATCATGTTTTCATTATTACTAGATGTATAAGGGTATGTGTGACCTTTTATGATTCTTGATTATGACCTCTCTAGATATCTAGACCAGGTGTCTTCATTGCCCCTAAGAGAAACAATGCTACATGAGAGGGTGATGTGAGGTATGGATTTAATTAGATATTGATGGGGATGTATGGGATGTGAATGGGTGATAAGACTTGAAAAAATTTTGTATTTTTGATAAGACAATGTGATGAGTGGTGAAGGATTAAGACTAGCAGTCACATACACTATTGGAGGTATTGGACATTCTTTATTTGATTGGTACCAAGTGATAAAATATTGTAGGATTTTCAAGACTCTTTAACTTCATGGCTCATCTTTGATTTGATTATTTGATAGGTTATCAGACATATGATTTTGATCATTTGATGGGATTTGATTTTGACTAGTCCCTAGTGCTTTATTTTGGGCTTCATCAGGGGAGATTGATTATTTTGACTTTGATGGGTTCCTAGTGCCAATTTACAAGCTTCACTAGGGAGAGATGTTTTTGGATTAGGTTGATGATTTAATTCTTCTTGATTTTTATTGAGGGGATCAAAGATGTCTTGATTATTATTATTATTGTTTTCTAGAATATATTCTTGAACCTTCATATTGGTAGTACACATTATATTATTTGAGGAAAGGTCCAATAATGCATGCTTATGTTCATCCTTATAGAGGGAAATGATTAAATGATCATCGATGGGGAGAAAAAGGTCCATGATGGATGAATATGGTGGTGAGGTCATGATGAGGTCAATGAGTGGTGATGGGGAAACATAATATTCATAGGTGTTCCTAGGAGACTTAGTTTCTACATCGAAGAAAATATCTTCAAGATCAATAAAAGGATCACCAGGACTAGTTATAGTAGATGAATACAAAGGAGGATTAGAATTACTCTAATAATATTTGATAGATAAATCTTGTAATAATTCATTTATGATGTCATCATTTGAAATGGAATCACAAGATATGGCTCGTGATGAATTAGAGGTATCTAAATTATAGGTATCCTCTAAAAGATAGGCATTATCAACATCAATGAGGGATGATGTTTTTAATGAGGAATATGATTTGGATATGGGTGTTTAACATGATCTTATGGAAGACAAGACCTTGGATGTTGGATCTAATGCACAAGATGCAATGCTACTAATAAGTGATTCATTATTTACAATTGACCTCTCAACATGGGGTGTTTGATGTTATGGGTGAGAGGGAGATGATGGAGGAATGATGGATTCAAGGAGAGGTTTATGGATGGGTTCATGAGAGATGGGAAGAATAGGATAATGGGAGATATGCTTATCTTTGATGGAGGATTTATCAAAAATGGGAGTGGTATCTTGACCTTAGCTTGGAAGGGGAGGATATTGATCACGATTGGGAAGGGAATCTTGACATTCCACTTTTTGTTCACCTAGGGATGTGGATGCATATAGTTCTTCCTATATTACTATGTCACCATAGTCAATGAGGTCCTTGACAAAATCTTGGAAAGGTTGACATTGATTAATGGTATTCCCCCAAGTTTAGTGATATGTACAATATTGATCACCTTTATACCAAGATGGATTTGGATTAGTAAGATCAAGATGTCAGATGGTTCAATAGATCATCATGTTAGTGGTGATAAGTTGTGTGAAAATGGATTCCAATGATATGGGAAGGGGAGTATAAGGACCCACTTCATGTTGTGACTTAGACATGGAAGCATTAGACTTATGATGAGATGGTTGTGGATATGACTAGGTGGATGGATTTGAGGTGGGCAAGATTGGGTTCCCTTTGCTAGTATGAAAATGGGTAGACAGTGGTTTATGATTAACAAATGGAGGATTGGTATAGGATTCACATGATAGAGCTTGGATGGGAGGTGTAATGAGCTTAAGGGGATCAACACCTTCAAGAAGTGGTACACCCATCATAATGAGTTGCAAAAGGATCTCATCCTTATTGGCATGTATGTATTGGTCAATGAAGGTAGGTTATAGTTCCATGGTGATGGTTGATAGATTATGGATGATGGAGGTAGGATAAGGATTAGATAAGGTTATTGAAAAAAATAGATTGAAAGGACTAAGTTAAGATGACAAGTGATGATGTGGTGAGATAGACTAATGGATTAAATATTATGATAAAATTTCAAATTGATAGTATAATAGGTGTGAACAACCTATCAACAATGTCTAGTTATCAAGCTAGTAAAAGTATTGGGGATATGATGGGTGATTAGATTCAAAATAGCAAGAGGATAATAAGATGGGTACTAGTTATGAAAAATCCAAGATGATTAGACTAGATTACATTGATGAGTTTGCTAGGTTGAGACTAACAAGGTGACAAAATGCTAACAAAATATTGACTAGGTATGAGTATCTGACCAAAGGATAAATAATAGTGGAGTAGGATGATAGGATGATGTGGATGATAGGACTAGCTCAAAACCTTAGACTAATTTTTCTCAATATGGGATGGTAGGTGGTTATGTAATGAATGTGATTAAGACAATGGAATAAGGATAAGTATGATTATAGGTGATGATGAAATAATAAAGGGGTAATGAAAGGTGGATGGTTTAGACCTGTATGTGACCTAGAAATCAACTAGGATAAGATGATATGATGAATAGATAGGTGATGAAGTCAAGGTCAAGAAGGGTGATTGGGTATGGATTTAAGATAAGATGTGATTAAAAGGATGTAAAAGAGAGAAAATTATATACAAGAAGGTAAAACAAAGATATACAAGGTGATGGGATTATGAGACAAGATTGTATGGGGATGATTAGGACTATGGATAAGGTGGACTTAGGATAAAATATGGATGGTGAGACAAGATGGGATTAGGATAGGTGATGGGTTATGATCAAATATGTAAATGGGTGATGTAAATAAAATGATATGGGAATGCTCAAGACTATGGTGTGATTTATGGATAAAGCAAGGTCAAAGTGAGGTGTGATTACTTATGGATGAGGTGGTCTTATGATGAGGTGTGATTAGGATGATGAGTGGATGTGAATAATATGGGATTCTATTATAATTTACAAGATAATATAATATGTACAAGAGGATGAGGCTAGGATACACAATATGTAACTACAATTGGGTGGATATGACTAGGAATGATAGCAAGGATGGTTAAAATAATATGGAGGTGCTAGGGGGTATGACAAATGATAAGTGGATATGGTTAGGATAGGATGGGATGAAGAAAATTATAATTCATAAGAGAATAAATAATTTACAATAGGATGATATTAGGATATACAAGATGTGATTAGGAATTAGGGTGATTAAGGATAGGTGTATATGATTTAACTAGGATGAGATGATAGATGGGATATAAATAATAGGTGATGGGATAATGAGATGAGATAATGAGGTGGATTTAGGACAAGGTATAGGTAATGAGGTATGATTAGGATGTAATTAAGATATGATTAAAATGATATACAAGAGAACAAATATATGTAAAATGGGATGAGACTAGGGTATACAATATGATAATTAGGACGATCAATGATAAGGAAATATGGTTAAAATAAGATGTGATAGAGATCATATGGTAGATGGGATTAGACAATGGATAAAAGATGGTGATTAAGATATAAAAGTGGATGAAGTGATGGGTAGATATGATTATATTAGGAGGGTATGAAGATAAGATGGTGATTAGGAAAGGATGTACAAGATAATGGGGTGATGACCAAGGATAATGGGATATGGTGAGACTAGGAAGGTATGAGGTGACTATGGTAAGTGGGTAATGACGTGGACTTGGGTAAGGATATAATATGTGATTTGGGGTAAATTTATGAAGGATGAGTGGGTATGACAAAGATAAGGATATAAAAAGAGAGTATGTACAATGATGACTAGGATATACAAGATGGGATACAGGTGATGAGGATGTGGATCAAGATGAGGATGATGACAAGGATGATGACTAAGATGTATTTAAAAGGATTATGGGGGAGATATTTAAAAATTGATATAATGATGGGGGTATACTATACAAGAGGATATGGGTAAAGGACCTAAATAGGATATGGATGGGTCAAAGGCTGACTCGACTCACAAATAACACAATTTTAGCACAATACACACCCAAGCAAGCAATCCAAAACTTATGATTTGTAAACTTATGGGTGTGTAACATGATGCACACACCATCTAATAGCTACATAGGTGAGGCTATAGGCTAGTGACCTATTATGAAATTGACCAAACCCTCTTGACCCTACTTACACTTGATGGCTACTTTGGTACTGATATTGACACCTGTAGTGAAACATTTGTTACAGCCAAAAGTTCTTATACTAGGTTGAACAGGCTCTCTAGGGGAATCCTAGATATACACAAAGGTATGTTTGGGCCCAAGTCTATATAAGGTGATGTCTATTCCCTAGTTTAGAGAGTTAACTCTTCCCCTTCATAGATGACCTATATGGGGTCAACCTCTTAGCCTAATGATAGTTGTCCCTGATTATTATACTCCTATAAAACATAAAGCTTGGTTAGTTTTTAGTGATGAAATCCAAAACACTAACCTTTATATATTAATCCTATGCATGAGTGTCAATTCCATGTCACATGCTATCCTAGAGGGGGATTGACAAATAGACAAACACATGATATGATTAATTAACCAACTAATTATGTATGTGTGATGAGCACAATACGATAAATTATCTAAAAATAAACACACAAAATTATATACAAGGAATGATTTTTCATAATAAATATATACACACAATAAGATGATTAAAAATGATACATTTACAACACACAAAAATTTTGTGAAAAAGTGCCAAAATGGGTCTTTGACTAGGGACTTGCAAGCACATGGGTTAGTAATTTTGATATGACATTCAAGAGGGGGGTCTTGTAATAAAAATATGAGTAGTTTTTATAGATGAATTTTTAAGTGTAACTTTAAAAACCAAACATTATACCAACAAAATAACCCCTACAAAATTTTTGTCAAATATGCCTTAATAAAACACCCTAAAAAAATCATGGTTTGGATTTATAATTTCTTTGGGGTGAGAGGGACACAACATGAGGGTCTGGGGGTAGTATCCCCCAGTGGGGCCAATGGGAAATGCCCATTTTTGGGTCAAGTTAAAATGAAAAAATGGTTATAAAATCATAATTGCATAGTGCAAAACTATGACTTACAGGACAAAACCATGATTGGGAGAGTTGTAGCATTGCAGTGGTTGGCTTAACCATGATGGTTAGCTATAAAACCATGATGCTTAAATAAATTTGTGAATATAATAATAAATACTACTATTATATATAAAATTATAGTTGTGGTTTTATTGTAAACCACAAAACCATGATTGGGAACTATAAAATCACTACTATAAATAAAGAGTGAGTTGCAGTATTGTTATAGATGAAAAATTTTCTAGGTTTATATATTTAATGAAGATAAAGGTATATGAAGGCTATGATATATTATTTCAAATATAAAAACCGCTTATTTACCAAAACATATAAATCTAGTCCAAAGTCTAAGAACTGATTATGATTGATTAAGAATTGATTATTAAATATGTAGAATTTTAACAAGATGCTAAGATAAATAATTAACCAAAAATTGGGTAGAATATAGAGTGATGTTAGTAAAATCCAATTCAAAATCTACCATCTAAGATTTCTAATGATAATTAACGGTCAAACTATCAAAATTATGTTAAGACTACAAAATTGCTACTATATCGACAATATCATGATTCACCAGAGCAATATTGTAAGTCTAGAAATTAGATGAATTGAGGTTTAGTGATATGATAGAAAAAGGGGTTTGTAGGATAAATATTTTTCTCTAATTTACTCCTCCTAGATTAGCCTTCCTATTGACCCTATCAAATCACACATAGACTAGACAAAACTTTGATACAAAATTAGGTTTTGTTGACAAATATGGATGTTAAATCCAAAACCCTTAAATGGTAGACTATATAATGACTGAGTCCCATATAAAACAATAGAATGTTAGTGTAAATTTTGTAGATTAAAATACATAGATCAACCATTATTAATTTTGTGAATATTGACAATACCATGACTCTCATCAATAATACCATGATTAGCAAGGCAAACTCATGACTGGATAAGTCATGGTTTTGTTGAAAATGACCTATATCACAAAATCATTAGTGGTTTACAATACCATGACTAAGTTAAATAATATCATGAATTACCTAACAATATCGCTAATTTTAAGTTGTAATATTTTCAAAAATCTATAAACTTACACAATTAGATAGATAACTAGAAGTTAAGGGGATGGTTAATATTATATCTCTACTTATGATGACAATACTTCTATTGACAATTACAATACCATGATTGGTAAGATAAACTCGTGACTACAACCTATACATGTAAAATTTCAAACTTCTAATATTTTCTTGATCTAATTAGACATATAGGTTAGCAAAAACACATCTAGGATGCCAAATTGTTAGTTTTGGAGGGATACTCCCACTATGGTCGCCAAAATATAGGATAAATTTTAACTCGATATGTATTTAGCAATGCAAATTCAAAACTCAAATATCAACTACAATGTAAGATGATAAATCCATTAGAATCTAAATGTATTTATATAAATGAAACATTTAATCCTAAATTTAAACTCTAAATTGTAAGTGCTTCACATCATGATCAAAAAAAATAAATAAGGATATTGAGATTGATGGATTACCTTGACTCATATTGACATTAAGATGTTTGTTGATGTTGGATTGTTGATGGAGGATTCAATGGACAATTGGACATGAATTTAATATGGATTCATGAGATTTCTCCAATAGAGGATGGAGGGTTGGTTATATATATTTGGGAGGGAGGATCAAGGGTTATAATTCAAAGTTAATGAGATGAGATCAATGGCTATGGATTATTTAAGGAATATTAAATTCCTTAAAAGTCTCTAGTTTACAGACTTGGAGGAGCTTCTCCAATTCTAGAGACTTATCTATTAGCTTAGGGATAATTTAAGATTAGGTGGGATTTAGATGGGGGATTAGGTGAGGATTAGAGAGATAGGGATTTAGGGAAGGCTAGGGTGTAGGTTAGTAGGTGGGTAGGTGGGGTTATGGTAATTTTAAATTCCCATATAATGGATAGATAAGATTATATTATAATAATAGGGATTAGGAAGAATTAATGAGGGAATGGGATTAGACTAAGGATAGTGAATAAAGGATTATTTAAGGAGGATATTAGATGAATGGATATAAATAGGATAAATTAGTGATATAAAGAGGGATATTAGTGAGATAAATAACACTAACCATAATTAGTGTCATCTAATATAAATATTAGTCGACAATAATGAAATGAGTGATTTTAGGTGCATACACATACAAACATATTAAAACTAGTCAAATGAGGAGGTAAAAGCAAAATTTTATCATTGATCAAAGGCTTAAAAATTGTTAGGTCTTTATCATATGTAGTTGTAGGATACAAACATAGCCTATCAATGGTGAATGTATAGAAAAAGTGAGAAGAAGGAGAGAAGGTGTAGGAGGGAGAGAGAGACAAGTGTTCAAAAGAGAGTTACAATAAGAAATGAGTTTGAAATTATCTACATAGGTCTTATAGGTAAATTTTTGATCTTTTAAATATGTTCTTCTCCTCTAAGTGGCATGGAATTTTAAAACTTTTCTTGACACTTTATTTTATTCTTGAAAACTGCCCCTTTTCTTTGCTTGTGAGATGACAAGTGGCTTCATTGATGCTCAGGTCATGTTGAACTGATATATTTCTCTACTCTTGATACCTTTCATTTTCTTAAGAACTCATCCAACTAACATCTTAGTGGAAATCAAGTAATTTCTTAGGTGTCTTGAAACCCCTTTATTTCACTAGGCTAATCTTGCTTACAAGTGGCAAATCTTAAGTTTGTATTATCCAATGAGTTTTATCTCCTTGAAATTCATATAAATATCATATTAGACATATAAAATCTCATTTAGAGTCTTCAAATTCTCCTCAAGAATTCATTTTTCATTAAAACCTCTCATTTGGTCTCATTCTTTATAGCCCTAAGAAATTGTAAACCTCCTTGTGTAGAATAATGTACATATGGAAATGAAAAACTAAATGTAGTTTTGAGGACCTAGTATCCACTAATATCTCCATGCCAAGTTTCATGCCTTGACTCTCAATTGAAGTTTCCTTTTTTTGCCATTATCTATTTAATTATCCTTACCTAGAAACTAAGTTTTATCCCAAAATCACTCCCACACATGTGAAACTTAGGAAAATCATATGATTCACTTTACCCAAGACAATACCATTTTCCATGTTAATTTTTAACTCTTGAGACCCTATATGGATAACTCAACCATGAAATGGTCAAAAACCCTAGTATAGGTACTTATGCAAACATGAGAGACAATTGGAGTGTTTTGCAAAAAAATTTTAGATTCTAGTGCTTGGAAATAGTTTGTTTAGGTCTAAAACCTCCTTAGGAAACTTAATCCACTGAGGATAGGTCTTTTAAAGTGTCTTATAAGCCTACATAGAAACCTTTTAACTTGAAAAATAATGACCTTTGTTCTTAGCCCACTTGACAACTTGTAAAGATTATAAACCTTCCTAGAAGATATAAAAGTGTATGTAAAACTTTGATATACCTATATCAATTCCTTATATACCTATGCACTTGGTTTAGAAGCCAATATATACCTTATACCTTCAAAAATACACTCATAACCATGTTTCATATAGTTTTACCTTCAAATTTATCATCGAGTGCATTCTTAAGGTGTCCATGGAAGTTTTGAGAGTCATTCAGGTCAGTTCTAGTCCATAAAAGTCTATATGAAAGCATTGGATTTCATACTTATCTCATCAGGTCACTAGGAGGGCTTTAGGAATGGTTTTTTTCTTAACATTATTTCATAAACTTTGGACCCATATCCCTAAACCAATGCCACAAATTTTAAGTGTATTACTCCCCTAAACTTTCCTTAAGAGCACAAGATCCCATGCATCATGTTCATATAGATACAAGTGCAAGAAGTTGATCTTGAAGTTGAAAATAGGATATTATAGAGGGGTTGATGTTCTTAGGATTTTTTCATACATATGATGGATCTAATCCAATAACCAATACCACAAGATTGAAGTGTGGGGACCTATTTATCATCTTTCAAAGACACTAGGTCTTATGCACAAGATCATGGTCTTACCAAGCAAGATAAAGTTGATTTTATGTTACAATCATGCATTAAGAGATCTTTAGGTGATTTTATAAGCTAAAATTCTACTTTATTTATCCTTCCCTACCTGTAGATAGTTTTTAAGGTGTAATTTTAGCATTATATACTCATAAATGCTCTCAAGTTCTCATCTTACCCCTCAATAAGACATTTTATTTCAACTAGGTCTACAATCATGTGTTCTTCATTTTAGGCTCTACAGGCCTAAACAAGGTCTCTTAACATTTTAATCAATTTCTCACTAATTATGATGATTTTATAAGGTTACATCATCACTATAGAATCAATTCCAAGTAAATTGCCTTTTCCCAAACCTCTTCTCAAACATACAAATAATGTACCTATTATCATTCTGGATTACACCCTTAAGGCATAGGTGTTTCAGACCTACCTCAACCAACTAATACAATGGGATCACCTTTAGGTGTGGCTAGCCTATTTAGTGATATGAACCTATAGTTTTGGGGCTAGCTCCCCTAATGCATCATCTAGGCTCAATTCCTAAATCTACTAATTGTCAATAAAAAGGGATAGAATGATTCACTAAACAAACCTAAGATATGGGATGTGATGCACCAATGTAAACATCTTCCACCTACTTATCATGCACTATGAACATGATCAAAATTTGAAACTATTGTAATAACTTACAATAGGCCTCTAAGCTCAAGTGTTTCAATATAGAGGTGAAAACCAAGGAAAGAACCAAGAGGGTGTGATCAATAGGTTTGTTAAGAGACACTAGTGAATCAACCTCCACACTTAGACAATATAAAGACATGAACACACTCGATATGATCGGCCATGATAATAAACCAACCTATAACTATGTAAGGAAATGGGAAAAATGAAGGGAGTCTAGTTACTACCACTAACACTCATCACCAATCAAAATTATACACTACTTATAAGTTAATAAGAAGGTAAAAAACCAACATATGTTCATTATTCAAAGGCAGAAACAAGTGTTCAATAGTGGAGGGCTTCACTATACTCCACCAAAGGATCCATACAAATCCAATTGAGTCTACATTTATAGAACATCAGAGGGAAAGATAGGAATATTTTAGCATATAAGTGTGGAAGAGAGGCAATGATGACCATAATTCATTAATCAAGTAGTTATAAGCATGAATGAGGGGTAGAAGTAGCCCCATAATTCTTCCCATGTGTTACCTTGGAGGTATAGTGACCTTCATGACAAGGTGTCCTAGTCATTGATTCAAATAATTATAATTCCACCTCTTGAATCAGTTATAAATATATTCCTTTGACATTTTGACCTCTATGTTGCCTCCATCCCATTCAATACATTGTTCTCTTAGTGGGTGTAGAAAATGGACACCTCTTTTATCACCTTTAAAACTACCATTACTTCTTGAACTAGGGAATGGCAAGTGTAAACTTAACCCAATTGATCATTATCATCATTTTCTATTCTTGAAACCTTACCTAGTCTATGAATGCTCTATTTGACACTTCATTTACTTTTATCTTTCCACAGGAGAACTCTTCTTGATTGATCATATAGGCTTATTAGGCAATTAGGCATAACTATTTCAGAGTAGTCATTATAATGGCACTAGGACCCTCATGAGCACCTGTATCATAGGTTGAGACACCTATTTTAGAATCATGAAACCATTTTAGTGAATAACCCATGGCCTTCAATTGGTTTAACCCTACTGATCTAACTTTCTAAGGTGAATACATCACTTTATCCCAAGCATATTTGCATTATATTTAGGAATTTGACCTATGGAAGTTGCTTCAAAACCAAATAAGTGGATTTTAGACTCTAATAAGGTGTACAAACCTTCTCATCATCCTTCTTAATGATTTCCATTATCTCAACATGCTCAAAACCCTATTTTCTACCTAAAACCCTACAAAAGTATAGTTTTTATTAAATCAGTATAGGTGATTAACCCTAAAAAAGACATGGTGAGGGTATCCTTTGAGTGAATAAAGTCATCTAGGTGTTTTATATGCCAACCTAATTCCATAAAATGTATATCTCTTAATAACTTGCCTATCAAGATCTTAGAAAGGTTTAAGTAGGGTTTGGGTTATTGAGGATCTTAACAATGATTCATAAAGGTTGGAGCCTCAAATTGGGAACTAATGTCAAGAGTCTCAATTATAAAACCCCCCACCTTCCATAATTATTTAAATTTCCCATACAACATCTTTGTATATATTTGAGCATAAGAAGTAGACAATTTTTTATTATTAGGCCAATTTGAGAGCTTGAGAAGGGTATATTTGCTTGAGGAGGTTTGAGAGTGATTGGTTTTAGATATAAAAAGATATTTGGGATTTGTGCCATCCCACATGAAGTATATAGGTGGTTCTCTTCATTTTATTACCTCTCTCCTTGACTTTTCTCCAAGATTATCCATTCTTAAGGTTTATGAGACACTAGATCAGTCTGACCCTAATGGCATAGTTCTTGGGATTTCTCTTCACTTTATTAAGTCCAAGATTAATGGATAACTTATAACACTATCTCTTAAATTCCTTAGTGGTTACCAATCCTCAACATGTTTCTAAAATAAATTTGTCCTCAAAATTCATGTTCAGGCCTATGATTGCCTATTTAGGCCTTTCAAGCCTAATTATCCCATCAAGACTCTTCACATTATTTCAAAATACCAAACCATATCAAAAATATTATGAAATCTTTGTAGATAGGTCAAGATACATGTCTCCCACTCCATCTCTCATCCAAGTTCTTCTTCGTGAACCTACTTGTCATGATGGCCTCTAGGTGCAATTTGGTTCTTGACTATAGAAAACCTCACAATGCATTCTTATGATTGATTTTCCTTTTCCTAAAGGTAATTATACCTTATTATCATGTTCCAAAATGTTTCTCACCTTTTAAAAATTCAAAATAAATTTAGGATACATGTTTATTTCACCTCAATTATGGTAGGCCTAAGAGAACTCTTAGGTCTATGATGATTATACCTTTTTTTGGTTGAAGTATTTTTCATTCACCATTATAATTGGGTGTCCTAATTAGATCACAACCCTTTTATCCAATTAATTCTTCCAAACCCCAACTCATTATTATAAATCATATCTTCTCTTTTAAGTTTGAATACCAATCTTGAAGCCTTGAACAAGCCTATATGTGGTAGTGAGATGAGCGATTACAACCTTGAGATAGGTCCCCTTTATTTCACTTCCATGTTTGTTCAAAAACTACTTAGCCTTCAGGGGTATCACACATCTTGTTCACTCATTGAGACTCTAGACTCCCATACAAGCTATTATGTTATATTTCTCCTTGTTTGAAAGTAACCTAAGTTTCTAAACAAGCCTGTAGGTGTCTTTTGGTGACTAGTGTACTTTGGGTTCTAGAAATGATTTTCTAAAAATATTAACCATCTAAGATATTTTAAACCTAAACTTACCATTACCCTTAAACCTTCAAAACTACTCACCTTAATTCATTTTAAATAATTACATAACAAATGTAGACCTCTAGGTTTGTAGACTTGTAGATCTACATTTCCATGATCTTAGGTTTCCATTAGTGTAAAAAATACCCTTAAAACCTAAAACCATCCTTTGTTGTCCCTTTTGATCCAATAAGACTCTCACACCCCTTTTGATAATGTACTATAAGACCAATTTCAATCACCTTAAAACAAATAGTGTTTACACAGTTAAATTGGATGGGAGCATGAGTGTTTTTTAGAAGATCTTATATAAAATAACCAGATGGTTAGGGATCCTTGGATGTAGGAAAAATGATAAGAACATTCACAACCCTTGCATGTATTAACCCTAGAGAAACTTGAAAACACAAAGATGACAATGACATGGTTCTCAACCTATTGACTACCTTATGGATCTCTTCACCTATATCCCAATGTCACATGTGAGAAAAAGTGATGGATAATGAAGTAGAAGGACTATGAGGACCATATACAACCACCACATTCATCAACTAGGCAAAGGATGCACTGAAACCTTTAAAATTTTGATCCTATGTAGATGTGGAAGATAAATCTGATTGCCTTGGTTCTTAACATTTATTCATAAAAAATAGGATGTTAATCTAAAAACTAATTCCAACTATTGGAAGGTCATTAGACCCCCTTCCTTTGGCCAAGATCTCAAGTCATCATTCTCTCTCCTCTATATAGATTGAGAAAAAACCTCAATGGTTATCAAACACTGACAAGGAAAATGATGGAGAGAAGGAATAGGTTTTTGAATTAATTTGAATTTTTAATCATCAATTATCTTCTTTGATACCTCAAATGATTCCCCCCTAAAATATATAACCTCCTTTGGCTTTGCCTTGATTTTATATGTCAATACAAGTCTAAAAATACTTACAAAACCTCATTTTCTACATTTTTTCAAGTTAGAGACATTGTAAACCATTGAGGGCCACAAGGAAGGAAATGAAGAGTAAAAAAAAGCTTTCAAACTAGGTGGTACATATGGAGTGAATTTGAAGGGTCATTTTTCAAGTGTGTGGGGCCTTTTATGGTAAATAAATGATATTTAACCCCTAAAGAGACCTATTTTTGCATATAAAATTAGCTTGTTATGAATTGTAATCGCTATGATACCATTGAAGACTCCTTATTTAAATGTGACACATTCTCCAAAGGATTTATAACTACAAGGTTAACTTATATGACATGTTTGAAGAACATTGTGATGACCTTATGGGCCGATTGGAGCTTGAAATAGTCTTAGATAATAGGGCATAGAATGCAACCTTGGATACATAATTAGACCTCATGTTAAGATTCAAGCATGACTTAGACAATTTATTCATCTTGATGACAAGGCCTCTCCCACAATAAGTAGCTAAGGTAAGTAATAATACTATGAGAAAAAGAAACCTTAACTTCTTCAAATACCTTAATTTTGGATAAAATACCTTAACTTTGTCAAATAAGGTATAGGACACATTTTAGGCTTAAAAAGGAACTTGACACCCTTTCACTCACCCAAGAAAACCTATGAAGACCTAATATTTCATCCAAATACTAATAAGATTCTATCACATGATGATCCCTCAAAAAATGCCTAACACATACTATGAAAACTTAAACAATGCTAAAAGGATTTAAAAAGACCATTTGAAGATCATGAAAATATTTAGGAAGCCTCATGCAAGTTTAAATGGGATCTCATGAGAAAGTTTAGAAATATAGGGATTGATATTTGGAATGTGATGCCACATTATCAACATCTCTAGTGACTCAAAGGGGTTGACCCACCTGCTAGTCAGGAGAACCAACTATATCATCCATTAAAAAGGGTGTTCCACACATAACAATCATGACCCAACTGATATGACCCTTTTTCTTAGACTAAAAAATAGTATTCAAAACTAGAAGCAACCTCGAAACTCACACAAATACAACACATCAAAAAAGGCATGAACCAAACTAATCACACTTATGTATACACAATATTTTCAAACTTTTATTTATTATTGACACTTTGTATCTTGCAAGAACCTATCGAGTCTCAATCTCTCTGAGTGTATGACTTAGAGGGTGCACTGAGAAAGGGGTGGGTAGAACATCAATGCTTCATAATATTATTATCCCTTTTTCCACTTGTCATCTACACACTTGTCTCCTAAAACCACGTACCCTAAGCTTATTCTCCTCAATCCTACCCATTCCTCTCAATTGTCATACCTTATCCATCCTTTTCTTGACTTAATTCCATTTTGGTTAGTTGGTTATACTAGGTTGACTGGGTTTACCTAGTATAGTTTAGTAGTATTTTTCACTTTCTTAGCTTGTTAACCTTTTGGCCAACCTCGCTCAAACCTAGTGAATTATCTCCAAAAATACACTAGGTTGATTGGGTTGACCCTATATAGATGATATTTATAGGAGTATTTAGGGCAAGATATACCTATATATACAAGTTCATTTCCCACCATTTCACAAGAGAAAAATTATTAGAAAAAAATTCCAAGTGAACATCTACTTATTGACCATTTTACTTGAGGAATAAAGCTTAGGGTTCCATATTTTCTTTGGAGATACAGATCTTGTCTTGTGGAGAAGTCTTTTGGATGATTAGATAGGTTGTGTATCCTAGAGCTGATTTATCTTGGTTATCCTTACATACCAAAACAATCTCATATGAAACACTTTGGCCAAGGGAGAGATTGAGGCTTAGTGGGTTCATCTTCAAAGTTAATTATATCTAACATTATTTATCCTTTGTAAGAGTAGATAGATAATGCATTTGTATTCTTATCCCATGTATTAGGATTCCATATACATTGACATGAGTTTATGTCTTGTAATACATGTTTAATTTAATTATTTTATTATTTTTAACCCCCACTTTATATCACAAGATGTGGTGTACACTAGATAAATTTACTTTTTTGTTATTAAAATAGGTGAATGGCTTAAACTTTGGGACTCCATTAGGGTTATTGTGCGATTATGTTAGACTTTAGGCTTTGGAACCCTTCCTAGAAAGATATGTTGTGAAAATTGATCCCCTAATTAGGTCTAATGGATCCCTATATTGGTTATGCTCTTGCTTAACAAGTATATCCCCAATCGAAAGTGTAGGTATGCTCTATATTTTCCAATCTAGGATTAATTTATATACATGATGCATTTATAATTTCATAAATTCTAGTGAACCCAATGTGAAACTAACCCTTGTAAGATTTATTTCACTTATTTTCATTCTTTTAGTCATTATTTTTATCATATTGGATCAACTCTATCGACCTATTTTTTTGACTTCTATGTATATGTTTCTAAGAATAGGCAACTAGATTGACCCACTCAACCTAGTATAGGTTTCCATCCTTTTACACATGTAGTTTAGACTACTAGGTTGACCCAGTTGATCCTATATGTTTTTAACACTCTACAGTAGGTTCTTGTACATCTTGATTGATCCATATGACCTAGTTTGTAGGTTTCTAAAGCATACTTCATGGTTCTTCATCAACAATATTTATTCATTTCATCTCTGATCCACCAAGGGTAGAGATGACACTAACACCCCTAGTTTTTGAGAAGTTAGGTAGGACTATGCTCATGGATCATGCTATGATTGGGCCTTACCATTTTAATAGGTACCCTGACCCTCATAGTTGGTTTACCCCTAAGGTTAGTGTAACTCTCCTTAGACCTTCTATAGATCATGCTCATCCCTTAGTAGATCTAGCTATAATTGAGCCTCTTCCTACTCTTATTATAGTTTATCTTGTTTTCACTCTTACTATTGTTGGACCTACCCCTATTTTCAATGTTATCACTCCTTTTGTTGAGCCTAGTTCCATTCCTTCCTCATCATCACCCTCCCTTGGTGATGGCTTAATTCCCTTGACTAAGATGGCTGCTTTACCCACCAAATGGGATGACAATTTCTTTTCCTCTTATTCCACTCCTATTATACCTACTTTCATGAGTGTTTCTTCTTAAAACACTCATAAGCATATCTATTGCTTTCATGGGATAAATAATCATTCTTCCACCCATTATTTCAAGTTGAGACAATATATTGATACCTTACATCCTTCCTCCCCATCATTATACAAATCCATACCTCCCTGAAAATTAATTCCTAAGTACATGCCTAATTATGGTGAGGTATATTATCTATGACATTTATGTGGCACCCATCACACTGATCATTATTGCATCCTTCAAAAACATCTCAAATATCATCTTATAACCATTCTTAGAACTTATTCTATTCCTACCATTGGTAATTTTTTCAAGAAGGTTTCTCCTTATTCTCCCATGGCTCCACCTCCTATAGTTCCATCACATCATATTGTCCTTTCACCACTTTTTTTCCTCCACCTATGATTCCTTCAACTGTGGATCCTTCTCTACCCATAAGTCTTTCACTCATGAATCCTTCTCCATCAATGAGTCTTGCATCTCCCTTAGATCTTGCTCCCATGAATTCTCCTAACCATCCCTTGCCTAATTTCCCTCCTTATCATGATCCTTTGAGCATTCTTACTTTTTCTATGGAGGAGATTAGAAAATTATTTTCCTAGTATTCATTGAAGGTTGATGCGACATTATTAGTAATTTGACTACAACTTCATAGATATTTATCTGATGTATTGGATAATGTGTGTGGATAGATTTATCAATATTTATGAGCACATGCATTGTTCTTTCACATTTTCATTTGGATCGGATGTGTGTCCCAATCTTAGCTTTATATATCTATTGTATCATTTAACATTGTGTCAAATTTTTCCTTATCATATATTGTGATTTATTACTTGTTATACTATATATTGCTTATATTATAATTTATATTCACATATGGTTATCTTTTATCATTTCTTTCCCTTTTTCCCTAGATTTTTTCTCAAAACTCTCTTTCTTGCACCTTTATGATTATTTTTCTTTCTTATCCTTATTTTTCACAAATAATTTATCATGGTGACTTGGTTATACAAACCCCATTTTCATTTGGTTATTATCTCTCATTACCATGTGATCAGTTAGCAAACAAGATTTATCATTATACATTCTTTTTACTGATCCACTTTAGATCTACTTTTTCCCTTCTTCCTTTTTTTTGTAAACTAAGCATATACACAGTTGAGGCTTGAGATCACATTCTAGTTCATTATCAAGCCTAAGTGTCCTAGTCAGTCTTCGTATTTGGTTACTTAGCTTATTTTATCCTTATCCTACATCTCATTCATGTGTATCACTATCTCTCTCATGATTGGTCATTCCAAATTTGTATGGAGGAGGAATCTTAAAAATCCTTCAAAAGAATGTTAAAATGCAAATCATTTAAACAAAAGGCAAAAATATTCTTAAAAGTATAATCACACTAAAATACATGATTTAAAGAATATATCCTTATTCTATTCAAAGATTAAACTCCATATTTGGCCTCACAGTAGAGCCAAGGTCCTTTGGGGTGTGGTGGGCCAGTAGAGTAGAAGAGGAGAATAAAAAAACTTTGTGTTACCTACTTTCTCATGCAAGTATAAAATATTCATAGTAGATTAATGGCTCTATAAGGGGTCTATAATAATAAGGAACACATTATGGGTAGATAAGTCCATTTTATTTTCCTTATACCAATATACCTTCATTATTTGATCTTAGTATCACACTTATTTACCTATAAAGCTTTGTGTCTATGGCAAACAGGTTTCCCTTATACATAGATGACCATTGGTCACTTAGTGTCTTCTCATGTCCTTATTATTCCTCTTTCCTCCTAAAGTCTTCTCATAAGATGCCTAAGTCTTGATTTTTACACTCCCTTTTTCACTCATTATATCCCTTATATTTTCTCTTGATAAATATTGCCTTGTCTACTAATCACTCCCCTTAGGATTTCATTTATGAGTTGTATTATAAGACCATAGATAAGACCTGACCATCCTCACAAATTACCATATTTTCCTTCCTATTACCCACATCCTTTTATTACCCAATATTCTTATTTATTCTACCCTAGTGGTATTCTCTTTGTTGAGTTGTAGTGTAAGACCATGGATATGACCAGACCCTTCTCACAAAATTTTCTATTACCCAAGTCACCATCCAAATTACAAGTGTCAAATTTAAGATAAGATTCAATTGATTATGAAGTTAAACATCATTAACATACTTCCCATATTTATTTAGTGTGTTTTATGCTTACTTCATTTTTATTTTGCCTTTTTATCTTCTTATTTTTTGAGTGCATGTAAGATTACAACCATTTCTTGAATTTTTCATACTTCCCAATTGAATTAATATGACCAATTTAAGACCAATATTTTGCAATTTTTTTTATTTCATAATTATCATCATGATTTAGTATGATTGACTGACTTAATTTATTTATTTTTATTACCATTTGTGCCCTTTTACTACCTTCCATTTTATTACATTATTTTCATACTTCCCAATGTGATATTAATATGATTTTACTTGTTTTAATTTAGTGTAAAAATCTTTCACGTTGGTTTAAAAACAAATTCCTTTTTACCATCTTATTTCACCATCTCTTGGTTCTTTATACTTAGTCATTTTCTTATTATTATACATTTCCCATCTTGAAATAGTGTGTAGTACATTTTCTTGATTGATTATATTTTTCCAAGTCCTTTTTACCTATTTATTTTTGACCATACATGTGTTTTTAATAATGATAGAAAAGAAACCACATCTCATATATTTCCTATAGCATATACAACAAAGCTAAATAAATATTCTATAAATAAATATATACTAAGCATCTGCAACCTTAACCATAATAAAAAAAATCAAAATAAACCATAATAATAACATACACAACCAACAATAGAATGCTAAAATGATACATCATATATATATATATATATATATATATATATATATATATATATATATATATATATATATCATGATTTTGATACAACATATACAACCATATACAATGATCCATCTCTGTGGTTGGGCTCCATCCTATTTGTCTCGTGGCCTAGCCATGATACCTATTGAGGCCTTGTTTTGACTCTTTCAAATAGTGCAATATAAGGAGGCCATTCAAGATTTCAATCCCTTTACCTATCCCTATAGGTATGCTACCTACATCTATGAGTCCATCAACTAGGTCTTAATATCTATCATTTATGCTATTATAGCTAGATGTGAAACTCTCTCATTTTCTATGACCAACCGTGCCTATATCTCCCCTACAACCATCACTTTTGGTGGCTACATCCTCTCTCTCTATGCCCATATCTTCCTCATTACCTCTCTAGTTAATCTAAACTAGCTCACCTGAGCTAGGGCATATGGTACACTTAGATCCTCTAATGTCATGGGGTTGTATGGCTATAGAATCTCATCCAAAACATCATGGAGTGATCCCATAACTAGGGACCTCCATTCTCTTCCTCATCCTTAGCTACACCTAATGATCCCATAACTAGGGACCTCCATTCTCTTCCTCATCCTTAGCTACACCTAAAAAATCCCACAAGATGGATATTAGACCACTGTTATATCTCAAAATATCTATCTATCTATCTCTATTTCCAAATAAAAACCTAACTAATAATATTTAATTATCTTTTTACCTATGTGTGTCTCAACTACTATGGTCTCACCATTTGTTTGAATACCTAGCACAATATCCCCATCTACATAGCCTCTTAACACCTCCTTTGTAGTTCACCTCCTTAGCTCAAACCTATATATCATGGCTCATGCCTATCTTAGCCTGCGTCTGAGTGGTCTCTCTATCATATCCTCTAGTTCACCTATGGGATCATCTGGGATGGTAATAGTCTCCACTCTATCCTACTCCTCCTCCCTCTATCAAAACCATGTCCTTAGTGGTCACTTCTCATCTCACTATGGAGATGGTAATGGTACATCTAGTATCTCTACCTCTACCTCCCTATCCTCCTCAACTCCTCATCATACCCGACTAGTATATGGTTACTCTTGATGTGCCCTCAATGTCTACCTTACCACTAGTGGCCCTAGTCTTATCCTCCCCTATGGATATTTCACATGTTGATCTCATTGTTCAAGTATAAGTATAGGTACTACTAGATGAGGTAGGCCCATCTACCTTGGTACCCATTCCATGGGATATGGATCTCTCCACCATAAATAGTGTCTGACCACCTCTGTCCTAGCTAGCATTGGTGCAATTGTGTCTTAACTCACCCATGTAGTTTTTGTATGCAATTAGAATTATATAATGTGTATGCATTAATATTATATTGGATAAGATAGAGAACACATACACTTTTTATTTGGGATACACTTATTAAGTAGGAACATGACCAGTATGAGGATCTGCTAGACCTGATTAATAGATCACTTATATCACTTGTTATAACATATCATGTTAGGAAGGGTTCCAAAGCCTACAGTCTAACACAATCACATAATAACCCTAAAATATTCATATGATTTGATATTTCACTTATGTTATTAAACAAGAAAGTAAAGTATTATAATAACAAGAAAAGTAAACTAATCTAGTATGCACCAAAGCTTGTGGCATAATGTGAGGGGTTAGATGCAAAGCAATAAAATATGTATAGGGAACTTCAAATAAAGTAAGAATAAGTAACACCCTAATACATAGAATATGAAGAGTAATATTATTTGAGCCAACACTTATGCTACTTCTATCTACTAAGAGAGAGGAGAACAATGTTAGGGTTAGATGCAAAGCAATTAAATATGTATAAGAAACTTCAAATAAAGTAAGTATAAATAACACCCTAATACATAGAATATGAAGAGTAATACTACTTAAGCCAACACTTATGATACTTCTATCTACTAAGAGAGAGGAGAACAAAGTTAGAATATACTTACCTGAATGTGAACCTATCATGATTCAATCTATCCCTTGGCCAATGGGGCTTCACAAGAGGTTGTTGTGGTTTGTAAGGATCACTTTGTTAGGCCAAAGCATCCAAGACCTATCCACAAGACTATATTCTCTAAAATAAGAAACCTAAGATAATATTCCTCAAGTATCATGGTAGAAGAGTAGATTATGAAGAAGCACAAGTAAATAATAACTCTTTTCTTGCATCTTATCAAAGTGAATGAAATGACCTTATATATATAAGAGTATCTTACCTTAAAATTGTTTAGGAATGTTGATTGTAATAGGTTTATTATGTTAACCTAGTATATTCTCAAGCTAATGCCTAAACTTTATGTTAGGTTGGTTAGAAGGTAAATAAACCAAAAGAGTTGAAGTTACCCCATCACACACTAGGTTGACCAGGTTGACCTAGTGTATTGAACAAGTCAAAAGGGTGCCAAGTAAGTAAAAGAAGGGTAGAAAGAGGAAAAATACTATAAGATTGTGAAAAGGAGGATAAAAAACTTAGGAAAAGGTTTTAAGAACTATTTGGATTTGGAATAATGTGACAATAAGGGATAACAAGCTTGTGAAGCACCAAAGGTCTACCCATCCCTTTCCCAGTGCACCCCTTAAGGCATGCACTCAGAGAGCTTAAGTCTTGATAGGTTATTTCAAGATGTAAAGCATCAATATTTGATAAAAGTTAATAAATATTATGTGTATACATATGTCCCACTCAAAGCTCATCATGTGTCACCAAAGTGTAATAGGGTATGGTGCTTCAAGAAAGAACATAAGGACACACATAATGTTGATGCTAAAAAAAGTTGTATTTTAAAAAGCATAAAATAACTAAAAATAAATGATATAAAGGAAAAATAACTAAAAATTAAATATGATACCTTGACTTACCTTTATCATAGGATGATTGTTAGCTATGTTTTTAGTTTTGATTATGGTGGGCACAGAGACTGCTTTTAACAAACCCAAAAATACAAAACTAAGAAAGCAAAAACAAACACATGCAAGAAAATACAAGATAACTAGTACTATGTGGATGGGATGTACTTGTGAATTTGGTAAGCTAGGTGATAAATGCTATGTTATACCAAATTACTAAGTCAAACAAGAGTAAATTAGGTAACCAAAAAGCCAAGTCTACTAAAGATCAAAAAACTCAAACAAGTAAACCTCAAGTAAGAAAAGGAAAACTCACCAATGTAAACCAAGGATACATGTTTAAAAAGGAAAGATAAGAAAGACAAATCAATGGTAAAAGGAAAAACAAAATGGTAAAACAACATTTATGATTGATCAGTAACAATCCACATCTCACTCAACAATGGAAAAAGGTGCATGAAATGGGAAACAAAATTGATGAGTGACTAGTAACAAACCACATCTCTCTCAACAATGGAAAAAGGGTATGAACTTAAGTGTTTGTAATAAAAAGATAATAAAATCATGATAAATGGAAAAAGGAAAGTAAAGTAAATGTAAAATTAAGTGAAGAATATGATCCAAAGTTGCATAAACATGTTGTTTCACTTCTAAGGATAGATAAAACTGAAACAAATTACTGCTAGCATGTTTTTAAGAAATGAAGAAGCAATTAAAGAAGAGGAAATATAGATTTGGAATTACAATTTATCGATCAAGGGGGAAATGAAATGGGTGGAGGGGATAATAAAGAAAAAACCAAGGTAGATAAACTCTTTATTAAAGTCAAGGCACACAAATTTGGTTTTCCAAAATAAGAGGATTGTTGACCTTAGGGACTCTGAATAACTTCTCTTAGATAAAAAAGTCTTGGGTCAATAAATATATATATATATATATATATATCATCCCATGAAGGCTATATACATGAAATTTAAAATGGACCTACCTCCCCATAATGTGTTCCCCATTATTTAGACCCCTTATAGAGTTGTTGGTCTACTACAAAGATTGGGTACTTGCATGAGAAAGAAGGTAGAACCTTAGATTTTTTTGAATTCCCCTATTCCAATCTACTAGCCTACCACACCCTAAAGTAATTTAGTTATATGTGAATCTAACTATGGAGTTTGAGCTTCGATTATAGATAGGAGATGTGCTTTTAATCATGTCTTTTGGTGTGAATTTGAATTTTGAAATTTGTATGTTGCCTTTTAGATATCATTGCCTTTTATGTCGAATGATATGGCTTTTAAATTTTTTGATGGCTTTTTCTATTCTTATTCCTTAAAAATTTGGAAAACCAAACATGGGTGATAAAGATGACTTTCATTTGAAAACTTGGGACAAGGTTTCTAAGAGAAATAACTTAAAAGAGCATGGGTTCTTAAGAGTCTCATAAATATAGGTAAAATAAAAGTGTTACCTTCACTTTGACCTTGTTTTATCCAATATGGAGATGAAAAAAAGGGGAAATCAAGAGGGATGACACATGGAACAATCTTAATAGCTTCAAATTTCAAAAAATGTGAAAAAGGGAAAAGAGGGATACAATGATAACAAAGGCGTGATTCCTTATCATGAGAGAGAGGGAAATGGAGGGAAACATGCTAACATAGATTGTTGTGTAGATTTCATCTAGAAAAAGAAGCAAAAGGTAGAGTTTAAGAACAAGAATCAATAACATACAAATAATGGTAATTTTATGAGGAGGGATGTGTCTTATCCATGGTCTTACAAAGTAACTCATAAAAGAGAGGCCCACGAGTGTGATAATAAAAATCAAAGTGAGGGAACCTTTATACAAAGCACCTCACAAAGAAAAACCCAAAGGATGCCAAAACAACATTGGTAAGAAGAAGGAAAAGAAAGAAGATAAAAATATGGTGGTTTTTTGAGGGATTTCAAGTATTTTCCATGGTATTATTAATCAACTCATAAAAGAAAAGCCCAAGGAGAACCAAATAAAAATTGGTAAATAGAAGGAGAATGAAAAAAAAGATAATCAAGACTATGGTACATCAAGAAACCAAAAGGCAAAGAAAAGGAGGACTAAAGGTTTGTGTATAAGAGGGAATTTTTGCAAAGGGAGAGACTCATACTTAAGTAACCTACAAAAAGTTTTAGATAGATATAGATAGAAAATATGACAAGAAGTAAATGTTTAGGCAAAGTATATTTTTAGGAATTCAGCATTAGTGGGTTCCTTAAAAACATGGCCTTCATTAGTTTGAAGACAATAAGTGATTAGACCAAGGATGTCTCTTAACTAAGTATTAGCCCCACCATTTTTTGGTGTATTTACCTTATTTGTCATGGGTGTAGTCTAGTTTAAGGAAAATATCACCAACATTAAATTTGAATATCTTAACACATTTATTATGTTATTGGGTAATGCGAGCCTTGTATTGGAATGTTGTAAGGTAGAGAGATAATGTTTATCAAGTATATCAATGGCATGAAGGTGAGCCTCAAACAATTCTTCATCAAGAATAATGCCATAAAGATATATTCAAAGATAAATAATCTCAACTTTAAGAGGAAAAATTGACTCAAAACCATAGACTAAAGAAAATGGAGTTTCCCTAGTGGTATAGTGGTAGTATGAATGCTATTCTGATAGGCCCAAAGTGTAGGATAAAGATGAATATGCCAATATATATAGGTTTCACAAATTATCTTTTGATAATTTTATTTAGAATTTTATTAGTAGCCTTAGCTTGACCATTTCACTGTGGATGATAAAGAGTGGAAAACTTGTGATTGATTTTGAATTTGGTGCAATGTTGTTTAACATGTTTTTTTTAAATTGCCACTATTATCAGAAATGATGGTGTAAAGAATAGCAAAGTGACAAATGATTTAGTTGAGAATTAATTTAGATATGGTAGGCCTAATAACAGTGATAAGAGGCATGGATTTAACCCACTTGGTAAAGTACTCCATAATGGTGATAATAAAAATGTGCCCATCTTGGGAATGAGGAAGTTTACCAATGAGATCAAATCCCCATGTGAAAAATGGCTAGGGAGATTTGATATTTTAAAGCTTGGTAGGTGGAGAATGAATGAGATCATCATGAAGCTAACAAGGATTAAAAATTTTGGAATATTCAATAGCATCCTTTCCTACATTATGCCAATAGTAACCCATACATAAGCATTTGTGGGATATAACATGTTCGCTACAGTGACCACTACAAATTCCCCCATGTGATTGTTCAAGTAGAAGAGGGACCTCATCTTGCATAACACAATGGAACAAGGTACCTTTAGTGTTATGATAATAAATTATTTTATGTCTAAATACATACTTGAAAGATTGTTTGTGAAGAGGTGTCTTTTCATGGGAATACAAGTTAGGAGGATAAGTTTGATGTTATAAGAATTGGATGATATCTTAATACTATAGGCATTTTCAGATGGTGACAACCTTGATATGGTAGATAAGTAAATCAAGAGGGTGGGTAGATGATAGAGATTTAATTATTTGGATGATAAAAGAAGGATTAGAAAGGACTTCATTTGGATGAAAAAGAGAAGCTGAGGAGGCAAGAGAATCATCAATGGAATTGTGATCTCTAGAAATAGGATCAATTATAAAAGAGGTAAAATCATTGGTAAGTGTGAATGAAATTTGATGATAGGTGATAATATTTTCACTTTTACATTGATATGCACCACTAATTGTAAATAAGTTGAGAATCACCCAAATCATGAAGATATTGTATGTTTAAATCAAGAAAAGCTCTCACACCTAAGATAAGAGCTTCATACTCAGCCATATTATTAGTGACATCAAATATAAAATGGAAATCTAAAGGAATTATCTTTCCAAGAGAACTAGTGAGAATGCAACTTGCCCTAGCTCCTTGAAGGCATTTAGCACCATCAAAGTGAAGGTTCCAAGTGTCCTTATGTAAGTTGATATTAATTTTAGGCTCTTTGATAATGACCTTTATTTTAGTAATATTTGAGGAAGTAAAAGATTCATCAAGTTGATTGGATTCAAGATCAACAATAAAGCTATGAAAATAATCTTTAACAAAAATTGCTTGATGAAGACCTTTAATGTAAAGAATATTATTATCTAGAAGGTTATCTTGAAGGGAATAAGTGGCTGAAATAAGAGTTGTGACAAGTTGGTCAGCTATGACTTGCCCTTTGACAATGTTTTATGTGATGATGTGAAGATCAAATTCCATAAGTAATACCATCCATTTTCCAATTCTATCTCTTAGAAGAAATGCTTTGTAGAAAAAATGATGAAGGGGGTCATAATGAATAATGACATAAGTGGTTTGGTAAAGCATGTAGTGATGAATATTTTTAACTATGAAATAGATAGCGAGGCAATCATACTCAACTTTGGTATAATGTGTTTCATAATTGATGAGGCCTCAAATAATATAGTAGATGGCATAATCCTTGCTTTTATCATCCTTTTGGGCAGGCATTGCACCAACTAATATGGGTGTGAAAGAAGTATAGAGTATTAAAGGTCTATCATTAGGAGGATGGAGTATAGATGGATGAATTAATGATTATTTCATATTATCAAAGGCTTTTTGACATGGATCCATCCATTCCAAGGATATAATTTTCTTGAGAAATAAATTAATGAAGTGAATTTGATAATCCATCTTGGGAATGAATCATCTAATTACCCAAAGCTTGCCTAGATAGGTATGAATATTAGGAATAGATCAAGGAATAGGCATATTTATAATATCATTAATCTTGGCTAAATCAACATCAATGCCATGGAGAGAGACCAAGAATCCCAATAATTTTCCATATGACACTCTGAAGACACATTTGAAGGGAGTAAGTCATACTTTATATTTGATGTGACAGTCAAAGATGATGGAAAGATCAAAAAGATGATTTGTACAGTGTTTGGATTTAGTTATAAGATCATCCATATATGTTTTGATAATTTTATGAATGAGATCATGAAATATATGAGTCATTGTACATTAGTAAGCGGTTACAAAAATTTTGAGACCAAAGGGCATTTTAACATTATAATAGGTGCCCCATTCCATGGTTAAAGTATTATTATGTTGGTTCTCAAGAGCTATATGAATTTAATTATATCCTAAAAATCTAGCCATAAGAGATAACATTTCATGTCCAACCATGGAATTGACAATGACATCTATTAAAGGTAAAGGAAAGTTGTCTTTAGGACAAGCAAGATTAAGATTACAAAAATCAATCTAGATATGAATGACCATAGTGACCTTTTTCCCAATAGGAAAAATATTGGAAACCCATTTAGAATAATCCATAGGTTTAATGAATTTAGCATCAAGTAGTTTGATGATTTCCTTATGGCATAAGTTAGTAAATTCAAGAGGAAATTTACTTTACTTCTGATGCATAGGTTTGGCATCAAGATAGGTAATGATGTTATGGACCACTATGCTAGGATCAATGCTAATCATGTCTTGGTAGGACCAAGTGAATGCCTCTTGATATTTATAAAAAATAGGCTAAAATTATCATGTTTAGAGGGTGAAATTTCTTTGGAAACTATAAATGGTTGAGGACATGAGGGAGTACCATATTTGATATGAGTTTTTTACTTAATAAGCATGGCATTACCATCTTGAAAGTGGTATGGTGCATTGGGTAAAGATAAAATTGGATTAGTTTTGAGATCTATACTAGTGAGAAAGTTGTTCAAGTAAGGAGTTTTAATTTTAAAATTTCCAAGTTTATGATGTTGTTAGGGGAATTGAGGTTTTTGGGCATAAAGTAACTCAATAATAGCTTCATCACTAGGCAAAGTAGGAATAAGACCAAAATACTCAACATCTACTTCTAGATCTAAAATTTGTCTACCATGGTGATCATATTCAAAATGTATTTGATGAACAATAGTTGCCTTAGAATCAAGTATGATTTAAAGAATAGAAAAAGTAGATGAAGTAGAAGAGGAAGATGGAGTTTTTATGGGTTATTTGATAGAAAAATAATTAGATTCAATGGGAGGATCTGAAGGAGGTAAGGAAGAGGAAAGTACTTTCAGAGGTTTGAAAGGTGTGATTTGCTCTACCACCCAAGGAGAATTGATAAGAGGAGGATTAATAGGAAGTACATATCCATCAGGTTCTAAGGTTTTATCTACCAAAATAGTATGCACATCTCAATTGAAATCATTAATTTGAGCTAAGGTATTTTGATAACGTAAGACATCCAAGTCTCTATATTGAGATTGTACCAAGATATAGTTGTCATTGTATGTGGAAGAATTTTTTCATGCTTGAGATTCAGGATGATTTTTAGAAGGAGAAATCCCAATATTATTGAATGTTAAAGGAGACATGGTGATAGAATATTGAAATAATTTAGCCACTCCAAAATCATTTCAAGTAAAAGTATCTTCAGGTAAATATGGCTCTTGAGCATTTCATGGAGAGGGGAAATTGGTAATCTCATCCATGAGAGGAATGGTAAGATCCCTTGGTAAAATAAAAGGAGGAAGCCATTAAAAAATATATGGAGGTAACTTGGTGGTGTTGCAAGTATGTTTTAATTCATTTGGCTCATCATCATAGAAATCTATAAGAGTGACTTGTAAATTAGGATACATATTGATGAACTCAGGTACATGAACATTATTAATTTTAGGGATCATAGGAATATGATATTATGATTTAGGATTAGGTAATTGAATAATCCATTGGTTGGGATTGGCTTCATGCTTATAAAATTTTCTATTATGGAAAAAAATTAATGCATTGACTACTGGAAGAAGTAATGGCCCTCATTCGATGAGTCCATGGACGACCAAGGAGTATGTTCTAAGATAAAGTAAGATAAAGAACCATGAGTTTGGTATAAATGGTATTAGGAAAAAATGTTAAGGGAAGCCATATATTACCAAGCATCTTTTTATTAGTCTTATAAAAACTAGGATAGGTAAGACATGTATGTTTAAGATGACTTTTGTTATAACCAAGTTATTGTAAAAGCCATAAAGAGGTCACATTAATAACAAAACCCTCATAAAATAGAAATTTTCAAAAAAGGTTAGTATTAATGGATATTTTGGTGAAGAGAGGAAAATAATTGTCATGAAAGGATGATTTCATCATTAATCATGTCCTCTTCAAGGAATTTAATGGAAAGCTTAGAAGAAGGGCACATAGATTCAATGGTATTAATGTTAGTTGCTTGAGAATCAATAAAAGGTGGTTCTTAATCTAGAGAAGATGGATCTTTAATCTCTTGGATTTGTTGCATAAGGAATTTACAATGATAAGGAGAAGTGATAACTAACTCCATAAGAGGAATCTTACATGACATAGAGTTAAGTTCTTCAAGAAAATTCCAGTGAGAATTAGAAGAAGAGCCATGTAGTTTAGAAAATAGATTAGACTTTGGAGGAATAGATGTGGTTGGAGGATTAGAAGGAGAGAGTTTTTCCTCAAAGGCTTCTAATTTAATGTTGATGGTGATAGTGTCTTTAAGTAATTGTTTCTCCAAAGAAGGTTTCTTAGGTTTGGTAACAGGATCCTTGTGATCTATTTTATGATGATAATTAGCCTTTGTTGTATTAACATATTGAGCATTTTTAAAGAATTGGTCATAATTGGTATCAATTGCACAAAAATACTTGGAATTTGATTGATTATAGGAATAATTTTGGTTATTATATGTAGAAGCTTTAGAAGATTGTCCTTTTTGAGAAGCATTAGTGTATTCTTGATGATGACGTTTGATCATGGTTTTGTGGTCGAATGAGTCACCAAGCATGTAAAAAATAACACATTTAGCAAGGAATATACAAGATTCATGATAATGTCCAATGTCAAAATGAAACCAACAAAAGAGGTTGGGATCATACCACTTAGGAGGAGCACTAGGATATATGAAAGGTTTAAAGGGTAGTAAAAATTATCACAATTGATGTACTAAAAGAGGTATGTGAGATATTAGAGGAATATAATTTTTGGCAACTATTGGTTTAGTTTGAGAAGTCTTACTAGTGATGGCATTAGATGCTTGAAAATATCCTTTAATAATTTTAGAGTTAGGTTTGAATTTATTCATAAGAAAGTCTTACCATTTAGCTTGGTCAAGAGCTTCGTTAAGAGTTTGAGTAAAAGTTTGTACCTTGTATTGAAGAGTGGGAGTTAAAGTAGTGATAAAGAGTTTTAAAATGTTATCATCATACATATTATGATCAGATTTATGATCTAAATATTTCCATATTTTAATAAAGTCATGAGCCAATTCATTAGGAGATTGCTTAGAATTTATCAAATGACTAAGATAATTTTCAGGAAGATCAGTGTGTTAAAACTCTTTAATCAAAGGATTAACCAAATCTTTAAGTTGCCAAATAAAATGTTAAGTTAATTGATTATAACATTCTAATACATCACTGGTGAAGGTTTTAACTAAGATTTTAGTAGTAGAAAATGTATTAGTTTGGATCCACTCTCTATAGAGATGACCAAAGGATTTAAGAAATGAGGTAGGGTCTTTAGTCCCATCAAATTTGATAGTTGGTGATATGTTACCAATGTCAATAGATATAATGAAGGGAGATAAAGGCTCATTTTGAATGGTTTGAAGCATCTTTTTATTCATTATTGGTTGAGTAATAACATTACCTAAGGTGTCTCTAAGAGGTGGAGGAATGTAGTTAGGATTAGCTTGAGGATGAATGATTGTAGGTTGATTATCCACATTAATCAAGCATTGTTGAAGTTACATCATTTGATTTATGTCAGACTTTTATATATTGTTCATTTCTTGAATCACTTGGGCTAATAATTAGGTTATATCAAGTGGTGGATTGGTGTTAGAAGGAGCACTCCCTAAATTGGTGTTTGGGGGAGGATTATTAGAAGAATTGTTGTTAGTGTGATTTTTAAGTAAACTTGTGTCAATCACTCCTACATCAATTTGAATATTTTGAGAATTTTATTGGTAGGTGTAAAAAGGATTGGATCCATAAACTTCATCTTGAGGTTGTATTTAAACCATATTACAATTGGTAGATGAAGGAGGAGAAGAGGCACCCTAAGAGTGATGGTTCTCTTAGGAGGAAAAGAAAGGAATGAATAAACATCTCATATAGGATATAAATGGATTAAGACTATTAAAAAGGTTCTGATAAGAGACCTCATTGTGACTAAATAGAGATGAACAAGATGCAAAACTAAAAAAAGGGAAATTATCTTGAAAAATATAAAAATCAAGAAATAGAATTTGGTTGACTAGATCAACCTAGTGTAAAAATAGGGTCTAAAAATTATACTAGGTTGACCAGGTTAACCTAGTGTAGTGTACAGAAGTAAAAAAAAGTACTAGGTCAACGAGATCGACCTAGTACAATCAAAAAAAAGAGGAAAATATTGATGAAAAATTTGTGAATGATAATTTGTAGCTAATCTAAAAAAGTAAATGCTAAAAGGTAACACATAGTCAACTAAATTGATGTTGGCCAATTCAATTGATGCACACAAAATAAAAATATTGCACCAACACTGGCTAATGCAAGTTCTTGCACACACAATTGAGCAAAGAGAAATCAAACAACTTGGAAAGTAAAGATAGTGAATTGGTTAACCTAGAATGTTAATTAGATTATTAAGAATAGTTTTAAATGATGAGGTAGTTAGTTGTAAGGTACTATATAGTAATTAATGGAAGGTTTTAGGTATGTTTAAGATGAAAGGGACTATAAGTGTAATGATATAAGCTTGGAATTAGGGCTACCCCCTCATTTCACACACCATAGAGATAAGGGTGTCAGGTGCTTAGCCAAAATATACCATTAACCATGCTTTATACTTGACCAAGGCATCAATTCAACTTCCCCCTTGGTGATGAAATCCAAGTAGGTTGGCCTAGGTAGTCAAGTGTTAATATGTTTTTTGATGTTATGTGATTTGGTCATGTGTGCAAAATAATATAAATAGTATAACTAAGTAATTAATTAAAAACCTCCTAATTAGACTATGTGAACTATTCTAAGCATGAAAAGAAATATTTGAGTAGCATACAAGGTAAATTGTAACTTTGAAACAAGGTATATTTAAAACACTATATGCACAAAACACAGAACTAGGTTAAGAGTGTTGAGATAGCACTATTGAAGACAAGGTCTAAAAAATCTACTAGGTTGACTAGGTCAACATAGTTATTTCAGATAGTAAACATGACACAAAACTAGGTTGACCAGGTCAATCTAGTTAGCTATATAGAGGAAGTTTTAAAGGCTACAAACTTGAAAAGAAAGTACATATTAGAAAGAGACAAAAGAATGTAAAATCACCTTGATGGTTTAAAGATGGAAATGAATAAGATTACTTGATAAATAACCTTGGATAAAAATGATCTAAAATCTATAAACTGGGTCAAGCTAGTTGACCAATCAATACAATAACTTGTTGAAAAAGGGCTAAAAATGCACTAGATCAACCTAGTCGACCTAATTGGTTGGACTGGAAGTCTAAAGTACACTAGGTTGAGTTGGTTGACATAGTATGTTGATTGATAAATCTAGAATATTAAAACATGTATTGGGTTGAGCTAATTGATCAGGCTATACATGAACTACTACAAAGTGGCTAAAAATATACTAGGTCAACCTGGTTGACCTAGTAGGCTAAACTGAGAGTTTAGAAAGTGCTGAAAACCTATACTAGGTCAAGCTACTCGATCTAGTTGCTTGTTCATGTGCACAAAGAAAAAGAATTGGGTCAACATAATTGAACTAGTATGTCAAAATATATGATAGAAATGATAAAATAATAAAATAAATGAAATAAAAGTGAACAAATCCAATAAGGGTTTGACTCATGTCAGGTTCACCAAAATGTATGTAATTGCAATTGCATGATGTGCATGAATTAATCCTAGATCAAATAAGATAGATCACACCTACACTTCCAATTTGGGATACACTTATTAAGCGGGAGCATGACCAATATGAGGATCCACTAGACCTAATTGGGGGATCACTTGTATCACTTGTCACAACATATCATGCTAAGAAGGGTTCCAAAGCCTATAGTATAACACAATCACACAATAACCTTGAAATAATCCTATGATTTGATATTTCACTTATGCTAATAAAAAATAAAGTAAATTATTTTAATAAAAAGAAAAGTAAACTAATCTAGTGTACACCAAAGCTTATGGCACAATGTGAGGGGTTATATACAAAGCAATCAAATATGTATTGGGAACTTCTAATAAAGTAAGTATGAGTAACACCCTAATACATAGAATATGAAGAGTAATATTATTTGAGACAACACTTATGCTACTTCTGTCTACTAAGAGAGAGGAGAACAAAGTTAGAATATACTTACCTGAATGTGAACCTATCATGATTCAATCTCTCCCTTAGCCAATGGGGCTTCACAAGAGGTTGTTGTGGTTCATAAGGATCACTTTGTTAGGCCAAAGCATCTAAGACCTATCTATAAGACCAGATTATCCAAAATAATAAACCTAAGCTAAGACTCCTAAAGTAGAATGGTGGAAGAATAGATTGTGAAGTAATATGAGCAAATAATAACTCTTTTCTTACATCTTATCAAAGTGACTAAAATGACCTTATAAATATAGGAGTATCTTACCCTAAAATTATTAAAGAATGTTGGTTATACTAGGCCAATTGGGTTGACCTAATCTAATTCTTAAAGTCTATGCTAGGTTAGCCAAAAGGTAAATAAACCAAAAGAGCTAAAGTTACCCCAAAACACACTATGTCAACCAGGTCAACCTAGTCTACTGAATAGGTCAAAAGGGTGCCAAACAAGGAAAATAAGGATAAAAATAGGAAAAATACTTGAAGACTATGCAAGGGAGGAGAAATAGCTTAGTAAAAGGTTTAGGAACTAGTTGCATTTGGAATAATATGGCAATAAGGGACAACAATCCTATAAAGCACCAAAGGTTTTCCCATCCCTTTCCTGGTGTACCTTTTAAGGCATACACTTAGAGATATTGAGTCACAATGGGTTCTTGTAATATGTAAAGCATTAATATTTGATAAAAGTTAAAAATGTTATGTGTATACAATTGATATGTGCTCATATGGTTGTCATACTATGTTTGCACATCTCACTGATTATAGAAATAACATGTGGGTCACATCTTGTGCTACCTGGTCCTCTCTCCATCTCCACACTTGAGATAACCTATCATTAATTACATGGAGTAACCCAACCGACTGATACATAATAAAACCTCTCATATATCTAAGCTATCAACAATATTATCAATCCCATGGTCCTCTACCCTCTAACCAACATCTCATATAGATCATGTATGAGTTGGACCTAAATGATAGATCTTTGATCATATATAACTCGTTCTTCTAAGATCATCTTGCTCAAGGCTACCATGAATAATGGTACCTTATCATTTGACTTGTGACATAGTAACCACTACATCACAAGGCATATCATAACCTTCTAAATGTTTATAATTTGTGATGTATAAACATCAAACATGTTAACTCTCTTGCCTGGTAATATCATATCTGAGCCTATAGCCCACATGGCTAAGACTCTCCTCTCCTCTAGGCTATATGGTATCCCTATGGTCACATGAATTCCTACTATAGGTAGCCCCATTATGTCATTGACATCCTCTAAAATGATATCCACCTCTACTATATCCTCATCCACCTCCCATCTAAAGGTGTTAGTCAATCATTCCTAGAAACTAAGAAACATGAGTAATAGATCAGCACTGAAGGAGATCTGGCACATATTAGCTATCCTACCTAGACTTATGGATCCTAGTCTATCCCTAACTCCATCTAAAAACCTATATAACAAGTTTGGTAACCATGTCACATCCACAATTCTTCCAAATATATGTTATCCCTACACTTAAGATATAATAAAGGATGTATTAGTTCCTCTATGTCATGTATAGTTAAAATACATTCTTTTTCAATTTTAATAAAAAATAATCCTACATTACTTTGTTTTATTCTTATTTTAGCCTAATTAATCCTTATTTACCTTAATTGGTCATTTTAGATCATTCTAGGCCTCTTTTATCCTTTTACATGCTTTTTTGTATTATTCTAGCTCTTTGGTCAAACTAGTTTAACCAAAATTTTCCTATCTTTTTGCCTGGTTGACTCAAAAAATCTAAGTCAACCCCCTTATCTTCCCCTTCCTAGTGTTTATTTTCTATTATAAACATTTCAAACCACTTGTCAACTCTAAACTAGACCATCAGTATACAAATTATATAGGTTCAACCCATACCTATTAGGTTAGCACTATGGATTCTACTTATTTCTAGCCTATTGGGTTGACTGGGTTGACCCAGTACTTTCTACCAACTGACCCCCTAAATTTTCCCAAAAAAGTGTAATTTTCTTAATTTATTTCTAAATCCTCTAAACCCATTTTCCATCTTCTTATTTTCCACCCCTAGTATCTAATTTTGCCTCATTCTGACATCTAGAAATTCTTAAAATTTAAAATTACTAAAAATTCACTTAATTCAATACAAATTTCAAAAATTGGTTTGAGATTCTTACCTTCATACGTGTAGTGCACCTACTAATACCTATGGAGCCTATCCCTATCTATCCTATCATCTCCTCACCATTCTCACTCATTTGGTGTCTAGAGCTCATTTTTATTTCCTTCATAAGTCAAAATAGTAATGAATTATCTTTTGTCCTATTTAAAAACACTTTTCAACATTTAAAATCTTTTAATTATTTTTTATTAGGTTCTTTATTTTTCTTATATCTTTTTTTCTAGTCAGCCATTTTTTCAAATCATAAAATGTGTTAGATTCATGATGACATAGATAATCTTTTCCACTATCATATGCCTATTATTCCAAAAATTATGATTTTTGGCTATTTTTTGCACTAACTTTTATAGGTTCGTCTAGTGTTCTCTACATTAGAAACCTTTACATTTCTTATAGTCTACTTATTTATATATGGCATTAAAGTAAGTAAAGGTATGTGTTTTTCAATTTAGTCTTTTCATTTATCTAATTTTTTGCTTACTGCACTTTACTTAGCATTAGCATTGTGTGTTATCATGTTCTATCTTAAAGCACCATCCCATGTTGTACTTACATGACACGTGATGAGATTAAATTAGGTCATATGTATATGCATAATATTTTCAATTTTTTATTGATTACTGATACTTTGTATCTTGAAAGAACCTATCAAGTCTCAATCTCTCTGAGTGCATGCCTTAAGGGGTGCACTGGGAAAGGGGTGGGTAGACCATTAGTACTTTGTAATATTGTTGTCCCTTTATCCACTTTTCATCTACACACTTTTATCCTAAAACCATTTACCTTAAGCTAATTCTCCTCAATCTTACACATTCCTCTTTGTTCTCATTCCTTATCTATCCTTTTTGTTCCTTAATTCCCTTTTGGTCAGTCAGTTGTACTAGGTCGACTGGGTCGACTTGGTATAGTTTAGGGGTATTTTTCACTTTCTTAGCTTGTTATCCTTTTAGTAAACCTAGATTAGACCTATTGAAGTGTCCCCAAAAACACATTGGGTTGATTGGGTCAACCTTATATAGCTGATGTTTCTAGGAGGAATTAGGGCAAGATTTGTCTATATATAGAAGTTCATTTCCCACCATTTCATAAGAGAATAATTATGAGTGAATAAGTATGAGAAAAAATCTTCTTATTAACCATTATACTTGAGGATTAAATCTTAGGGTTCTATAATTTCTTTGGATATATGGATCTTATCTTGTGGAGAAGTCTTTTAGATGCTTAGATATGTTGCATAGCCTAGAGCTGATTTATCTTGGTTATCCTTACATACCACAACAATATCTTATGAAGCACCTTGGCCAAGGGAGATATTTAAGCTCAATGTGTTCATATTCATAGGTAAGTATCCATAAATTTATTTCTCATTTATAATATTAGATGGATAATGCATTTATATTCTTCTCCCATGTATATTTCTTCTAATACATGTTTGGTTTAGTTGTTTTATTATTTCTAACCCCTACTTTGTGCCACAAGATTTGGTGTGCACTAAACTAGATTTAATTTATTATTATTAAAATAAGTGAATGCATTAAACCTTAGGACTCTATTATGGTTGTTATGCAATTGTGTTAGATTATAGGCTTTGAAACCCTTTCTATCATGGTATATTGTGATAAGTGATCCCATAATCAGGTCTAGAAAATCTCCATATTAGTCATGATCTCACTTAACAAGTGTATCCCCAATCTTAAGTGTAGGTATGCTCTATCTTCTTTGAGATAGGATTGATTTATAGACATGATTAATTATTTATTGCATACAAATTGTGTTGGAAAACACTTATTATAAAAAAGACAATCAAGAAAATAAATTATTTATATACAACTAACCTTTCAAATCTAACCCTCTAGATCAAATGAGAAGCTTCTCAATTCACCTTTATGAGATAAGACAATTTTAAGTACAAAAATTTTGAGCATGTTTTGTTATTTTTTTACCAACTCCTTTTTTTACCACCATTATATTTATCTTGACCTCAAATGGCTCTACAACAACAAACATGTCTCCAATGTAGACATATTCATCCTAATTTTCAATTTTCACCTCAAAATTATATCTATCTTTGGTAATTTGAGAGTTTTTGAAGATGGTTACATCTTGGTTGATATGGGAAGCAACCACAACCTATGTTTCACTTGGATCCTCAAAACTAATGTTTTGGTCATCTTTAAAGGTAACATATTCATCATACATTGATATAATTTTAAATTTAACCTCCTAAAGATGATCTTCAAGACATATTAGCTCACTAGGAACCTTACATTATTCCTCAACAACCTCATCATCTTCTTCTTTAGGTAATTTCCTACCAATATCTTCGATCTCCTCAAACATGTCTAAATAGGACTATCTCATGTTATTATGACCTTGGATCTTCTCTTGAGACTTAATAGGACCAACTAACATAGTCTTATCTTTTAATACTCTTCTTAATCTCTTCACCATGATCATTGTCCAAGTTGATAATTTTAGCATTCTCTTAATGAAGTGGAGATGTATCATCTAGACTTGAAAAAAATTCACTTAATCTTCCCAAAATTCAATATCTTCATGATCAATAAAAAATACATGAACCTCACTACCACTCTTACCATTTCCTTATATATCAACATGATAATCAAGTGTCTCTCACTCTCTAATAGGGTCATGACAAGGTTCATGTTATAATACAACTTGAACATCTTAATCTTCTATGGAGAATGTAAGTTCATTGATCCATTCAATTTCTAGTTCATCGTGATTTTATGGTTCTCAATCTAAATTATCCTCTCCAAGTTCCAAAACATTAGTGTTTCCTTGACTTGAGTCCTCAATCTACTATTCTATTCTATTAGTCAAATTTTTCATGCTAATTTCTTCAATCTCATCTAAGGATTCATAGTACAACTACTTCCAAGGATCATCCAAATCACTTCAAAAGTGATCTTATCTTCAATGATGGGTTTATGAGGGATGTTTTCATAAATTTATCCTAAAGGAGAAGTTTCTTGTATTTATTTCACCTAAAGGTCATGCCATTATGACTACTCTACATCACCAAATTTATCTTTAGGCTCAAACTCTGATTTGCTAAGATGAATAAGATTATCAATAGTGGTCTCCTTGTCATAGGTGATTAAATTATCCTTTTCAAGTTATTATTTAAACCCACTTATATTTTAAACATAATCAATCTCTTGAAGGGATACCACCTCATCAATTCTCTTTATCAACTTCCCTCTCACATTTGAATGCTCTAATTCTACCTATGCAAATGGTTTCTCTTCACAAGAGGAGAGGGTGGGAGGGAAAGAAGCTTCATTGGCTTGGTTGATAACTGCTAGAGTATTCTTCCAAATTGGAGCCTTAGGAGTACTAGGATGATCATGATTTTCTTTAAGAGATGGAGAAAGATAATTAGTTAAATACACTACATTGTTCCTTTTCTAATACTCAATATATTTATCAACCTTAGGTGTATCCTAATTATCATGAATGACAGAATGAGAACTTGAAAAACTTGATATATCTCTTGAACTAACCTCCATAAACTTCTCTTCATTTAGATGATCCTCATCTAATATCCAAACTAAAGGTCCTCCTTTAAATGGGGAGATGGTTGGAAGGTAAGAATTTCCAACTAGTGGAGTAGGAACATAAGGATTTATAGGCTACTCTTGAGTGAGTTTAAGGAGTGAGTGGACATTATAAAAGCTTAGGAACTTCTTAGGCTTGGTACTCACAACCTCTTTCTCTCTTTTCATACCTAGAAATCCATATCCAACTTGAGCTTGAAGAAGAGGTGAGGGGATTTGAAAGATTAGGAATCTCCTTATTATAACTTCTACAGACTTCCTCTCTTCTTTGTTTGGGTTTGGCATGGGAATATTAGTCCAAGAAGTTTGACATCAGGTAGCAAGAGGCTTATAAGATTGGTTGAAATGATATTATTAATCCTAAGCTAATAACTCATTATCAATGATTTGATTCATGATTTTTATCTCATTCTACTCATTGGAGGAACTAGGTGTAGCTTTAAAGGATGATTAGGGAGGGATGGAGGGATAATACTCCTTGTAACAAGGCTACCAAGGAGGCTGATAGTAAGGTTGATCTTGTGGATGACTTAATTCATGTAAAGGATAATACTCATAATAATTTTAATGTGGATAGATTTAATACTGATATGGTTCATTGGGTTATTAATAGGGGTCAATATAGAATTGATAAGGCTCACAGTGAGATTGGTATAGGTCATAATTTTGATAATAGGGAGGTGTAGAATAGAATTTTCCTTCATATCTAGCTATTAAAAATCATGAGACAAATGAAGAACAAAGTGAAATATCAATAAAAAAAAATTTACCCTTATATGAAGATGTTATGATGCCATTTAGAATTTAATTTGAGTGCTATTATAATGCTTACAACTCTTTGGGGTCACTAAATGACGAGAGTGAGTCCTCTAACCTTATAGAATTATATCCCATTAGGCATGACATAAAATATTATCACTTTGGATTACACCCTTGAGGTAAAGTTATTTCACACCTACCTCATCCAGCTGATACAATCATATCATACTTATCTATGGGTAGTTTACTTAGTGAGATGAACTTCTAGGTTTGGGGTTAGCTCCTTTAATACATCATGTAGGCTCAGTTCCTAAATTTACTACTTGTTAGTGAAAATGTATATAAGGATTCATGAAAAAAACCTAATCTATGGGAGGTGATCCACCAATATAAACATGTTCCACCTATTTATCCTGCACTATAAACATGAAAAAAGCTACACCTATTACACCAACTCATAATAGGCATCTAGGCATAAGTGTTTCAATATGGAGGTGAAAATCAAGGCATAAAACAAGGGGGTGTGATCAAGAGGTATATTAAGAGACACTAGTGAATAAAACTCCACACTCAACCAATTCAATGCCATGAAAACACTCCATATGACCTACCAAGATGATAAACTAAACTACAACTAGGTAAGGAGATGGGATAAATGAAGGGATTCTACCTACTACCACTAACACTCATCAAACATAAAAAGTATACACTAATTAAAATAAAATAAGAAGGCAAAAATTAAACATATATTCATTATTAAAATGTAGAAACAAGTGTTTAGTAGGGTATGGCTTCACCATCTTCCACCAAAAGATCCATATGAAGCCAATTGAGGCTGCATTTATAGAACATCAGAGGGAAAGAGAGGAATAATGTGGTTTATAAGTGTGGAGGAGAGGCCATGATGACCACAATTCATTAATCAAGAATTTTAAAACATTAATGAGGGGTATAATCATCCCCACAACTCTTCCCATGAATTCTTTTGGAGGTATAATGACCTTCATAACAAGGTGGCCTAGTCATTGAATCAAGGAGTTACAATGCAACCTATTGAAAAGGAAGTTAAAAATATGTTCCTTTGATATTTATAACTCTATTTTTCTTCCATTCCATTATAATCCCATTTAATACATTATTCTCTTATGGGCATAGAAAATGGATACTTCCTTTAGCTCCTTTGAAACTACCATTACTTCTTAAACTAGGGAATGATAAGTGTAAACTTGACCCAATTAATCCTTATCATCACTTTATATTTTTCAAAGCTTGATTAATACCTAAATTATCTATTTTACACTTCACTTTATTGATCTTTCCTTAAGATAACTCTTCTTGGTTGATCATGTAGGCTTATTAGGTAATTAGGCCTAGTTGTTTGATAGTAGTCATTAGAATGACACAAATACCCTCATGAGAACTTGTATCAAAGGTTGAGAGACCTATTTTAAAATCATTAAACCATGTTAGTGCATAAACCATGGCCTTAAATTTTTATAACCCTACTAATTTAAATTTGTTATGTGACTACATCACTTTTTCCCAAGCATATATGTAATGTCTTTAGGAATTAGACCTATGGAAGCTCTTTCATAATCAAATAAGTGGATCTTGGAATCTAAGAATATGTTTAAACCTTATCATAAACCTCCCAAATTATTTTCATCATATCAACATGCTTATAACCCTTTTTTCTACCTAAAACCTTGCAAAGGTATAGTTTCTAATGAATCTATACAGGTGACTGTACCTACAAACTCCATGGTGAGGGTTTCTTTTGAGTTAATAAAGTAATATAGGTTTTTTATATGCCAACATAAAGCCATAAAATGTATATCTTTTAATAAATTTCCTATCAAGCTCCTATAAAGGTTCAAGTAAGGTCAGGGGTACTTAGGGTCTTAAAAATGATTCACAAAGGTTGGATCCTCAACTTGGGAACTAATGCTATGAGACTCTAGTAAACAATCCCCCACATTTAATGATCATCTTAGAGTCCCATACAACATCTCCATATATATCCAATCTTAATAATGAGACCAATTTAGACTATTAGGCTAATTTGAGAGCTTTAGAAGGGTAATTTTATTTGAGGAGGTGTGAGAGTATTAGGTTTTAGATATAAATGGATCTTTGTGATTTGTACCACCTTAGATGAAGTGTATATATGGTTACCTTCCTTTTATTACCTCTCTCCTTGAATCTTCTCCAAGATTATCCATGCTTAGGGTTTATGAGACACTAGACTAGTCTGACCCTAATGGCATAGTTATTGGGATTTCTCTTCACTTTATTGAGTCTAAGCTTCAACTAACACTCATCAACCTAAAAATAGGCAAGGAAATAAGACAAGTGAAGAGAGTCTAATTACTACCACTAACACTCATAAACCATAAAAAGTATACACTAATTTAAATTAATTAATAAGGCAAACAATTGTCATTTATTCATTGTTCAATGTTAGAAACAAGTGTTTATTAGGGGAGGGATTCACCATACTCCACCAAAGGATCCATACAAATCCAATTGAGGCTAAATTTATATAACATCAAGGGAAAAGAGAGGAATAATGTGGCATGTAAGTGTGGAGGAGAGGCCATAATGACCATAATTCATCAATCAAGAAGTTACAAACATGAATGAGGGGTAGAAGTAGCCCCATAACTCTTCCCATGTGTTGCCTTGGAGGTATAGTAACCTTTATGACAAGGTGTCCTAATTATTGAGTCAAAGAGTTACAATGCCACCTATTAAAGAGGAAGTTATAAATATATTCCTTTGACATTTTGACCTCCATGTTACCTCCATGCCATTTTCATCACATTCAATATAGTGTTCTCTTAGTGGGAATATAAAATGGACACCTCCTTTAGCTCCTTTGAAAATACCATTACTTCTTGAACTAGGGAATGACAAGTGTAAACTTGACCCAACTGATCAGTATCATCATTTTCTCTTGTTGACACCTTGCTTAGTCTATGAATTCTCTATTTGACACTTCACTTGCTTTTCTCTTTCCACATAAGAACTTTTCTTGATTAATCATATAGGCCTATTAGGAAATTAGGCATAACTATTTCATATTAGTCATTAGAATAGAACTAGGACCCTCATGATCACTTGTATTAGAGGTTGAGAGACTTATTTTATAATCATGAAACCATTTTAGTGCATAACACATGGCCTTCAATTAGTTTAACCCTACTAATCTAATTTTATTAGGTGATTACATCACTTTCTCCTAAGCATATCTACACTATATTTAGGAATTTGACCTATAGAATCTACTTAAAAATAAAATAACTAGAGATTATAATTTTATAAGGTGTATAAACCCTATCATCAACTTTATGAATGATTTCCATAAGCTCAACATGCTTAGAATCTTGTTTTCTACCTAAAACCCTATAAAAGTATATTTTTTAGTGAATCTGTACAGGTGAATATACCTAAAAACTCCATAATAAGGGTATCCTTTGATTGAAGAAAGTCATACATATAGGTGTTTTATAGTCCAACCTAATTCAATATAATGTATATCTCTCAATAACTTACATATCAAGATCCTAGAGAGGTTCAAGCAAGGTCTGGGGTGTTTAGGCTCTTAGAAATGATTTATAAAGGTTGGTTCCTCAACTTGGGAATAATTCTAGGAGTCTCAAGTAGAAAAACCCCTCCCACATTCCATAATGATCTCATATTCCCATGAAACATCTCCATACATATTTGAGCATAAAAATTAGACCAATCTGGACTGTTAGGCCAATTTAAGAGCTTGAGAATGGTATACTTTCTTGAGGAGGTATGAGAGTGTTTGGTTTTATCTCTAAATGGATACTTTGGATATGTTTCATCTCAAATGAAGTGTATAGGTGGCTCCCTTCATTTTATTATCTCTCTCCTCAACTCTTCTCCAATATTATCCATGTTTAGGGTTTATGAGACACTAGACTAGTATGACCCTAATGGCATAGTTCTTGGGATTTTTATTCACTTTATAGATTCTAATATTCATGGATACCTTGGAAAATTATATATTACCTTCCCTATTGGTTTCCAATCCTCAACATTCTTCTAAAATCACTTTGTCCTCAAAATTCATGTTCAGGTTGTTACTACCTGTTTAGGCCTACTAGGACTAATTATCCCATCAAGGCTCTTCACATTGTTTCAAAAGAACAAACCATATCAATAATATTGTTAAATCTTGGTATTTAGGTTAAGATACATGTTTCTCACTCCATCTCTCATCTATGTTATTCTTCATGACCTTATTTATCATGATGGCATGTAGGTGCAGTTTGGTTCTTGACTATAGAAAACCTCACAATGCATTCTTATGATTGATTTCCATTTTATTGTAGGGAATTAAACATTATTATCATGTTAAAAAAAGTTTTCTCACCTTTAAAAACTTAAAACTCACTTTAAGATACATGTTTCTTTCACCTCAATTATGCCATGCCTATAAGATAAATCTTATGTCTGTTGTGAGTATACCTTATCTTGGTTGAAGTTTTTATCATTCACCATTACAATTAGGTTTTAAAATTAGGTGAAAACCATTATATCCATTTCATTATTACAAATCCCAAACTCATTTTTATGCATCATATCTCATCTTTCAAGTTTGAAGACCAATAATGAAGCCCTAAGTAGGAATGTATGTGTTAGTGAGTTGAGTGACTGCAACCTTGAGAGATGTCTTTTTTACGTCACTTCATTATTTGTTCAAAACATAATTATCCTTTAGGGGTTTCACACATATTTTTAAATAATTTAGAGTCTATACTCCCATACAAACTATTATGTCATCATTCTCTCTATTTGAAAGTATATTAAATTTCCAAACAAGCCTATAGGTGTCTTTTGGTGCCTCACTATACTTTGGGTTTTAGAAATTATTTTATAACAATACTAACCATCTCAAATATTTGAACTCTATACTTACCATTACCCTTAAACCTTCAAAATTACTCACCTTAATGTATTTTCAACAAGTATATACCAAATGTAGACCTACAGGCTTGTAGACCTATAGGTTTACATTCCCATGATCTTAGGTTTCCTTTGTTGCAAAAAAAGACCCTTCAAACTTTTAAAAATATTTTTTTGGCCCTTTTAATCCAATATGACTCTCACACTACTTTTGAAAATACATTATAATATCACTTTCAATCACCTTCAAAAAAATAATGTTTACATAGTTTAATTGGTTAGGAGCATGAGTGTTGTTTAGGATATCTTGTATGGAATAACTAAGTGGTTGGGGACCCTTTGATGGAGAAGGTGAGAATAACATTCACAACCATTGGATGCATTAACCCTGAAGAAACTTCAAAACATAAAGATGATAATGACATGGTTCTCAACCAATTGACTACCTTATGGAGTTTTTTGCTTATCTCCCAGTGTCACATGTGTCAACCACTAATGGAGAATGAAGTGGAAGGACCATTAATACCATATGTAACCACCATTTTCACCAACTAGGGCAAAGATGCAATAAAACTATTCAAGATTTGACCTTGTGTAGATGTAGAAAATAAATCTGACTACTTGGGTTCTTAAAGTTTGTCCATAAAGCATGGGGAATCAATATAAATACTAATTCTAAGGATTGGAATTTAAATATACCCCCTTAAAATTTCCAAGATCTCAAGTCGCCATTATCTCTCCTCTATACAGACTGAGCAAGAACCTAACTAGTTATCTAGAGCTGCCAAGGAGAATGATAGAGATAAGGAATAGGTTTTTTACTTCCTTTGAATTTTGAATAATCTATTATCTTCTTTATTTCTTGAAATGAGTCCCCCTAAGATATATGACCTCATTTGACTTTGCCCTGACTATACAAGCCTAAAAAATACTTGAAAAACTACATTTTTTGCATTTTTTTGAGGTTAAAGACCTTGGGAAACCATTGGGGGATATAAGGAGGGAAATTAGGAATCAAAAAATGATTTAAAACTAGGTTTTAAATATGTATGGAAATTGAAAGGTCATTTTTCAAGTGTGTGGGGCCTTTTATGGTAAATAAATGATATTTGACCCCTAAAGAGATCTCTTTTTGCATATAAATTCATCTTGTTGTGAATTATAATGGATGTGAAACCCTTTAAGACTCCTCATTTCAATGTGACACCTTATTAAAAGTATTTATAACTACAAGGTTAAATTATATGACATGTTTAAATAATATTTTCATGACCTTATGTGCCAATTGGATCTTGAAACAATCTTGACTAATTGGCTATAAAAGACAACCCTGGATACATCATTAGATATCATGTTAAGATTCAAACATGACTTGGACACCTTTTGCATCTTGATAAAAATACCTCTCCCATAATAAGTAGCTAAGGTAAGAAGGAATACTATGAGAATAAGAAACCTTAACTTCTTCAAATACCTTAATTTTTGCTAAAATACTTTAACTTTGTCAAACAAGGAATAGGCCATCTTTTAGGACTCAAAAGGCATTTGATACCATTACAATCATCCAATAAAACCTATGAAGACATAATATGTTATCCAAATAATCACAAGATAATATCACATGATGATCCCTCAAACAATGCCTAATACATACTATGAAACCTTAAACAATGATAAAAGGCTTTAAAAAGACCATTTGAAGATCATGAAAAGATTTAAGAAGTTACATGTAAGTTTTAAGGGGATATCATGAGAAATTTTAGAAATATAGGGGTTTATATTTAGCTTGGAGGCCAAATTATGAATAGTACCTTCACTTGACAAGGTAGCCTTATGGTGCTAAGTTGACTATGTATGCAAGGTTGGGGTGAATTTTGTTTTGACTAGTCTCCCTAGTAATTTTCTCATGTTTCCCTTTAATATTAAAGTGAATTCATTCATTTTTTTAAGATATAAACATAATGTTTGTTATGCATCTCTTAGTCAATTTTATGGTAGTTTTAGCTTGCGTTGTTCAAGCAGTCATGTATGTCATGATGTAGTTAGATTGAATTTTGATATTCAATGTTTTAATATAATTAATGAGAAAAATAAGGATGTTATTCAATATATTAGGAACCTATTTAATTTATTTTAAACCTTATTATCTCTCTCAAAACATAATGATTTTAAAAACATACAATCTCCTTCTTACACCTCTCTAGGCTTGAATGTAGGTGGTTTTTTGGTGAGTTTTGAGTCTTGAACTTGTTCTCTATAAACTAGATCTTTAACACCTTGGCAATGACCAAAATTAAATATAAATTCCCTCTCACTATGTTAAAATGTCCATTTAACCTTTTATATAATTTCAAAACCTTTGCCGCTATATGTAGACCTATGTATGAGTATTAAGGCCAATAGACCTAATCAACTCAACTCTCTTTTGGGTCTCGAATAGTTTAGGTATTACATTGGTATGTTAATTCTCCTATAATTTCCTTGAGTCATGTTTCCATATCGATCTTATTGGTATCATTAAATGCATTTTTTCCCAAATGAGGACCTATATGTCTGTCACCTATAAGTTTACATTTTGGCTTGCATAGACTACTAAGAACACTTCCTGTGTCTTAAATCTTGTAGATAATATAAAATCTTTGATAATTCCCATGTGATATACCTCAATGGTCTTGTATACCTCTTCTTAACAACATAAAATTCTCAAATCTCCCCATTCACATGTATAGGTTTGTATGAAGTCAATTCATATACAAGTTCTATGGATAGAAGTTGGAGCTCCTAAATTAATTTAGGATTTTGAAGATGCAATGGATTATATCAAGGTTAAATTAATATTTATGAGTCCATGCTATTTCTATCCATTATTGAAACATTTAAAATATGGACCTAGACTTATGAATATTCACATGTAGGTCTGCATACTTGTGGGTGAAATGAATTTGTCTAAGTCCTTATAGAGAATGCATTTGAGTATCATATTCATTACCTTGATATTAAAACATTATAAATTCCATATCCATATGATTTCATTGTTTTTTAATTTTTATTTGAGCGAAATTAATCTTTTGTCCTGTAAGAAATTATTTGTGCATAGTGTCATGCTTCCACAAAATGAGAATATGACACCACTTTCAGAGAAAGGCCATTTTTATAAAATAAAATATTAATAATTTGAGAGTGAGGGATTATATATGATAAATGAGGTATTTGTAAACCTATGATAGTAATAACCTTTCAAAATATACCAAAAGTACTTGCATTAGGGTGATATACTTCAAACACTTGAGATAATTTTTTGATTAATGAAGGCACATCATAAATTTAAATTGGTTGATTAAACCAACATTTAAAGGAGTAATTTTATCTATGAAAACATCTCACAAAAAATATTCTCCTCCATTTAAATCTATATTAAATAAATAAGATCAAAACTAGACCCTTCTTGAATGGATAAGGCACAGTGACCTCCTTGCAGTCTTAACAAATTTTCATAAAGGAGGGGGATTAATATAAAAAATAATTCCACTAAATTAAAGCTTACTAGGACCCCTAACATTTCCCAAAGTTTTATATTCCAACTTTCTCTCTCATGGTTATACCATGCACTTGAATTGTCTTTTTAAGCTTGTGAAGGAAATGATGGAGAGAAGGAAGAGTTTTTTGCACTTTTAGGACTTGAAAATTGATCCAAATATTTAATATTACCTTTAGAATATGAAATGAATCTCTAAAAAAAAAATTAGTTGAAATTTATTTCTTGAAGTTTGTAGAGTAAAATTTTTACTCTACATTGCATTCCAATTTTTAGTCATGCACTGCAAATTTTGTTCCCACATACCTTGGTCTTTGATGGCAAAGTTCAGAAACAAAACATAGGTTTTATTTCCCTTTTGATTCATTTGTTTCATTTTTGGCTAAGTGTCAAAATCAAGCAGAAGCTGCCAAGTGGCATCGTCAAAGGCACCTTTCATTTTTCCTTCAACTTGGTCAGGACGTGTCATGTGTTCAATAGCAACTAGGTGTAAAGCACCATGTGTCGGCATCCATGTTTCATATCGGCACCCACATTTCATTTATATTTTAGCAAAAGTATTCAACAAGCTAAGTATTAGGATTAGGTGGAAAGTGCCAAGTGGCAATCACAGAAGGCTCTGGATTGCTTTTGTAAAAGAAAGCAAAAGTCACCACGTGTCAGCATCCAAAATAAGGCAGTTCAATGCCTTAGTTCAATAAGGAAATTCAATGCCTTGGTTTAATAAAGTGGTTTAATGCCTTGGTTCAATACCTCAAGCTATGTGTAAATGATGTGCAGTGTTGAACTGTTGAACCATTGAACAATTGAACCATTTTCAGTTCAACGAGTAGTTTAAAGGAGCATCCCAAAGACCAAAGGACAAGTGCCCTTTCAGAGGGCAAGTAAGGCACAATTAGACCATTCAAGCAGAGGCCACCAAGTGTCATCAACTGAGCCCCTTTCTACTCCATTCTCAAAAGTAACAGAAGATGCCAAGTATCTTCCCAGAAGTAGCAGAAGCTACCACGTGTCAACATCTAAAAGATATTTTTCAAGTTTCATTACTAAATAAAGACTGTGATGGGTCCAAAGTTTTATTTATGAAGTCTACAGAAGCTACCAAGTGTCACCATCCATAGGAGCCTAGCATGCATCCTGAACACTTACATAGCATAGCAAAAAGTAGCAGAGATTGCCACCTATCTCCATGCCACTTTTAAAGGTTGCTCAGGCAAGAAATGTAGTGAGTATTATTTATTTAAGTTGTTAAGTATCAAAGAAGTAGATTGTGATAGGTGTCAAAGGTGGAACGTTCCTGAGCAAGATATAGTGAGAATATAGGGAAAGCAAAAAGTGTCGCATGTCTTTGATAAAAGTTGTGGAAAGCACCAAGTGTCATTCTTCGGTGTCTCCTAAGAAATAAGCAAATTTTCAAGAAATTGACTAAAAGTCATCTTCCATTTCAATAGAACAAAGGGTCTTGTATAGACACTTCTAGCTCAATTAGAGTTCAATTTGGACCGTGAGTTTGGGAATGCATGGACAATCTAGAGGGAAACTCAGCAGGAGTTATTTCCAATAGATGGAGTAGTTCATCGGGTAGATTTTTGGGGCCTACAAACATTGAAAGCATCATCTATTTGTCCCCTATGAGATAAAGGTAGAATAGATAGTTGCATGGGAAAGGAGGTAGTGGAATGAGAGATCCAAGGCTATAAAGAGGAGTGTAGGGATCACCACAAAAAGGGGAGGAAGAAAATGGAGAGAGAGAATTTTTTGAGAAAATTATTGTAAAGAGTTTTAGACTTTCTAGAGTTGTGATTAGGAATATCATTTGCCTTTATTCTATTTTCTTAAGTTGTAAATTTTATGTAACTATGCATGTTTCTGTGCCTTTTATATGGCTGAAGAATTAATGAGAAGATAGAGTTTTGTGCCTTTGTTGATGTTTCTTATATCATTATGAAAGTATTCTAAGTTGTGAGCCTTTATTTCTATTATTTCTATCTTTTACATTGATCATGCCTCATCTACTCTTTAATGTAATTGAATCTTACATATAGTTTCACTATGCTTAGGATTAAGGATCAAAATTACATTCAGGCGTATCCCCATAGTTAGATTTTCTTTCTTTGCATTTGTGTTTCTATTTAAATTTCTTATCCCTTTTCTCCAAACACTCGATATAAAGAAGAGACCAGCTTCTTAAAAATTTGGATGTTGTTTCAAGTCACATGTCCCACATCTTGAAACTTCCCATTGTTGGTGTATGAAACAAAGCACAATTTTAAACATCAACAATTTTTGGCACACGTGGTGGGACCAGTCTTGAAGTTTCTTTCAAGACCATATGAACTAGGGAGCTACAAGGAGTCAGAGCTATGGACCAATAACCAAATCACAATCTGCTACAAATCTAGGTATTCTTTTGCCACCTTTGGTAACAAGTCCAAGAAGAGCTAACCCATTTGTACCAATACCAAGAGCAAATATGGGAGCCCCTATACCCCCAAGAAATTATGCAAGCTGGAACACTAGTAGTCCCTTAATCCTCCCAATACCACTAGCCATTTGGGATCCTATCATAGTGAATGCCCTAAAATCTCTACCCAAATTCAGTGGGAAAGACTCTAAAACACCTACGGAACATCTTCAAGATGTATCAGATGTCTGTGATATACATGTTGTCACACAAAAAAATGTGGCCATAAGATTATTAGCAGCTTCTTTTAAAGGGAAGGCTCTAGAATGGTATCATTTTTTGACCCCAACTACCATATCTACATGGGATCAGCTCAAAGATCTATTCTTTGAAAGATTTGCAGAGAAGGGTGATAAGTCTTCTTTGTTACAGCAGTTAATCACCATTTAAAGAGGACCACAAGAAGCCATGATTGACTTCAATTCCAAATTTCAAAAGACTTGGGACAAAATCCTTGCTACAGCTAGACCATTACCAGGTATGGCCATAGTGTTTTATCTCAAGGCATTGAATTCAGATATATCTATTATGATTCAATCACTTAGAGGACACACTTTGCCAGAGGCTTATGAATATGCGGTCAGAGCTGAGAATCATTTAATAGATGCTAGAAAGTTACCTCCAAGGTCTCCCATGCCCATGTTCCTAGAAATTTCCTTGCCATTACCTCAAGAAGTTCCTAAATATGTAAGCCCACCTGTGTCTATGTACACTTACCCTTAACCATCTACGAAAGAACCTGTCCCTGCTCAATCATCTGAGATGGATGATATCAAGAATATCCTAAGGACATTTTCCAATGAGCTGATTAATATAAAAAGATAGTAGAATACTTTCTCTAAGCCTCCTTATCAAGGCTATCAAGGAAATAGATTTTCATCTCAACCAAACCAATATCAAGGTCCTCCAAAACAAACTAACCATCATCCAAGGAATCAATTAGTTGTAGTCCACACACCCTCATAGACTATTCCTCCCAACTCAAATAGGGAGATGGTTCCAAGGCAAAATAATTATGTGGATGATACTAATGCCTGGTGTTTCCCTTGCAATAATTCTCATACACCTAGAGACTATCATAAGGGTAATCTACAACAAAGGGTGGCAGAACAAAGAATGGATAGTTAGTTTGCCAGTTCTAGTGATAATCAAGCCTACCAGTCTCTTGGTATGTAGAATTCAGTCCTAGTGGCTCAGATGCAAGGAATGTCCTTGCAACAAGAGGAAGAAATAGCCTTGGAACATGCTTTGTTCTCATGGGTTGAAGATGAAGAATCAATTTTCTTGAACGAAGCATCTACCTCCCCAAGACCAGTGGTGCAATCTGATTATTACACCAGATCAAAGAGGAGAATGGTGGAACAGCCTAAGATTGTAAATGGTCAAGTCATGAATAATCCTCAATTTCAAGGACAAAGGAACACTACTGTCAGACAAGAAGTGCCTCAGCCGGTGCAAAATCAAGGGACTCCTACCCAAATTCAAGAAAAAACAAGATATCTTTATGTTCAAAAAACTCAGTCTTTGAGACCGATAAATGTAGTGGATCAATTGAAGAAGACTCCAGCACAAGTATCAATATGGGATATATTGGCTATTCCTAAACATAAGACACTACTACAAGAAGCTCTGTAAGGCCAAGCAGTGCCCAAAGGTACTGTTACCAAAGAAGGACCTACTAGAAAAGAAAAGCTCAAAGATACAGTTCCTCTAAAGACAATAGCCTTTGTGAATGGTGCAGCACAAGTAAGTAAATCCAAACTAGAGCCTTTCTATTTGACTTTGATAGTTGGAAAGACACTCTTGCATAATGCATTGATAGATTTAAGAGCTAGTACTATAGTGATGCCCAAGCAAATAGCTGATGCTTTGAAAATAAAATATGAACCCCTTATAAAATGAGTTATGCAGCTAGATGGCAAAATAGTACAAATAATAGGGAGAATGAAACAACTCCCATTACAGTTATATACTTGTCCCAATATAATTGTCAGCCAAGATGTAGTAGTCATAGATATACCTCCTATTTTTGGTTTATGTTTATCCAGAGAATTTATAGCAAAAATAGGAGGATATATGTCTCTTGATTGGTCTCATCTCATCCTAAGAACCAGATATGGTTCGAAGATGAAAATTCTATCTAAACCACTATCAAAAGATCATATCACTAATGAACCAACATCAAAATTAGGGGTAGATCATGCTATGTTAAATAAGGAAGAAAATATTTTTGTTGAAGAGTTAGGCGATTAGACTGAGCATGATCAAGAAGAAGAAAATAACCAATTGTTGGCTATGATGCATAGCTACCCATATGGAAACTATGACTCTACTGGTCTGGGCACATATGCCATTTTTGATGAGAACCATGAAATCCCAAATGTTCTAAGGGAAGAGGCACCAATAACTCAAAATTTAGAAATTTGGACCTTAAATTTTGATGGGGCTAGAAGTAAGCATGGTGCTGGAGCAGGAATTTGTCTTACTGCTCCAAATGGTAAGAAAATTTTAAGGGCTATCCGTTTCTAATTTGCTTGTACAAATAATGATGCTGAGTATGAATCTTTAGTACATGGGCTCTTGTTAGCCAATAAAAGGGGGATAAAGAACCTAATAGTAAAAAGAGATTCAGAATTAGTGGTAAAGCAAATTAGAGAAAAGGCAACAGCCAAAAATGTAAGGATGAGATCTTACAGACATAGGATTTGGGACTCAATAGAATATTTTGAAGCTTTCAATGTCGAGATAGTCCCTAGGAGTCAAAATTTTGAAGCTGATAAGATGGCCCAGATTAGCTCACAGTTTAATCCAGCAACTGGCCTATTAATTAATAATGAGTCAATAAAAGTTATAGTGAGGCTGACTATTCTAGACAATGATGAGAATTGGCAAGTATTTGAAAATGATGCTCAGGTAGTCTCATTCTTATAACAATCAGGTGAGTTTGCTGATCAGTTATAAACCAAAATTGAGGAAGCATATGGGGATTATATTATATAATTAAAGACTAATAAGCTCCCCAAGGGCTTGATCACCTTAGAAAACTTATTTGATCCAGAGGATGTAAGCCTGGGGAACAAAAGGTTCCAGGTAGATAAAGCATATTATTCTGAAATAGAGGTGAGTCAAGGGAAAAAACTAAAAGTTGAGAGTTTTGAAACTCAAGTGGAAAAAGAAAGACTAATTGAATTGTGTAAAAAATATGATAGAGTCATAGTCTGGAGCTATGAAGACCTTCATGGATATAATAGAGACATTATTCAACACACAATAGAACTGAATGAAAGATCCAAGCCCATCAGGCAAAAATAGAGGCCAGTAAATCCAAGGATTGAGCCTCTAATGGTAGATGAGCTGTAGAAACTTTTAGATTCCAAAGTAATTTTTTCAATCAAGCACTCAACTTGGGTATCAAATCTAATACCAGTTAGGAAAAAGAATGGAGATGTAAGACTGTGTGTAGATTTAAGAGATCTAAATAGAGCATCTCTGAAATACCACTATCCCTTGCCCTCCATGGAAAAAATTCTATAAACTATGGCTGGATCAGAGAGATTTTCTTTGCTAGATGGTTTCTTTGGATACAATCAAATTTGGTTGGCTGATGAAGACCAGTACAAATGTGCTTTTACTACCAAATGGGGAACATTTGCATATGCTAAGATGCCATTTGGCCTATCAAATGCAGGAGCCACCTTTCAAAGGGCTATGGATGTAGCCTTTGGGGAACTTATAAATAAAATCATCCTGGTTTATCTAGATGACCTCACTATTTTTTCGAAAAATGTTGTTGATCATTTTGATCATTTAGAATCTATCTTTAAGAAATGTTAGGATTTTGGAATATCACTGAATCCTAAGAAATGCATCTTTGTTGTGCCTCAAGGCAAATTATTGGGACATATAGTGTCTAAAGAAGGATTTTCCATAGATCTTGAAATAATTTTAGCTATAATGAACCTAGCTCTTCCAGTAAATAAGAAGGCAGTTTAGTCCTTCTTAGGAAAGATTAATTTTGTCAGTAGGTTCATATCCAATTTTAAAGGCTTGGTGAGGCCAGTGACACTCTTGCTAAAGAAAGACTTGATTTTCAAATGGACTATAGAAGGAAGGCAAGCCTTTGAAGAGGTCAAGAAGGCTATCTCAATGGCCCTAGTACTAAAAAACCTAGATTTTTCCAAGCCTTTTGTAATATATGTCTATGGAGGAGAGTTAAGCATTGTTGCTGTCTTGACACAAAAAGATGATAAATAGGAGGGAGAACACCCAATAGCCTTTTTCTCAAGAACTCTTAGGGATTATGAAACTAGGTATAACTTTGTAGAGAAACAAGCATATGCCATAGTAAAATCCCTCAAGAAATTCAAGCATATGGTATCAGGGAGCAAAATTTTGGTACTTGTAGCTCACCCAAGCATCAAAGAATACATCATGGAGGAAGAAATCAGTGAAAAAAGAGAAAACTAGATTGCTAAGATCCTTGAATATGATGTAGAGGTTAGACCCACCAAGTTAGTCAGAGGTAGGGGTTTGTGCCAATATATGACCCAAGAGCTTGAAAAGATGATACCTAGGGAGACAGCTAAAAAAGAAGAGACAGAGACGGTGTTAAAGATACAAGAGGTTGATCAGGAATCTTGGGTCACAAGCAAGATTCATTTTATGAAGTATGGAATTTATCCAAGAGAACTCCCTCAAAATAAGAGGAGATACTATAGGATACAAGGACTTCATTTTGTGTCAATTAAACAGGTCCTTTTCAGAAGAAATTATGATGGTAAATTGTTAAGATGTGTAGAACAGGCTGAGGCTAAGAGAATACTACACGAGATGCATCATGGAATATTAGGGGGCATTTTTTTGCAAATACCATAGCCATAAAAATAAGTGAGGTAGGATATTTTTGGCCTAATTTATTTGCAGATTGTTATCAACTGGTTAAAAAATGCCAATCCTACCAATATTATATGGGGATGAGGAGGAATGCAGCAATGCCCCTTAGTCCTATAATTATGGATGAACCTTTTGCTTAATGGGGTCTTGACTTATTTGGAATGATAAATCCAGTGTTTAGTATGGGTCAAAAATGGATATTAACTGCCATAGATTACTTCACCAGATGGACCGAGGCAGTCCCACTTAAGGAAGCAATCGAAAATGTGATCCTAGATTTTCTAGGGAGTATCACTACTCACTTTGGGGCTCCTCACACCATAATTTTAGATAATGCTAAAGCATTCTTGGGGTCTAAGGTATCTGAATTTGCATTGAATCATGGAATATATTTGAAAACTTCATCTAACTATTACCCTCAAGGTAATGGTTTGGTAGAATCGACTAACAAGAACCTGATTAGACTCATCAAAAGAGTAAGGACCAATCATCACAAAGAATGGCATAAAGTGCTTAATTTAGCATTATGGGATGATAGAATCATGCCTAAACAGGTGATCAAAATGTTCTCATATGAATTGGTATATGGAAAGTCTATTGTGATCACCTTAAGCTTGGAAATCCCTGCTCTCCAGTTGATCAAACAAATTGAAATTGAGGAAAATGGCCCCATGCAGGTTAGGCTTGCAGAGCTTTTGGAAGTTTAGGAGAAGAGGGATATAGCCCATGATTCATTAATTAAGCATCAGGTAATGGTTAAGAACTATTTTGACAAAAAGACTTTGAATCCTCATTTTGAAGTAGGCTCAATTTTTTTTAAATGGGATGCAAGAGCCGTCAAGCTGAGTCAGCATACTAAATTTGAAGCATTATGGACTGGCCTATTTGAAATTCATGCATGCAAGTAGGAAAATTCATTCGAGTTGGAATCAATGGAAGGAGAACCTAAAGATATTCTTGTAAATGGAATCTATTTGAAGCATTTTAGTTAACTTGGGTCTCTAATGTATTATAGTTAGATAGTTTCCCATTCCCGTATTGTTTTTTTTCCCATTGTTGTTTTCCCACTTTTCTTTTAAATATTTGTTTTTTTAAACACAAAGTTGGTGGATTAGAAATTTTTCAAATAATAAAAAATCTTCAAATTCTTAGAGCATTGAATGTTTCCCAAATCTTTAGAAATCTCTGAGGTACCTTACGTGGCCACTTGCATAACATGTCTATCTCGTTGTCCCAGGAAGATTGAGTAGGATTCGCTAACGATTGTCTAATTTTAATGCCTTTTGAGACTTGATAGGTCCATAAATACCTTTTAGCAAGAATTAAAGTTTACAAACTCTCAAACATTCCTACATCTATGAGAAAATATCCTGCTACTTGCAAAAAAATTTAGCACCTAGTAAAGTTGCTTCAGTGAGAGTGTTTTTGTTTGCAAAGGGTTCATACCAGTTATCACAAAAAGGACATAAAGATGGAAGGAGCATCATCTTCACAAAAAGGAACTGGGATTTATGAATCCCTTGATAGGTTTCTAGCAAGTAAGTCATATGCTTCAGCTCTCGTACAACCATTGAAAGCCTATCCAAGGACCAAAATTCTAGAGGTTGGTTAGGCAAGTGACCCAGAAAAAGTAAAGGATTATGTGGATGGAATCATGGACCTGATCTTGCAAAGAGCTACCAATAAAACCCTCAGAGAAGGGGCACATCAAAGGTGCCTTCAGAGGGCCAGATCAGGGTAGTATGAGACATTTGCCATGAGGATATGGACCTCACAACTATTACAGTTCCTTGTCTTAGCTATGCATCCATGCCCCAACTTGGTTGAATTATGTGTAGACTTGCTCCATGTACCCTCATACACCATTCAATAGGGTCCTTTCATGGTGAAAATCACACTAAAAAATATTAGAGATATGTTAGCCCTACATCATGATAGTACTACAACATTTCCCACTATTGCTAAAATGCAAAGGACGTGGGCTAACGTCAATACCTAGTTAAGGTTCTTAAGAACCAAATTGTGAATGGGTGATGACAACACTATTGTGCCCACACTCCCTGTAGCAAGGGCCCAATTCACACAAGTTAGCCAAGATGCACTGTCCATGATGTCTTTCATTTTCAGCATGAAAGATGATATGGCAATTTATGTAGAACAAATGGCCATCCTCTTCAAGTTGAAGACCGTCAACAAGACCCATGAATATCAGCTTGACTTTTTAGAGCAAATTGATTTTTCAATGGAGTAACTAGCCTAGTTCAAATCAAAAGGAGTGTTTAGGTACTCTTCTTATTTTTTGCACCTCATGTTATACTAGAATGCTGACCTCTTCACCTAGCATATGCTTCTGGACATGTATGACCCAAGTTTTGATCCCCAAAGGACCATTCTTGTGTATTCATGGACACATATTTTGTCAAGGACCAGTGACCCATATGATTTTTGGGAACTATTTGTTACCCCTGCTCTTTGCCACCTCAGCCCCGAACCACTCATGAATAGATTATTTCCCAATATTTCAAACCTCCTGGCCAATTGCCCAATTTCGTGTGACTTCTACTTTGGATCCCACCATATGATTATAAGAGTTCATGGTTTTTATGGGGAACCAATGTTGCTATCGAATACTCTAACTCTTAGGTTAGCATTCTTAGAAGTCACTAGGCAAATGTCAGTAGTAGACAATGATTATGGTTCTAGGAAATAGAAGAGGAAGATGTATGATCTCCCATGGATGGCAAGCAACATAGTTTTAGAAACCAGGGACGCTGAAATTTTGTTACTTCAAAAGCTATCCTTTTTGGGGTTCTTGTTAGTTGAAGACAAATGGGTATGCGACCTGAATGGTTACATAGCTTCCTAGATAAAGGCTAATAGGGTTGCAACTAGGATTGCACATGAGGGCTGCCCTTTTTGGGAGACCAGGAGAAACCCTATAGAAAATGCTCCTAATTTTTATGTTAAATTAATAGATTTGCCCCTTCTAAAAAATAGACCATGGAAAACTTTCTACATTAAGTAGAGGGATTATGATCCTAAATTTAGAATGAATTCCAGCTTGAGAAGAGCATTAAAGAATAAAGATTGGGATATAGAGAAGATAGAAGCCTATTAGAAGTATAGGCAAAAAATTTCTCAAACCACCCATTCTTTTGAGAACATGGACACAAATGAGAGATGGGAAGAACTATGGGATGAGTTCCATCTCTCCCTTTCATCTAGCCTGGAGACAACTAATTTTCCAACATAGAGTATAGAGTAGGAATCTAGGCCAAGCCAAGAGCCACAAACCTCAAAACAAATTGTAGCTGTAGCAATTGTGTCAGTTTGGCCCCAACCTCTCAGCATCTTGGAGAAATAAAAGAGTGTGGTTTATTCACCACCAAAAGCTTCCCCATCATCAGAAGTCATTGAAGTTCTCATTTCTCCATAAGCATCCTCGATGGTAGTAGCAGATGTGGAAGGAGAGAGAACATAGCCATAAGAGGAGACACCCAAGAAATGAAAGAGGGTGTAGTTTTAGTTGGCTACAGAAGAGGATATAGACACCTAATAGTGCCAATTATAGAGTGCCAAAATTACTCCTCATGTAAGTATCATTCCTCCTTCTCCTTCTTAGTCTATGTCTTCTCCCATTGGCATGATGATTTCATCTAGCCAGATAACATCCCCCACCACTTTTACTATTCCCATTTCTCACTTCACCCCATTTGTGCCACCTCAGGCTTTGACATTACCCCATTTATCCCCCTCTATTCCCAAAAAACTTTCCCCTTAGATTTACCATAGCCAATAATTGGTTATTCAATACGGTCTACCACAGGGACATCCTTTTGTGGGTGGGCACATTTCCTCTCATTCTACCTTCCTAACCCAATCAGATGTTGTGCAAAAGGCAAGGGAAGCTTGAAGAGAGAAAAAGAGGACAAAGGAAAATAAAGCACTGGCTACAATGCATCTACGGTCACAATTTGACCCTATTCAAAAACAATTAATGGTGACCTGAGGATTACATAATGGATGCAGTGGCCATTAACATGTCCCTTTTCAGGCCCCAAGATAGAATTGAGTTGTTGACCAAATCCACTTCTGCAGTCACTGAAGACTACTTGAAGACATCAAGGAGGCTGCAGAATATGGAGGCTAATTTGGCCAAAGAGAAGGCAAATTGTAATAGTTTGACCATAGAAATCAATAGAAAGGATAATGAAATAGCAAATCTGAATAAACAGTTGTAAGAGACTGTTTCTCTTTAGATTCATTGGGTAGTCTAGGCCCAAAATGATTCTTTGAAGGTAGAGCTCACACAGATAAAGGCTATGGTAGGGACCCTAAGGTGGGAAAAAGCAGAATGGCAACACAAGCTGCTAACCAAATAGAATAATATTGTGGCCTTTCAAGCCCATTTTCAAGCGGAACAATAAAAAGTGGCACAACTGACACTGGAGCTGGATAATAGACCAAGCAATGTCAGAGTGATAAAATTGGTAAAGGAGCTATATGAATCCATGTGGAAAAGAATCTCCTCAGAGATTATTCAGGTCAGGCCTTCTCTCACCTTCCTGTTAAATGCATAGAAATTGTGTGAAAAGGTGGGGGATTCAATGAAGAACACTCTAACTATAGTTTTTGATAGAGTAATGGACTCTCAAATGTTGTTGTAGAAGCTCTATGATGTAATAGATGTGACATTGGTAGCCATAGGAATCACTGACAAAATGGTCACTACAAAGAGAGTCAATGAGGTTCTTAGTTGCAATTCTACAACCAACAGTTGTAAAGAACTCCTCAAAATCATGAAAGAAGGCATCAGCAAAATGAAATAGCATATTGAAGATCTAGTGTGATTAGGTCTTCCTTCTCCATTTCTTGATGATAACACGGTGCTAATGGTTGATCAAATTGAACCATTGTTGCTGGCCAAATAGAATGATCAAATAGTTTTTCAAAACTTACGGGATGATTCCTCAGTCTCAGAAGTAGAATCTATTTTGGTTCCTATTTCCCAGCTCAAATTCAAATTGAAGGCTACAGTTCAAATTTTGCAAAAAAAATTACACAAGGATATTATTAACCTTGATTTAGCCTTCAATGAATTACAGAACAAGCAAGGGTTATCTGACCATGAGTGGTCCACCTACCAAACAACATTTTTGAAGCTATAAAATTTTGTAATTTTGATCTAATGGGAGTGTGGTTTCTTTTTTGAGTAGGCTCAAAAGCCCTTAGGGTCGCCAATCACTGTAGAGTAAAATTTTTACTCTACATTGCATTTTGATTTTCAGTCACGCACTATAATTTTTTTCCCACATACCTTGGTCTTTGATGGCAAAGTTTAGAAACATAACATGGTTTCTATTTCCCTTTTGATTCATTTGCTTCATTTTTGGCTAAGTGTCAAAATCAAGCAGAAGCTGCTAAGTGGCATCATCTGAGGCACCTTTCATTTTTCCTACAAGTTGGTAAGGACATGCCATGTGTTCAATAGCAACTAAGTGGAAAGCACCACATGTCAACATTCACATTTCATGTCAGCATCTGTGTTTCATATTGGCACCCACATTTCATTTATATTTCAACGAAAGTCTTCAATAAGCTAAGTATCAGGATCATGCATAAAGTGCCAAGTGGAAATCACGAAACGCTCTAGATTGCTTTTGTAAAAGAAAGTGGAAGTCACCATGTGTCAACACCTGAAATAAGGTGGTTCAATGCCTTAGTTCAATAAGGTGGTTAAATTCCTTGTTTTAATAAAGTAGTTTAATGCCTTGGTTCAATATTTTGGTTCAATACCTTGAGTTATGTGTAAATGGCATGCAATGTTGAACCGTTGAACCATTGAACCATTTTTGGTTCAATGGGCAGTTTAAAGGAGCATCCCAAAGACCAAAGGACAAGTTCCCTTTTAGAGGGCAAGTAAGGCACAACTAGACCATTCAAGTGGAGGCCTCCAAGTGTCATCAATTGAGCCCCTTTCTACTCCATTCTTAGAAGTAGTGGAAGATGCCACGTATCTTCCCAGAAGCAGTAGAAGCCGCCACATGTCAACATCCAAAAGATCTTTTTTGAGTTTCATTGCCGAATAAAGACTGTGGTGGGTCCCAAGTTTTATTTCTAAATTCTACGGAAGCTTCCAAGTGTCACCATCCATAGGAGCCTAGCATGTGTCCCGAACACTTCCACAGCATAGCAAAAAGTAGCAGAGATTGCCACCTATCTCCATGCCCCTTTTAAAGGTTGCTCAAGTAAGAAATATGGTGAGTATTATTTATTTAAGTCATTAAGTATCAAAGAAGTGGATTGTGATAGGTGTCAAAGGTAGAACGTTCTTGAGCAAGATATAGTGAGAATATAGGGAGAGCAGAAAGTGCCTCATGTCTTTGATAAAGGTTGTGGAAAGTGCCAAGTGTCATTCTCTAGTGTCTCCTAAGAAATAAGTAGATTTTCAAGAAATTGACTAAGTGTCCTCTTCCATTTCAACAGAACAGAGGGTCCTGTATAGACACTTCCAGCTCAATTAGAGCTCAATTTGGGCCATGAGTTTGAGAATGCATAGACAATCTAGAGGGAAACTCAGTGGGAGTTATTTCTAGTAGATGGAGCAGTTCATCAGGTAGATTTGTAGGGCCTAAAAACATTGAAAGTGCCATCTATTTGTCCCTTGTGAGATAAAGGAAGAATAGACAGTTGCATGAGAAAGGAGGTGGTGGAATGAGAGATCCAAGGCTATAAAGAGGAGTGTAGGGATCACCATAAAAAGGGGAGGAAGAAAAAGGAGAGAGATTTTTTTGAGAAAATTATTGTAAAGAGTTTTATACTTTCTAGAGTTGTGGTTAGCAATATCATTTGCCTTTATTCTATTTTCTTAAGTTGTAAAGTTTATGTAACTGTGCATGTTTCTATGTCTTTTATATGGCTGAAGAATTAATGAGAAGACAGAGTTCTGTGCCTTTGTTGATATTTCCTGTATCATTACAAAATTAGTCTATGCTGTGAGCCTCTATTTCTATTGTTTCTATCTTTTACATTGATCATGCGTCGTCTACTCTTTAATGTAATTGAATCTTACATATAGTTTCACTGTGCTTAGGATTAAGGATCAAAATTACATTCAGGCGTATTGCCATAGGTAGATTTTCTTTCTTTGCATTTCCATTTCTGTTTAAATTTCCTATCCCTTTTCCCCAAACACTTGATATAAAGAAGAGACCAGCTTCTTAAAAATTTGGAGGTTGTTTCAAGTCGCATGTCCCACATCTTGAAACTTCCCATTGTTGGTGTATGAAACAAAGCACAATTTTAAACATCAACAAAGTCTATACACATGCATTAAATTGCCCATTTAGTGTGATTTCTAAAGTAACTAACCTTTTATAACTTCCTTGACATGTGTGGAAGTTATATAACTCCCTTAGTAACCTTGGAAAATGTTACTATACATATTATTCACTTTGGAAGCTTTGTCATACATTGAAATTAGTCAAAAACACCCCCTTTCTTCATAAAACTTTACCTTAAAGTTTTCAAATAAGCTTTAAAATTTAAAAACATGTGAAATGTTTATGAAAAGTGATGAGGGGTGAATATGACTTTGAGATACACCTAAAAACCTATGACAACTCTTGGAATCACTCCTTTCTCACCATGACATGACTAGACCATTTCAAGACCAAGAAAGAACATTACCTTTATTTCTCCAAATTTACCTTAAACACTATAAATAGGGTTATGGAAAGGCTATTTAAGACCAAATAAGGCATGGTAAATATTTTAAATAGGTTATAAAAACATGAAAACTAAGTTTTTACCTATAGGGGTTAAATTTTTGACCTTTGGGTCAAAATTGGTCAATAAATTGGTGATTCACATGGGTAGCATGCCTATTATGATAAATAGACTAGTATCCTTATCCTTCCATTAGGTAATGGAGTTACTTGCACTCAACCTTAGACTTGAACTAGACATTGATCTATACAAACAAGTTGATTTAACATCCAAACACAAGAAACAAAGACAACACACACCCAATAAAATAAATAAGATGCACACATGTGATAACTAAGCACTTAAGGAACATCACAAATAAGAAAGAAATTAACTATATACAACTGACCTAAAAACAACTCCTTCCTACTATATCAATGGGGAAGGTTGTACTATCTCTTTCTCTATGAGGTGTAAAATGACATGAGACAAGATGCCTCTTGGACATTTCTTTTATTGTCTTCATCCTCTTCTTACTTTCCAATCCTCTTGGAATTCTCTCAAGTGAAGTATTAGTTGTAAACTAATCTCCTATAAGCACATACTCATCTTGTACTCCAATACTCTTCTCATATTTATTATCAGATGCAACCTCATCCAATGATGTTTTATCTTGACATGGTTCTTGAGTCTCTATGGAATCTTGTGTGACCACATAATGCTTGTCATCTACTACAAGTTCATCAAATTCTTTAAGGAGATTTACATACTCAATCCAAGCTTGATCATGATCCTCAATAGATGTTTCTTAGCCAACCTCTTCATAAGCATGATCAATAGGAAATGTACTTTTACAAAGATCTTCAATCTCTTGAATTGATTCAAGATACTATTGTTAATCATATTTTAGCTCTTCTCTTTGATTACTATGAGCAAGACCAACTATACAAACTTATTCATCTATCTTATTAAGGGATATAGGTCTATCAAGAGGTTTAAATCCTTCTATGCAATCATGATGTGATTATTAATCCCATTTTCATCTAAGTATGGGTCTATACCAACTCAGCATATCTCTTGACATGAGGCAATCACTTATTATGATTATTATTTTGACACCTTTTGTACCAATTTGAAGAATCATTACAGACTTGGTGCTAGCTAGTACATGGTTACTTGGCACCCAAGTTTTAAAGGAATCTTCTTGAGAAAGTAGCACATGATGACTAGAGCACAAAGGATGCAAGGTAGTGGAGTTGATAGAATGATCAACAAAGACTTCAGCTTAACACCTAGTGTGTGCCTTTCACCCTAGCACAAAGATGCTTCTCGCTGCTATAAATCCAAGCTCAAACTAGTATGCAGATGACATGACTATGATATAGTGAATCCCTCTATAATTAGTTTTAGACATAAATAAGTGACCACCATTAAAACTTAGGATTAGCATGGATGCCTTTGAGGATCCACATTGTAGTGCCTAAGCTCACGTGTGAGCCTCTAGGCCTTTAGTATATTTAAGATGAGCATTTGATCTATTTTTATTGATATAAGTATAAACCTTTAATGTGAAGTATTACATTTAACCCTCCAAGTGCTTAAATGATGCTAAGACAAAGGAATCAAAGGATTATGCCTTTGATATCTTAGAACTAGCTTAATATAGGTTTGTACTCTTATGACCAGAGCAAGTTCCCTAAAAAGGTTTTATGCTTGTAGATAGTCAGAGTCCACCAAGAATGGCTTATGCCAATGATGTTTTTAACACCATTGTTGCAATGACCTAGTCCCTAGAAGAATGAGTTGTGCCATTGCATGACTATCCCAATATGGTCCCTAGTTATTTCTCTATTGTCATTCAGGTGAGTGTATAGCCTTATATGAATTGATGTTAGCATATTTTAGTGAAAAATGTTGATCATGATAGGAATATTCTAGGTTTGTGCCTCGTTGTAAGAATTTTATAACTAACTTAGACCACTAGATAAGCACCTGAAAAAGTAAATGACTTGATAACCAACGTTTCTACAACATTTTTTTCCATTGCTAAGACTCATGTTAAATTTTGTTGTTGTAATGGGGCAATAGAATAATGCTCTGACTCTCCCTTGAGAACATTGAGTACTGGATGGAATAAGTAGAAGATATATTTGAAATAAAGCATATAATTTGCTATATATATAAACTGAGGAAGTTGGTCCAACATAACTTGTATGATGCTTTGTATGAGGTTTTATTGTGTGAACTACCTAGGCATTGTGTAATGATGGTTGGCTGCCCATATAACCCACAAGAGATGAAGTAATGGATATCACCTTGAGTAGACAAAGGAGTGCTTATAAAATCTTGAAAACCTTGATGCCACTTGGACTAGAGCTAAAGACAAATGGGGCCAAGGAGCGTTGAATAGTTACATGTTTAAGTTTGTCGTGTCAATATACTCTTGCCTTGTAGAAGCAAAGTATCAGTTATTGTGTGAGCCCAAAGGTGTGTTTATGAAATATTTTGACATAGAACTAAATAAAATAATGGTGGGTTATATCTTTGAAACCATAAGTATGGAAGGCTAGAGTCATTTTGTATATGAGTAGCACAATGGGGAAGAAGGGGATTGTAGGTGAAGCACAATGGAAGGGAATGAGTAGATGGACACCCAAGAGATCAGGATATAGAATTATAACAAGATAAGGCATAAACTAATAGAATATATAGAACTTGAAAGTTCTTAGAGAACCTATAGTGATTGGGAAGGGAATGGGGAAGGATCTCTTGAATTAAAACAATGCTAAGAAGAGAGAAACATTGAAGCCATAGACCAAAATCATTAGTTGATGGTGAAAAATGCTTTAGGTTATTACAAAATCTGACCTTTGATTATTGAAGATGTATCATATGTGCCTACCCTATTTGAACATATGGCACAACCTCATGTGCTAGATCCCCCTTAAGAAGAAATAAAAGTGATAACTAACCCTATTATCAACATTGACTGTAACTAGTTTTTAGATTTAGAGTATAATTTTATGATTAAACAAGTGCTTCCTTATGAGGATCAAAGTGAAGATACCACTAGAAATTTGGACACTATCTCGATAAAACAAAATTTGAGTGCAAACATTCCAATTTGGAAAATGTTAGCTATGTAAATGTGGTAATAGCCCACAGGAAGTGGCCTAGTACCACAAGTAAGTAGCACTATACTATCGACTTCAATGGTAAAAATAGAAACAATAGGGTTGACACCCAACCTATTAATCAGAGGTATTAGAGGATCATCACTAGGAAAAATACTATGGGGAAAGCACCTCAAATACCAGTGCCCCTCATAGAATATATATTATGAAATGGCCATGCACCTACCTAAATATCATGACATAGAAAATCTATTAGAGCATGTGCTTAAATGTGAGATTCAATGACATGTTAGGGGTATAACCCAATGAGTGTGTAAGGAAATACAATTCATGATAACTCTACTTGATCTCACTCATACCTGGTATAGGAATTTTGATCATAATTAGGCTATGATTGATAATGGAATTTTGAAGGAAGCATTCTTAAAGGAATTTGATATTCTTGAGTTTGAATAATAGAGCATCACCACTCTCAAGGAAATCAACAAGGATTATCAGAGAGCATGCACTTTTATGATGCCAAGTTCAAAACTCTTCTTTCAAAACTTCCTTATGATATTTAGCCATCCCAACATGCATAATGGTGTTTTAGAGGTTTATTAGTACCCTTCATAAGAGCGCTATCCATGGAGACATTCATAGACCCTTGAGAAGCACTTAAAGCCATACTCTAAACTAAGGTAGTCAGGATTGTAGAAATAGGAATCAACCCTTTCATGGAGGCATAGATTGTATCTATGGATTCCCAACTCCAAAATCTTACCACTAGTTCAGTGTATGATACTTGAAGCAGGTTATGGTGCAATAACTATGAGCTAGAAGGTTATAATTATAATAACTACCCTTAAAGGATTGTATGCACATTGATTCTAAGTTATGTAGTTTGTCATGAAGTGCATGATGCTTAAAACTACCCTTTTTTTTAATGCACTAGTTAGGTTAACATAACCCTCTATTTCAAGTTGTGTGATGCCTACACTTATACCATAGTTGACTACCAAGTAATTGATAAGATGCATGAAAACATAAAGAGAGGCATGCGACAAGTAATGAAAATAGCCAAAGGGTAGATAAACTAAGGAAATGATGGATATGGTTAATATAATGATAATTATGGGATTTAAAGAGGTGCCAAAGGGTGAGGTGAAGGATGTGGTGGAGGAAGATTCCCACCATGCTCATGTTATAAGTATGGCTTAACTAAGAACTATCAGTGTGACTACCCTACACATGTAACATGTGGGTATTTTTGAGGAGCACATAAGGTTGAAGAATGCCCTAAATTTTATTAAAAACTAACTCAAGGCCAACCTAACATAGAGAAGGGCATAATAATGATTAGGTGTGAGCCAAAAAATAGAAAAGTGGGCTTCAAAGTCAAAACCAACCTATACAAAGCCCATCAAAGTGAAAGAAACTATTCATAGTGGATTTACCACTCAACCATCAGCTATGTTAGTTATAGAGTTACACCTAGATTATGGGGAACATAGATGCACTGAGTGCATAATGTAGCCTAAGCCCAAAGTTGTGCCTTACCCTAACCCTGCATGTCATAAGGATTTATTGCAAAAATTCATGAGCATCATTCCAAATCTACAAGGAGAACTAAAAATAGTGAGAGACCTAAAATCATGGCTACTACCTCTTACAAGAAGAAAGATAACCAAGAGGATGAAATACAAGAGCTAATGGAGATCTTTCACCTCCTACAAATGGAAAAAATGCTACCCCTATTAAAAACATGCTCCTAGAGCATGTCAGACAAAAGTGAGTTGAATTTATCACACCCTACATGGTTGAAGTTTCCATTCCCCACATGGAAAGGGCATGATAGGTATGATCAGTAACTCCTCATGAATGCCACAATTGGTGGATGGTCAGTATGTGAGGTCCTTATGGACACTAATGCTAAGGTCAATATTTTGACCACTAATTCATTGGAAAATATGGGTAGGCTAACCTTGAGGCCTTCCCCCATGTGATTTTCATGGCTAATAGGAAAAGAGTGCAACTCATCATAATTCTTAAAATCACCATTGTAGATATTATGGGCACCAAGTTCTACACTGAGTTGGCAGAGCAAGATAATTATCTAGCAATCTTGTAAAGGTGATGGTGCTATGCTAATAACATATATATGTGCTTTAAAAGGTGTTATATGACATTTGAAAATTACAAAGAGAGGGTAGTGATCTCCCTCTCAAGTGACCTAGGACCCCATTATGTATAAAGTGTGGATCTTAAATATGAGATCAACTACATTTATAACATCATGATGCAAGGCATCAATACTCTCAATCCTAGTGACCAAGGAGTGCTTGCTTGGGAAGATAGACAATCATATTTGGATACAAATAATCTTGCCTATAATTTATGGGTTTAATAATCTTATGAAATAACTACTTGAAGGTGATACCTAGTGTGAGTAAAAGCACCAAATCTAATCAGGTCAAGCTAAGACCAAATTGATTGCACTCTTAAGAAATGGGTCCCTTGCACCAAAAAAAGGGGAAGAGGGTTTTTTTATCAAGTAAATGAAATATTTTAGTGATCCAAAAATATTAGAGGAGAAAAATTGTGGAATATTATGTTCATCACATAGATTCATTCATCCCAAAGGAGATAGATAGAATGGGTGCAGTGGTGTATACTTTAAGGAGCACTATCACTCATTGGTGGGTAGTGTAAAATCCTAGATTACCAAATTGGCAAGACATAAAAGTAGTAACATGCACTATATTTAGGAAAATTAATGAGGATATAGACATCTATTCATACTCTATTAATTTTAACCCTATAGTGCATGTGCACTTATGTGAAGAAACTTGGACTATCTAGAGTGAGGATGCCCCAAGGAACCTATGGGTGCATGCTTCTATAGGACCTTGAAAACATGGGCATGAGTGTGGCAAATTATCAATGAGATGTACTATGAGATAGAAGACTAGGATGCACTCAAGGAGAGTTTTATGAACACCTCATTTTATTCAAAAAATATAGAACTGATCGAGCTACTACAAGTCATTTACAAAGAAGTGTTTGAAGACACTACAATCCTAGAGGAGTGCCTAAGTGATATGTTTAGGAAGAAAGGGTTGGTTCTCCTTACTTTCTTTAAGGATAAAGCAATCAATATTAACTCAAGTGAAGAAGATGATGAAACATGAAAGGATCACTACTATAATACCTTGATAGGCAAGAAGAAACTAGTACACCAAATAGATTATAATGCCCTAGTCAAAAAAGACCCAACTCATCTTCACATAGAGACAACTGAGGGAACTCAATAATTCAAGGAATCAAATTATGTAAAAAATGAGCCCTACCATGCACCACTAAGGACCACCAAGGTATAAATTAAAATATAAGGGGAACCAAAGATGGCTACTCTAGGTGCATACTAGTCTGACATAGAGATGGCACAAATTGTGGATCTCCTAAAGGAGTTCCAAGACTTATTCCCTATAAATTATCAAGACATGAAGGAAACCTACCCATCCTTTGGGGAAATGAGTATAAATTTGGTGGATGGCACAAGACCTATCAAAAATCACTTTTTACATAATGAACCCTAATTTTTATGCCAAGGTTAAGATAAATATTAATGGTATGCTAGCCATAGGAGTCATCTACCCTATGCAAGAATTTGAATGGGTGAGCCCCATGGTGATTAACATCAAGAAGGATAGGTGAATTCACATTTTCATACATTTTTATCATGTTTAATGCCACCTAGATGACTAACCCCTTATTGAATCTATTCACTAACAAGGTCTTGGATGGAATTGTAGGCTGTGAGATATACACCTTCATTAATGGGTTCTCTAGATACCATCAAGTCCAAATTGAAGAAGAGGACAAGCCAAAAACAATATTTATGATTGAATAGGTTTGTTTTTCTTATAACATGGTGCCCTTTGGACTCAATAATTTACCAATCATGTTCTCTATAGTGGTGATCACTACATTCAAGGACTTCATCTATAGGTTCCTCCAAGTGTACCTAGATGACTAGATTGTGTATAGACTCATTATGGACCATTGTGATAACCTATGCCTAATGTTTGAAAGGTGCATGTAGCTAAAGATATATTTGAACCTAAATAAGTGCATCTTCATGACACCATTTGGAACCTTTCTCAAGAATATCATCTATAAAAATGGTCTACTTGTTGACCTTGTGAATATAGCCATAATCATCTAGCTTTAGACCCCTTCAATGTAAAGAGATCACACCTTATTGGGCCATTGTGGATATTATATAAAATTTATAAGGAGTTATGCAAATATTTTAGTTTCACTAGAGGATCTCTTGGACAAGGATGACCTATTCTATTAGATCACAACACAAGAAGATGACTTTGAAACTCTAAAGCTCAAATTGGCTAGCGCACCTATCCTATAATTTCCCAAATGGATGACCTCATTTCATGTTTATGTCAATTATTATGTATCTATAGTTAGTGTCATTATGTCATATCCTAATGAAGGTAAAATTGATCATCCCATATTATTTACAAGTATAAAATTAACACAAGTAAAGCATATTTATAAAACAACTGAGTGTGAGGCTCTCACCAAGGTTTATACTCTGTAAAAATTTAGGAAATACTTATTGGTAACCCCATTCATCTTTTTCACAAACTAAGAGGCACTTAATTACCTCATGAATAAGCCCATTATTCATGAGAAAATTTATAGATGGATAGTTCTATTTCAAGCATTTTAATTCTTAGTTATCATCAAGCCTAGAAAATAAAACTTGGGGCCATATCATTTATCTCACATTGACTCTGGTGATGTAGTGGTGCCTATTGAGGATGACATGATAAATGAAAAATTGTATAGGTTCCATCATGTCTATATGGACTTACTATATATTATCAATTTTTTAACATCTAATTTTATGACCCAAACTATGACAAATAAAGAAAAGAAATATCTCATAGTTTGTACCACCCCCTTTCAACTCATTGGTAGGGAACTATACAAACTAAGCTGAGATGAAATCCTATGTTGGTGTGTATAATAACATGAAAGTGACTCCATATTATAAGAGGTGAACAAATGAATAGTAGGAGGTGATTAAATTGGTGATGTAATGGCATGTAAGGTATTACAATCAGGCGTGTGGTGACCAAGACTATTTTAGGATGCAAAAGATTGTGCCAAGGCATGTGACATATGCCAGCTCACCAAGAAGCCCAAACACTAAGATTAGATGCCTCTCATGCCCATACTTACCTAGGTTCCATTCAAAAAATTGGCTATTTATTTTATTAGTCCAATCACTCCCACAATAAGGTGTAGAGGTGCAAGGTATATTTTGGTAGCCACTAACTATTACACTAAGTGGGTTGAGGTAGTGCCAATAAAAAACTATATAGTGGTCATAGCCACAAGGTTCATATGGGAGAACATCATAAGTTACTATGGGTGCCCACTCAGTTTGACTAGAGATAAGGGCACACACTTCATCAATGAAATGGTGCACATCCTATTGACTGAATGAATGGTGGTGTACCATAAGACAAAGCCTTATCATCCACAACAAAATGACATAGTTGAGGTATTTAACAAGATCTTGGGTATGTGCCTCACAAAAATATGAAATGTTGGTCAAAAATATTGGTATGATTGAGTGTTAGTGGTATTATGGGCATATCACACAACCTACAAGCACCTGAATAAATATAGACCATTTTAACTAGTGTTTGGCACTGAGTTGATTCTACCAATGGAGTTCTTGGTGCCATCATTACACATTACACAAATTATTCATCTAGATGACCAAGAATCATTGAGTGTTATGTTGGATGACTTGGATCATTTAGATGAGGTGCACACCAAAGTAAAGTGGAACCAACAAATAGAGAAGGTGCACTAAAAACATTAGCATGACAAGCATATTAAGTGCAAGGTACTGACTAAAGGAGCATTGGTATTACTCTACAACTTCAAGTACCTTAGGCACTTGATCAAGCTACAGATAAGGTGTATGGGTCCATATGTCATCCACAACATATTAGAGACTAGCACATACAAAATACACAAATTGTTTAGAAAAAATCTCCCTAGGCATTTCAATGGTAACCAACTAAAGTTGTATAGGTAGTAGAATGGTACTTGCACCATCAGACACCAACTTCTTGATCATGAGTCAATTATGTTGTGTTGACCAAAATAAAGTTTAGCACTATCCAAATAGATATAATTTTAGATGTTTAGGATGGTGAAGAAGCATATAATTTTGAGCTTTGCATGATATTAATGGTATATGCTTATATGCTTCTTCCCCATCTTAAATCGGATAGTGTTGAATCATGGTCTATTTATCTTGCCAAAACTTAGAAAATAGGTGCATAAGACCCTTATACACAAAATTCAAGAATCAAGGTGCTTTTAGTCCCACACAAGATCTATTCTAGCACTTCTAATCATAAAACCAATTGGGTGAGTCGAGTGAGGTTACTTTTTAAGCACCTAAGGCTAGATACCTAAGGTTATAGGTGCATGGAACTCACCAAACTTTGAGAATAGGAGAACCAAGTGACAAATAAAGGTGAAAAATATATAAATGCATAAGAGGTAGGGAGAAGTCATATGATACTGTGGAGGCTAAATCATGTGCATGTGAGGTGATGAGCCCAAATTTCCATAAATAAGGTGAAGGTCGTGCCAATTGAAAAAAAGCATAGGAGAAATATCATCATGACAAGTTGGTATCCACCCAAAGTGAGGTGGGAAGTGACTATTTGAACTACACTTCACCAAAAATACCATCAGTAGAATTTATTGAGGTGATGGTAGAGTCATAAATACCCACATTGAATGCATACATGGTAGTGGATTTTTATGGATTTGATGGGTTTTATCAAATTTCAAGAAATATAGGCACCACCATGCCATTAATCACTTGTAATTAAGATGGTAGATGAAATTAGGGTATAAAGCAACAAGAGGTTGACTAGTTTAGGTTACAAACCTTAAGATAATTTTCAACCAAAATGTAAAGCAAACTAGATAAAATTAGATCCAAAGTAAACAAAAGCTACCAAAGTGAAACCTTAAGCACCCACAGATGAAATAAGAGAATGATTGAGTAGAGAAAGGAATTACATTCTCTTTGAGATTGGCATATAGAAGCATGGGGCATGAATTATGTGAGAAATAGGAATAATAAAGTTTGAGTGATGTTAAGGATACCATTAATAGTATGCAAAGCTCAAGAGCTAAAGTCACAATCATAGACCTCAGGACTATAATAGGCTTCAAAAAGATAAATAGACAATGCTTCAACATTAGCCAGTTTAGGATGGGGAAGAATAATATAAGTTTGAGTCCATAGTAAGCTCAAAGGGATACCAAGAGGGCACAATACATAGAAGAGGTGGCCACTACAAAAATATTAGCACCACTGGTAGGATTTAACATCACCAAAGTTTATCTTGAGGCATTTGAAAAGATGTCATATCAAGACATGTAGTTCCTCGATGAGGTCTTGGTAGGAGAAAACTAGGCATCTTCTATGCACAACTATTACCTAAAATAATACAACCAAAAAACCTCAAGTAATGCACAATATCTAATGCAAGACTAGGCTATGATAGAATTATGCATTATATTTTTTGATATCTCTATTCGAGACAAGCTTACAACCACTGACATAACTTAGATTTATGAGTTGCCATGTTTTGGGAAGCCAAAAGAACTAGTGTAGTTCCTCCTCTCATGTATCCATAGTAACTAATTTTAATTTGTAGGTAGGTTCATGTCATTTTTAGATATCCTCATTGGTAGAGTCATCGAGCTCCTAGAATCTAATGTAGACATCTATCAGATGATGGTGCATGATGTTAAAGTGGAAAGGTTCATGAAACTCCTTGGGTACTATAAAGGAGGGTTCACATTCCCAATCAAAGATATTAAGGACCCCAAAATGAGGGAATATTTGTGCCTCATGAGTTAAAAATTATACCCTAGTAGTCAGTGGATAAACATATCCAAGGCTTACCTGTGCATCACCTATCACATGACATAGGGGGTCATGTTTGATATAAAAAAATTTATTATAGATGAAATGATAAATAATGCACTTGAGTGTCTTAAAAAATGATAGACCATCTAATGGGGCTCAATGTTGATTCTAACTGTGATGGAGGAGATTTTCATATTTGATGGTGATGAATGCAACCTATGGGTATTTTCAACATACAAAGACTCCTCGATGCTAAAATACTAGAACTTTACTTGCCCCCTTCCTTCACCCCAAAGTACAAGACTATAGTGATGGGGTGGTGTGTACAGTACATAGAGGCATTAAAGATATAATGGTGCATCCCTGAAGAGCTCCCTCAAAACCTAATTATAATTACAACCTTCATCATTATGAAACACTTATATGTAGTGTAATTGGTGCTCACAAATGAAAACCAATCCAGCTTGCTAAAATTCCCTTACATGTTTTCAGCCAAGTATATTAGGGATGCACTAAGAATAATTCCCAATGCATAATAGGTTGACATCTTGGTGAAATCCATGGATTTATAAAGGAGTAGGTTATGGTGCCAATAAATTTGCCTAGGAGGGAAAGTAACCAAAGACAAGGAAGATGACTTGGATCCCACCAACATCCATCCCTTCAAAAAGGAAGTCATACTTGGGCACATCTACATGCCATTTTATGAGATGAATCCAAAAAATGAGTGTGCATGAAAAAGGATGATGACCTACCACTTTAGGTTGATGAATAAGGAAATTTGGCACTAGTGGTACAAAGAAAATCTCCCTAAAAAAATAGGTAAAAACACTGGAGGAAATATAAGAGCACATCAAGTTGAAGATCACCTCCAATGATGAATCTACCCCCTCTAAACCAAATAATAAGTGCATGACCTTCATGTTAAGGATTACTTCACCCAATAAAAAGGAGAAAAAAAAAATTCTAAGGGGCCATTCATAATGCCCATAATAACTTTGGCAAAAATGGAGGTGCAAGGGGCACATGAGGAAGCAAAAGTTTAGAAGGCATGTGAAGATATAGAGGAGGAGAAAGAGGGAGAAAAAGTAGGGACAAGAGTTTACATCATCCAAGAAGAATTATAAGAAGAAGAGCCCAGCACCACTAAAGTTTAGGAGGCTATCCAAGGTGGCACTACCAACATGCTTGGAAAAGCAAAGGAGCCAACACATGCATCATCTAAGGAACCAACTACACATCCTCTACAAATGAAGGAGGAAAAGAGAGAAGTATGGAGGAAGTTTGGGATGAGCAAAGTAGAAATCCTAAAGGTACTAGTGATTGAATAAAAAAGGGATGCCATGAGAAAGAAGGGTATGACCTAGCAAGAGATAGAGAAATTTGAGGAGGAAGAAATGAAATCCAAGGAAGAAAGGGCCTTAGCATTGACCAAAAAGAGGAAGTACAAGAAAAATAAGGCCTAATAGGAAAGGGAAAAGAAAGAAAAGGAAGAGAAAAAGGAACTATTGAAAGAAACAACAACAAAGGCACCTGGTGCCCCCACCAATATAATAGAAAAAGTTAAACCACAAGCATGCCCAAGTAGTGAAGGGGCACCTAGAGAAAAGGAAGGTGATACTAACACCTTGAAAAAGAAAATAGAGAGTGTTAAAGGGACCCAGTATAAATAAGAGGTCAAATTTGGTTCCAAGGAAGAAGAAATAGACCAAGGGGGAAAGTCTAAGGAATAACCCCTATTAGATCAAGAAGAAATAACCTCAGAAGAAAGCATTGAAAAGAGTTCTAGTACTAATGAAGAGGAGCAAGAATAGATGGAGTTGGACATCAATGAATAAGAAGGTGTTGATCCAAGCCTCAGGTAAATAGAACAAAAGGGGTGGACTGATGAGGACTAATATATGTTTAAGTACATGTCCCCTAGAGCTACCATAATAAGGATGAAGCAACAACTATCATTCACTTTTGATAGTTATATGGATGAGCCTCATTTTGAGGTGACACATAAGTTCATACTAGCCATATATCAACCAAAATAAGGGCATGATTCCCTTATTATAAACCCCCATGAAATGAACATAGTCAAGTCAACCAATGCACTCACCCAAATAGCCTTTGAAGTAGTGCATAAGAACATCATTAATGATGTTAGAGCCTCAAGTTGTAAAAAGATCATGCTAGAAGTGAAAGAGGAAATAAAGGCCATGAAATTTAAATTATGACTAGTTGAGTATGTATAGGAAGCTGAGCCATCTCTCTTGGATGGAATTGAAACTTTAAATCTCTTAGAGGTCAATAAGGTATGTGTTCTAGTGGAGCAGATGCTCCCAAGGATGAAGGTAGAGCTAGTGCCATAAGAACAGGAGGACCCTTACACTATAATAAATCAAGAGTTAGATGCAAAACTCAAAGAGGTGGAAGACCTCTTTACATAGATTCAAAAGGGCATAGATGTGATTGATGCCATATTTTTAAACTTCTCTAACCAAGCATCAATCATAAATGTGTGCCTTAAAAATGCAAAGGGGGAGAAGGATGGATTGATGGAAAAGGTATAAACTATTGGTAGGGATAAATGTACATAGATCATGGCACATGTCAATAACTTTAGTAACCAAATAAATACCCATGATCAGGACCAAGAAGATCTCTTCCACACTTTATAAATGAAGGCTTGTGATCAAGGAGTAATCTTAGATGAAGGGGTGACAAAGGAAAATGAAAACCTTGAAGACTTTAAAAAGGAGTTGGATAAAATAGATGTGCTCGCACTCAACACCACTTCAATAGATATATAAAACACCATCAAAGAACTCAAGTTCACCATCAAGGGATTTGAGGACTTTAGCATTGAACTAAAGGAGAATGTATGAAATTTATACACACTAAAGGTGTTGAAAGACTATTCTGAGGGTGGACTAATAACTTTGTATGGGGTAAATGTTGGTCCCTTTTTCATCTAAGTATGAATCCACACCAAATCATCATATCTATTTATATGAGGCAATCACTTATTATGATTTCTATTTTGACACCTTTTATACCATCTAGAGGAATCATTGTAGACCTAGCACTAATTGGTAGGTAGTTACTTGGTGCTTAGGTTTTAAGGACATCTTCTTGAGAAAGCAACACATGATGATTAGAACACAAATGATTCAAAGTAGTGGATCAAGTGAAATCATCAAGAAGACTCCAGATCAGTTCCTGACATTCACCCTCTACCCTAGCCTAAAGATAATTCTCACTACTATAAATATAATCTCAAACCAGTATACAGATGATGTGATTATGATAAAGCAAATCCCTACAAAATTAGTTCCAGACATAGAGAAGTGACCACCATTAAAACTTAGTATTATCATGGATGCCTTTGAGGCTCCACATTATAGTGCCCAAGCTTGCTTGTGAGTCTTTGGGCCTTTAATAGATTTAGTAAGATCAATTTCTCTATTTTTATTTATATGAACTCTATGTATTTGAACTTTGTTTAATGAAGAATGGTGTTGCACTTAATTAAGTATTGATATAGATTATATAGTTATAATTATGTTATTTGTATAAGAATTGATTGCATAATTTTTACAATAGTCATAAAGCTTAGCTTTGATATATGAGTACTAAATTCTAGTAATATTTCAATTCATGACATTCATGGCATCTCTGTGATTAATGATGATGTCAGCATATTCTATAGAAATACTCTAAGCATAAGAAATACCCCATGCCAAGTGATTATACTTGTGCTTAAATCACTAACCTAAGCATGGACCCTTAATATGAAGTATTCCATTAAACCCTCTAAGTTCCTGAATTATTCGAAGCCAAAAGGAATCAAAGGCTTGTGCCCTTGAGATCTTATAACTAGCTCAATATATGTTTGTGCTCCTATGACTAGATCAAGTTCCTTGAATAGATTTTATTCCTACAAATAGTTGGAATCTACCAAGAATGACTTGTGCCAATGAATTTTCCAATGTCGTTATTGCAATGATTGAGTCCCTAAATGAATGAGTTTTACCATGGCATGACTAGCCCAATATGGGCCATAGTTCTTTCTCTAATTCACTTTGGTTGAATGCATAAGTTTGTGCCTTATGTGAATTTATGTTGGTTTAGTTGAGTGACATATGTTGATCATGATAGGATTAGTCTAGGTTTGTACCTAGTTGTAACAATTCTAGAACTAACTTAGACTACTAGATAAGCACTTGACAAAACAAATTAATTGAAAACCAACATTTCTACAATAGTGATTGTAAGGTAGATTCTTAAAATTCATCTTATTTCGCATTGTGAACTATGTCAACATCATTCATAACCTCATATTATTTACTTAAATAACCTTAAACATGAAGGCTAGTTGCAACCTAGACAAGATTAGATGAAATTATATATAGGCTTGATTGATATTATATATAGGCTTGATTCAAGATTAGTTATTGATAATATCCAAATCTAGGATTGATTCAAGTTCCTTCATTTTCAACTACAATAATTCAATTTACTTATCAATACTCTCTTGTAATAGATTTTATTGAAGGTGGTTAGTAACTTAATGAGGATAAGGAGCACAAGATGGATGATATGGGATATAAGAGGTATCTGAGGAGGGATGGGAGTAAATTTTATATGTTTAGATTTTTCCTTATCTTACACTCCCTAATATGTGCTTGTCTCACCTTTCTTACTCCATGATTTCACCATTTGATTCTATCTTGGAGTGTTGAAAGACTTCTTGGTGGATTATTAAGGAAGATAAGTAGAATCTATGTTATCAACAATAGGATGCTCACCTATAATCTCCTCCTTTTGAATGCTCTCTAGGATTGAATTTTAAGAAGGGAAAGATTGAGGAATATATGAAGGAATTTAAACTCTTCCAAACTCACTTTAAATGGTCTCTTGGGTAATAATGAGGAGCACATATGAGGGTTGAGGTGGTATATATGAAGCCACATAGGATTGATATAATTGAACCTATTGTCCTTCATGAACTCTTAGTTGATATTCTATTTTTTAAATGAGACCACTTACATCTAACATTTCACTTGAGAGGATAATCCAATTTTCTCTCTCAATATGTACCCATTCTTCCTTCATTAGTTATAATGAGTCTCTGATATTATCAATGAGATGACTAGGGATATATTGACCATATTCCATTTGTGTGTTAATACCTATCATGCACTTATCATAACCCAAGAGAGTTTTCTTGAAAATTGAAATGGACCATTTTCATAAGTGGCTAGGGAAATATTGAACTTGATAATACTAATAATATACAACATCATATTCATGTAAGGGGAATGTAGGTATATCATAGGATCAATATGAATCATGAAAAGACTAATAAGGTTCATATTAGGGTTGATAAGGCTCATCATAGGAATGGTAAGAGTTAATTTGAGGTTGATAGTAAGTGATATAAGATTGATATACCTCATCCATTTGCATGAAACTAAAATTTACCTCAAATTCAGCCATAATAACTTCATCAAGATAATGAGTTGAAAGCAAAACTTACTTTGAATAAGTGACTAGGTTGCTAGAACAAGTTGATTATGCACAAAGTTTCCCTTGATATTTTGAATGTTTTCAAATGGTAATACACAGAAGAACAAAAAAAATAGTCCTTCCACTAATTTATACCTTAGTCCTACTAGGCATGCCAAAATGGTTATTAACAAAATTTACACCCTTTGGAAGGTATTTCAATCCTTCCAAATTTAGAATAACATGGAAACAATCTTAGTCTATAGGTATCCTAAACTTGGATTTAATCTTTAGGTTAAATAGATATCTCCCCTTGATGAATCACTTAGGCTCAAACACTAATCTACTAATCACTAGGAAAATATATAGAAACCTACTCTAATGGGGGTGATATACCAAATATTATTTAACCACTACCAAAAAACTAAAAAATAACTACAAACATGAGATTAAACTCTAATAAACATTACTCCAAATCTTCCTCTCTACATGAGTACTTCTCATGAAGGTTATGAAAGATGCTTGGGCTAAGAGGACTACTCAAGAGGTCCTAAAATAACAATGTTTAGAATATAACTCATTCATCCTTTCACACTCCACTTATAAACTTAAAAATACCTTAAAATAAGTTTCAAATTGAATATGAATGTAAGAAAGGATAAACATGTCAAGCAAGTAAAGCTAGTGACTTGAATTGATCAAATAATCACACAAACATTTGAAGCTAGTCAAAGGAGGAGGTAAAACTAGAATTTTATCATTAATAAAAGGATTGAAAATGGGTAGGGCTTATCCATACCTAGGTGTAGGTTACAAACATAGCCTATCAAGGCTAAATTTATAGAAAAAGTGAGAGAAGAATAAGATAATGCATAAGAGGGGGGGAGAGAGAGAGAGAGAGAGAGAGAGAGAGAGAGAGAGAGAGAGAGAGAGAGAGAGAGAGAGAGAGAGAGAGAGAGAGAGAAGTGTCCAAAAGAGAGTTAAAAAAATAAATTAGTTTGAAAATATCTAAATTGTTATTAGAGGACAATTTTTTATCCTTAAATATGTTCTCCTCCAAGTGGTGTGGAAGTTTATAACTTTGCTTAACGCCTTACTTTATTCTAGAAAAGTACCCCCTCTCTTAGCTTGTCAGATGATAAGTGGATTCATTAAAGGTTAGGTGATGTTGAATTGATCTATTTATATATTATTGACACATTTAATCTTATTATTATCTCTTAAAATTTATATTTCAATGGAAATAATTAAGTAACTCCTTAGGTGTCTTGAAACCCCTTTGTCTCATGAGGCCAATCTTGCTTACAAGTGTCAAATCTTGACTTTGTCTTGTCCGATGGGTTATATCTCCATGGAAGGCATATAAATATCATATAAAACCTAAAAAAACTAATTTTTAGTCATAAAAATATCCTCAATAAATTTTTTTGCACCAAAATCTCTCATTTGGCCTCATTATGTATAGCCATAAAAATGTGTAAACCTCCTTGTGTAGAATAATGTATGGATAGTACTAAAAAAATAAAGATAGTTTTGAGGACCTAGTATCCCATTATATCTCTATGCCAAGTTTCATGTCTTAAGTTTGAGTTTAAGTGTCCTTTTTTTTCCATTCTTTGTTCAATTAGACCTCAATTAGGCCTCCTTGCCTAGAAATTTGAGTTTTGGCCCCAAATCACTCCCACACATGTGAAAATTATTTGATTCACTTTAACATTCCAAGAAAATTCTCCATATCAATTTTCATCTCATAAGACCCTCTATGTATAGGTCAACCATGAAATGGTCAAAAACCCTAGTCTAGGTGCTTGTGCAAGCATGAGAGATAGCTATAGTGTTTGGCAATAAATTTATATAATCTAGTTCTTGGAAATAGTTTTTTTTAGGTCTTAAACATCCTTAATCAATTAAATCCACTAAGTATAGGTCTATTTAATTGTATTATAATATTTTATATAGACCTTTTAGCTTGTAAAATAACATCTTTCTCTATTTTTGGCTCACTTAAAAACATGCACAACTTATAAACCTTCTTGAAGCTATGAAAGTGTATGTAAAATATTGAGGAACCTCTATCAAAACACACTCATATCCCTATTTTATAACCTATTTCATACAATTTTACCTTCAATTATAATATCAAGTGATTTCTTTAGGTGTCTATGGAAGTTGTGAGAGTCATTTAGGTCACTTCTAGTCCATATTAGTCCATTTTAAGGCATTAGAATGCATACTTTTCTCATCAGGTCACCAAGAGGGTTTTATTAATGTTTTTTTATTAAAAATATTTCATAAACCATATCCCCTTAGTCCTTAAACAAATTTCATAAATTTCAATTTTAATATCCCCTTCAATTTTCCCTAGGATCATAGGATCCCATGCATCATGTTCGTATAGATACAAGTGTAGGAAGTTGGAATTCAATTGAAAATAGGATATTAGAGAGGGTTTTATATTCTTAGGATTTGTTCATTCATGTGATGTATCCAATACAACAATCAAAACCCTAATATTTAAGTGTGGGGACCTATTTATCATCCCTAAAAGCCACTAGGTCTTATGCACGAGATCATCTTATCAAGCAAGAGAAAACTGATTTTATGTTGAAATCCTAAATTAAAAGAGCTTTATATGATGTTATAATCCTAAATGCAACTTTATTTATCATTCCTTATTTTTAAATGGTTTTAGAGTTTTAGGTTGCACCCTATCTAAGGAGAGAAGTGTTTAAGTCATATCCTGAAACCTAGTCCAACATGAGAGTGACCTTAGACTGTGGGTTGTCTAGTTTTCAGGTCACACCTATAGTTTTTCATGGGGATATATCTCCTAATATGACAATATAATGTTTTTTAAGGCCTAAATATTTCATAAATAAAATTGAAAAAGATGTGAAAAATAAATTAATAATATAATCTAGGTGGTGATGCACCAATTGATGAATGATCCACTCTCAATTATCTCATTTGGTAACTAATGATGAATATAATGGAGATAAGGGTTGATAATAGTCTTCAACAATGTTTCAATAATGAATATTTTTCATGAAATTTGAAAATAAACATGCAACCTGAAGGATAAAAATAGCTAGGTATGTGCAAGACAATATAGACTCATGACACTTCAAGGAAAATCTTACATTCTAACACTTCACACAACCTATAAGAAACTAATAAAATTGTAGCTAGGTACATGAAGGACATATATATGATTAATAGAAACATATATTTTGTAGATAAAATTCTAATAAATTACACTTAGCATTCAATCATAATCTGAAATTATCTTCTATTGCTTCAAAAGAGTTTACAAAATGATTTTGGCAAAGCTTTTTTTTTACCCAACCAAGGGATGGAAAACAAGATCTCAATTTCTACATTTATAGATAAAATATAAGACAAGATATGGAAACCCAAGCATAGGATGGGTCATAAATAATCTAAAATTGGCATAAGGTAGTAACACAGGTTGGTCCCTCTCCTTGAGCATTGACACCCCATTGACGAGCCCATTTTTGGCATTGTGGAGGCTTTAACTCCTTTAATTATCATCATTAATTATTTTACCATCCCTAAAATATCTCCATTTTCCTTCCTTTGGTAATTATCTAATGCACATGGGGCATAAATAGGCCCACTTTATTGTAAATATTGTCATTAATATCAAAGGTCTAGCATTATTGGTGATAAAGGCCCCATAGCATTTAATGGTGTTTTTAATTTTCATATCTTGGATAATGTGTGTTAATATTCATTTAATATTAATGAATATAGTTTTGGTTGCATAAAGTCAAAATAAAGCCCATGGATAAGTCAAAGAGTCATGGGGTAAAGATAAAAGAGGAATGGGATGCATTTTCCTATGAAGTGTCATCTTGAGGAATTCCAAGAGTCAAAAAATGAAGAAAAAATAGGAAGGGCACAATTTCTCATGAAGGGACACTTTGAGGAATATGAAAATTCACCAAGATAAGGACAAAAAGGGAAAGGATGCATTTACTTATGAAGGGTCACCATGTGACTTTTTAAATAAAAGAATTTGAAGGGTCATGCAAGTTTGGCACCATTTTCCATGAGGATTGATGGGTCACAAAGGGTGAATGCCAAAGGTCATTTATAAATCTATAAATAAGGGCTTGAGAAGCCATTTGTAATGTGTGGAAGAAATCATGGTTTGTAATTGTCATAGCTAGCTTAGAAGAGTAAAGGAGAGAAAAGAAAGAGATATTGTAATGTGTTATCATTTATTGAGAAAGAAACATTGAGAGATAGTTGTGTGGTATACACAATAGGAGTTGGTGCTCCTATGGGTTAGTGCTAATGAATATTTATTATGTTGGTGCTCAACAAAGGGGTTGGTGCTCATGTGGGTTCATGCTCATGAATATTTGTTGTGTTGGTGCTTAGCAAAGGGGTTGGTGCTTGAAAATTTTATAGTTTGAGTTGGTACTCATTCATATACTTGAGATTGTTCTCTATGGTTTTTCCCACATTGGGTTTCCATGTTAAACTATGGTGTCTCTCTCTATCTTGTGTGGTGTTTATTATTTTAGTTTTATTATGTATCTTGAATGAATGGTTAAGTAGAATTTGATAAAGTAAATTTTTATAAGATATATGATATATTGATTCACCCCCCCCCCCTCTCAGTATATCTCGTGCTTAAAAATTGGTATCAGAGCAAGTTATTTTGGAAAGAGTTTAACAACTTGAAGGTAGATTAGGGAAATCATGATGGCCAAGCAGCTAAAGAAGGAGAATCAAGAGTTGAAATATATGGTTGAGGATCTTAAGGAATAGCTGTGTATCTTGGATTCTAAGTTAGATACAGAAGTAAAAGAAGATAATATGTTTATTTAGGATCTTAAGAATCATCTAGAGGTTTCATATTCAAGTTTGAAATCAAGAGAAGAAGAGTGTAATCAATTGAAGGTTGAGTTAGGTTCTTTGAAAGATAAATGTCCAGATAAGAATAATGGTGAGAATGAAGATGATTACACAAGTAAAATTAGAGATGATCAAGAAGAATAAAATGATGAAATCAAGGATTAAGCTAAGGTGAATCTATAAGGAAAAATCATTTGTGCCTTAAAATTATTAAAATCTCTTGAGAAGAAGAATCAAAGATTGAAGTGCTAGATAAAGAAAAATGAAAAGAGGTCAAAGGAGATAATTGAAGATGTACAAGCACACTTTGGAAAATCCAAAAAGAATGAAAAATATCTAACAACATAGTTAAAAAAAGTAAGTGAATAATGTGAAAGGTATGTTATTGAAATTGCCTCTTTAAAATAATATATTGAGAAAGCAGTCAATGATAAAGCAGTCAGTGATCCAAAATTTGAGGATAGCACTAATATGTTGAATAAGATATTGGAAAGTAAAAATTTAATATCAGATAAGAAAGGTATTAGATTTGAAAATAAAAAGATCTATTCTAAAGCTCTTACAAAAGAGGAAACAAATAGGGAGGAAGTGAAGAATACAAAGGACATCTCAAACAAAGAAAGTTGGAAGGAACAAAGCTATAAAAGATAATCAGGACAAAGATACATAAATAGGTTATATTTTCATGGTTACTATTTTTATTGTAAAGCATACAGTCATAAGAAAATAGAATGTCAAAAAATAACTAACAATTTTAGAGTCAAGTGAAATATACAATTCTTTTGCTTCTCTATCAGGCTTTGATGAAGAGGCCATATTATGTTACAAGTGTAATAATTTTAGACACATAACTTGACATTGTAGAAGCATGTTTGAGTCAATCAAGAAGGATCAGAGTTTAAAATATCCATTCATCAAGAAGAAAGGTCAGACAAATTCATGGTAGAAGAAACAAGGAGAAGTAAACTCATGCAAATTCAAGTAAAATATATAATTCTTTTGCTTCTCTATCAGACTTAAATGAAGAGTAAATAATATATTACAAGTGTAATAATTTTAGACACATAACTTGACATTATAGAAGCATGTTTGAGTCAATCAAGAAGGATTAGAGTTTCAAATCTCCATTCAACAAGAAGAAAGGTTAGACAAATTCATGGCAGAAGAAACAACCTAAAGATTTTATGTTAGTTCAGATAACTTTGCATGAAAGAAATGAATAACAGCCATAGTTTATTTATAGTGGATGTTCAAGGCACATGATAGGAGATAAGAGAAAGTTCATAACTCTCAAGAAGATCAATGGTGGCATAATGAAACTTGGATACAATACCACTACCAAGATAGCCAGAAAAGGTACATTAAGTTTGGATAATGGTAGAACCAAGACTAAGAATGTTCTGTATGTAAAAGGTCTTAAGCATAATCTATTAAGTGTAAGTAAAATATTTGATCAGAGATACACATTAAATTTTTATGTAGAAGGTTGTGATATTAGAAAAAAATATTCAGATGAGTTGATTGCAAATGCCCAAAGGATAGGCAATAATTTATATGTGTTATTAGATATCTTCACAAAGGCACAATCAAAAGACACATTCAAGGATTTGTGAGAGGAGTTGGGAGTAATTTATTTTAATTCCTACCATTAAAGATCAGCATCAGTTGAGGGAGAGCTAAGTGTTAGCTCTAAGATAGGCCCTTTGCCATTGATTTTAAAGGTGGAGAAGTGCAGAAACAAGTATAGGTATAGGTATAGGTATAAGGAATAGGTACAAGATGATATAGTAAGGGGGAGTTACTATATGTTTTTAATTTGGATATATATGTAGGTTGGCATGTGTAGTAAAAATTTTAGGATGTGGTAGTTTCAGTTTGAGGTTACCATCAATGACAAATGGGAGATTGTTAGAAATATTGGCATTGATGTCAAAGGTATAGCATTATTGGTGATAAAGGCCCCATAGCATTTAATGTTTTTTTTAATGTTCATATATTGGATAATGTGTGTTAATATTTATTTAATATTAATGAATATATTTTTGGTTGCATAAATTTAAAAGAGGGCCCATGGAGAATTCAAAGAGTCATAGTGTAAAGATAAAAGAGGAATGGGATGCATTTGCCCATGAAGAGTCGTCTTGAGGAATTCCAAGAGTCACCAAGTGAAGACAAAAGAGGAAGGGTGAAATTTCTCATGAAGGGACACTTTGAGGAATATGAGAATTCACCAAGATAAAGACAAAAGGGGAAAGGATGAATTTACCTATGAAGGATTACCATCTGACTTTTCAAATGAAAAAATTTGAAGGGTCATGCAAGTTTGGTGCCATCTTCCATGAGGCTTGAAGGATCACAAAGGGTGAATGCCTAAGGTCATTTGGAAAGCTATAAATAAAGGCTTGAGAATCCATTTGTAATGTTTGGAAGAGAGCATGGTTTATAATTATCATATCTAACTTAGAAGAGAAAAGGAGATAAAAGAAAGAGATATTGTAATGTGTTATCACTTCTTGAGAAAGTAACATTGAGAGATAGTTGTGTGGTATACACAATAGGGGTTGGTGCTCATGTGGATTGGTACTCACAAATAGTTGTTATGTTGGTGCTCAGTAAAGGGGTTGGTGCTCATGAATAGTTTCTATGTTGCTGCTTAGCAAAGGGGTTGGTGCTCCTATAATTTGGTGCTCATTCATATACTTGAGATTGTTCTTCATGGGTTTTCCTATATTGGGTTTATGCTTTAAACTCTAGTGTCTCTCTCTATCTTGTGTGGTGTTTATTATTTTAGTTTTATTGCATATCTTAAATGAATGGTTAAGTGGAATTTTATTAAGTAAAATTTTAAAAGATATATGATAGACTGATTCACCCTCCCCTTTCATTATATCCCATGCTTAACACACTTGAGGTGTTGATCAACCTTTCAATCAATATGCATGTCAAATGGTTAATGAAACTACATTTGAACTAAAATAATGATTACCATTTTGGTGTAGGGTCACCTAGATGATAGTTGAAATGCATGGAGATGGTCAATTAATGGCCTCACACTACCCTTTGCTCACTAGATCCTTCCATTTGCATGATACATAGGTCTATGTCATTTGATCTCCAAATTTACACTCATATCCACTATGTGAGTGGTCCAAAAATTGGAATTAGGATCCAAAAACATTTTATGAGACTTAATTAACCCTTGGATAACCTCTAATGCATTGATCTTGTAATCCTTTAAGATGTCTTTAATTGCAACACATCTTAGCCTTGTATAACTAGGTTAGTTGGATTGCTTCACAGACTAGCAGTTTAGATGTAGATGATGAAAATAATTATAGTCAGCTCCATAATATTTTTTAGCATTAAATGGATATAATAAGTTATAAACTTACTCCTCGCAAGATTTATAACTTTTCTTTAGGATTTACAATGAAAAATCTGACTGAAACCTTGAAAATATGCTTGTTTAGGAGACATCTTTACATCTTCCATATCATCCAATACCATGAGTTGAAGATCTTTTGAGTTGTCTATAGGGTCCAAGTGATAAACTAATTTAAAAAAAATTATGAATAATGGGGTTTTATTCCTAATTTAGTTAAAGGGTCTGAGTAGTAAAATTAATAAAATAATATGTGGTAAATAAGCTACTGATTTGTGAAATTTATTTGTAATTAGAGATTTTATAAAAATAGTAATAAGAGGGAGAAAATAAGACTTAGATTAAATTGTGCTAATTTTATTGAGACAAGATCTGATACTCATTGTGAAGGCCTAAGACACTATCACAAACAATATTTTAAACTTCATTTTGTGATTGGATAGGAGTGTTAGAACTAGATAGTAGTGGCACCAACACTATAGTCCACCTCTACCACTATTGTCCTAATGATCTAAGCTTTTTAGATTTTGTTCACCAGGTTAGTGTGAGCTTATATACCAAAGTTTGGAGGATGGAAGTCAACAGAGATCACTATAGAGTAGATTCTTTCTTTAAACCCTATCTTCCATTGTACTTTGACCAATTTCAAATAAGAGGGGGGGTTAGTGTGTGTAAGATGCATGAGACATGCTTCACACCTCATGTGTGGTTATGTTGCATACATACCAATACTCAAAAGAGGGATCAAGCCATATGTAGTTCTCCCTTTGAAAGTGTCTGGTGAAATTGTGATATGAGAATGCAATGAAATGTTAAATTGGGTGTACTCTAGATGATTAGGGATTGGTGTAAGGATTTGAATAAGATATAAATAGTATTGGATGGTTGTATGTAGTTAATAGGGAAATGTGCTTGAGTAGTCTTGCTTATATTCTTACTTGCTTTTGATATTTTGATAACCCTTTCTAAATGATCTTTGAATGGGATTTTATAGGGATCTATTGGTTATGGATTGAATTTTCTCATGTTAGGCTAACAAGGATAAGGATGGAAAACTAGAAGGAATTGATTGTTGGGGCCATAAATGAACTTGGAAAATAGAATAAAAAATGGATAGGAGTGGAATTAGTGCTATTTTTCTAGTGTGGTACTATTGTCCTAGGGAGATGGGACATAGGGGGTGGATTGGTCATGAAAAGAGGGTCCTAACTCAGCTAGTATCAAGTCTAAAAGGCTATGGATGACTAGGAATCAGTGAAAACAAGTCTAAGAGGTCCATGAGAGAAAGAAAGAGAGATCTATGGGTTGGTTATCATTATCCATGCTCAAGTTACCAATTTTGCATTATTATATAACTATATTTTCCCCCCCTTTATTCTAGTGATGCAACAAAGTGAAGTACTAGGATAAAGGAAAAATAGAAAGCATACCTAAACTTACCTAAACTGGTGAAGCCCATGAAGCTATGTGTTTTTGGGTGTGCATAGAGAGAGCATGATTTGAAGTGTAAATCTATAAGAGAAAATAAAGAATAGATCAATTTTTACTAGATATACTATATCTAAAATAAAAATGTACAAATCTAGGTAAGAGAGAGAGGAAGAGAAAGGAATGCATAAAACTCATTGGGTACATGAAAAAAATACAAAACCTATTGTTCTACTAAGTTATACATATGTTAGGTGATGTTATATGTGTGTCGAACTAAGAGTAATATCATGAATGGAGCTGCATGCTCAATTCTTTAAAAGTGGCTCAAGAATACAAAGGTTGGTCATTCAAATCCATCATTTCCCATTAAGTGAATATAGGTGGTCATTCATGTTTTTATCAGTATTTAGACTATGTGCCCAATCCCTCTAAATAAGTGGCTCAAGAATATAAAGGCTAGCTAGTCCTTTGGCTCCATCATTACCCTGTGAAGTGAAGCTATGAACTGATACTGGTATGAAATGTATGTCATATGAGATGGATCCTAAATCCCATGAATGTATTGTAATATAAAAATTTTGGTATGGATAACCAAATGTATGATATAAACTAGACCACTTTGGCCACTCCGAAAGATGGATGTCAGGATTGTATGAAAGCCACTTTGAAACTAAGTATCTAGCTTATATGGAAGCCACTCAAAAACTTAATAACTTAGGAATGTGGAGGGTAAGCTTGTATGAAATCTAGTATAAAATTATGATAGCCACCTAAAAATGGAATAAGGCATGCAGCTACTAAGAATACTTGGGTAATATTTAACTAGGAAATAAAAGAAACAAATGTGCTACGTATATTACCCCTAATCACTAATGTCTAGAATATGGATTATGATCTAAAAGTTATACCAACTACCATATCTAAAAATAGAAGTGAGATCCATCATGTAATGCATGATACCCCCTATATCTAGATTCTATAAGCAAAGTGTGTACTAAAACTACTAATTCTAAACTGGTCTAGTTGTGAAAATCTGTAGTTGAACCTACTTTTCTACCTACTTCTAGAAATTTTAGTTTTTTTTATATTTAGATAGGAGCACTGGAAATGGATAGTAGCACCACCAACACTGTAATCCAATTTTAATGCTATTGTCTTGGGCTAAATATGATGACTGTTAAATATTCTTGACTATCTACTTGGTCTATTTTGATTAGTTTGATGTTTGGTTGCTATTTTAAGTGTTCTAAAACTAGATTTTTTGGTTGATAAGAGCTCTAATCTCTATGAAAAAACTCCTATTTGTTTCCCCCTCTTCTGAGGGTAGGAATGGAGACTTTGTAATGACTACCCTCATAATAAAGAGCCCTACAAGTGTGTTATGCCACAAAATATATGATATATCAATGATAATTAACAAGATATCATAAGATATAACATGGTTTGTATTAAGATATTTTTAGATCAATAGAGGTATGCCTAGATAGATATAACAATGTAAAATCATGTGTAATGTACTATACTAGAAATGATAGTCTAGTTAATTGTTAGTTTTTAGTTGTTAGTTAGAGGGATGGAGCATGATCTCCATCATGGCATCCAAGAAATAAAGATTAATGCATGATATGGATCATGGTATTGAAAATGATGAGAATCAAACAAGAAATAAGCACACAAGGTAAGAAGCGTACAAGAGTGACCAAGGGGCCAATCAAACAAGGGACATGGGCACATGTCACTCAAACTAGAAAGCAAGCATACAATGCATGTTCAAATTCCACATACACATATAATTGAAACAAGCAAGTTGGCATGAAAGCCATAATTGCATAGAAGATAATAGGCAAAGGACATTGGAAAATGTCCAAAGGCACACACATGATTGAAGTAAATGACATTGGCAAATTTCCTAAAGCACATATTAGAGACAAAATAGGAATTGAAAAATACAATCATATCCAACTATGTAAAGCAAGAAAGGAAAGCATGTAATAACTAGAAATACAATCATATCTAACTAATCAAATAAAGAGAGAAATTATATAATACATATTAGTAAAATACTAGGTATATGCTAGGAAATACATAAGTGTTATATACTAGTGAGTGTCGATAGAGTAAACTATGTAATCTATTAAGTAATGTACATCAACATGATAACTAGAGTATGTGGTGTAAGAATGACATAACCTAGATGGTGTAGTCATATATAATATTCCCCTATTAGGTATGTATATTGATGTATGTCTTGATGTATAAGTAGGATGCCCCCCCAATGGGTAGATTGAATCAATCAAAAATCTGGATGTCACTGCACACACTCAAAGGAGATCAAGTGAAGCATGGTAATGTAGATAAATTTATAAACAATAACATAGAACAATAGATTTAAGTCTAGCATGATAATAGAAATGTAAATCATGGATGATGCATAAAATAAAAATATTTTTGATGTTTTTTGTATCATTTTATGTTTTTGTATTTTGAAATATTTGAATGTTTTTGGTATTTTGATAATATTTATGAACTATGTATAAGAAATACTGAAAAACTAAGTATAATTAAGTGGGGAAAGGATGCTAATAACTGATGAGTCTCATGGGATACTCCCTATCATGGTGTTTTGTACTAAAAAAAGGAATTATGTGTGATTTTGAAGTATGAGGGAATGGCTGAGAATATGACTCTAAATATTTGGATGCATAGTTGGTATCTTGGAAATCATAATAACTTGTATTATTCCACTCATCATTATCATCTTGATTTTGAACCAATAAAATGTTGGTGTTGAATTTTGTTGTATCTAGATATTTCTCTTTGATAAATTGTGTCTATGAATGATTTTCCTTAGGATGTTCAATAAATCCCAAACCTTGGTGACAAACATTATCAAATGCTAGAATAGGAGTAGTGATGCCTTGAGCCTGCTTGCCCAACCCTTGACCTTGATAATCAAACTATTGTAGATATTTTTGACCAAAATCATACTAATTTTAAATTTTAGCCTCATTTTGGATAGGCGGATTTACATATTTTTCATGCTTTACTTGTGCTTGTGGTACTATTTGTTGCTCTGATTTTCCTTTTTGATCCTTTTGTTGTTCTGAGTTAAGATTTAGTAACCAATTTTGTACAATTTAGAAATTTGACCCTTTGTGAATGTGTTCCTATGTCACTATGGATTTTTTGAATGATTTCCCTTGTATAGGGTCCTTTTTATCAATTATTTGTTGTGTATGTTTTTTCAATGTCAAACATGAATCTGTGTGATGCCCATGCATTCTATGATATGCACAATAATTTATAGATCTTCTCACTAGATGTAAAGGAGGTATTTTTACCAAATTATATTTAATAATTTATATTATTACCTCACTTAAACTCTTATTTTATGTTTTAATTCTTTTTGAATCATTAGTTTTAGAGTTACTTTGTTGTGATTTCTTATTTTGATATGTAACATTGCTTACAACCAATGGACTAGGTGAAAGTGCATATACATGATTGGCACTAGGACACCCTTAAGGATTTTGAATTATAATATAATTTTACAATGTTATGATCTTGTCATGTAATAGTTGATCCTATGTTTTTAAATCTAAAATTAACTTGCTCATACTGGTGATTTGATCCCTTAGAGTCTCACAAGTACAAACCCTAATTACTTTCAATTGAACATGTAAGCATATATATTGAAGATGGTTTGAAGAAGATATAGTTTGAATGTATGCATTAAGAATAATATTATAGGCTACCTCACCTTTTGGAGTGGTGATAACATGGACCTAGTTAGAGGTAAATTAGATATCACCCTCTTGAGGGAGAGGAGAATGAATTTATGTCCTCTACATGAAATATGACATTGAAACTAGAGTAGCCAAGGAGGCATATACTTCTAGGTATAAACCATGTATATGGGATAAAATTAATGTAATTGTAGTTATAAATTATATATAAATATGACTATAGATAACATTCCACATGAGCGATAAAAAAAAAAAGGGATGGAGAGTATGGAACTGTGCATTGATGCATAAAGAACTTTGACATGTGCTATGATATGTCTAATATGTTTAGCAAGACAAACTTGAAAAAAATTCCATATGAGAGATAGAGAGAAAAGGGTAGAGAGAATGAAATTATTCATGAATGTATAGAAAATTTTGATGTGAATCATAAAATTTATAACATTTTTAGCATGATAAGCTTTAAAATGTTTCCACATGAGTGAGAGAGAGTATGCAAAAGGAATATTGAAATTTTATGCATGTCTAATAATGAATTTTGTAATATCATCCCTTAGTATAAAAATTAAGAATGAAATTCAAATAATAAATCTTTGTACTAACATATGGTAAACTTCATCATTCATGTACATGATAGGACCAATGTTGGTCTCCTTGTTTTTGCAAGAATTGTAAGAAAAATTTGTAAATAAGTGAGATCCATTTTTTGAATTTTGATTTTTAGAATGTAAGGTGATATCTAAAAATCAATAGGACCCAATGTATTCAAATATGGTTTTTAAAGATAATTATTTGAACAAATTACTTGAAAATTTGAAATTGAATGTGGATTTATGAGTAAGATATGCAAGTAAAAAATAAAAAAATTATTGGAAAATTAGTGATTTTAATAGGACCTAGTAGATGCAACTAGGGTTTGGAAAAAATAAATATTTTGAATAATTACTATGACATTTTGAATTTTGAATGGATTTTTTATTTAAATATGTTAGTAAAAATTCAAAAAATGATTGGAAAATTATTGGGACCTAATGTGGGCAACTAGGGTTTGAAAGAAAAATATTTTAAAATTACTACAAAATTTTAAAATTTAATGCTAAATTATAATTTTATTATGAAATTAAAAATTATAAAAGTAGATGAAAAATTAGAAGGAAATTTACCCTAGGGTTTCTAGGGTTCTTATGCACAAATCAAGTAAGTCAGGTTCACCAAATGATTTAATAGTTTTGGGAATAATGAGGTTTTATTCCTATTTTAGTTAAAAAGTCTGAGTAGTAAAATCAATAAAATAATATGTGATAAATAATCTACTAATTTTTGAAATTTATTGGTAATTAGAGCTTTTCCAAAAATAGCAATAAGAGGGAGAAAATAAGACTTAGCTTAAACTATGTTGATCTAACTGAGACAAGATCTAATATTCTCAATGCAAGCTTGGGACACTATTGTAAATATGATTTTGAAATTCATTTTGTGATTGGATAGGAACACTAGAATTGGATAGTAGTGGAATTGGTGCTATAGTATACCTATATCACTATTGTCCTGAGGATCTGAGCTTTTTGGATTTTTTTCACCAAGTCAATGTGAGCCTGTGTACCAAATTTTGGAGGATGGAAGTTAATAAAGATTGTTGTAGAAAAGATTCTTTCTTCAAACCCTATCTTCTATTATAATTTGACCAATTTTGAACAAGAGGGGGTATTAGTGTGTGTAAGATGTATTGGACATGATTCACACCCCATGTGTGGGCATGTTGCCTACATAACAATACTCTAAAGAGGGATGAAACCATATGTGGTTCTCCCTTTGAAAGTGTTTGGTGAAATTGTGATATGATAATGCAAGGAAATGCTAAACTGGGTTTACTTGAGATGACTAGGGACTGGTGTAAGGATTTAAATAAGTTGGAAATAGTATTAAATGGCTATATGTAGAGAATAATGAAATTTTCTTGAGTAGTCTTGCTTGTATTCTTTCTTACTTTATGATATTTTTCCAACCCTTTCCAAATGATCTTTGAATGGTATTTTATAAGGATATATTGGTCATGGATTAAATTTGCTTGTGTTAGGCTAATAAGGATAAGGATGGAGAACTAGAAAGAATTGATCATTAGGGATAGAAATGAGCTTGGACAATATCATCGAAAGAGGAAAGGAGTGGCATTGGTGATATTTTCCTAGTGTGGCACTATTGTATTAGGTAATTGGGACTTGGGGGGATGGATTAGTCATGAAAAGAGGGTCCTAACTTAGCTAGGATCAAGTTTGAAAGGCTATAGATGATTGGGAATCAGTGAAAATAAGCCTAAGAGGGTCATGAGAGCAAGTAAGAGGGACTTATAGGATGGGTGTCATTAGCCGCACTCAAGTTACCCATTTTTCATTTTTATATGACTACATAAACCAATAAATTCTAAGCAAAATAATGCATTTTTTGTTAAACCTATCTAGACATGTCATTATTAGGGTTTAAGAGAGGTTTTTGGGGGTTTGGGAGTTTTATACCTAGTTTATGGAGATCTGAGTTTGGGTTTCTAAACTAAGTGCACCAATCCTAATATAATAATCCCTCTCACATCCCATGAACATTCATACCCTCCATGTGTAACCCTCATGCTATGGTAATCACTTTAAAGTGCTTCTTATGTGGAGAGTTTACTCCTTGAATGACTTATACAAGTATGCAAGTAGAAATATGTACTATGATGGATTATCTAGGGCTTGGGATAGCCCAAATGGATATCCCAAAGGGATTTATAACAAATTAATAATGTCCCCCAATAGGATTTAAAACACTCAACTCTTAAAAATATGTTATGTTCCACTCTTTTGATGGTACAACCATAGTAAAGGCTGAGTATTTTTCTATACGCACACTGCAAACATGAACTTTGGCCTACACACTTGTCTATGAACCATGTTTTATTCATTTATAACTAGAGAAACACTGTAAATACCTTGAAAAGTAGTAATATTGACTCTATAGTGCCAATTATCCTCTTTATAGTGCATATAGCTATGTGTTCCAACACCTACAACTCTCTATCTAATAGACCAGTAATGGAGGTCATTATAAAGACCAAAATAATGCTTAATTAGGTTATTTTTTAGTCCCTCTCCCTTTTCCAACCCATTTTACACATGAATATCCTATGTATCCTAATCTTTGAGCTCAAACTAGCTTTTCTAGGCCTCTTCAATACAACCCTAACCCTACACATGCCAAAAAATAAGTCATGGTGATGCTTGAGGGACCTCACAATACCTTAAAGGTCATTTCATGGCTGAATCCTTTCATTTAAATGGGTTTTGAGGTGATATTTCATCATCAGGTCGTTTCTAGGCTTTGTGTAGGGTTTGAGATATCCACCATCTTAAAAATGGTTCATAAATTATAAATCCAAACCTATAAAAAATGGCATGTATGTTTATGTAATTTAACCCCTCATCCCTCATGAATAGGATGTATTCCCATGTAAAGGCTCCTTGGATATATGAGCATCAAAAAGTGAGGTTAGGGTTATTTATAGGCAGTTTTGAGTCCTTATTTTCTTTTAATTTATTTATAAAGGAAAGCCCCTTTATATAAATAAATCTATAATGGATGTTTAGGTCATATTTATACTTAAACCTCCTTTTTATATTTGGCTCTAAGGGTTCTTATGGTAGAGTGGGTAAGTATTTGAATATGCCCCTCAAATTACCTGTATACAAGTGGACTAGATTAAGCTAGGTTTTATGGCATTTAAATCACTTTTGTCACATAATCATACTTAAAACCCATATATTAGGTCTAAAACATGTGCACACTCCTCAATTTATCCATTGGGTTTGTTACAATAACTTTCAAAGGTCCTAAGGTGCCATAAAGGTCTTGTGTGAGTCTGCTTACTTGCCTGTGTCACTTCATCTCTTGAGGATTTAACTATTGGACTAATAATTTATTATCTAGAAGAGGTTTATGATATTTAAAAAATCAACATACACTTATAAAAAACCTCCTTAGGTTCTCATATATCTTTCAGACCTTCCAAACCCTATATGGACCCTTAACTCACTATTTTCCTTCACTAGATAAGCCTTGGTCTGAGACATAATAGAGGGTATACCCACTATTTGTCTCAGACAATTGAATATATTTACCTATTAAATAAGTCATTTCCACCATATATACTACTTTTTGAGGCTTTTTTGTGCCTAAAAGGATTCCATATCATTTTCTTAGCTCAAATTAGCCCCAAACTATCTACTAACAATGTACTCAAGTCTACAAACTTTGACTGTGGCTTGTTGCATTACCTTTGAGGGTATTTTTGACCCTAGGAACTGTTTAAAACAAGATAATAATGACTATAATTTCTAATTTATGGTCTCCCAACTCTACCTTCTTTCACAACCCATCTTTCATTTGACTTAGGTTTCATACTTGTATAGACTGTGTGCTCTCATAACTATGTTGATGTCATTCTACCTCTTCAGGGGTGATGGTTATCAAGCTTACACCCTCAAAAATGTGATGTCATTATACTTATATATGATCATATGAGGTAAAAACACTACTATATTCTATTAATGTCAACTATTTCTTTCCTTTGCCTCTAACTGTCTGTAGCATTTTTCACCAGTCCTATGTTTTGAAGGAGATGGCTTGTAGGGTGTTTGAGACCTATGGCATTGGTCGATCACATCATGAATGAAAATTATTAATATTAATATCCAATTATTATATTTTTAAATTTCATACCCTTGAACATTTACCTGGTCATCCTTGAAATATTACTAAAGTATCCTCAAGACTAGTTGTAGGTTTACATTTTACACTCCCAAGTTGCCATATGACCATATAGGTCTTGTGCCTAATGATCTCAATGGTTTTTATGGTTTTAGTAAAGTTTGGGGGTCAACTTGGGATGATAAATCCTTGGGGTGAAGGGAGGGTAAATGGATAAAATGACAATGGAGACACATGAAATGAAATGGACATGGTAACAAGGTGGAAACACAAAACAATGGTAGTAAAACTATAATGAAACCATCTAAACATGGGGATGGCATGAAATGGAGACAAGAATTCTCCCAAGACCAATCCATGTGGACCTTATAGACTAACTAATGTATACACAAGGAAACATGTAATTTTTTAGGTAGGAATAAGGTGTATATGGTCTCAAAATAGAACCTTGGATTCTCAAAAATACATTAACCTCCACAAAAGACCTTAAACACTGCTAAATAGTGACTGAGTGGACTTATGGATATATAAGGTGGTTTTTAGACTTTTGAGGATACAATAAGGGTTGTGAAAGTTTCTCTAATTATCATTAAGGTGATCTACTTTGACCTTAACACTTCTTTCACACCCTTTGGGTTACATTGGAGCCATGTAGGTGTGCTTAAGCCACATATACACAGTCTACCATGCAGGGTTCTTCAAACACACACAAATTGATCTCCTTTATATATTTTTAGATGACAAGGGGTTAATATCCATTTAATTTTATCAAAAATTATTTATTATCCTTGAAACACCCTTACTAACTCTTTAACCTTGCCTATAGCCTTTGATGGAGGCACTAAAACTATGTTCTTTGCACAACTGGTCTGTAAACCATACACATAAAATAATCAAGGAGATTTGCATGCTACCCAATCTCACACATGTGGATCCAATGTTTAAATCACCATGGGAGGACTCTACATGACTTGAGATAATATTATATATGATTATTTTTGGCAAATGAGGCAAACTCCTTTGAAAACTATTGACTCCAAATGTACCTGCACAAATGAGGGGGTATAAAATTTCTTGTTGGCCAATTTTGGCCTACATACAAATTTTCTACCTAAATGGATGAGATGACTAGATTTTTGCATGGAATTAGTAGTGTAAATATCACATGCAACTCACAAAGCTTTTAAAACACTTTAAGCAGGCTTAAAGTGCAATTTGTTAATCCTTGAGAAGTAGGATTGGAAACAAGTCTAGTATTGTAAAGTGAAGAACACAAGTAGGTTTTCATGGTGATCATATAATTTAGGAACATGAAATAGGTTTTTACAAGCCTAAAAATTTCATTCAATCCTTGTATATTCAATCAATAGTTCAAGTATAATTCTATAATAATTATACCATCATTGCATTTCACAAAGAAATGAATAGACCAATTTTCTTGTGGATTTGATAAATTCACTTAAGAAGTTGAAAAAATCCAAAGGATAACATGGAAATGATATTTTTCATGCTAAAAATTCCCATTACAAATTTTATATCTTGATGAGCTTGTTATCTCAAGATATATATCTTCAAAGTTGAACCAACAGGCTAAGATGTGTACGAGGATGTCAAGTTAAAGCTATGGAAAATAGCCATTTAAATTCAAATGTTCCCAGAGTGAATGCATAACTAAAAAGTGTCAAAATAATAGAATCTCAAGATCAAATATAATGGTGAATGGGTGATCAACAATTTAGTGGGTCCTAAATATCCAACATCATGTGTTTGATCATGAATGAAAGATCAACGATGAGCATCAAGTCAAAAGGTCAGCAAACCCAAGATTGAATGTGTAGTTGATAAGCATCAATATCATAGGAGTTCAAGAAAAGACATAATAACATGTAGGTGATTGATAAAGCTAGTGGGTTTAATTAGATCAATAGTGTGCAATCCATTGTACTAAGTTAGATTGATGATGTGCATAAGGTCAACAAGCTAGCTAATCTTGATGATAAATACATAGTTGTCAAGTGTCATGACCACACAATTATTAGGCAAATCAATGGTGTTCAAACAAGCATATTGATGGCAAGTAAGGAATCAAAAAGTTCACATATCCTAAAGACCAATATGAGGCTGCCAAGTGTCATGATATTGAGGGTGTATAACATATCAATGACCAATTATGAAGGTCAAAAGTGTCATAATCTGAAAGACCTAGATCAAGATCAGTGATCAAAATTAAAGGTTGAAGTTATGAAACTTTTATTGGAGGTCGAGATATAGTTTAAAGTTGAACCAGAGTGGATTTTTAGGGATCAAATGTTATTATTAAGATTTATTAAGTAATTCTAACACATTAAGGAACTCTAGGAGGTTTGTGCATCCATTCTTAATTACTTTCAATAATAATCTTGGGTTGTATCATCCTTTCTCCACCCTTCCATATCAAAATAGTCTTAATAACATTAATATAATGAGGATATTGAGAAGGATTAATGTAGTGGTTATTTTGATTGCTTCTAGTGTAATCTTGGCCTAAATCATGACGAACCCTTTTCCATTCTCCAATTCATGTTCCCCATCTCTCTCATTCCCTCTTGTTATAAATACAAGCTTTTAAGCCTTGAAATGGATCCCTCACTTGAGCATGATTAGATTCCACCAATATTGAGCTTTATAACCTCTTGAGATGAATAAATAACTATTTTAGATTTCATTATCTAGTATAGCATGTTAATATTAGTTTGATTTTCATGTGGTATAACTCTCTCCCTTGTCAATTTTTGATCTCACCTAGCTACTAGTTTATATTGTTATGCAGGTCATGTTTAGTTCTTAATTTCATTTTATTACAACTAACATGTGGATACATTGACTGGTTAGTACCTTGAATTAGGCCTCTCCATCACTTCCCTCAGGTTTTGATCACTTGGTGAACCTCTTCATGAAATATTTAGGCATAAAAAATATTTTTAGTTGTATATTAAGTCTTTCGCTTGTCCCATTAGTGTTTTTAGAAGTTCAAATAGAGTTGATGAATAACCAATTTAGGTGCATCACCAACATTATCTTAGATTTAACTTTTAGTTATCTTTTTCTCCCTTTTCACCCCAACAATTAGTAGGTTTTAGTGGAAATGAGCTAAGTTATACATCAGAGGAGATATCCTCATTAAAAATCCTAGATGTCTGATCGAAGATTAGGTAACCCACAACCTAGGGTCATTCCCATGTTGGACTAGATTTGAGTAGAGGACTTAAACAATCCTTTTCTCAGCTAGGGTGTAATTTAGGTTTACAATAGTTTTTGGAATGCCTAGTGTGACTAGATCCAAAAGAGTGGAAAGATTGTTGGTATGTCTTTCATCTAATCAGCTTTTGGAAGAAATCAAGTTAACACCAATGGTGACTCCAAATTAAAAATTCTAGTTGTAAGTAGTCCAAATATGTCTCATTAAAGATTTTAATTAGTTTTTCATCTAAGGTTGATATAAAAACCCATGGTGAATACCCCTATCATTCACCTCATTATTAGTATTTCCAACATGATCCTCATGATCCATATGAGCCTAATCAACCTTACCAAGAGTTCTATCAAAACTATGATGAACCTCATCAAGTTTCTCATGATCCTTATTATTAAGGGCATGGATTTTACCTTCCTTATGACCCATATCAACCATACCATGATCTCTATCAGCCTTATGGTGAGTATCACCAAGCATATACAGAGCCTTACTAGTGGTATGGTAACCCATACCAACCCTATGATAACTCTCATGAATATTTTTGTCTTATTGATTAGCCCAATCAAGGTTGTCTTCTTGATCAGCCCAATCATGCCCCAAATAAATCCATCTCAAGATTCACACAAACCCTGTTTGGCTATGAGAAATAGATGATAAGCATAGATACCAAAAATAGATATGGAAAAGAGATTCCCAAGTGTGATATTTAGTACATGATAGCTAATTTAAAATAATCTAAAGAGGCAGGTACATCCTTCATAAGGCAAGGCCACGCAATTTCTAGTGATGATATTATAGACATACATGATATAATAGTGAACATTGAAGAGAGGATAGTAGTTAATGAGGAACATAGAGGTCATCATAACCATCATCATGTTCCCATAGGTCTTCTCTTTTCCCTTCATGAATGTCAAACCAATGTTTATCATAGCCCTCAAAATTCCATTCAAACCTTGCCTAACTTTCCTACCTGTAACTCTATACAAGAGAGACCTTATAATGATAGATAAGTATGTTTTGAGGAGACTAACCTGTATATTTCTCAACAAGTCATATCAGATTCTTCATCTTTAGTTTTGTAGGGAGACATATCTAACCAATTGGTCCATGATTTTGAGGCTAATTAGGCCAATCAAATTGAGTTTGTAAATTAGCATCTCCAACATTCAATAGTAGTTATAAATGAAACAAAATAGAAAACTCCTTTCTCACCCATAACAAAAATAAGTGAAGTACAAGTTTATAAAACTAAGGTTATGGATTGGAATCATATTCAAAAATAAAGAAATAAGGAAGAAAAATTAGGCATAAGCTTAGATGATGAAGTCAAGATCAAGTAGGATATCATTCAACCATCAGTCCTTCCTCTTCAAAATCCTAGATCCTTTCCTTCATGGAAAGATATTCAATAAATAGTGAAACAAAGAGAAGAGGTGAAGATGATCCAAGAGAAACAACTCCATGAGAAAAATTAGTTATCTACGGTACTTTATTTGGACCTTTCTCATATTATTGAATATTTTCAAGGGTCTATTGTGCCACTCTCTAAGAAAGAGTCTCTCCTTTATGAGTCAAATCAAGAAGATGAAGGTAAGGAAATATAAAATGAAGGTGACTTGAGTGACCAAGGAGAAAAAATCATTATTGGGACACCTCTTCGTAAGGATAAACATGTTTCAATCTTCCATAATGATGGAAAGATGGAACAAGTGAAAGAGAAAGCTAAGGTATAGGTTGTGATGCAAGTGCAAGAACAAGTACATGAAGAGGAGGTTGTTGATGTTTAAAAGGAAGATGTCCTATTTGGATAAGATGATAATGTTTTACTAGAGTTATTTGATAAAAAAAATCTATCATTAATCATGAATAATGGGATAAAATTGAGAGCATGCTTAGTCATCAACTTAATGATGAAAATGAAGTAATTTTGATTGACCAATATGAGATTTCAAAAATAGAATTGTAGCCTCATGATTATGGTCGAGGAATTGATATGATTGCTTCTAAAATTTATCTTGAATAAACCCCAATCAAACTATATCTTCATGAGAACAAATATTTAGATTTGTTTGATATATTTCATTCAGGTTATTCTTTACTTGAATGTGGTTTAGTATAGGTTGAGAGAAGTGCTATCATCAAGTAATAAGTAGTTGTTTTCTCAAGATATGACATTTTTAAAATTTTCAAACATGGTTATCAGATTTTATCTTCAACTTCAAACATCTCTCTACTTTTGGAAGTTGATAATGAGATCAAATTTCCCCAAGAATTCATAGGATCAGATACATCTCCCTTAGAGGTCAGCCTTGTAGATATGTCAAAGGAGACACACCAAGCTACCCAACATGATCAAAGTCAGCAGTTCATGAATGAAGAAGAATTAAAGATGTTCTTGTAAATTCCACAAATTTGGGAAGAGTATGATTGGGTCTTGGACTCATGTCTATAATCCATGGGCCTAAAATTGGTATTAGAGGAACTAATTGCTTCCCCAAGAAAACATGAAAATCAAATTTCTCTTAGCTACAAAAGAAAGCTATCAAGAAAAGGTAAGCATGCTTCAAAGTTCTAAGGTGCACCTAATAGATTTCTATTTGATCCTAGAGGTAAGTTTGTCACTATAGATTAGTTATTCTAGGTTTTCATTATTTCAATAATTAATTATCACAAATAGTACTTTGCTTCCCTTTTGTCTTGTTTTCCCTATTTCCTTAGGTTAGTGGTCCTTACTTTGATTAGGTTAGTTTCCCTTTTATTTTGTGTTTCCATTTAATAAGTGCCTTAGTCACTTTGTTTTTCTTTTGTTCTTTTTGGTCCTTATTTATTTCAAGAGGATTTATCCAAGGGTTGGCAGCTAGTTTTAGATTCAAATCAATATGTTGATCCAGAGCATAGACTCCATGCCTAATGGAATAGACAAGGCAACTAGTCTAGGTTCTTGAGCATAATAGGTATGCTTCTTTATGAGTTACTAAAAATGTTGGATAATTTTGACCTACATACAAATACTCTACCTAAATGGATGAGATGAATATATTTTTGGATGGAATGAGTGGTAAAAATATCACATGTAACTCGTAAAGCTTTTGAAACACTTTAAGCAGGCTTAAAGTGCAATTTGTTAATCCTTGAAAAGTAGGATTGGAAATAGGTCTAATATTGTAAAGTGAATAAAACCAATAGGTTTTCATGGTGATCATATAATTTAGTAACATGAATTAGGTTTACACAATCCTCATAATTTCATTCATTCCTTGAAGATTCAAGCACAAGTCTAGAAGAACTAGACCATCATCGCACGTCATAGAGAAATGAATAGACCAATTTTATTATACATTTGATAAATTCACTTAGGAAGTTTACTAGAGCCAAAAGATCACATGGATATGATGTTTTTCATGCTAATAAGTCCCCCTACAAATTTTATATCTTGATGAGTTTGTTATCTCAAGATATAGAACTTTAAAGTTGAACCAGTAGTCTAGGACATGCATGGGGACATCAAGTTAAAGCTACAATAAATATCCATTTAAATTTAAATTTCCCCAAATTGAACATGCAGTTGATAAGTTTAAAAATCATGGAAGCTCAAGATCAAACCTAATGATGATTGGGTAATCAACAAGTCAGTGGATCCCAAAGATCCAATGCTGTGTGTTTAATCATGCATCAAAGATCAATGATGAGCATCAATTAAAAAGGTCAATAGACCCAAGATTGAACATGTATATGACAAGTGTCAAGATCATGGGAGCTCAAGTGAATATCTAATGGTGCATAGGCAACTAAAAAATCTAGTGGGTCCAGGTAGATCAATAATGTGTGATCCATCATACCAAGGTAGATCAATAATACATGTATGTTAAATAAGTCAAAAAATATTGATGATAAATGTGTAGTTTATAAGTTTCATCATCATGGAAATTATCAAACAAATCAATGGTAAATAAATAAACAAATTAATGGTGAGTAAGGAGTCAATGAGTCAACATATCTTGAGGACCACTATGGGGCTTCCAAGTGGCATGATCTCAAAGGTGAATTGTAGATCGATGACCAATGATGAAGGTTGAAGGTATCAAAATATCAAAGACCTAGATAAAGATTAACAATGAAAATTAAATGTCAAAGTTACAAAACTTTGATTGGAGGTTGAGATACAGTTTAAATTTAAACTAGATCAGATTTTTAGGGATCAAACATCACCATTAGGAGCTATTGAGTAATGTTAACACATTGAGGAGATCAAGGAGGGTTGTGAAACCATTCTTGATTACTTGCAATGGTAATCTCTATCTACATGATGCTTTCTCACCCCTTACATGACAAAACAATCTTAGTAATATTAATACAATGAGGAGCTCAAGAAGGATTTAATGCAGTGGTTATTTTCATTACTTCTAGTGATAATCTTAGCCTTAATTATGATGACCCATTATTTATTCTCCCACTCATGTTCCCCATCTCTCTCATTCCCTCTTGATATATATATAGGCTTCTAATCCTTGAAATGGATCCCTCTCCTGGGCATGACTAAACTTTGACAAAATTGAGATTTGTAACCTCTTGAGATGAATAGATAACTATTTTAGATTTCATTATCTAGTATAGTGTGTTAATATCAGTTTGATTTGTGTATGTGGTATAAATCTCTCCCTTATCAAGTCCTAATCTCACCTAGATACTAGTTTATCTTGTTATGTAGGTCATGTTTAGTGTTTAATATCATTTGATTAAAACTAGCATGTGGATGCATTGACTAGTTAGTGCCTTGAATCAAGCCTCTCCATCACTTCCCTTAGGTTTTGATCATGTTGTGAACCTCTACATGAAATATTTATGCATAACAAACATTTGTAATTTTAGATTCAATCTTTCACTTGTCTCATTAGTGTTTTTAGAAGCTCAAATAGATTGGATGAATAATCAATTTAGGTACATCACCAACATTGGCGTATATTTCCATTTCATTTAACTTTATCTCCCTTTTCACCCCAATAATTAGTAGGTTTTAGTGTAAATAAGCTAAGTGATATATCATAGGATCTAGCCTTGTTAAAAATCCTAGAGGTCTGACCCAAGATTAGGTAACCCACAACCTAGGGTCATTCCCATGTTGGACTAGATTTGAGTAGAGGACTTGAACAATCATTTTCTCAACTAGGGTGAAATATAGGTCTAAAATAGTTACCTAAATTATTAATTTATTCTCATAAAGGATAGGCAATTAGCCTCTAGATAATGTTCATGGGTGATTAGCACCCTGAGTCTACTTTTCATGGGCAATAACTTAGACCCCCACTCACCTTTTATTTATGGAATAAGTATGAACCTAGAAGGTCCTATAAGCATGCTAATGAGATCTAAGTAGAGGATAAATGGTTTTGAGCTCCTACATCACTAAAACACATTTCTTATTTCAACATTTGATATCTTTGAACTCCCTCCACAAAAACATGCCTCTAACTAAGTTGGTTCATATAGTATATATCTATACTATTGAAAACACATCTATAGACTACCATTTTTACAAAAAATATTCTTGATTCATACCTAAGATGTATATAACATGTGTTATGTAGGTAAAATAGGGGAAAAAAACATTTTGACTTAGTGGTATGAATTGAAAGAAGTTGAAAGGTCATAATTTCGCATGTGTGAGCCCATTTTGGAGGAAAATAACATTGGCTAAGGTGTTAGTGGGCATAAATTAGGTATGAAACTATTGCATGATTACTAAATTAGGATAATGAGGTCCTTTGGAGGCATATGGAGTGATTTAATGGTCAATCAAGGCCAAATAATAACTTATTATGACCAAAACCATTAACCATGCTCAAGTATATGGCTTTAAAAAAGGTCACATCATTTATATCATCATGTTAATACATATGGAACACCTCAATGGTAAATAAAACCTTAATTAAACCTTATAACATTCCATATTATGTTTCTTGAAGCTTTAATAACAAACATATCTCTGATTATTATTCAAGACTAATGTGTCTCTAGGCCTTTCCCAAGTTGTCCCCTTAATTTGCCTTCATTACTACATCTTTCTCATGTCAATGAAACTTTAATGTGGATAAGTACCAAATAATAAATATTTTACACCATGAGACTACATGAATCAGGCTTGAAAATAGGTATAAAGACCTATAGAGGTTGATTAGGCAAGTTTGAAACATGACCAAATAGTGAATTGACTAGACACCCCTTTCAAGTCATGACATGCCTAATAACCATAGTTTCAATGATTCACCATGACTCCAAGCTATAAGGTTTGGAAATTTATATGTCTAAGACTATAAATTTACCATCATTTCTAGTGACTCAACTAGCCTAACCAACTTACTATTCATGGAACCCAAAAAAAATTTCAAGTCTATTCATGTTGAGTAATAGATAAAGCATGACTACAACATAGGTTCTACCTTAACCTTGTACACTCTTTATAAAATGAGACACAAAAAAACAAAAAGAAATAAAAATAAACCAAAACACAAATACCTAGTCAATAAAACCAAACAACAAACATGACACATATGCAAGGGCACTTGAAGGTAAAAGGCAAACCTACCTACCTATGTAAAAAAGAGCATGAAAGAGACTTAGTAATATAACTTGAGATACCTCCAATTTATAGGGATGGGAATTCTCTCACCATTAAACTTATCAATCTCAAAGGAATTGATCTCCTTGTATCATGTGATAATATAGGGTCCATTCTAAAGGCTGTCAAACTTGGAGTATTTTCCTAGCTTTGCATAGTTCTCATCCCACTTGAGGACTATATATCCTTGTTGAAATGTTATAGAGGAAGAGATATGACTTATTCACTTGATGATTATTATAAAAAATTGTGTACATTTCAGTATGTCTTGTGTCCTCTAGTTGTCTTAGCTCATTCATTCTCACTTGCATAACATCATCTTCTAGGAGTTCAAGTTGATGGGCAAGATCTAATAGAGGCATCTCAAGGGAGATAAGGATTTTTTCCTCTCTACCATAGAAAAGGAGGTATTGGGAGTGTCATTTATCCTTCTTATGTGTCACTCTATCTACCCATAGGGAAGTCCTCAATCTAATATTCCACTCCCTTTGACTATCCTCCATTGTCCTTTTTAAGATTCTTAACAAGTTCTTTTTTGTGGACCCTACTAGTCCATTACCTTATGGGTAATGGTTATAAGATTATTTGAGGTATATTACATGTGAGATATACCACTCACATACCTTGGTAACTATTTAAGGCCAAGTCATTGTTAGAAATGATTGTTGAAGGCACATCAAATCTGGTCACAAGGTTGTCATAAAACTCTAGAGCAGAATTTTCATTGGCTTCTTTGAGGGAAGTTAATTCAACCCACTTTATGAAGTATTATATGGATTTTATGACCTACTTTTGTCTATCACTTGAAGGGGGATGGATCTTCCCTATTAAATCCAAGCCCTATTGTGTGAAGGGTTTTTTTACTTGTATTGGTTGCAAAGGAAGGGCAACTAGCTTATACTTGCCAGTAAACATGACACATTTAAAACACTTCCTTACCCAAGAGTGTGCATCTATAAAAAAATTTGGGACAAAAGTACCCAACTCTAATTTTCTTGGAGGCTATGGTCTTGGTAGAAAAGTACCCACCAATTGGACCTTCATGAGATTGTTCAAGCAACTTGTCCAATTGGCATGATTCCACACACCTCAAAATCATGCCTCCTATGTCCTTAAAAATTACTCCATCTATAAATATATAGGGTATATTTTCCAGCATAATTTTCCTCCTCTTGGCTCTATCCAACACCATAGGACATTATCTTGATTGAATAAATCTGATCACATCATGTGTTTAGCTAAGAGAGGTATTACTTGCAACTCCTTATTGGTTGTCATGGACTACCAACACTTGGTATTTTCCTTCCTTTAACTCTACTAAAATGTTCTCACATAACCCTCTACCCCTAGTAAAATTTTTAAATCTAACTTCAAATTCATACTCCATGCATTTTTTTACCCACCCAACTCTCTTCTCATTTAGTTCTCTATTGAGTATGAACTCCTTGATGATTGGGTGTACTACCATGGGTATGATCTTTCTATTTGACACTATGTGCCTAAATTTATTCAACCCTCTCACCAAAACAAGCATATGTTTCTATAAAAAAACTATATATTTCTTCATATCCTTCTAATGCCTAACTAAAGAAGGCAATTGGCTATTCTAGGCCTTCACCATTCTGCTGCATTAACATGGCAAAAATTACATTTGATGTAGAGAAATCATACAAGTAGAATTCCTTTCTAAAATAAATATTAAGGAGTTTAGGGGCATGAAATATGGCCTCCTTGATTTCCTAAAATCTCCTCTTACCTTATTTTTTCCATGTAAACTCCTTGTGTTTCCTTAGCATGTGAGTAAGAGGGTTGATTAACTTTTTAAAGCCTGGGATAAATCTTCTTATGAAATTAATCTTCCCCAAGAAACTATACAAACCTTTCTTCTTCTTGGGAAGGGCTAAGGATATAATGGATTCAAATATTTTAGGGTCTATAAAAATACCATATTTGGACACTACATGACCCAACAATCTACCCTCATAAATAGTAAAGATGCATTTCTTAGGATTCAATGACACTTTAAATTGCCTACATTTGTCAAAGACTAGTTTCAAGTGAGCTATGTGCTCTCATGGATCCTTTGATAAAATAGTGATGTCATCAAGGTAGATTATCACCATTTTATTTATCAACCCCTAAAAGGCAAAATCAATTTCCATTTATAAAGTTTCCCTTGTATTAGATAGTCTAAAGGGCATCTTCATGTATGCATAAGTGCCCCACTTTATAATGAATGCAGTCTTATGCCTATCCTCCTCTTTGACCAAGATTTAGTTGTAACTAAAGAAACCATCAAGTAATGAGAAACTCTAAGATCATAAAACATTATAAATTATCTAATCTATTGATGGTAGTGGGTAGTGGTCTCTTAGAGACACCTTGTTGAGGTATCTAAAGTCAACACACAAGCATATTTATCCATTCTTCTTCCTCACTGGAAAAAGTTTTTCCACCCATGAGGAATGTTTAATTGGGAATATTATCCTTCACTCAATAATTTTGAACAACTCCCTTCTCATTATCTCCTCTACCTTTGGATTGACAAGCCTTTGTTTTTATCTCACTAGCTTTGTATTGCTTTCCAATTCTATAGTATGTTGTGCAAGTTTGGGGTAAAATCCTTTCAAGTCATGGTATTAACATGTAAATAAATCTTAATATTCTTTGTATAAAGAAATAAATTTATCTCTCTCTTTTACTATGTTATCATTTCCCAACTTCAATAACTTATGCTTAAAAATTTCTACCCTCTCATAATGTTCTTCCTTAGTAAAGATACATACCTTATCCTTCCTCATCTGGTAATGTTCATTGAATATTATTTCCAATGTCATAATTCATTTTTATACCTTAGATGCACTATCTAATCATCATATTGGTGACAAATTTTGATTTGATTCTTATGGCAGAATTCTACCTCTTACATGAGAAAACATACAATTTGCTCATCATTATCAAAAACATACCAACCAACCTCATTATCAAGTACAATTATATTGCATATGACCTTAAATTTGGATTGAATTTTATTTCCTTTGACTCCCTCTACAATTTGATATTGAGATCCAATGGATGCAAGCTTATTTGCATGATGATTACTTTATCTTGGTATGGAATGTATGTTGAATGCCAAGAAATCTTCTATGAGGTCCCATAATCAGTGTTTATAGGCCTTAAAATAATGGTTATTTAATAAACTAATACCCTTTACTTATTTCACTACAATTTCACTATCAAATTTTACTTTAATATTTTAATGCCTCTCCTTCTTGCCTCTTGTAACCCATGTAGAAGAGCTTCATACTCAGCTATATTTTAAGTGAAATTGAATTGGAACCTTATTATCGAGTATTATTTTTTATTTTAAGGGTGAACCAACATCACTCCATCCCTACTACCATTCTTTGACCTTTAGCCATCAAAGAATGGGGTCTACAAACCATCATCTTCTTGAGTTATGCTTGTTAGGCTAGGCATAGCAACACCTTCCTCATGAATATAATAGAATCCTAAATTTGCCTCTTACATGGTGTTATAAGGATCAAATCCATGGTTATCAACTTCTCATTCATCTAAGTAGAGATATTATATGCCCTAAATATGATCATTAGTCTCTTGCTCACTAGTATTATCATCTTCATCAAGTATGGTACAACTGACATTTGAAATATTAGGCATATAGGGTTCTAAGTGAAACCTTGAAAGAGAATCAAACCTAATAGTGACCCTAGTCCCATATCTTGTCTTAAATACCATGTATGACTAATCATAGAAAAGGTAACCCCCAATATTTTTAATAAAGTCCCTAAATAGGCATAGGGTAAAGTATGAGGGTAAATCAACAACCATGACATCCCAAGTAATAACATAATCTGGATAGGCTACCAATTTAATATTTAAGTCATTTAAGACACCTACTATATTGGTGGGAGAGTCATCTAACTATAAGACACCTTTTTCATTAGGCACATACTTGAGTTATAGCTTGTCTATTATGGCCTTGTGCATGACTAGGGTTGAGGCACTAGAATATATCATACAATTATGGATAAGATAGTCCCCTATTATGACTAACAATTAAAATTTAGGGGGATTAAAAACCTTGGGGCTTAAACTTGACTAGTTTGACCATCATTGATATAAACAATACTTGCCTTGTCAGCTATCTTATTCACATGTGAGGTCTTGGAGAATTCATGTTGAAGGATGTCTTTCTACCCTAAAATAGATAAAGCATCCCACATATAAATGTTGATGTTGTACCTCTTCATGTATTCCATAATTTTGAATGGAGAACTAGCACTTTTGGGCTTCATCTTGAAGGTAGAAGTGTCACTTGACACTTGAGTGATTTGAGGAATAAAAGGAGCCTTCTACTACTACCCATGTGTCTAAGGTACTTGTTGAGTTGTATGGGTATTATTGGTTTCACTTTGAGTCATAGGTTGTTGAGTGACTTGAGGAAGTGTAGAAGAGACCTTAAGACTCCCTACACTATCATCCATCATCCTCCTTTTAGCCCTTGTATGGGATAAAATTGTATCATCTACCTTTTATGTAGTCTACCCCAAATTTGCTTCCACATGTTCAAAAATATGCTCCCCTTCTTGAAATTTCACACAAGTGGCATCAACTAGTGTTTTTCCCATATTCCCTTATTGCTAGCTTGGAACCTCTGATGGTTTTATGGCAAGCAAGTCACCTTAAGTCATTAGAGGACCTTGTGGTGGGGAGACATTATGTCATGGCCTTGAAATGGAAAAGATTGATACCAATTAGGATTTTTATATGTTTCTCTACCTATAGACATTACCATCTCATTAGAATTCCCCCATGATTATTACCATTTACCTTCTTATGTAAGTTTGTTTTGTGTGGATACCAAGGCTCTTGAGCTATTTATAGCTATGGGATTATAGTTATTGTATATATTGGCTTGAGTGATTTGGCCTTGGGCTTGTTGGTTTGGTGGGTGAGGAGGCCTATTATAAGAATAAGATTGGTATAGATCCCTATAAGTTTTTTGATAAGGTTTATATGAGGTCTTTTGTTGCCTCTCTAAAGCCACCAACTTGTTGTTTTGTGCTTTCAACAAGCCTTCAATTTTCCCAAGCCTATATACTTGACTTTCATCATATTGATCTTGATTATTTGGTATAAGAAATAGACAAATTCTAGGTGGAATTGGTTAGATCTCAAGAAAGAGGGGCATGAGGAGTATTGGTGTCAATTTCCTTTCTTGTATCACGTAATTTTTTACCCTTATAGATATCTCATAAGCCCCAATTAAAGTTATCCCACCCATGGATTGTATCATGATTTTAATATCTAAGTTTAAGGATCCTAGGTAGTAAAGGAATTCATAATTGGGTATGGGATTTATGATAATAGGGATTTTTTCCCAAGTCTTCTAAAATCTATAGTTGAAATCAACCATAGATTCTTGGGTGCCCTCTTGATTGAGGTGAATTGCTCAACTAATAACACATGGCCACTCCTATCTTCAAAGTGATTTCAAAGACACTCACCAAACTCATTACAAGTATTGATCAAGTTAGGATTTAAACCTATATACCATTTTAGGGTTTTGATTTTCAAGGATGTGGATAGAAGTCTCATGACTACTTTCTCATGGGTGATATTATGCACTGAGCATAAGTTTACAATGTCAGCTATGTGCTCCATAGGAGTGGTGGAGTTTTTTATTATAAAATAAGGAAAAATTTTCAAGGAAGTAGCTGGGATATCATCATATTATTATAGGTTATGAGGTCTACCATTATTGAAAGGTATAAAGGCTTACAATATAGACCTTACCATTGAGATTGGTGGGATTTTAGGAGACTTTATATGGGTAAAATTTGAAAATTTTGGAGATGTGGGAGAATTGGGGTGTGTGAGGTTGGGATTTCAAATAGGAACCCTCTCTATCCTTATAATATCTAATGGTAATTCAACAAAATAAACTTTCTTACCTTTTAAAGCAAGCCTAGTAGAGTTTGGTACATGAACTTGCCTTATAATTTGTTGATGACTATCTTAATGCCTCCAAATGTCTTTCAACATTGTCAAGATTTCCAAAATAAATGTCCAAGTGCCTTGATTTTTGTCCCACTAGGTGTGTTAGACCTATTGTAGATATAGGTTGCACCCCAGTTAAGGAGAGAAGTGTTCAAGTCATATCCTTAAACATAGTCCAATATGGGAGTGACCTTAAACTATAGGCTATCTAGTTTATATTTCACACCTCTATTTTTAATGGGGATAGCTCCCATAATATGACAACATAGTGATATATAAGACCTAAATATTTCACAAAGAAAAGGGAGAAGGATGTAAAAACTAAAGCAAAAATCTAACCTAGGTGTTGATGCACCAATTGATGAATTATCCACTCTCAATTATTTCATTTAATAACTATTGATGAGTATAATGGAGACAAGGGTTGATCAGACTCTTCAACAATGTTTCAAGCATGAATATTTTGAATGAAGGTTGGAAAGAGACATGCAAATTGAAGGACAAAAAGAGATAGGTATGTATAAGATACTATAGACTCATAACACCTCAAGGGAAATCTTACTTGCTAACACTTCACACAACCTATAAGAAACTACCAAAATTAAAGTTAGGTAAATGAAGGAAATAAACATGATGAATATAAACATACATTATGTAGATCAAACTCCAATAAAGTACACTTAGCATTCAACCAAAATCTGAAATTATCTTTTATTGCTTCGAAAGAGTTTATAAAATTATTTTGGTAGAGATTTGCAACACCCAGATGAGGGATGGAAAATAAGAGCTCAATGCCTACATTTTTAGATAAAATGGAAGACAAGAGAGGGAAACCCAAGCATATAAGGGTCATCAATGAGTCCAAAGTGGCATAGGGTAGTTAAATAGGTTGGTCCCTCTCCTTGAGAATTGATACCCCATTAATAAGCCCATTTTTGGCATTGTGAAGGATGTAAATCATTTAATTTTCCTCATTCATGCTTTTACTATCCATAAAATAGATCCATATTCTTTCTTTTGGTAGGTAATGCAATGCATATGGGGTGTAAATAGGTCCACTTGAGGCATTAAGCAGCCTTTCAATCAATATGCATGCCAAATTGTTTGTGAAACTAACTCTAACCCATAATAATGATTCCAATTTTGGTTTAGGATAACCTAGATTATTTTTACAATGTATGGATATGGTCCATTAATGTACTCACACCACCCTTTGCTCACTAGATCCTTCCATTTGCATGATAAGTGGGTCTATGTGGTTTGATCTCCAATTTTATAATCATATCCACTATGTGAGTGGTCTAAAATTTGGAATTAGGCTCTAATTTCATCTGATGAGACATAAATATCCCTTAGATAACCTCTAATTCATTGATCTTGTGATCCTTAAAAAGTTTTTTTTACTACAACACATCTTAGCCTTGTATGACTAGGTCAGTTGGACTGCATCATAGACTAGTATTTTAGATGGAGATTATGAGAGGACTTCTAGTCAATTAAATAAGCTCTCTTATCATTATATTAATAGAATAAGTCTTTCACTTTTTCCTCCCATGATTTAAAAATTTTACTTAGGCTCTGCAATGAAAAATCTAATTGAAACCCCTCAAATTTGCTTATTTAGGAGACATTTATACATCTTATATACCATCCAAGACCATGAGTTGAAGACCCTCTGATTTGTCTATAGCTTCCAACTGATAAATTATTAAATTCTTAAAAAAAAATGCATTTTTCTTAAACCTCTCTAGATATGTCATTATTACAGTTTAAGGGAGGTTTTAGGGGGTTTGGGAGTTTTAGGCCTGGTTCATGGAGATCTAATCTTGGGTTTCTAAACTAAGTGCACCAATCCCAAGATAATAAGCCCTCTCACCTCCCATGAACATTTAGACCCTCCATGTGTAACCCTCATGCTATTTTAAGCACTTTAAGGTGCTTGTTATATAGATAGTTTTCTCCTTGAATGACTTCTACAGGTTGGTAAGTAGAAATATGCATTGTGATGGATTTTTTTAGGGCTTAGTCTAGCCCAAAGGTCTTTGGAACAATTTAATAATGTCCTCTAAGAGGATTAAAAACACTCCAACTCTTAAAATTATGTTATGTTCCACTCTTTTTATGGCACAACCATGGAGGAGGCTAAGTATTATTATGTATACACACTTCAAACATGAAATTTGGCTTGCACACTAGTTTATGAATCTTTTTTGCTTCATTTATAACTAGAGAAACACTTTAAATAAATTGGAGAGTAGAATTATTGACTATATAGTGCCAATTATCCTCTTTCTAGTGCATATAGGTAAGTGCTCCAACACCTATAACTCTCTATCAGATAGATTAGTTATGGAGGTCAGCATGGAAACCATAAAAAAACATAGTTAGGTTCTTTGAGAGTCCATGTCCCTTATCCAACCCATTTTTCACATGAATATCCTCTATATCCTAATATTCAAACTCAAACTAACTTTTCTAGGCCTCTTTCATATAACCCTAACCTTACATGTGCCAACCAAGAAGTCATGGTGGTGCCTAGGGGACCTCAAAAGATCTCAAAGGTAATTTCGTGGTTGAATTCTTTCATTTGAATGGGTTTTGAGGTGATATTTCATAATCGAGTCATTTATGGGCTTTGTCTATGGTTTGAGACATCCACCATATTAATGATGGTTTATATAGTATGAACATCCAAACCTAAAAAAAGGCCATGGATGTTTATTTCATTGACCCCCTCATCCCTCATGAATAAGCTGGATTCCCATGAAAAGGGTCCTTAGAGATATGGGCATCAGAAGGTGAGGTTAGGGTTATTTGTAGGTAGTTTTGAGTCCTCATTTTCTTAGCATTCTTGCATATATCCTATCCCATTTATTCCAATAAATCTATTATGTATGTTTAGTTCATATGGATACTTAAACCTCCCTAGGAGATTTGTCTCTAAGGGTGTTTATGGTAGAGTGGGTCAATATTTGAATATGCCCCTTGAATTACCTGTATGTAGGTCAACTATTTCAAGCTAGGTTTTATGTAATTTGGATCACTTTTTCCACCTAATCACACTTAAAACCCCTTTTTTATGTTTGAAACATGATCACACTCCTCACTTTGGTCATTGGGTCTAAAACATGTTGAAACATGTAGAGGTCCTAAGGTGCTACCAAGGTTTGTGTGTGAGTTTATTTACTTTCCTATGTCACTTCATATCTTGAGGATTTGACTATTGGCATAATAATTTAATCTCTATATAAGGTTTATAAACCTTCAATCATAAATATCCACTTATACCAAACTTCTTAGGGTTCCCAAATAGCGTGTAGACCTTGTACACCCTGGATGGGCCCTTAACTCACTATTTTTCTACACCAGACAAGCCTTGGTTTGAGGTAAAACAATGTGTATACCCACTATTTTACCCAGCCAAGTGAATATATTGACCTCTTAAATAAGTCATGAACACCATATATAATGAGTTTAGAGGAATTTTTATTCTTGTAAGGGTTCCATATCACTATTTTATCTTAAATTAGACCCAAATTATCTGTTGATAGTGTACTCAAGTCTATAAACTTTGGTTATGGCATGTAGCATTTCCTCTGATGGTGTTTGTGACCCTAAAAAGTATTTACCACATGATAATAATGACTATAATGTCTAATTTATGGTCTCCCAACACTACCTTCTTGCACATCCCATCTTTCATTTGACTTAGGTTTCATACTTTCATAGACTATGTGCTTTCATGACTATGATGACATCATTCTACCTCTTCAGTGGTAATGGTTAACAAGATTACACCCTCAAAAATGTGAATCTTGCTCTCTTTTTTATGAATTATTCTTCTCTAGTCTCATATGAGGTAGAAACACTACTATATGCTATAAATGTCAACTTTTACTTTCCTTTACCTCTAACTATCTACAATATTTATCACCAGGCATGTGTTATGAAGGAGATGGCGTATAGAGTTTTTGATACCTATGGAATTGGTGGATCACATCATGATTAAAACTTATTAAGATGCATATCCCATTATTCTCAAGTTAAATTTCATACCCTTAAATATCTACTTGGTCATCCTTGAAATCTTGTTATAGTAGCCTCAAGACTTGTTGTAGGTGCACATTTTGCACTCCTACGTTGTCATATGACCATATAGGTCTAGTTATTGATGATATCAATGGTTTTTATGGTTTTAGTGAAGTGTGGTGGTCAACTTGGGATGATAAATCCTTGGGGGGAATGGTGGGTGAATGGATAAAGTGACATTAGAGACACATGGAATGAAAAGGACATGGTAACAGGGTGGTAACACAACACAATGGTAGTGAAACTGCAATGAGACCATCTGAACATGGGGATGGCATGAAATGGACACTAAACTTATCCCAAGACCAACCCAAGTGGACCTTGAAGACACCCTAATGTAGACACAATCAAACATTTAAGTTTTGAGGTAGCAATAAGGTGTATATGGTCTCAAAATGGAACCTCAGATTCTTAGAAATACCTTAACCTCCAAAAAAACCCTTAAACACTTCTAAATAGAGACCGAGTGGACATGTGGATATATAAGGTGGTTTAAAAAAATTTGAGGGTACCATAATGTTTTTGAATGTTACAATAAAGATCATGAAGTTGATCTACTCTAACTTCAAAACTTCCTTCACATCCTTTAGGTTATATTAGATTCTTGTATATGTGCTTGAGCCACGTATACATAGTCTACCATGTAGGGTTCTTCAAATACACATAAATTGATCTCCTTGATATATTATAAGATTAAAATGGGTTATTGGGCCTTTAATTTGAGCAAGAAGGATTTAGGAGCCTTGAAACACCCTTATTAACTCTTTAACCCTACTTGTAGCCTTTGATGGAGGCACTAAAACTCTGTTCTTTACATAATTGGTCTGTCACTCATACATAGAAACTAATAAAGGATATTTTCATGCTACCCAAGCTCACACATGTGGATATAATGTTTAAATCACCATGGGAGGACTCTACATGACTTGAGAGAATAGGATATATGATCAGTTTTAGCAAATGAGGCAAATTCTTTTGAAAACTATTGACTCCAAATGTGCCTATGCAAATGAGGGGGTATAAAATATCCCTAACTTCTTAATGTATGTTCATAAATTACATGTATTTAACCTCCAAATAAATACCATGGGTGTTATCTCCCTAGGTCTATTTTCCATGGGCAAGAGCTTGGACCCCACTCACCTTCTACTATACAGAATAAGTATGAACCTGAGGGGTCCTCTGAGCATGCTAATGAGATTGAAGCAGATGAGAAATAGTTTTGAGATCCTAAGTCACTAAAACACACTACTTCTTTCACCATTTTATATCTCTAAACTCCTTTTACAATAACATGCCTTTGACTGAGTTGGTCTATACAGTATGGATCTGTACTATTAAAAAAACACTTGCAAACTACCATTTTTCCTACAAATATTATTTATTCATACCTAATTGTATTTATCATGTGTTTTTGAGGTAAAATAGGGGGGAAAAAAAGTCTTACTTAGTGGTACAAACTGAAAGAAGCTAAAAGGTCACAATTTGGCACATATGGGCCCATTTTGGAGGAAAATAGCATTAACTAAGGTGTTATTAGGCCTACATGAGGTATGAAACTATTTCATGATGAATATATGAGACTAATAACATATTTTTGAGGCATATATAGTGATTTAATTTTCAATCAAGGGCAAATATCAACTTAGTATGACCAAAACTATTTACCATGCTCGAGTATATAGCTTTAAAAATGGGCACATCAATTAGATCACCATGTTAATGTATATGGAATAGCTCAATGTTTAATGAAACATTAATTAAACCTTATAACATTCCCTATGATGTTTATTTAAGGATTAATAATGAACATACCTCTTATTATTAAGCGAGACTAATGTGTTGTTAAGCCTTTACCAACTTGCCCCCTCTATTTGCCTTCATTATTGCATCTTTCTCATGTTGATGACACTTAAAGGTAGATAAGGAACAACTAAGAAATTTTGGACACCATGAAACTACATTACATAGGCTTTAAAAGAGTCAAAAATACCTATAGATTCTAATTACGCAAGTTTGAAACATGACCAAATAGTGGACTGACTAGACACCCCTTTCAACTCATGACATGACTAATAACCATAGTGTCAATGATTCACCATGACTCCAAGCTATAAGGTTGGCCACTTTATAGGTTTAAGACTATAAATTAAACAATATATGGTTTTTAATGTTTTGTGTTAACATTTTATAGTTATCAATTCTCTAAATTTCTCATCTTACCCCTTAATAGGCCACTTTACTTCAACTGGGTATAGAAGCATGTGTTCTTGGTTTTAAGATCTATAAGCATAAAAAAGGTATATTAACATTTCCATCACTTTTTCACTAACTATTATGCTTGAATAAGGTCATATCATCACTATATAATCATTTAAAAATATTTTTCCTTTTATCAAAACTCTTCTCAAACTTACTAAACATGTACCTTCACTTGACATACCAGGCTTATGGTGCCAAGTTGAATGTGTATGTAGGGTTGGGGTGAATCTTATTTTCACCAATATCCTTGGTTATTTTCTCATGTTTCCATTTTATCTTCAATTTACCTCATTTAATTTTATAAGCTCCAACTATAATGTGTGTGATGCATCTCTTCTTCAAGTTTAGGGCCAGTTGTAGCTTGCATTATTCAGGTAGTCCTATTTGTCATGATTATAGTTGGACTACATTTTGATTTTCAAGGTCTCAATGCAATTAATGAGAAAATTAAGGATGTTATTCAAAATATTAGGAACCTATTTAACTTATTTTTAACTTTTTTATCTATCTTAAAACATCATGCTTTCACAAACATATAACTCCTTATACCTTTCTAGGCCTGGCTATAGGTAGTTATCTGGTGAGTTTTAAGTTTTGAAATTGTTCTCTACAAATTACATACTTAAAATATTGTCAGTGGCCAAAATTAAATATAAATTCCATCTCACTATATTAAAAATTCCATTTTACCTTTTATAGTATTTCCAAACCTCTTCCTTCTTACCCCCATATGTAGATTTGCGTATGAGTAAAAAGGCCAATAGACCTAGTCAACTTAACTCTCTTTTGGATCTCAATTAACTTAGGTATTGCATTGGTATATTAATTATCCTATACCTAAATTTATTCATGTTTCCATACCAATATTATTGGTATGAGAAAATTCCTTTTGTCCAAAATGAGGACCTACAGGTTTGTCACCTATAGTTTTACATTTTGGCTTGCATAGACTACTAAGAACCACTTCCTAAGTCTTGAATCTTGGATATGGTATTTAATATATTCCAAATACCATGTTATATTAATAAATGGTCCTTTATAACTCTTGCTAACAACATAAAATTATCAAATATCCCCATTCACATGTATAGGTTTGTATGAGGTCAATTCATATACAAGTTTTATAGATAGAAGTTAGAACTCCTAAATTCATTCATGTTTTTGAAGATGTATTGGATTATATAAAGGTTAAATTAATTTTTATGAATCCATGTTATATATCTCCATTACCAAAACATTTAAAATATGAACCTATAATCATGAATACTCACCTACAAGTTTGCATACCTATGGTGAAATAAGTTTGTCTAAGTCCTTGTAGAGAGTGCATTTGAGTTTCATATTTATTACCTTGAGATTATAAATTTTTATATTCCATTTCCATATTATTTCATTAGTTTCTAATTTATATTTGATCCAAATTAAGCTTATGTCTTATATGAAACTATTTGTGCACAATTTCATGTTTCCACATAATGAGAACATGACACCACTTTCAGAGAAAAACCATTTTATAAAATAAAATATGAATACTATAATATTTATGGATCATCCATGATAAATTAAGTAATTATAAACCTATGAAAGTGGCAACCTTTCAAAATAACCCAAAATCACTTGCATTGGGGTGATATGCTTCATACACTTGAGTTACTTTTCTCCTTGATGAAGACACCTCATAAAGTTGATTTTCTTGATGAAACCAACATTGGAAGGAGTCATTTTATCTTTTAAAAAAATGCACATAAATCATTCTCCTCCAACAAACTCCACAGTGAATAAACAAGATAAAAATAGACCTTATTTGAATCGATAAGGCATAATGACCTCCTTGCAATCTTAATGATTGTTCATAAAGGAGGGAAAATGAATCTATAAACTAATTCCAATAATTTAATATTAATAGGACCCCTAACATTGACCAAAGTTTTAGATTCCAACTTTCTCTCTCTTAGTCACACCCTGCATTTGAATTTTTCATTTCTAAGTTTGTGAAGGCAATGATGGAGAGTAGGAAGAGTTTTTTACACTTTTAGGACCTGAAACTTGATCTAAATATTGAATCTAACCTTTAGAATCTGAAAGGACTTTGAATCCATTTTCATCTAAAAGTAAGTTCTTGAAGATCATACAAGTGCATTAAACTACCCCTTTAGAGTGATTTATGAATCAATTGACTTTTTATAACTTCTTTGACATGTTTGGTAGCTATATAACTCCCTCAAGAAAAATTTAAAATGTTATTGTATGGATTATTCATTTTGGAAGCTCTGTCATACATTGGAATTAGTTAAAAACACCCATTTTCTTCATAAAACTTTACCTTAAAGTTTAAAAATAAAAATTAAACTTTACAAACACATTTTAAATGTTTATTAAAAGTGATGAGGGGTAAATATTACTTTTAGAGACACATAACAACAAATTACACTTCTTGGACTCAATCCTTTCTCACCATGACATGACTAGACCATTACAAGATTAAGAAAGAACATTACCTTAATTTCTCCAAATTTACCCTAAATAATGATAATAAGGTTTTGGAAAGATATTAAAGACCACATAAGGCATGAAAAATCTTTGAACTAGGTTATACAAACATGACAATCAAATTTTTACCTATATGTGTTGACTGTTTGACCTTGGGGGTCAAAATTGTTCAATGGGCTCATTTTCTATTTGTGTTAATGTTTTTCAATGCTCCAATGGTAATTTATTTAAGGTATAACAATGAAAATATGATATAAATACATATTCAATTTTTTTAATTTTGATTATGAACCTTTTGGCAAAGTATAAAACTAGTGAAGAGCCCTTTGGTTTAAGCTATAATAAAAAAACCTTTAATATCAAACTTTTGTTTTGGGTCCAATGTTAAAAATAGTGTTTATATTATTATAAATTAATAGTAGGATCCACTTGACCATCAAATGAAGATAAATTAGGCATAAATAATTTATAAGTATAAGGATACTCAAACACATCCTTTATAATAGGTCGCTTTGTTAATGTATTCTCCTCAAGAATAGATTCATGAGAATAAACTTAAAATTTTAGAGTTTTAACTTGTTGCTATAAATATCCAATAGTAGTCATAATATATAACATCATAATAATAATTTGAGGCTTTTTATATTCATTTTAAACTACCATTCATATAGAACATAGGAATTCAACTTCTTTGACATTTTCATCATGAGAGATAGTGGAGGAACATTCAAATTCTTTGACATTTTCAACATTGGAAAGGGAAGAATCACACTCACTTATTGGATAACTAAAGAGGGTATGGATGTAATAGTTTTATTTTCAACATTAGGAATGGTATCATTTTGGATATTTGTTGGATCTTGAGTATCATAAAAGACATGGATAATATAGGTGTCACAACCAAGGGGCATTTCATCACATTCATAACCAACAGTGGAAACATCATGATCACTATTTTTCTCAGTTATATTTTCATTTGAATCATTATTTATTTCATTGTCTTAGTTGTAAATAAAAGTAGATTTATCCAATTTTTTGTTTTCTTTTAGCTCTTCATATGCAATACATTGATCATCAAGTGTATTAAATAAATGGTCATAATTTAGCTTACGTGCATAACCTTCATTTAATAACTCCATAAAGGTTAAATATTAATTTAAGATGACAACAAAGCATACAAATAGGAGGGCCAAAATAATAATGTAACTAATCATTAATAATCTATTTCTATATAAGTGAGAGAGAAATTAGATCTGAAAATAAAATAGAAAAATTTAAGATGAACTTTCAAAGAAGGTGAAAACCCCAATGTACAAACTAGGGTTTTGGTTCAACAAATATAGGATGGGTTTACCAAATGTTTTGGATTCATAAGAGAAACATCAAGCAATAAACTGATTTGAATTATAATAAAGGATTTTTTAGATTTTAACAATGTAATATAGTATTTTGATAATATATCTCATTTAAGCATGTGTAATAAATATAAAAATTACTAATAAACTAAGGGATAAAGAGAGTTCATCTTGTTGGTTATTTTACTTTAGACTATGGCAATGATCAGGACTCATAATAAGGATGTATTAAAGATCTAGATCTTATTTGTTCTATATTTTGATTATTTTTTACCTTTAAATAGTTGTGTCGATCATGAATAATAATGTATATGTATATGTTTATATCTGATGCAAGTGTCCAATAGGATATATACATAAGAATTAATTCAAACTTGGACTAGGCCTACACTACCCCCTATGTAATTATTATATGCCTCAAATTATGTTTGCATTAATGCCATATCTAGATAATAACCAACCTTATTTCCTTTACATTATACCTATTGTAGCATCAATTTTCACCCTTGGAGAGGGTTCTTCAGGCTCTCTCTAATTGAACTACACTATTGGGATAACCCTAGGTTGTGGGTATCCTATAGTGGGGTTGAACTTCTAGATAAGGCTAGCTTCCTCTTGATGGATCACCTATACTTATGTTTGAAATGAAAAAAGGGTTAGAAGGTGGGAAGGTGTCATAATAAATATAACAAGGTGATACACCAAATATAAATGAGAACTCACACATTCATGAAATATACAATGAAGAAGTATAAGACAATACTAGCTCACTCAATCTCAAAATCTAGCTAGTTACATAAGTGTTTAATAAGCTAGGTTTAGGAAGTAATGAATGAAGGCAAATGGGAGTTATAAAACTTAATGAGATATTGCAACAATGATATAAATAACACTAACTTAGACCTATAAATAACTTGAAGACACCTAGAAATGAGCAAAAAATAAGGACAATGGGCATGGAAGTTTCTCTTTCACAATGCCATCATGCATAAGATTTGATACGCATAATTCAGAGGGGAGGGATAGGTAATTAAAGTCTTTATTTATTTAAGAGGTCTTTTTTACAATTTTTATAGGGTCTAGCCTTATCAAATGAGAGTCTCTACTCTTCCAAAATTGAGAGAGAATTTATTATCAAAACTTAGAGAGATTTTTTTTTTTAAATGAGAGAGAGAGAGAGAGAGAGAGAGAGAGAGTTAAAATGTGTCTAAAAATGAAATATATATAGAAAGGGTAAGGAGACAGTGAGCACACCATCCTAGATAATTAAATGAGCTACCACCATATTTCAATGAATGCTTCACTATCTTTGATCAAATCAACACCAATTATGTATTAATAAGTTATCTTTCATTTGTCCCAATAGCCTCTGAATCTTCTCATTGGTCGAACAACACACTAGAGGACAAGAATTTTCCAAAGATGATGAGTCATGATCTTTCTATGAAGGAAAACCTTGTAGTCCCTAAAAAATTTAATCAATGCTCTAACTACTTTCTCCAATCCCCAAATCCCTTTGCTTTAATGTTATACGCCATCTCCACTTGATTTCATTATGAGGACAAAGTCATTATATCCATGAACTTGATAGAGCCATGCCTAAGGTTACTTAAGTAGTTGAAAGTACATGTTTTTCAAATCTATGACCAAGTTGAAGGACAAAAACACTTTTTTATGATCACACATCTACCCTTGCTTTAAATCTTAAGCATAGGTTTTTTTTATGGATTAAAAACTAATCGAATTATTGGTTTTCCTATATTAAAAATGTCAATGAATAGCTTAAAAACTACATAGCTTCTTTCCTAAACCATAATAGGTTTAAACAGACCTATTCTACCTCTAAAACTTGTGGAATCCAAGTACTTATTGTACATGACGTTGAAAACATAATAAAACTGAGTCTATATGCTCTAGATCCTCCAACATAGGTCTCAACTGAGATTCAATAGCATCCTTTGAAGTATTTGACCTAATTCGACCTTAGGTCACATTTTCTCTCCATTGAAGTTTCTTAACTTTTGAATTCTAATATTGATCATCAATAAAATTGCTTGCACACCATTATATCTACTTTCTCAACTTACACGTGCATCATTGATTCTCTTCTTTATGAATCGATGTGAGCCATAGATCTTCTACTAGTTTAACATAGTTAAGACACTTGTCACCCATACATTTATCTTCAAGATTCACTAACCTTTTAACCCATCACTTATTGTTAGATCTACTTTATATGATCGATAATGTAATATAATTTATATGATGGATCATGTATCATCATTTTTCTTGGTAGTTGCCATAGTCATGACACTTGAAAACTTCTCACTTGTATTTATGATTCACTATCCTTTTGAATTTATTCTCACCATTGATCTTGAACACATGATTAAATGTGCTCCATCTGATCTTTAGGACCCACAATACTATCCTCACCCACTCATAATTGATTTTAGGTATATGATCAAACATCAACCATTAATTTTTGGGACCTATTGATACTGTCAAGTTAATAATCACAATTGATATTAGTTTTATTATTTAATGCTAACCATTGATCTTGAAACATTTGAATTCAAATGGATATTTTATGAGGCCCAATTTTGATGTCTGCACACATGTTTCATTCTACTTATTTAACTTTGAGGACTTAGATCTTGAGATAGACAACTCATCAAGACATGAAATTTTTAGAGAATGCTCAAGGCATGAAAAAAACCATGTCTATGCAAATATTTGACCCTAGTTGTCTTTTCAAGTGCATCTTGTCAAATGTGTAACCAAATTGATTTATTCATCTCTACATGATGTGATTGTGACAGTTTGGTTCTTTTAGACTTATGCAATAAATTGTTGTCTCTTTATAAGTCTCTAATGAAATTATATGAATTTGTGCAACCTATTTCATGCCTCTTGAATTCTTGAAACACCATGGGAACCTAATAGTATTTTTAACTTTGTAATCCTAGACCTATTTCTAAGCTTTTGGTCCACTCATTCCATCCATAACTTTACTCACTTAATCAAACCATTCCAAGACCTCTATAAATTGATCCATCTAGGAAAACTTCCATATTTAGGCTAAAATTGGCCAACATTTCTAGTGACAACCTGGGGTTACATGCCTTCTATGCCAAGACTAGTGGCCTTAAACTAATCCATTGGGTACATGGAGTTATAATCTCTTCTCTAAATTGATGTGAGACTGACTCAAGGCTAACCCTTTCTAAAACTTCCTCTTGAACCAACAAGGATAAAAGAGAAACAAAATAATAATAAATGTTCCCAAGGAACTTATTAAAAGGGAAACACACAACTGAAAGGAAATGTGTATAAGGCACTTAGAGGAAAGAATGAAAAACTACTCTAATATGTTACAATATCATATAAAAATTTCAAACTCTTCTAATAACAAAGATTCAAATGAATTCCATTGACTAGGATGGGTAATACCTCTCCATATGGTTAGGCAAGTTTAAAAGTATTATGTTTTTTGCATCCATGAATCAAATAAGGACCACTCTAAAAGTTGTCAAACTTGATATGGTTACCTGGCTTGGCCTTATTTGAGTCCTATTTCAGGACTAGGTCCCCTTCCTTGAAGTCCCTTACTATGGATCTCTTGTCAAAGGCCTTTTTTACCTGACCTTGGTGTGACTCTAATGTCTTCATTACAAGGTCCCTAGTTTCTTCAAGCTCCATGACATCTATTATCCTCACATTTATAAGCTCACTTTCCATCAACTCAAGCTGATGGGATAACTCCAATATAGGTAGCTCAAAAGAAATGGGCAATTTGTCTTCCCTTCCATATATAAGGACATATGGAGAATTGTAAATGGTAGCTTTGGGAATCACTCTGTTAGCCCATAGGGTTGTCCTTAGTTTTGTATGCCATATTCTCTAATTTTCCTCCATATTTCTATTGATAATCCTTAGTAGGTTCTTTTTTATGGACTCTGCAAGTCCATTGCCTTAGGGGTAGTAATTGAAGGATGTGTTAAGGTAGATTCCCAACTTGAATTCCCATTCACTTATCTTCATACTAATAAATTCTAATGTATTATCTAAAATTATAATAGCTGGGACACCAAACCTGGTTACTATGCTATCATATAAGTCGAGTGCTACTTTATCATTGGCTTCTTTCAAGGAAATTGTTTCCACCCACCTATTGAAGTAGTCAATTATAATGATCACCCATTTATGTCGTCCACTAGATGGTGGATTGATCATTCCCATGCATTTGAACCCCCATTACATGAAGGGTTACTCCATCTAAATTGGGTTGAGTGGAAGAACTGATAATCTTTATTTATTTATAAATAGAGCATACTTCTAACATTTCCTGACCCATGCATATGCATCCTTGAAAAGGTTGGGCTAGTAATAACCAAACCTAATTATTTTTGTTGTTTTAGTTCTTAGATCAAAATGACCTTGGACATGTCCATCATGAAACTGCTCCAAGAGCTTTGTCACTTGATTATCATCAATGCACCTAAGAAGTAACCCATTAAGATCTTTTCTAAAAATAACACCATAAACTAATGCATAAGGTATGTAATGAAGCCTAAAATGCATTATTTTTTCCCTATATAAACCTTGAGGGAATTATCCTATCATCAAGAAATGTGTCATATCTTAAAGCTAACTATTATGAGGTAGAGATACGTCTATTTTTGAGTTGTCTTGTGTTACCAAAATCATTTATTTATCTTCTTGAAAGTCATCTACCATGTGCTCACATATGTCTTTGCCTCTTATAAACTTGGTGACTTTGATCTCCACATCATATTCCATGACCTTGGTAATCCAACCTACTCTTTTATCATTCAAATCTTTGTTGAGGAGGAAGTACCTAAATCTAGGATGAGACACCATAAGATAAACCTTTCTATTGGAAAACATTTGCCTAAATGTTTTGAGGATTCTCAAAGCTATAAGAACTAGATTTTATATAAAAGTGTACCTCATCCCATATCCCTCTAGTCCTTAACTAAAAAAGGTAATTGGTTTCTCAAGTCCTTCACCATTATTTTACCTCAGCATAGTCGATATGTTGTCAACATTGGCAAAGGTGTACAATATGAATCCTTTGAGAAATCAAGATTCATGAGTGAGGGTGCTTGGGAAATGGCTTGCTTGATGGATTCAAATTATTCCTTACCTTCATTTTACCAAGTAAACACTTGGATCTTCTTTAGCATCATAGTGATGGGTTTGACTAGGTTTGGAAAACTAGGTATAAACCTTCTCATAAGGTTTATTTTCCCAAGGAATCTCTATATTCCTTTCTTGTGCTTTGGTAAAGATAAGGCTATGATACCACTTATTTTATAAAGGTCAATGGATAACCCATCCTTTGAAATAATGTGACCCAAAATTTTGCCTTCATGAATAGTAAACACATATTTCTTGGGATTTAAAGATATCCCAAACTCTTTGCATCTTTTAAAGATCAACCTTAGATGACCTAAGTGTTTATTGGCTTTCTTGGAGAAAAGTGTGATGTCATACAAGTAGACTAGTACCATTTGATTTAATAACCCTTAGAAATACATGTCAAAGGTTGTTTGGAAAGTGTCCCTAGCATTTAACAATCCAAAAGGCATCTTTTGGTAAGCATATGTGCCCCACTTTATGGTGAAGGTAGTCTTATATTAATCTTATTCTCTTACCAACACCTGTTGTATCTTGAATATCCATCCAAAATGGATAATCATTATAAACCAAAAAATATCTAAAGAAGTTTCTCCATAGATGGAAAAGGATAGTGATCTTTCAAAGATACCCTATTCAGATCCTTGAAGTCAAAACATAATCTAGTTTCCCCATTCTTCTTCTTTACATGTACCAAATTGGCTACCCATAAGGAGTGCTTAGTGGGAAGTATGATCTTAGATTCAATTAATTTGGTCAATTCTTTCCTCATAAGCTCTTATATTTTGAGGTTTATAGGCCTCTTCTTCTACCTGATAGGCTTGGAATTAGCCTCTAGTTATATAGTGTGCTAGACCAGCTTGGGATCAAAGCCTCTTAGGTCAGTATATTCCTAAGAAAATATGTTTGCATATTCTTTACAAAGTTATATGAAATAATGCCTTTCAACTTTATTCCTTATGTTTCCAAGATTTAGGAGCTTGTATTTAAATATAAGGACTCTTTCATAGTTTTCTTCATTGGTTGACATCACTACCTTATCTTTTCTCATATGGTCTCCATCATGGAAAAGACCTTCAAGGGTGACAAGCCATTTAGGAATCTTGCAAGATCTCAATAGAATAATTTTCTCTTCTTACTGATGTTGAAAATTTTCCTAGTTTATGGAGGAGAACTCTACTTCTTGCTACAAGAAATAGGCAATTTACTAGTCATTATCAAAGACCTACTAATGAGCTTCATTATTTGGCACTAATGGTCTCACCACCACTTTGACATGTGGTTACACCTTGTCATTTTTTAACTCATTTGGGATAGTAAGTTGATCTCCCATAGCTTCTAATTTATCAAGATGTTGGTTTTGGTTCCATGGAACTACTTGGATGTTGAAGGCCTCAAAGTCTTCAATTAGGTCCCACACCCTATGTTTGTAGGACTTCATCAAGGTATTCTTGGTGATATTTTAGCCTCTAAATTGGTGCATTATTATCTCACTATCCCCATAAACTTGTAATTTTTTGATCCCTCTCTTACTATCCCATTGAAGTCCATGGATAAGACCCTTGTATTTTGTTGTATTGTAAGAGAAGCTAAATTAGAACCTATGAAAAGATAAATACTTATCATTTGAGGGGGACACTAGCATTTCACCTACAATCACTCCATTTTTTATCATTGAACCATCAAAGAAAAATTTTCATAAGCCACTAGGATCATCTTAAGGTTTAATGAGGGATGAAATGGACTGATTCTCTTTATGTAAGTAGTAGACACCCATGTCCCTCTCTTCAACTCCTTCCAAGGGGTAAACCAACTGATTGTCATCCCATAGTACATCCAATAACATGTTTGATATCTCCTTAGGATGAGTGCTTAGTTATTTACCAATTATGAATTCATCCTCATCAAGGATGGTGCAATTGAGGTTTATGTTATCTAGACCATAAGGTTTTATGTGGAATTATGCAATGGGCTCAGCTTTGATAGATACCTTGGTTTCATATCTTATTCTGAATGCCATGTATGACCAATCTACTACAAGATAACCTCTAATATTTTTAGTTATAGGAAAAAATAAGGAGTTACATCTAGGATCAATTCATCTTAAACTATTGAGACACTAATAAAAGCATGCAGGTCAAGTTGAGGTCTCTGCAATTATTAGATGGCTTGGTGGAAGAACCACCAAATTGTAACACTCTTTTAGATTAGGGCTCATATTTTAGACCAAGTTGGTCTGCTATAGACTTTGGAATTACTAAAGTGTTATATCCACTATCTACCAAGCAATTGTGCACTAAATAAGTACTAATGATCACTAAAATATAGAATGGGAGATGTTTGACCACCTTACCTAGTTGCCCTTCACTGGGTCATTTAGTTGCATTGGTGAGAACTATATTCTCCTTGACTAGTGGTTTCTTAAAAACATTGATCTTTGATAATCCTTATTAGAGGATGTCTACCTAACTAGGAATAAAGAGCATATCCCACATTGGCACACTCACATTAGACCTTTTCATTTGTTCCATAATGTTGATGGGTGAACCACCAACCTTTGGTTGTGCTTTAGAAGCCACAATTGTACTTTAAATTTATGAGTTTTGGGGAATAAAGGCATTCCCTTGAGTTTGATTCCTTGGAGCTATTGGAAATATTAGATCTATATCAATTTCATTTGGATTTGACAATAGTGGAGTAGTGGTAGGAGGATCCTTGGTTGTTGCCTAACTACTATCTATGTTTCTTCTTTTAAACCTTGTATTTGTTGCTACTGAGATGTATGCCTAGATAGAACTAGCCTACTAATTGAGTGCATAACATTATTTTTGCTCATAATTCACCATTGTATCACCCAACTAGTTTGGTCCTTGATTAGAGATTTAACCTCATTTAGGCTCTTCTATTTTTGTCAACATGGGTACCTTTGTATTCTGAGCCATAAGAGCTTGATTGCACCCATAATTAGCAACCTACTACCATTGATCATTGAAATATTGGTTGAATTTAGTGTTTGGGATAATGGATTACCTAAAATATTGATTTTAAGGTATGTTACCATTAGCTTCTTAAGAAACATTATTTTAAACAAGGACTAAAGTGTTGGAAGTTCTTGAACCATTTGGACTATAGTTGTTTTCCCTAACATAGTTAGGTTACCCTTGTCCTTGACTTGAACCTTTGCCTTAGCCTTGGGAGTTTCCTTTATAGGTTGGTCTATTTGCCTGAGAAGATTGATAATGAGGTTGATATTAGGCTTGGTAAGGCCTATTGAAAGCTTGTTACCTCTTAACATTCACTAGTTAATTTCCCAAAGATTGGAACATGCTCTTAATCTCTTGAAAGTTCTTTTGTTCTTGGGAGTCTCTAGATTGACTGGTGGAATCCTTTTCTTGCTTAGGTGAGGGTATGTTAGTAATTGTAGGCAAAAGATAAATTCCAACAAGGGGAGGAATATAAATAGGAGATGGTTGAATCTCAGGGAATAAAGGCATTGGTGGTATAAGAGTCAACTTACCAACTTGGACTAAATAATTTTCTACTTTGATTGCCACCTCATATGCATTTTGAAATGTGTTTCTTCTCATAAACTAGATCATTACTATAATGCCACTATTTAGGGCCTTCAAATAGTAAAGAAAGGCAAAGTTATGGGTAGGCCTAATAGAGACTGGGATCGTATCCCAAGTCTTTTAAAACCTTGTGTTGAAGTCTTGAATGACTTCATGAGGGGCTATTTCAATTATGGTCAACTACTCTGCAAGTGAAAAATGGTCACTTTTGTCTTCAAATCTTTTACACAATGCCTCTCTTAATTCATCCCATGATGTAATAGAGTTAGCATCAAGAATTCTCTACTAGTATAAGGCTTTACCTTTGAAAGAGATTGTTAATAACCTAATTTCTACATTTTCCTCATTGACATTATGAATATTTCAAAAATTATCTACGTCCATGATGTGCTCAGAATGGGTTGTAGATTAGTCCCCTATAAAATAAGGGACACTTTTGAGAGCTGATACTAAAATAGGATCATATTGAGGGAGGTCCAAAGGACTTTGGCCATTAAAATCCATAAAGGGAAAATCTCTATGGGTTGTCATGGCTATGAAAGGGTTTAACAAATATCTTCTTATAGGGGTAGGCCTTATAATTGACTTAAGAACAAAGTTACCTTTATATGGGTGTGTATTAGTAAATATTAATCTATTTTTTGAGTAAAGTTAATTCAATGAATTCAAAGGGAATACCTCTAGAATCTGACCTTATAGTCACCTTTTTCATGAGATGTAGTCACTACTCTACTAACAAAATGTTAAATCTTATTTAGTCACCAAATGTTGTTTCTAAGAAGCTATAACTACTATAAATTGATCAAACCAACATCAACTTTGACCAATATTATTTTAAATGAAGTCCCACTACGCATGCCTAAAACTATTGTATCATCAATTTTTACCCTTGGAGAGGATTCTTTAGGCTCTCTCCAATTGACCTACACTATTGGGATAACCCCAAGCTATGGGTATCCTATGGTGGGGTTGAACCTTTAGATAGGGATAGATTCCTCTTTATGGATCACCTATACTAATGTTTACACTAAGAAAAGGGTTAGAAGGGGGAAAGGGATCCTAAGAAAGTTAACAAAGTGATGCACCAAATATAAATGAGAACTCACATAAGAATGAAATATACACTGAAGAAGCATAAGATGGTACTATCTCACACAATCTAAAATATATCTAGTTGCATAATCATTTTATAAGCTAGGTTCAAGAAGCAATGAATGAAGGCAAAGAGGAGTTCTAAGACTCACTAAGAGATTGCATCAATGATAGAAAGAACACTAACTTAAACCTACAAATAACTTGAAGACACCTAAAAATGAGCAAGAAAGAAGGGAAATGGGCATGGAATATTCTCCTTCATAATGTCCTCATGCACAATCTTGTCTACACATAGTTTAGAGGGGATGGATAGGTAAATAAAGTCTTTATTTCTTCAAAAGGTCTTTTTTACAAGTTTTTATAGGGTCTAGCCTTATCAAATGAGAGTCTCTACTCTTCCATAATTGAGAGAGAATTTTTTATCAAAATTTAGAGAGATTTTCTTAAAAATTGAGAGAGAGAGAGAAAGAGAGAGAGAGAATTACAATGTGTTCAAAAATGAAAGATATAGAGAAAAGGTAAGGAGAGAGTGAGCATGCCATCCTAAATCATTAAATGAGATTCCACCATCTTTCATTGAATGCTCCACTATATTTGATCAAATAAGCACTAGTTCTCTATTGACAATCTATCTTTCATTTGTACCAATAGCCTTCGAATCTTCTCATTGATTGAGTAACACACTAGAGAACAAGAATTTGCCAAAGGTGACGAGTCATGATCTTTCTATGAAGAAAACCCTATAGTCCCTAAAAATTTAATCAATGCTCCAACTTCTTTCTCTGATCCCCAAATCCCTTTGCTTTTATCTTCTACTCCATCTCCACTTACTTTCATTATGAAGACAAAGTAATTATATCCATGGACTTGAAAGAGCCATGCCTAAGTCTACTTAAGTAACTACGAGTACATGTTTATTGAGGCTATGACCATGTAAAAGGATTAAAAAAACTTTTCCATAATCATATGTCTACCCCTACTTCAAATCCTGAGTATATGTCTTTGTTATAGATCAAAAACCAATCCAACTATTAGTTTTCATATAGTCAAAATGTCAATGAATAGCTTATAGACTACATAGCTTATTTATTGAACCATATTAGGTCTAAACAGACCTATTCTACCTCTAAAACTTATGGAAGCTAAGGATTTATTGTACACAACATTAAAAACACAAGAAAAACAAGTTTATATTCCCTAGATCCTCCAACATAGGTCTAAACTAAGATTCAATGGTGTCCTTTGAAGTATTTTCCTTAGTTTGACCTTAGGTCTCATTTACTATCAATTGAAGTATGTTAGCTTTTAAATTCTAATATTGACTATCAATTAGCTTGCTTATTCACCATTGGATATAATTTTTTAGATTACACATGCATCATTGATTCTCTTATATAAAAGTGGATGTTGTTAAGGTGTGGAGCCTAAAAGCTTCACCAAGGAGCGCATTACCATAGTTGCAGGTTTACACAGTCACCGGCGTCGGTCAGGAGCAACTGACGTCGGTCAGGAGTAGTTGAAGAGATGTCAGTGTCGGCAGGGATCGGCCGATGTCGGTCAGGTGCAAGCAGCAGGAACCGGCATCGATTACTTATGCGTCCAAAAAGCTATTTTCGAGGATAGAACCGAGTGTTTGCATGATGAGATTAAGTTGTAGTCTTAAGTCCGTGTCTCTATTATTAGCAAGACTATTTTTAGAGCCCTTGTTCAAGAGGCTTAACTGTTGGTTGTAAGTTCATGCTCAAGTTTCCTAATTCTATATGTAGGAAAGATCTTCTTAGCTTATTGTAGTAGTAGTTCTTGTATGTGAATGTTGAAGAACAGTACAGAATTGTATAGGTGAATCAATCCAGGTTGTTGGAGTTGATTGTACTTGAGAGAGAGAGCTCTTGAGGGAAAGAGATCTAGAGAGAGATCTTGTACATCTAAGAGAGGTGTGGAAGAAAGAATTTTCTTCAATTGTATTCCTTCTGTAAAGAGTTTAATACAAGTTTTCAGGGTGGTTTCTTGTATCTCTTGTTCTTTGATATTTATCATTCTAGTTACTTATCTATCTGATTTAATTTCACAGTTTATTGCTTTCATAAGTGTAATCAAATTGTTGGTTGATCCCCAACAAGTGGTATCAGAGCTTGGTTGCAGGTTTAGAGCTTGATATCCATAAGTGGTATCAGAGCTCAGGTTCACTAACAGGTGGTTCAGATCTGTGTAGTGTGTATTGATTACAAGTTACTCACAGGGGGTTTTGTAGGGATTTTTGTTTGAGTGGGAGAAGCAATGGCAGAAGAAAGTAAACTAAGAATGGAGAAGTTTAATGGAAAAAATTATCAACATTGGAGAATGCAGATAGAGGACTATCTGTATCAGAAAGATCTATACTTACCGTTAGGTGGGATTACAAAGAAGCCCACAGACATGGATGATGAAGAATGGGAATTTCTTGATAGAAAGGCTCTGGGGTCTATAAGACTGAGTCTAGCATCTACTATGATATCTAATTTATCACAGGCAAAGTCTACGGTAGATTTGATGACTACTTTAGCAAATTTGTATGAAAAACCCTCAGCTTCTAATAAGGTATATCTTATGAAGCAGTTATTTAATTTGTGTATGCAGGAAGGTGGATCTGTATCTAATCACCTGAATGATTTTCATGGTATTGTAAATCAATTAAGTTCAATCAATATTGTGTTTGATGATGAAATTAAAGCTCTTTTAATATTATGTTATTTGCCTGAAAGCTGGCATAGCTTGGTAATGGCAGTTTCTTATAGCATCTGCCTCAAATATTTTGAAAGTAGAGGATGTTGTTAGTGTTATCTTGAATGAGGAAATTCACAGGAAAAGCATAGAGGAAACATCAGTGAATGCTTTAAGTTTTGAGAGTAGGGGAAGGCAAAAAGAGAAGAGCAAGAGGAGATCAAGATCTAAGTCTAAGGTGAGAGGTAGATCCAAATCCAGAAATGGCAGGAGGCCACAATGCTGGAATTGTGGAAAGATGGAGCACATAAGCAGAGATTGTTGGTTCAAGCCTAAGGAGGACAATCAACATGAAGGAAAATAAGAAGCAAAGGTTGTAGGTATTGCCCAAGATGCTTTAATATTCTCTTTGCATAATAATATAGAATCTTGGGTTTTAGATTTTGGTGCATCTTTTCATGCTACCCCTAATAGAGAATATTTTAGTGACTATATCCATGGAGATTTTGGAATAGTGTATTTAGGGGATGATGAGCCTTGTAAAATTATTGGCAAAGGTAAAGTGCAGCTGAAAATGCAGAATGGAAACACATGGGTGTTGAGAGATTTTATGCATGTTCCTAGCTTGAAGAGGAATTTGATTTCTGTAGGAAAGTTAGGGGATGAGGGTTATACAGTAACTCTCACAGCTGAATCTTGGAAGGTGACCAAGGGTGCACTTGTAATGGCTAGAGGTAAGAGAGTAGGTACTCTCTATTTATGTAATTGTGTTACTAATATTTCTCCTTCTGTATTATCTACTTCAGATGTGGATGCTAAATTGTGGCACTCAAGGCTTGGCCACATGAGTGAGAAGGGGATGTCAATTCTTAAGTCTAAAGGTAAGCTTTCAGATTTGAAAAACATAGATCTAGAATTTTGTGAGCATTGTGTGTTTGGAAAACAAAAGAGAGTGAGTTTTCTTAATATTGGGTCAACAAAGAAGAGGCATAAGTTATAGCTTGTTCACACAGACGTGTGGGGACCGACTCAGGTAGCTTCTATTGGAGGATCACAGTACTATGTTACGTTCATAGATGATGCTATAAGAAAGGTATGGATCTATTGTATTAAGAAGAAATCTGATGTATTTGAGACTTTTAAGATTTGGAAAGCTATGGTTGAGAATGAAACAGGCAGAAGATTGAAGTGCCTGAGATCTGACAATGGTGGTGAGTTTTACAGCTATAAGTTCAGAGATTATTGTTATATGCATGGAATCCATAGGCAAAGGATGGTTCCAAGGACACCTTAGTAGAATGGAATTGTTGAAAGGATAAATAGAACAATAATGGAGTGTGCAAGGTGTATGAGATTGCATGTTGGTTTGCCCTTAGAGTTTTGGGCAGAAGCTGTTGACACTGCAATGTACCTGATTAACAGAGGACCCTCTACAGCTCTGGATGGTGGAATTCCAGAAGAGGCATGGATAGGTAAAAAGGTAGATCTCTCATATCTCAAAGTTTTTGGTTGTGAAGCCTTTGTGCACATAGATAAGGAAAATAGAAAGAAGTTGGATGCTAAGTCTATGAGGTGCACATTTATTGGCTATGGCTCAGATGATTTTGGTTTCAGATTTTGGAATCTAGGAACTAACAAGGTAATTAAGAGTTGTGATGTTGTTTTCAATGAAAAAGTGATGTATAATGATTAGCTGAAGAAGCTGAATCAATCTAGGTAGAGCAATGGAGAATTGGACGAGGTGATGGTCCAAAATGAGCTCACAAGAAAAAGAAATAATCACTTGCAGGAAAATATAGAGACTGACGTCGGTAGAACAAAAACCGATGTCAGCAATACAGGGACTGACGTCGCCAAGACAAGCACCGACATCAGTTAGGAAGAACCGGCGTCGGCCAATAACAGGCTTAGAAGTGATCGAGGTCAGTCACTGTCAGAGAATTTGGGTGGACAGCATGTTGTGAATGAGTCTTAGACACCCATCAGGAGGTCAAAAAGGGTAAGTAAGCCTCCAATTAGATATTCCCCTTCATTATTCTATTTATTGATAACTGATGGTGGAGAACCAGAGAGTTTTGAAGAAACATTATAGGTGGAGTCCAAGAGTAAGTGGGAGCGTGGCATGGTTGAGGAAATGGAGTCCTTGAGAGAGAACCAAACATGGGATTTGGTTGAGTTGCCAGCTGGTAAGAGGACACTGAAGAACAGATGGACCTACAGGTTGAAAGAAGGTGAGAATGGACAGATGAGATATAAGGCCAGGTTGGTAGTGAAAGGATTTACACAAAAGCCAGGTATTGATTTTGGTGAGATTTTTTCTCCTGTTGTTAAAATGACTTCTATACGGGTTGTATTGTCTTTGGTTGCTACTAAGGATTTGCATCTTGAGCAGCTAGATGTTAAGACAGCATTTCTTCATAGAGATTTAGATGAGGAAATATACATGGAATAGCTGAAAGGATTTGAGGTCAAAGGTAAGGAGAAGTTAGTGTGCAGATTGAAGAAAAGCTTGTATGGCCTCAAGCAAGCTCCTAGACAGTGGTATTTGAGATTTGACAGGTTTATGACTAAGCATGGCTACATTAAGTGTCAATCTGACCATTGTGTGTATTTTAAGAGATTGGATAATGGTAGATATATTATCTTATTGTTGTATGTAGATGATATGCTGGTTGCAGGATCACACATGCAGGATATCTCTGAGCTTAAGGTGAAATTAGCTCAAACATTTGCCATGAAGGATTTGGGAGTAGCAAAAAAAATCCTTGGCATGAGCATTAAGAGAGACAGGAAAAATCACAGGTTGATTTTGTCTCAAGAGGATTATGTGAACAAGGTGTTGAAATGGTTCAATATGCAGGATGCAAAATCGGTAAGCACACCTTTGGCTAGACATTTTAAGTTGAGTAAAGAACAATGTCCTAATTCACATGATGAGGTAGAGTACATGAGTAAAGTTCCATATTCTTCCACGGTAGGGAGTTTAATGTATGCAATGGTGTGTACTAGACCAGATATTTCCAAAGCAATGGGAGTTGTAAGTAAGTATATGGCCAATCTAGGAAAGGAACACTGGAAAGCAGTTTAGTGGATCCTTAGATATCTAAGAGGAACCAGCAGTAGGCACTTGTGCTATGGAGGTTCAGATACTTCTCTACATGGTTATGTAGATTCAGATATGGTAGGTGATTTGGATGGCAGGAGGAGCACCACAAGATATGTTTTCATTGTAGGTGGAACGGCGGTTAGCTGGATATCAAAGTTGCAGAAGGTTGTTGCCTTGTCAACTACAAAAGCAGAGTATATTGCAGCCATGGAGGCTAGCAAAGAGATGATATGGATGACACGGTTCATGGAAGAGCTTGGAAAGGAGCAAGAAAGTTGCAGACTATACAGTGATAGTCAGAGTGCCATTTATTTGGCTAAGAATTTGGCCTTTCATTCAAGAACCAAGCATATACAGCTTAGGTATCACTTCATAAGACAGGTATTGGAGGATGGTGAGTTGAAGCTGGAGAAAATCCATACAGATAGGAATCCTACTGATATGTTAACCAAGCCAGTTATAAAGGAGAATTTGAATCTTCATTCAACTTCTGTTGGTCTTCATGATTGAGTTGAAGATGGAGGAGCTAGAAGATGTTGATGTACAGGTACTGGTGTAGCTGTTTATCTCCAAGTGGGAGATTGTTAAGGTGTGGAGCCTAAAAGCTTCACCAAGGAGTGCATTACCATAGTTGTAGGTTTACATAGTCACTGGTGTCAGTCAGGAGTGATCGACATCGGTCAGGAGCAGTTGAAGAGACGCTAGCATCGGTAGGGATCGGCCAACATCAGTTAGGTGCAAGCAAGCAGGAACCGGCGTCAGTTACTTGTGCGTCTAGAAAGCTATTTCTGAGGACAAAACCGAGTGTTTGCATGATGAGATTAAGTTGTAATCTTAAGTCCGCGTCTATATTATTAGCAAGACTATTTTTAGAGCCCTTGTTCAAGAGGCTTAACTGTTGGTTGTAAGTGCATGCTCAAGTTTCCTAATTCTATATGTAGGAAAGATCTTCTTAGCTTATTGTAGTAGTAGTTCTTGTATGTGAATGTTGAAGAACAGTACAGAATTGTATAGGTGAATCAATCTAGGTTGTTGGAGTTGATTGTACTTGAGAGAGAGCTCTTGAGGGAAAGAGATCTAGAGAGAGATCTTGTACATCTGAGAGAGGTGTGGAAGAAAGAAGTTTCTTCAATTGTATTCCTTCTGTAAAGAGTTTAATACAAGTTTTCAGGGTGGTTTCTTGTATCTCTTGTTCTTTGCTATTTATCATTCTAGTTAATTATCTATCTGATTTAATTCTATGGTTTATTACTTTCATAAGTGTAATCAAATTGTTGGTTGATCCCCAATAGATGTGATCCATAGATTTATTACCAATTTAACATGTTTGAGACACTTATCACCCACATATTTATCTTTTATATTCACTGACCTTTTGACCCATCACTCACTATTAAACTTGATTTGTATAATGGCTCATGCACCGTTGATCTACTTGGTAGCTATCATGATTATGACACTTGTCATCTTCTTGATTTTCTTTAGGATTATCTAACCTTTTGACTTGATGTTCACCATTGATCTTGAATGCAAGATTAAACATGCTCCATCAAATTTTCTAAACCCACTGACACTATCCTTACCTACTCACCATTAATTTTTGGTGCACAATCAAACACCAACCACTGATATTCAAGACCCACTAACATTATTAGGTTTCCACTCACCATTTATCTTGGAACATTTGAATTCAAACAACTATTTTATGATGCCCAATTTTGACATATGTGCACATGTTTCATTATGCTTATTCAACTTTAATGACTTAGATATTGAGATAGATAACTCATCAAGACATGAAATTTATAGAGAATATTCAAGAAATGAAAAACACCATGTCCATGTAACTCTTTAACCTTGGTTGACTTTTCAAGTTCATCTTATCAAATGTGTAACCAAATTGATCTATTCATCTCTGTATGATGGTTTGGTTCTTCTAGACTTGTGCAAAAAATCATTGTCTCTTTATAAGGATCTAATGAAATTATAAGAATTTATATAACCTAATCCATGCCCCATAAATTATTGAAACACCATGGGAAACAATTGGTCTTTTTCACTTTGCAATCCTAGACCTCTTTCTAAGCCTTTGGTCTACTCATTCCATCTAGAACTCTGCTCATTTGTTCAAACCATTCCAAGACCTATATAAACTAATCCATCTAGGAAAACTTCCATATGTAGGCCAAAATCATCCAATGTTACATAAATTAACATAATAAAAATGGGTTAGTAATGTGAGTAAAGCTAGACATAGAAACCCTATTTGTTTCTAAGTGATGCCTACATAGTCAATACTCCTAATATGACCTCAGACTCACATGCAGTTCTCCCTCATATGAATGTGTGTGGAATTTTAATAGTGTGATTATATTATATTTCTCCTATTAATCTTTGGTATAAGTGATGCAATAGTATATCTAGCCTTTTTAAATGTTTTAGATACTTGATTTAGAGTTATAGTGAAATTTGATAGCTTGAAATAAATAATACTTTATTATTAGAGAGTTTCCTTAATAAATTGGTAGGTGTGTTAATTAGACCATAGCCTTTGTATATATATGAACATTTTGAATTTAAATTATAACATAGTGACATGCAAAATGATGACCATAGGATGGGTAAAGAGGGCCAACAAAATAGTCACAAAGAAAAATATATGAAAAAAGATAAATAGATAAGCCTAAAAAGTTGTGTCGAATCTAGACACTAACATAATTATAGTATCTAGGATGGATTCAAGTATATAGGTGTTAAAAACATAAATAAAATAGGCATAATAGGAAATAATCTCTAGCATATATTGGATGAATATAAACAAACATAGAAAATAGGCCAAAGGGGCAAGTAAATCAAGTGAGATAAGATGAAACCAAAGAGGTCCATGAGAGACCACATCATTAGATGTCTAATTCTTATTAAAGAGGTATATACATACAATAAGACTTAAAATATGTGTACTTAGACCAAAATGGGTGTCTACAATCACCAATATCTCAAATGGGCAAGGTGAGAGAATATGGTTGATGAAAGTAGAGAACCCTAAATTAGTGAAACTTATATGAAAAATGGCCTTAAAAATATCTCTAATACCAAATGTTAGGTTAGGAACTTGATTATATAAAATTTAATATAACAACATAAATATGACTAGTGTGTAGTGAATGAAAATATTATAATAATAAGGTATTGATATGATAAAATATCAGTATAATGTATCATGGTCATGTTAACAACCTAGATAGCACCCTTCTTGAAGGTTTGATAGATTTAGATTTGAAACCTTCACACCTGGACTAACATTGGAATGATCTAAGGTGTGGGACACCTAAACTTAGACTAGACCTCTAGATTTTGGTGAGGCTAGCTCCTCTAATGTATCAATTTGCACTACTTACTAAACTATTGCTTGTTGGGATGAAAAGGGGAGAAGGAAACTAAAATTGAAATCTTACTTTATTGTTGGTCATACACCTATATTGATGGCTCATCCACTCTATTTAATCTCCTAAAACATTGATTAGATAAGTAAAGACTAAATCTACAAGTCCAAATATCTCATATGCATTAGTATTTCATGTGTATTTTTTATTTGGTGATCAAATCTTAAGGGAAATGATGGAATAGGCCTGATTTAAGGCACTAACTAGCCACTTATATCCACTACAAGCTCAGCCAAAAGACATCAAGCACTGAACATGACCTACATAATCTAACAAACTAGTAGCTAGGTGAGAATCATGACTTGACAAGGGAGAAATTTTTACCACATATGCAAATCAACTAACATAAAAACACTATACTAGCATAATGAAATCTGAAAACAATATTGTATTTATCTAAAAAGGTTACAAAACTCAATCTTGGTAGAGTTTGGTCGTGCCAGGAGAAGGATGGATCTTGAAAATGGCTTAAAAGCCTACATATCTAGAAAATAGCATAGAATTAGCCAAGGTTGGCATTATCAAAAGAAGAGGAGATCAACTCCATATTAACTCTAGTCTAATTTCAACTTCAAAATGATAACAAAGTCTTGAATCAATATCCTTTTATCTCCTTGTCTTGCATGAAGCTCTTATTTGGAATTGAAAAAGTGGTGGGCCCATTTTGAAAAGTCAAGATCCTTATTTGAATGATTATATGATAACTTTTATTCCTTAACTCAAGATTTAAAATGAATTGGAAGTATTTGAGAGCCTTTATATACATGGAAACAAAGGAAGATGCATAATCTTGGCCAACTAGTCAACTGAAGTGCAAGACTAGTTTACTCAATTAAGCTCCCTCCTTGCATGAAATTGGAATTTTAAGGATTGAATATAGATATGAATATTTATGTGAATATAATATAGGCAGTGTGGAAACTCCATGTAAGCTCCTTTGATATCCATCCAACGTTAAATTCAAACTTGACTATTTGACCAGTTAGGCCTATTAAGCCAATTAGGCCTAATAGTCTATCCGTGTACTTGGACTCCATGGAACCTAAATAAAACCATTAAAAATGAAAAAAATAATGGTATTAGACATGGAACAAATTTTCTCATCACAAGATATGTGATTTTGATGAGAAAACTCTCACCATTCAGTCAACAAGGTTGACTAGGTCCACTTTGCTCCTTTTTTTTGTAAACTGGCCATTTTGATTGAGTTGGTTGGGGAAATTTAAATAATATTTATAACAAAATGAATATTTTAGTACTAATATAAAGTATCATGCTTTCATCTCCATGAATATGTTTCATGTAAACAACCTTATACCTCATTTCCCATGATGTTTTCCACAAAAAACATAATTTATTCCTTGATCCGTATAACTCCATATATCAAATTAGAATTTATGGAATAATATATAAATTAACATGATGTTTGAATATGTTTTAGGTTTATCCATGGTTATTTTATGGAAATAAAATCAACTTTTTGCAAAACTAGTTATTTTGAAGGTTTGTGAGGGTTTTGAAGCTGAATCTTCCAAATGATGATTCATGAAGTAAAAATATCCAAATACAAAAATATTACCATTTATTTGTATTAAATTTACCCCCTTAACACACCTGAAAATATTTTTTCCCATGAAAAATATATGCAAATTTATCACGTGGAGGAAGACTACCTATAGGGTTTTGCCTACATTTTGGGCTACCTACACTCTTAGTGATTGTTCATAAATTACATCCCCTAAAATGAAATAAATTTTACATTAATTATAATTTAATATGGATACTCAAATAATACTAAGATTTTCAATCTAAACTCCTCACGTGGTGAAAGATATGAGCATCTGAACAAGTGGCATAGAAGGGTGTCTAGAATTACAGAAATTGAAAATATTCACTAGGATGAAAATTACTCTTCCCCTACCTATCAATGCATAAAAACATAATTATGGGGTCTGTACCATTATATCAAAACACTTTTAAATCATCTTTTTTCTTGGAAAGTCAAAAATGCCTTTTTGGCCTATACACCTATTTTCTTGAAAAAACCTATATGAACATGGTTTACATATAGTTTAGAGTTTTTACACTCTTTAAATTTCTTATGATGATGTAAAATCATCATCCCTACTTTTAAAATTCTCACCTAGGCTTAAAAACCTCTGTGGTACTTCAAAACACTGCCTGCTCCAATGGTGACCTCAAACAGACATGCTAATGACTGTGACAAACTAGGGATCACTTCCACTTATTCAATGGCCTTTAGAATGATACAAAGGTTTCATCTGGTAATTATTAATATGAAAACTACATTTTGGGTCTTAATTCCTCTTGTAGATGCCAAAAAGCTTCAAAACCCTTAAAATGCCTCTTTTGCATGGTCTGAGCATATGACTAGTTGTGTTCTTCATGTTTTACCCTCATATCATCATTAAAACACGATAAAATGTTTTTAAAATCTTATAATTACCTCTCCTTTATATTTATACTCTTTATCTTGAATTTTCTTGACCTTATGCTTTCAAAGACTCCTTAAGAACTATATATCATGATAAAGTACAACCATCTAAGTGGAGATAGATGAGATGTAGAGTAAACATTTAGGTGTTTATCATGATTCTAACCATAATTTAGTGATAATAAACCTATTATAACACTTATAACTTTAATTTCATGCAAATTTTTGATTCATAACTTGCTTTAGACTCCAAACTCTATCCTATTCTATACAACAAATTCACCTTCATGTCATGTTTGGTTGTGACCTTGTGCTAGAGAAAGTTATTGAGGATGACAAATAACCACTTCCTACATAACATATCATCATGAATCTATTATGAATTAAATTATTGTGATTTTTATCCTTATCAAAAAAAAAATTATGATTGTGTTTGAGGAGATGACCTATATGGTTATAGGTTACCCTTAGCTGACCGTGATTGTATGCTTGGGTGTTTGGAGTTGTATACATTTGATCTATTTGATGACCTAAATATATTTGTTTTAAATAATCAGTATAACCATGAAACCCTATAATATGAATTATTATTTACCACATGCTCTTTTAAGTTGGAGATAGATCATCCTTTTACTATAGGTGCCTTTTTAGACTATTATAGGTAGTGTATTTTATGAACCAGATGGTATTTCATGAAGTTTTTTAAAGTCTTTTATGCACTATTTATAACATTTTCTATCATTTTCTTATTTTTTCTCTCATGAAGCTCAATATGATCAAATTAATATTCAATTAGGCCTTATTTTTCTCTTGAAACCCCATTATTGAAAATAGGCTTGCCTTATGAAAGATGTAGGTGTTCTTATGTCTACATGACTGTACTCATGCTTAATGTCTTGAAGATAGATACCCCTTAATTTTTAAATCTGAATTTATCTCTTTCCTTATATAATATCTTCTAAGAACCATCTTGTATAGATTCTTTCCCTTTTCATTCCTAACTTCAACCTTATGGGCTATAGGTAGTTATATTTAGCTTGTTATAGGTTGTAAGTTTTGACTATCTATATACTTGGTTTGATACTTACAAACCTTCAACCTCTATATTCTCCAAATATATAAATCTTCATTATTACATGAACTCATTTATCTCAAATGAACCCTTAGCTTATGGTTACATGCCTTAACCCTCTTTTTGTTATAATGATTGATAGTAGCTCCCTACTGTGCTAGTTGTAGATGTTTTTAGGCTTAGTATGACTATGTCAAAACTTGATAAAACCCTCTCCTTGCCTTAATGATATCAACTACCACTCTTATTAAACATCCATGAATATGAGACCCCTAAAAAATATCAAAAGTGCTTGAAACTCTTCATACCTGGCTACTAGGCTACATCATGAGATAAACTTGATTGTAGGTCCACATTATGGTAGTTGTAGGTGCATTTATTACTATACATGTACCTTCTTAGCTTCATCTCTTGATGAGTATGCATTAAGTTCCACATATGATGGATTTCAAAACCTTTATTGAGGCATGTTCTTTATATGTCTTGGAAGGTCTGATTGGTAACCAAACCCTTGCAACTATATGTATGTTCATATAATGCCTATAGTTGTAGGTGTTTCTTTCCTTTCATTTAGGCTTTATTCAAATCCATACCTTCTACCCATTTATGTCTATTGAGATTGAGGTCCTAAATGATATTCATGCATCTTGATGAATAAACAAACCTCTTAAGCCTTAAGAAAACTCTTCATGCTACCAAAAAAGCATTCTTTAGAATGGCACAGGGTTGTTGGAGGAGATAGCTTCTTGATAGGTATAAAGGATTCCTCTTAGTCTTCATATAACCAAGACTAAATATGGTTCATGATAGTCAACCTATGTTCTCTAGCTCTTACCATGATGAGAAACCTCACATTGTCTGAATCTTCTTCAGTATATATGACTGTATATATCATATTTGTACAGACTATATATGTACTTAACCTTGGATAGGTCATCAAATATGAAATAAGTCATTAGCTCTTTTCCATTCTATTTTTTGTTATATTTTTCTTATAGACCAACATGAAGAGATCATTGTCATACAAAATTGGTGTTTTTGATAGAAAACCATGATTATATCCTTATTTTGTTGTAGGTCATCATGATGGAACATAATTGTCTTTATACTAATTTTCACCTCCCAGATTAATTTTTCCTCATTTTTCTTGATGATAATGGAGACTTGTTCTCCTCAGACCTTGATGAAGGGCTTTTTCACTTGACTCATCACATCACCTTCATGATCACACTTAGACTATGTAACATGTTGTAGACCTCATTTGGGATATATCATGATGTTTTCTTGGAGTGTATGACCTTAATCCTATAGGACCATGAAAACCTTCATTGTTCTTGCCTCTTTGATTGATGGATGATGGGATAGAGGTGAATGAGAACAAGATGGAGTGTGGGAAGAAAGGCTGAACATAGTGAAAAATATAGTGGCAAGGCAATGATAAAGGTTGAAGGATAATAAAAAGAGAATAAATGTATGAAAACATGAACACCTGACCATACTTATACCTGACTTTGGAGAGCAAGGAGTCAAAAATGAAACCTAGTTGTTTGTCAAAGAAACATTAAAGAATGCTAAAATAAGCCTCTCTAAGCACTTTGAGAGCATGGAGATATCTTATTTATATGAATATTGGATAATTTATAATAATAATGATTGGAAATCATGATAAACTTGATAGATACTTTACAAATAAACTTTCTTGAAAACTTGACACTGCCACCTCTCCTCTTGACCATATAATTCACTTTTAAAGATCATAAACTATAGAAATGGAATCATCTTGGCAAAGTTTCTCTATTTTAACATTGAAAATGTGAAAAATACTTAAGTAAAACCATGAAAATGTATTTTGGATCCCTAAGAAACCTCACCAATTAGAATTTTATTGAAATGATGCCCTGGTTAGAAGAAACTAAAGAAAACTAGTTGCCCTTCTAGTTGCAAGGATGTATAAATTAGCTTATATTCAACTTGATGTTTCATGATCCTAGATAATACAATTGAATAACCAATTGATCCATTAGGAATCTATTTTAATATAGTTTATTTACTCCAAAATTGAGATATGTACTCTCCTCTAGTAGTTTCTACCATCAAAAAACTTGCAAGCAACTCACTTTGTGTAAAATTAGAAATTATTTATAGATGGATGGTTTTCAAATTGTATGGAAAGAAAACATAATGAAACTCATGATGAATATTTTACATTGCATTCTCTCTCCATTTTAATCCTCCACCATACATAATTTCATACAAGTCTATACCTTGCCTTTGAAAATGAAATAAAAATGGCTTTTCTTGGATTTTAAACTTAAATTATGACCTCCACCACCAAATTCATGCATGTTAAAGATTTACACGAGGCCATTTTCATGTTTTAACACTAATTTGGACTTTTTCCATGCTTTAGAAGGCCAAAAATGGCACGTGTGGATCAAATTAGTCCCTTTTTGGCTTATATTTACCTCTAAGCACCTTTTCAAGTTATGAAAATTTAGAGAAAGGCTAAAGTCATATTTTAAAATATAATTAAAGGTATTTTATGGTATTTTAATAACCATTTGATCCAAATTTGACATTTAAGACTAAAATTGTTATTTTAGGATAAAATTCACCCATTTAACTAGCTTAAGGAGGGCTATTGATAGGACTAGGAATAGTTTCACATTGCAGGGGTTGGAATTTGGCTTTGGTAAGCCAAATTATCAACATTTATGGCAACTCATAGGAATTGACTAGCCTGCTAGTCAAAATAACTCATCTAGTTTCATGTGATAATGGTAGACTAAAGCATAACAAATTTGAATTAATGACTCTCTTTATGTCAAATTGACTCTTTTAGGCTTTGTAATACCTTTTATAATTATGACACAACAAGAATAAATTGAAACACGACTAAAATATAAATAAGAGACAACTAACCAATATAAAATAGGAAAATAATGAAAGGGAAGTAGATTTTTGCTTGTGTTACTCACAACATTCAAGTAACTTATTGGATAAATCAAACCTAGAACATTAAACCTAAATTAATATTATTTCCTCCAGGATCAAATGGAAAGTTATTTGATACACCATGTAACTTTTCAACATGTTTGCTATCTCTTAATGGGATCTGATATTAAATGGGAGCACTTGTATGTTCATATCTTTTTGATCATGTAGCTGGGATTCATACCTCCATTCATAAGTACATTTATTAAAGGTATGGATCTAAGACCCAATCATACTACTCTCAAATCCATGTACTTTTCAATAAAATCTTCAATTCTTCTTCATTTATGAATTGTTGATCATGATTATGTAAACCAACTTGTTGTATCTCCTTTGTCATATCTAGAAGGTTAACCTATAAGTGAGATGGATTTGATTTTGTGAATTTTTAAGGCCATTTGTATTCATACTCAACTTATAAAATTAGAAAAGTATATAAAGATAATTAGAGAGGTTGATAACCATGCTTGAGATACTCAAATATGTCATCTCTTGAGGGAACAACTACTTCTTGTTTGATGATAGACCTTCTCTCAACCTACACTAAGCCACATTCAAGTAAAGAATAACCTAAATGAAATATGTCAAACAAATCTAAATACTTTTTCTCATGAATTTGAATTAAAATTGGAGATTCTTCATTATGATCATAATTCTTCAAATTATCTTCAACTTCTTGTGTTGATTGGTACTCATTTTCTATCACGTCTACAAGTTATTGTTCTTCATGATGGATGGTAACCATTTTTGGATCAATGAGTTCATGTAAAACACCTTCAAATTGTACAATTGGAGTGTTTTCCTCTTTAATTTCATCCTCTACTCTTAGTTGATCTTCAATCACAACAATAACCTCTTTGACCTTACTTTCTTGTACAACTTGTATGATTGAATAAATCTCTTGATTAACACTGAGTGTGTCTATGATGATGTCCTCATTATGGTCAAGAAAAACTATTTCATCTCCATCTACATCAACTATAACTTATTTTTTTTCAAAAAGGATAGGCTCCTTCTCTAGGATAGGTATAGTAGATCCCTAAAAGTATTAAATAAGATGAGAAAGATCTAATAGTTATACCATAGATACCTAATTTTTCTCTAGCTCTTGGAGCTGATCTTCTTGAATCATCTTCACTTCCTCTCTCTGATGCAATATTTCTTCAATGTATTTCTATGAAGGAAAGGATTTGGGCCTTTGAGGAGGAAGGACTAGAGGCTAAATGATCTTTGGATTACTCTTGACCTCAATATCTTGAAGCATGTTTGAATGTTCTTATTTCTCTCTAGAATGTTGTATTTGATTCCAAGTCATGAACTTGGGTTTATGAACCTATGATTCTATACTTTTTATAGTCATGGGTGTGGAAGAAGGAATTTTGCACTGTGTTGCCTCTTTATTTTCCATTAAATATTGGAGATGATGATTTTCAAGCTCAATTTTCTTGGCTAAATTAGCCTCAAAATCATGGATTAGATCATTGGGGATCTTTTCTTACAAAATTGAAGATATAGACTCCTATATGATCTGTGCAATCTAAAAATTAGACTCTTAAAAGAATACTTACTCAACATTATAAGACCTATTTTGGATAGACTTATAGGTAATAAATAAAGGAAAGGTTATGAGGGCTATGATAAACATTAGTTTGTTAATCATAAAGAGAAAATGTCAGCTCTACGGCTGTAAATGATGACCCTGGGGTTTCTCATAAACTACTAACCTCTCTTCAATGCTTGATATTAGACCTCCAATGTCTAACATATCAAAACTAAACTTTGACTAACCTTGCCTTATGAAAGTTTCACATACCTCTTAAGACTACTATAAATTATCTCTCGTGTTCTAAATTTCATGTTTGGAAACCTCCTATCCATATCTCTTCTCAGTATTTATGCTTATCATTTGTTTCTCATAGCCAAACAAATTTTTCTTGAATCTTGAGATGGATTGTTTTGGGACTTAACTAGGCTAATCAAGGGAATAAAAAGATTCACGAGGGATGTTATAGGACTATTATGAGCTCTCATACTATTGATTAATCTTTTTATATTCTTCATATGGGTGATATGGATCATGGGAGGGATGATATGGATCATGAGGATCAAACTAGAATTGTTGAGAGGGAGAAGAATGATGAAATTATTCTCTATAGGCTACCATAGCCTAGAAAATCATGAAGATAACTCAAATTATGAATAATAATGTACCTTTTACCTTGAGATAAGGGCTAGAGGAGTATCAGAAACTTGTTCTAAAGATGATGTGCTACAAACGTGTACTCTAATAGCTTAATTTGTGTAATTGTTAGTAACCCAGATAACACCCTGCTTAAAGGCTTGATATATTTGGCTCTAAAACCTTCACACCTATACTAACATTGGAATGATCTAAGCTCTAAGACACTTGAACTCAGATCAGACATCTAGATTTTGGTGAGGATAGCTCTTCTGATGTATCACTTGGCACTAGTTACTAAACTACTACTTGTTGGGATAAAAAGGGGGAGAAGGAAACTAAAAGGGAAATCCTACTTTACTATTGGTGATACACCTATATTTCTAGTTCATCCACTCTATTTGAGATCTTGAAACATTGATTAGACAAGTAAAGACTGAATCTACAACTCCAAATATCTCCTATGCATCAGTATTTCATGTAGAGTTTTTATCTAGTGATCAAAGTCTAAAGGAAATGATGGAATAGGCCTAATTCATCACTCTAACCAGCCACTTATATCCATTATAAGCTCAGCCAAAAGACATTAAACATTGAACATGACATGCATAATCTAATAAACTAGTAGCTAGTTGAGAATCAGGACTTGACAAGGGAGAAATTTATACCACATATGAAAATCAATAGAAATAAACACATTATACCAACATAATGAAATCTGAAAACAATATTTTATTTATCTAAAAAGGTTACAAAACTCAATCTTGGTAGACTCTAGTCTTGCCAAGAGAGGGATGGATCTTGAAAATGTCTTAAAATCCTACATATATATAAAATAGCATATAAATATCCAAGGTTGGAATTGGAAAAATAAGAGGAGATCAACTCCCTATGAACTCTACTCTAATTTTAGTTACAAAATGATAACAAAGTCTTGAATCAATATCCTTTGGTCTCCTTGTCTTGCATGAAGCTCTTATTTAGCATTGAAAAAGTGGTGTGCCCATTTTGATAAGTCAATATCCTTCCTTTCATGATTCTATGCCAAATTTTATGCATTAAATCAATATTGAAGCTGAGTTGGAAGTATTTGAAAGCCTTTATTTACATGGAAATAAAGGAAGATGCATGATCTTGGCCAACTAGTCAATTGAAGTGTAAGACTAGTTTACTCTACTAAGATCCCTCCTTGCATGAAATGGGACTTTTAGGGATTAAAAATATGCATGAATTTCTATGTGAAAAAAATATACATATCTTGGAAACTCCATGTAAGCTCCTTTGATAGCCATCCAATGCTAAATTCAAACCTGACTATTTGACCAATTACACCTATTAAGCAAATTAGGCCTAATAGCCTATATGTGCACTTGGAATCCATGGAACCTAAAAATACCATGAAACCTACAAAAAAAAATGCTATTATACTTGGAAAAACTTTTCTCATCATAAGATATGTGATTTTGATGAGAAAACTCTCACCATTCAGTCAACAGGGTTGACTAGGCCCAATTTGCTCCCTTTTTCTATAGGCTAGCCATTTTTATCAAGATGGTAGGATCACTTTAAAGAATATTTAGAACTACATTAATATTTTAGGATGAATATAAAGTCTCAGGGTTTCATCTCCATGAATTGGTTTCATGTAAACAACCTTATACCTCATTTCCCATGATGGTTTCCATAAAAAACATGATTTATACCCAAATCTTTACAACTCCATACATCAAATTAGCATTTATAGAATCCTATCTAAGTGAACCTGATTTTTTAATAGGTTTAAATTTTATTCATGGTTATTTGATGGCAATAAAATCAAGTTTTTACAAAACTAATTTGTTTAAGGGTTTGGGAGGGTTTTAAAGCTGAATCTTACAAATGATGATTCATGAATTACATACCTCCAAATACAAAAATATTTCCATTTATGTGTATTAAATTAAACCTCCTAACACCCTTGAAAATATTTATTTCCCATGCAAAATATATACAAAGTTATGATGTGGAGGAATACTGTCTATAGGGTTTTCCTTACATTCTAGGCTACCTACACTCTTAGCAATTGTTCATAAAGTAAAACCCCTAAACCAACCTCAATTATTAATTAATTATAATTTAATATGGGTCCTAAAATCATACTAATATTTTTTGTCCAAAATCTTCATGTGGTGAAAGATACAAACATCTGAATAACTGACTTGGAAAGGTGTCTAAAACTGTAGAAATTAAAAATCTTCACCAAGATGAAAATGACTCTTCCCCTACCTATAAATTCCTAAACACATCATTATGGGGTCTATAAATTTCTATAAAAACATGTTTAAATCATCTTTTTGATTAGAAAGTCAAAAATGCCTTTTTGGTGTATAAACCTGTTTGCTTGAAAAAACTTGTATGAGTATGGTTGACATATAGTTTGGATTTTTTAAAATCTTTACATATCTTATGATGATGTAAAAAAATCATTCCATTATTTTAAAATTATCACATAGGCTTAACAACCTCTGTGGCACTTCAAAACACTACCTACTCTAATGGTGACCTCAAATAGACATGTTGATGACTGTGACAAAATAGTGAGCACTTCCACTTCTTCAATGGACTTTATAATGATACAAATGTTTCCTCTAGTCATTATTATGATGCACACTAAATTTGGGGTTTAATTCCTCTTGTATATGCCAAAAATATTCAAAACCCTTACAATGCCTCTTAGGCATGGTTTGAGCATATGACTGGGTATTTTCTTCATGTTTCACCCTTTTGTCATCATTAAAATATGATAACATGTTTTTAAAAGCTTATAATTACCTCTCCTTCATATTTCTACTCTTTATCTTGAATTTTCTTAACCTTACCCTTTCAAATACTCCTTAAGAACCATGTATCATGATAAAGTATAGTCATCTATGTGGAGATAGATGAGATGTAGAGTATAAATTTAGGTGTTTTTAATGATTCTCACCATAATTTAGTGATAATAAACCTATTATAACACTTATAAATTTCATTTCATTTCAATTCTTAATTTATAACTATAACTTACTTTAGACTCCAAACTTTGTCCTATTCCATACAATAAATTCACCTTCATGTCATGCTTGGTTGTACCCTTATGTTAGAGAAAGGTTTTGAGGATGAAAAATAACCACCTGGTCTACATAAAATGTCATCATGAATATATTATGACTTTAATGATCTTTCTTTGTATACTTTGGTAAAATAATGGATGGTTATGTTTAAGGAGATGACTTGTATGGTTGTAGGTTACCCTTAGCTGACTATGATTGTATGCTTGGGTGTTTGGATTTATCTACATTTGATATATATGATGACCTAAATAGCTTTGTTTCAAAGAATCAATACAACCATGAAACCCTAGAAGATGAAGGATTCTTTTCCACATGCTCTTTTAAGTTGGATATAGACCATCCTTTTACTGTAGGTGCCTTTTTTAGACTATTGTAGGTGGTGTCTTTTGTGAACCAGATGGTGTTTCTTGAAGTTTTTTGAATTATTTTATGCACTATTTATAAAATTTGTTATCATTTTCTTCTTATTCCTCTCATGAATATCTATATTCTCAAATGACTATTCAATTAGGCTTTATTATTCTCATGAAACCCCATTATTTAAAAATAGGCTTACCTTATGAAAGATGTAGGTGTTCTTATGTCTACATGACTATAATCATGCTTAATGACTTGAAGATATATACCTATTGACATTCAAAGATAAATTTATCTCTTTCCTTATATCATATCTTCAAAGAAACATCTTATATACATACTTTCCCTTTTCATGCCTAACTATAACTTTATGGCCTATAGGTAGTTAAATTTAGCTCACTGTAGGTTGTAAGTTTTCACTATCTATATGATTGGTTTGATACTTACAAACCTTCAAAATTTATATGCTTCAAATAAAAAACTCTTCCTTCTTGCATGAACTCATTCATCTAAAATGATCCCTTGGCTTATAGTTACATGCCTTAACCCTCTTTTTGTTACAATGATTGATAGTAGCTCCATAATGTGCTAGTTGTAGATGTTTTTTAGGCTTAGTATGACTATTTAAAAACTTTATAAAACCCTCTCCTTTCCTCAATTATCTCAACTATAACTCTTATCAAACCTCCATGAATATGAGACCCATAACAAAGATCAAAAGTGTTGGAAACTCTTCATACTTGGCTATTAGGATACATCATGAGATAAACTTGATTGTAGGTCCACGTTATGGTGGTTGTAGGTGAATTTATTACTATATGTGTACCTTCTTATATTCCCCTCTTGATGATTATGCATTAAGTTCCATATATGATGGATTTTAAACCCTTTATTGAGGCATGTTCTTTATATGTCTTAGAAGGTTTGATTATTAACCAAGCCCTTACAACTATATGTATGTTCATACAATGCCTATAGATATAGGTGTCTCTTTCCTTGAATTTAGGATTTATTCAAATCCATAATTTATACCTATTTATGTCTATTGAGATTGAGGTCGTCAATGATATTCATGCATCTTAATGAATAAACAAACCTCTTAAGCTTTAAGAAAACAATTCATGCTACCAAATAAGCATTTTTTGGAATGGCATAGGGATGTTGGAGGAGATAGATTCTTGATAGGTGTAAATGATGCATCTTATTATACATATAACCAAGACTAAATATGGTTCATGATAGTCAACCTATGTTATTTATCTCCTATCATGATGAGAAACCTCACAATGTCTTAATCTTCTTCACTGTATATGATTGTATATGTCATATTTGTATGGACTATATCGGTACTTAACCTTAGATAGGTCATAAAATATTAACTAAGTCATTGGCTCTTTTCCATTTTATTTTTTATGATATCTTTTGTATATACCAACATGAAGAGATCATTGTCATATAAAGCTAGTGTTATTGATAGAAAACCTTATTGTATCCTTATTTTCTTGTAGGTCATCATGATGGAACATAACTATTTTTACACCAATTTTCACCTCCCAGATGAAATTTTAATCATTTTTATTGATGATAATTGATCCTTGTTCTCCTCAGACCTTGATGAATTCCTTTCTCAATTGACTCATCACAACACATTCATGATCACACCTAGACTATATACCATATTGTAGACCTCATTTTGGCTATATCATGATGTTTTATTGGAGTGTATGACCTTAATCCTATAATACCATGGTAACCTTAATTTTTATTTCCTCCTTGAGTGATGGATGATGGGATGAATTTTAATGATAACAAGATAGAGGGTGGGAGGAAGGGCTGAACATAGTGAAAAATATAGTGACAAGGCAATGATAAAGGTTGAATGAGGTGGGGGAAGGAAACAAACATCTGGGAGAATTAAAATACCAAGATAAGGAATGTATGCAAACATGAACACCTGACCATAATTCTACCTAACTTTGGAGACCATTGGAGAAGAGCAAGAAGTCAAAAATGAAACTTACTTTTCTTTAAAAACCTTAAAATTTGCATAGAAACCTTAAAGAATGTTAAACTAAGCCTTTTTAGACACTTTGAGAGCATGGAGATGGGATTATTGATATGAATCTTGGATAATGTCTGATAATTATGATTGTAAATCATGATAAACTTGATGGAGACCCTACAAACAAACTTTTTTGAAAACTTGAAGCTGGAATCTCTCCTCTTAACCATACAATTCACTTTTGAATCTCATAAATTATATAAATAGACTCCTCTTGACAAATATCCTATATTTTACCATTAAACATGTGAAAAATACCTAAATAAAACCATTATAAGGTAGTTTAGATCCCTAATAAACTTCACCAACTAGAATTTTCTTGAAATGATGCCCTGGTGAGAAGAAACTGAAGATAATTGGTTGCCCTTCTAGTTGCAAGGTTGTATAAATTTTCATATATTCAACTTGATAGTTCATGATCATATAGAATCCAATTAAAGAACAACTTTATCCATCAGTAATTCCTCTTAATATAGTTTATTTACCCTAAAATTGATAGTTGTACTCTCCTTTAGCAGTCTGTACCATCAAAAAACTTGCAAGTCAATCACTTTGTGAAAAATTAGCAATTGTCTATAAATGAATGGTTTTTAAATTTTATGGATATAAAACACAATAAAACTCATGATGAATATTTTCCATTTCCTTCTTTCTCTGTTTCAAGCCTCCACCATAGGTAATTTTGTATAAGTCTGTACCTTGCCTTTGAAAATGAAAGAAAAAGGTCTTTTCTTGGATTTTAAGCTTAAGTTATGACCTCCACCACTAAATTAATGCATGATAAATATTTAAATGAGGTAATTTTCATTTTTTAACACTAATTTGGACTTTTTCCATGCTTTAGAAGGCCAAAAATGGCACATGTGGATCAAATTAGTTTCTTTTTGGCTTATATTTGCCTCTAAACACCTTTTCAAGTTATGAAACTTTAGAGAAAGGCTAAAGTCATATTTTTAATATAATTAAAGTTATTTTAGGGTTATTTAATAAATATTTTATCCTAATTTTGACATTTAATATTGAAAAATGCTCTTTTAGGTTAAAATTCACCTGTTTGACTAGCTTATGGAGGGTTATTGATAGGACTGGGAAAAGTTTCAAATTGTAGGGGTTAGAATTTGGCTTTGATAGGCCAAATTACCAATAGGTAATATTTGATGTGGAAACCTTATTTGAACATATATCAATACAAAATATTTTATAAATGATCTTTTCTTTTACATGAGCCCTTTATTTAAGCTATTATACTTATAAAATTGTTACCTCCTAGATATGTAAGATATTTACAAATAGAAAATGGGATGAATTATAATGCATATGTATTTAGTATTTTATTAATAATACCTCATATAAAATATAAGAGTTATGATTAAGGGTTCTTAACATAATCAAACACAATTTATAGACTCATTGCTTAAGATTGATGAAAAAAAATTATTTGCACTCTATAGTATTACAATAATATTTTGGATAAAATTGCATGTATTTTTACAAATGAAATTGAAGTTTGAATTTATAATGTCAAATAAAGAAAATTTATTCAAAAAAAATCATTTAATTAATTTTATATGGTATGATTAATACTTATCCATATATATGTTATAACAAACAAACATGATGATAACACATATGTAACTAGAAAAAAGCTTGGGAAAACTTCCACATAAAATATAGTGTTCAATGTATGTGTGTGTGTAATGGTATTAAATCAATAATTTTTAAAAAATTTAATAATATTAAACACACACACACACACACATATATATATACATATATGTATATGTGTGTGTGTATGTATATATACATATATGTATATATACATACATATATATATATATATACATGTATATATATGTATGTATGTATATATATGTATGTGTATATATGTATGTATGTATATGTATATATATATACATGTATATATATATATATATATATATATACATATATATATATATATATATATATACATGTATGTATATATATATATACATGTATGTATATATATATATACATGTATGTATGTATATATATATATATATACATGTATGTATGTATATATATATATATATGTGTGTGTGTGTGTGTGTGTGTGTGTGTGTATATATGTATATGTATACATATGTATGTATGTATATGTATGTATGTATGTATGTATATGTATGTATGTGTATATATGTATGTATGTTTATGTATATATATCTATATATATATATATATATATATATATATGTATATATGTATGTATATATATGTATGTATGTATATATGTATGTATGTATATACATACATACATACATACATATATATATATATATATATATAGTATCACAAAAAATTAGAAAAATAGAACATAAAAAAGGAAAAAACATTATTTGGGGTCACATTGATGTTTTGGGTTGTACATGTTACGTTTCTTACAATAGGGTGAAATCATGTATTTAAATACTTACACCTTTATAGTAAGGTGTACATATATCATAACCAATAATATGATTTCATATTATACAAAAAATTGAGTTTATTACCCTACCACTTTAAGTGTTACATAATTATATTAGGAAAGAAGTGCTAATATATAAACGTGTACCAATACTTAAATTGTGTTTTGAACACATAATGCCTTATATTTAAATGGTGCCACCTAATATTTGGCATAGTACAATGTACTATTTATTTAAAATTCACATCATAAAAACTAATCACATTATGACATGCATATTTTCAACAATTAGTACACTAATGTAAACAATAATTACCCCATGTTCAAGTATTGGAAAACAATATTTTTCATGCATTTCAAAGTAATTATTTTAAATTTATTCAAAATTATAGACTCCATCTATTTGAATATGCCAAATAAAAATTATAAGTTACAAAATATTAAACTTAAAATGAATTATTCTTTCTGTTTAACATGGTTTTTTACCTAATTTTTAATTAATGTGGTTTATTAGCCCTTAATAAGATATAACTATATAAATGAAGTCACATCACAAATGTATAAAATAAAGTATAAATTTGAAATTAAAATCTTAAAATTGATATAGAACTACAACTTACTAAATATATAAAGTACAACAAAAGGATAAAATACTTAATGGTTTTATATATTACATATGTTTGGGATTACAACTCAATAATAGGAAAGGTATAAAATTGGACTATGAGACATTCATATCAGGGTGTTTAGTTTTGGGTTCACCTAGATAGTAACATCAACCTTCTATAACTACCATCCAACACTATGTTATATACCTAATAATTTTATCTATGTAAAAAATTATCTTTTGTTACAATACAAGCCATTGTGACTAATTATATTATGTCTATATGTGTGATAATGAGGTCTAACTATGGGTATGACTACCATAAATATATTTTCCTAAGTTAAATTCCTAGGTCCACTTTCAATGATAAATATATGCCTATGAAAGGGGAATAAATGTGAGTTGAGTTGAGCCCAACCAACCTTAATTGAATGGTTGAGTGCAACCTACATAAACAATACTAAAAAAAATAGAATTCAACGTATATGTAATTATCCTCATTTGGTGAAGGTGTGAATAATGATAATTCAATTGATGAAACCTATAATTTAACCTTGAAAATTGTAAAATGTAAATTTTATCTTTAATATTGAGTGTTTCAAACTTGTCTAAGACCTACTCTTTATGAATAATTAATAAAATGGAAAAAATAGAGTAGTCATATTGAGTGTGCAACTATTTCAATATGAATGGTATGCACTTACCAAATAAATAATAAACCTATACCTATTGTTTATTTATACAACACTCTTTAGGTAATTTTCCATGCCACCAACACATGAAATGTATGATCTAGCCCATAGGAATGATTTGAATTTGAAATGTTATTGTTTCTTGGTTTGGGATGAAACTATCAGACTTAGGTGGTACCATTAGATGATATGTTCTATGTTTGACATTAATTTTAAAGATATAAAAACACTAATCTGATGTTTTGGATATGTTTAAGTCAGATGAATAATGGGTTTGATATAAATAATGAGAATTCATGTGGGTGAATAATAGAAACTTGGGAGATTTAGACATATGTAAGACATGTGGATATGAGAGAAATGAATATGAGAGTCATGTATGTACAAAAAGGTTATGTAAGATGAAGGTAAGTAAAAATTTACTTTTCTAAACATTAATTTCAATATTTTAATTTCTAAAAATTCCCCCTTTTAATTATAGTATTGAAATGCAATATGCATACTAGAGTAAAAGAATAAAGAGATGTAACTATGTGTTTAAAACACATTGTATCTTTGGGAAAATATCCAAACATGTAACTAACTCGAATAAAAGTTGAAATTAAAATGTATTAGTTAATTCCCAAAAACTAAAATATAAAAATTTATAAATTAAAACTTGAAATTTAAGAGAAAGGAAAGAGTATCCTTATATGTGGGTGAACTATGTGGCTTGGTAATTTATTGTAGATGGTGCTTCCTTATTTAAGAATTGATAAATGGTTTATCTTTTTGAACCCTTTAGATAAATTGGGGTGATCACCCCAATTTTTTATAACTAAGGAAAGGCCATGGATTCGTAAGGATAATGCACTAACCATAATTATAAAATCAAAGGGAGTAGTGCCAAGGCCAATTATAGTTACAGAAACCTTGATTACACTAATCAAGTTAATGAATATTACATTATTATTGTAACCCCAAGATGGAATGTGGGATCTTCATACTAGGCTCACATATTAATTCCAATCTCATTGGGGGTGATGAATGTCAACCATATTACTCATTTAATAATGGCTCAATCTTTGTATATGGACTTATAGATTCAAGCATGATCCCTACTAGGTACCCTGGGATGTGCTTGGAAAATTGAAATCCAAAAAGTGTGATTGCCCATGAAAAATATTCATACCCCATAATCTAAATTTATTAGTGCTAAGATGATATAGAATATCATGCATCTATATACCATTTATGTTTTACATCTAAAAAATATGTAAACTATAACTCATGTCCTATAAAATGAATGCATATACCCCATAATATATCTAAATATGTGCATATCTAAATTTTTCAAATTGATGTCTTGTTTTAGATACCAAAATTTAGTAATAATTATGTGATAATGACAATCTTGAAATAAATTTACCATGTATGAATTGCACAAAAAATTATGGTCTTGATTCACTGTTATCTAACACCTAAAAGCTATTATAAAATTGACCCTCTATTTATGTTTTTACACACGTAATAAAATCTCATTATCTATTCTAACCAACATATTACCCTACACAAACATCCCCAGATATTTAGTTTAATATTCCTATTTACAAGTCACAAACATAGATTGGGTTAGTATCGCTAATTAATACTAACATGTATCTATTGATAGTGAACCTCTCCTAACAATGGATACTTTTTAAAATAAATATTTACTTAGGCTTATCCCCTCTATGTAACATGTTGGTGGTGTGAGAAATTACATAATTGGACTCATATATATACAAATCAAGCCTTGATTTATAGTGGACTTGACACTTATCTAGTATTATTTTACCCTAATTTATATAATTAAGGTATAAATTTGAAATATAATTTATATTATAATATATGAAATTTAAGTATACATAAAAATTTGAATGATTGAAAATGGATTCTTCTGATTTGATTATTGTATTTGATAAATATATGAAGTACTAAATAGATCATGATACTTAGTTTTTATAGTTTATATCTTACTATGAAGTGTAAAATATGTATATGAACTCCTATGGTCTATTTGGTATATGAAATGATCTACTACATGTGTTAGGTTAGTACCATAGGATCAATTTAGTATAGCAGGTCAATACTGCCCTCCTTATTTAAACTAACATCTGTAAAAGTGTGACATAATGATTGTAAGCTCACCTAAAATTGTATTTATTCACTTAATGTTTTAGATCCCAAACCTTGAACCCTACTTTATTTGTGTTTTTTATATTATAAAATAGTCATTTCTAGGAGTGGGATGGTTCTAACTAGTGTAGTTTGTTACTAACTAGTGTAAATGAATGTAACCTTAAAACTAACCCATGTACACATCGACTTATTTGAGAGTATAGAGATTTAAATGTAGTATATTTAACATGTTAAAAAAAAAAAAATGAGGTTCTTACATATGTGTAACATTAGAATGGAAGGGTTGACTCATAAGATAACATGTAAGTGCGAGAGGATGGTGAATTAGAACCTTGTTTTGGCTCTCAAGTCATGTGTGGTAACAATGAGTGAAGATTGTTATTGTTAAGTATTAAATACCATATTTTATTTTATACAAATTCCCATTTTTAATTATATGAATTAAATTTATAAATTAAAAGAATAAAATATACCTGAGCATGTACAACACACTTTTCCTTTCTAGGAGATTACTCGAAATGTGTAATTTCGCTTCATATAAACCTAAAATGAGAATGAATTAATCAATATCCATTTGTGAAGTCTAAAATATGAAATTTTAAATTTAAATATAAAGGGTTATATTACACCTATGTGTTGGCTCAAACCATGTTTCCTTCACATATTTTTAGAGATGACGCTTCCTTGTTAAAGTATTAGAGATTTGGGGTGATTGGGCCCAAACCTTGTGTAACTATGCAAGATCCTATGTTGTGAATGGAACATGATCTAAACATAATTAATTTTTGGAGAAGTAAACATTATACCAAAAAAAATAACTATTCATTAAAAATATAGAGAGAATTAACAAGTAAAGATACAACTCCAAAAGAAAAAACTATACATGTAAAATGATAAAACCAATTAGCCAAGGTTCATTCAAAATGAATTAACCATTGTATATGGATTATATATTAAAATGTAATTTTTCATTCTATTTAAATAAATTTTAATCTATGTAAAATCATGATTGCAAGAGAATTAATAAATTTCATTCCCCCATCATGTACATGTTTGTTTATGTATTTTCACTCAATGAAGAATATAATGGATGAAAAAATACAATAGAACCTATCCATTCCTCAAAAATTATTATATATATAATAAGTGTGAAGGGGAAGTACAACCATTTCACATTAAAATGTAACTATGTTTTATATATGTGCATGCACTAGTATCATGCCTTATGAGTATGTACCAAATGATGTAGGATGTCATGAATGTGTACTATATATTTGGGTACCTGTTTCTCAAAGGTCTATGAATTGAAAAATATGAAAATATGTTTTTATAACTATTATTAATATTACCATGCATATGACCATGTAATTTGTATCTATGTGTTAATATACCTCATGTATATGAAATAATCTAATATATGAGCCATCTGAATCTACAAAATTTGTGAAACCTATACCATGCTCTAAGTTAATGCTCATGAAGGCTTATGTATCTAATAAAATCCATATATAGTCCCCCACATACCATTTGATATGATTTATACATCATGAAAGTCACTCATCTCAAAATAAGAATGGAAATTACCATGTCATGTATAAAGATTACATCATGTAATATGATGCAGGGGCATCCTTCAAAGGATGACAAGTTTTGTGTTGTTTGAGAAAACATTTCTTTGATAAAAAATTTTGAGGTAAATTAAAATTTTTAAAGTGTCTAAATGGATGTTAATCACACTTTAGAATGTTCTCAAAGTGTCTATAGGTGTCTAGGTAGGCTAAATCTCAAATTTGGCATTTTCCCACTAAATTCAATAATTTGATTTTTTTTAATTTGTCAAGCATGGTTTAGGATTTTAATGAAAATTTAAGGAGTCATGAAGGTTTAAAATGATTGGGGAGACTTAATAAAGAGACCATGTTTCTATACATGCATCCTATTCATATATGTACATAAAAATCACCTTTGGTATTTGTTCCAATGTGTAAATTTGCTTGCAAATGACCGTTGGAAAGACAAAAGGTAATTAGAGTAGTTGAAGTTGATATAAAACTTGTAAGTTTTGATTTTGAATAATTTATTAGGATTAATTCATTTATGATAGGGTTCAATACCCAAGAAATTATGAATTGAGTCTCTCAAGTTTGAAAGGAAGTGACGGAAACTCTATTTTCATATATATGCACATGAAGAATGATAATGTTTGAAATGTTCAATGAAGGAAGATCCAATTTTGATATGATTTTGATGCTTGAAATGGAATTGGTGAGTTTATTCTTGATTAATTAATTAATTAATTCATTTATTTGTTTGTTTTCACACCACTTTGCTTAGAAGACAATATAGCCCTATTGAGACAATGCATACATGGACAATCAACATACAAAGTGTTATAAAGGTGTATAATAGAGGTGTCAAATGGTGTGGTTATTGATTAAAAAAGGTTAATTGATTTTTAAAAATACATATCAATCCTTAATATGGTTTTATAAACCTTTTTTAAGTCTAAACCATCAATACTACTCGTGGGACCTTACAGACTATGTTTGCACACATAGTTGGAGCAAGATCAAAAAATTAAAGTGGAACATGGGTATTAATATAGATTAATAACACTTGGAAAATTTATAAGTAAGTTTAATAGACCTTATTAAATCTTTAAATTTTTTTAATGGTGGATTGAACAATCATTGTTTTAATTATGCTCCTCTTAGGCTTATATAGTAGACATAAACCCTAAACTAGGGTTTTGAATAAAAAACTCCATTTTTAGATGTTTCCACTGGTATACATTATTAAAAATTAATAATTTTATATTTTTGAATGTATTATAATATATTAATTTGGTTTTTAACTATTTGAGTATGGTAGAGTATGGATGTTGGTGACTATGTTTATTTGGGTGTAAGAGAGGCCTATTAGGCATGTATAGTGATCTAAAAGGAGCAAAAGGAGTGAATTCTAAGTAGATTCTAGTGAATAAATTTCATAAGGATGAATAAAAATTTATATGGTGTCATAAACTCCCATTATTTTCTCAATATCTAGATTTACCTATTTGTACAAGGTGAAAAATCCTTAAAAAGGCTACTAGGATTGTCTGTAAAGGTTAGAGAAGTGGTGAAAGTTGTAAGAGGTGTACTAGGATATCTTAAGGGATTGTTAAGGAATAAAATAAGGACTATAATGATCATGTTAAATACATTAAACATATTTATTTATCTATTTATTCCTTGAACCAATGAATGAACAAATAAACCAATGAACCTTTGCCAAAAAGTTGTATTGAAACACCGTAAAAGAGTGATAGTTATTTATGTCATCTCTACATCATTTTTTATTTGAGACTAAGATATTTTGGGAAGATAGTAAGACAATATGGCAGCTAGAGGATGATGAGTAGAAACATCCCAAATAATGTTGTAGGCAATTGATGCACTAGTTATGGAAGTGATAATCTTGCAAGAAAGGTTACAAGCCATGGAGTTGGTTCAAAGGAGAGAGATGAATAAGGGTGATGTAAGTGAGGGAGAGGATGAGATTCCTCATGAATAATAATCATAGGAATGAGATGAAGGTATATTTTAAGATATTTTTATAAGAACAATCATTGGAGTGACTTTAAAACCCAAGATGGAAGTGTCCATGTATGAGGGTAGTCTTAATGTGGAAGAGTTGGTTGATTGGATAACAGACATGGACAAGTACTTCAATTATGAATAGGTGAATGAGAAAAAGAAGGTAAATTTTTCATTAACAAGGGTAAAGGTTCATACATATTTATGGTGGGATGGAATACACTAATAAAGAATAAGGGGAAAAGAGAATATAAGGTCATGGGATAGAATGGTAGCCAAGATGAAGGGAAATTTCATACATAAGGACTATCAGACCCACTTTTTTAGGAGGTTGAAAAATATAAGGTATAAGGACATTACAATGAAGGATTACATAGAGGAATTCTACCAGATAACTATCTGAGTAAGACATATAGATGAGGATGTAAAGAAGATTTTTAGATACATCAATGGCCTAAAGTTTGTAATTTAGGATGAGATTAACATTTTATCACCAATAATAGTGGAGGAGGCCTATCAAGATGAATTTAGGGTAGAGGAGAAGTTTTATATAAGGAAAATTCAACTAAACAGAGGTAGAGGTGGTAGAATCTATATAGGTAGAGGCTAACAAGAAGGAAGAGGACTACCAAGTAATATAAGTTAATGGTAAGGTCCAAGCAAAGAATTTGGTAGGATTTTTGAGAGTTCAAGTCCATCAAGTAGAGGTGGATATGGATATATAGCTGGAATATCATATGGTAGAGGAAGAGACAATTTGCAATTAAGTGCTTCAAGTACAAAAAAATTGTAGGATATAGATCATATGAGTGTCTTAAAGACATTCAAATAGGTAGATCTTGGAGTGAGAGTAGAAACCAAGTGGTTCATCAAGACTAGGAGAGTGTCGATTCATTGCTAAACTATGTGGAAAAACTTGAAATAGGGGAGAGATTGTTGATGAGGAGAGTCCTTTTCAATACCAACCATGAGGAGAGAGAACCACCATAGAGAAAGACATTATTCAAGACCATGTGTAAGAGTAAAGGTAAATATTTAAAATTCATAGTTGATAATGGTATTATGGATAATCTTATGTCTTCTTTAATGGTAAAAAAGATAGGCTTAGAAAGTATCAAGCATCCAAGTCCATATAAAGTGTCTTAGATTCAAAATAGTCACCAAATCCTAGTGAATTAACAATGTTATGTAGATTTGCAGATAGGTGGGTATAAGGATAGAGTCTTGTGTGATGTAATTACCATTTATGTGTGCCACATCATATTTGGTAGATCGTGGAAATATGAAATGATGGCTATACATGATGGGAGAGCTAACACTTACACCATTAAGAAGGATGTCAGAAATCACACACTAAACCATTGAAAGATAGTCAAGTATAAAAGGAGACACCAAGTAGTGACATGATGTTTGGAGAGAAAAAATATTTTCCAAAGGAAGTCATTTACATCATTGAGGATAAAAGTGTGATAGTTAAAATCAAGAGCCAAGGTGAAGACAATATAGTACAAGTTTTCAAATCAATATGAGATGAAGGTGAAGTAGTTTCCAAGAGTTATGAGGATTTGATTATAATTATTAAAGAGAGGTTATATTCATCCCAACATGATCAGTTGTTTACAAATAAAAAAATAGAGAAGATGTTTGCAGACTTGTCCCATCACGTGTCCTTGGTAAGGAGCATGGAGTATTTAGACAACTTTGTTGAGAAGGTTAGCATGTTGAGATAGTTGGATAAGGGTAGTAAAGTGACTGATCAAATGGGAATAAAATATTATCAAGAGAATAATAATGAGGTTGAGACTACTATGGGAAAGAATATGGAACCATTAGCAACAATCCAACAAGTAGCAGATCCAAGTATAAGAAAGACAAACATCAAGTACAAGAGTGTGGTTTAAAAGAATAAAATAAGGAGGTTGTTATAATTAAATTTTTTAGTACATGTGTAGGTTTATTATAGGATAACATTATTATGTTGAATATTATCAGGTTGCAGATCAACATTCAAATATCTAACCTTAAAGGAGAAGGCAAAGTGGGATTGGTCAAAGAACAAGGAGGCCTATATATCACTCATAGATCTTGGGATCCAGGAGGATGTAACATTGCATATTTTAAGTGAACATGAGAGAGATATGATAAGTAGGATTTGAAAACAAGTTGAAAAAACTTTCATGGAAATTTTCTTTTGCACCTTAGTAATATGATGCAGGAGCATCCTTCAAAGGATGACAAGTTTTGTGTTGTTTGAGAAAATTTTGCTTTGATAAAATGTTTTGAGGTTAATTAGAATGTTTAAAGTGTTTAAAATGATGTTAAGAGTCTTATGTCACACTTTTTAATGTTCTCAAAGTGTCTATAGGTGTTTATTTAGGCTAAATTTCAAATTTGGCATTTTCCCACCAAATTCAATAATTTGAATTTTTTAAATTGTCAAGCATGGTTTAGGAGTTTTATGAACATTGAAGGAGTCATCAAGGTATAAAATTATTGGGGAGACATAATAATTACACAATTTTTCTATACATGGATCCCATTCATAAATTTATGGAAAACTCACCTTTGACATTTGTTCTAATGTGTAAATTCACTTGCAAGTGACCCTTGGAAAGGTAAAAGGTAGTTAGAGTAGTTAAAGTTGATACAAAACTTATAAGTTTTGATTTGGAGTCAGTTATTTATATTAATTCATGTATTATATGGTTCAATACCTAATTAATAATGAATGGAGTCTCTCAAGTTTGAAAGGAAGTGATTGTAACTCTATTTTCTTGTACATGCACATGAAGAATGACAGTGTTTAGAATGCTCAATAAAGGAAGATACAATATTGATATGATTTTGATGTTTGAAATGGAACTAGTGAGTTTATTATTTATTAATAAATGTTTTGGTGTCATTTATTTGTTTTTTTCACACCACTTTGCGTAGAAGATAATATATCCCTGTTGAGATAATGCATACATGGATAAGTCAACATATAGAGTGTTGTAAAGGTGTGTATTAGAAGCATAAAAGGGTGTGTTTATTGATTCAAAAAGGTTTTTGGAGTTTCAAAAATACCTATAAATCCTTCAAAGATTTTGATAAACCTTTTTTAAGACTAAACCCTTAATACTTTTGCTCTCATGCCCTTGAAGACTGTGTCTGCACACACAGTTAGAGTAAGATCAAGAGATTAAAGTGGAATGGAGGCATTAAGGTAGATTAATATCACTTGGAAAAGTTTTAATGAATTATAATAGACCTTATTAAATCTTTAAAGTTATTTTATGGTGGATTGAACAGTCATTTTTCAATTATACTTCTCTGAGGCTTACATAGTAGACATAAACCCTGAACTAGGGTTTTGAGTAACAAAATCCATTTTTGGATGTTTCCACTATTATAAATTATTAAAAATTAATAATTTTATAGTGTTTAATGTATTATAATATATTAATTAGGTTTTTAATTGGTTTATTATATTAGAGTATGGATTTTGGTGACTGTGTTTGTCTAAGTGTAAGAAAGGCCTAATTAGGCCTACACAAAGATCTAAAAGGAGTAAAAGGAGTGAATTATAAGTATGTTTTGGTGAATATATTTACTATTTATGAATAAAAATTTATATGGTGTCATAAAATCCCATTATTTTCTCAATATCTAGATTTACCTGTCCATACGAGGTGAAAAGCCTAAAAAAGGCTACTAGGATTGTCTGTAAAGGTGAGAGAAGTGGTGAAAGTTACAAGAGGTGTATTAAGATGTCTTAAGGGTTGGATAAGGAATAAAATAATTAATATAATTATAATTTTAAATACCTTAATTATATTTATTCAGCCAATGATTCCTTGAACCAATGAATGAACAAATAAACCAATGAACCTTTACCAAAGAGTTGTATTGAAACAAGTAAAAGAGTGAGAGTTGATTGTGTTGAATTTGCATCATAATATAATTTGATAATTTTTATAATATTTTATAATATAATTTTTTTTTAAATCAAGGCATGTATGTAACATATGTAATCTATGGAAAGTAATTTGTTATGTTTAGATAGGTATATCATCAAAGCATGTAGTTAAGGTGAAAATAAATAAAGTAATGTATTAATAGTGCATGATATAGATTATAAAAACCATAAAATTTAAGAAAATAATTTAAAAAAAATTATTTATCACTAATTAGCCAAATATACCACATACAAGGGATAAACCTAAGGATGGAATTGATTTTATAAAATAGTCATTTCTATGAGTGAGATTGTTTTGACCAGTGTTGTTCATTATTGATTGGCAATAAAAACCATAACCATTAAAACCATAAAATTTAAGAAAATAATTTTTAAAAAAATATTTATCACTAATTAGCCAAATATACCACATACAAGGGATAAACCTAAGGATGGAATTGATTTTATAAAATAGTCATTTCTATGAATGAGATTGTTTTGACCAGTGTTGTTCATTATTGATTGGCAATAAAAACAATAACCATTAAAATTTATCCATGTATAAGTGGAATAATATAATAATCTATATAAGTATGTTTATGATATTCAATATGTTTGAAATATATAATGAGGCTATTTTAGGTGTATAATATTATAATAGAAGGGTTGTCTCATAAGGTAACAAGCAAATGTGAAAGGATGGAAAATTAGGACCCTTTTTGGGTTTTCAAGTCTTGTGTGGTAAATATATGTCAAAATTTTCATTATAAATTATTTAAGACCATATTTTAGTATCTATAGGTACACATTTATACACTACCAAACATTGAGAAAAACTACCATATTTTTTCCAAATTATAAATCAATTACTAGGAGTCACAAGCCAATTCATAATCATACCAAAGTAAATTAAAATCAAGGATTTTTAAGTATAAAATTAAAATAATTACCTACATTCTTATAAAAAATTAACATAATTAAACAATCGCACTAGGTGGCATAATTACATGTGGCTTAATTTCCATCCTTAAATTATCATATATGCAAACATAAGTCAATAATAAATTAGGGTGATTGGGGTTATCTCATCTCATTAATATTTCCTTTTTTTTTTACAAGTTTATATCTCTCAAAGTCACACCTAGGGTTTCCATGTTAATTATGCTAATTTCATGAGCTTTATGCATCGTTATTATTTGACATCACACATACAAGGCTTTCAAATATATGCAAAAGTTGCCATATGGTTAGGAAACCTCTTTTTCACATAAGTCACTATTAAAAACCAAAATTTATTATTTATAGTTTAGAATAACCCAAATCCAATGAAAATTACCATTCCTAGATATAAGCATAGTTCCATACCTAGACGAATCAAAGGCCTACTTTAGTATTTTTCTTGCTATGAATTTATAATCACATTTAGATAATAGATTAGAATAAATAATTAACTATCCACTTTTTACTTAATATTTCCACTTATCAAATCATTAAAATCATTTTCATTATTTTACATTGATATGTATGCTTGAATTCCATATCTATCTCTTTGACTTCATATACTAATTATTATCCTATTAGGGTTTCTAAAACCAAATTAGTGTAAAACATATTGATGAAATTTTACATTTCTTGAATTATGTACAACCCTAGGTATACATTATGGTTTTTCCCTTCTATGGTTTCATATTATATCCATTGGTTTTTATTTTCAAACTTTATTTCTAATTATTCCCTAACAATGCACATTATCTATGGCTATAATAAACAAGCATTTATGCAAGGTAAATCATGAAGGTAATATGTTCATATTGTTCCACTTGGATATGATACATTATTTATCAATAATATAATCAAATGGATCAAATCTAAGAACACTAATAAGATTAAAATTAACAATGAATAATATAAATCTTTCCTCAAATCATATTGTTGTAACATCTAACCCAATCTACCTCTTGTCACCACTGAATGGAAAAGGGCAACCATGATCTCTTTTATTCTTACTATATCTAAATTATCATGAATTTTGAGACTAATAATACTTATGAGATAACTAATACAAATCAAATTTATTCCATTTATGATAAATAATCTGATGACTATCTTAACTTGAATCCACATTAGACTAATGTAATTTTTATATTGTAAGAGATGAACATAAAATATTTTATCAAGATACTACATATAGGGTAAAATATGTACCATTTTATGATACTTTCAGCCCATCATTTTGAGCTATTAATTGCACTTCAAGTTTTTATACCTCTACTATTTTTACTAACCATACACCTACACCTCTACTAACATATGTAATATCCATGTAAGGTGCAAGGAAAACATAAGGATTCTAATAGATTTAATTACCCATTATATATAGGTAACCTTTACCCATTATATCATTACTACACATGTTACATCATCAACCTACCTTAAATATACTATTACAACTTTGCATGCTAAGGTGTTGAAATTAGAGAAAGGTGCATCTAGATCTAGTCATTCAATGATTTCATATGCTTCAGTCCATAAAATATTATCCCTTGAGATATAAGCCTATAATTTACCTATATGTTTTTTACCTTTAAGTATTACTCTATATGAAGTTAAAGGTAATATAGGATAACACCTTCCACCATTCCACACACCATGTTTGGATTACATATACAATGAAAAATTATTAACCAAGATTTCATAATAAGTATTAATGAATATTATTTATAATGATTATATTAAATTACCCTATATTAAATAAGAGAATTAAACCCTTTGGAAGATCAATTTATATCACATTTTAATATCATCATTTATGAGAAACTATCTGATGCACAAAGTAATAAACTCAAGCCAAGGGTCCAACAACTTGATTAGTGATTATGTATTTTTATAGAAGACTATGATAGCTAAGATGACTAATTTTATGGAAAATAATGAGTTATAAGATATATTAAAGGAAATATTGATTCCACCACTATATTATTCAATCATATTCAAGACATTCAAATCCTTTAAAGAGTTATTACACACAATAACAAATAGATAAATTAAGCTCATATTATTGAGCAAGCCCAAATATACATATAATCCTACAACTAATTAAAAAAAAGTTTCAAATAAACCAAGATACAAGGTCAAACCAGATGATAACAATAATGAGGAAAAAATTACAATTAATTTATTATTACAAACTACAATTAGCTACAACTTGTAACTCCATTTAAGAGGTAATTTTAATGATTTACATCACATCCTCATATATTTTTATAGAATCTAATTGAGCACAATATTATCATTATTATTCCTCCAATAGAATTTAATCCAAATAGTCCTAAAATACAAATATTATATAAATGCATATTATGAGTATAGTGAAATCTTGGGGCACTCTATGAATAAATGTTTCAAATTATGAAATGAGATAAAATATCTTATTGATGAAAAAACTAATGAGTTAAGCACCCCTACAAATGGATATATATAAATAAGGAATATAAATCATAAGTTAAAAATATTCAATGATCCATTTCAAAAACATGACATGATAGAGACTAAGGATAATTTATATGTACATTATGCATATAATATGAATTCTCCACTTATGACATATGATCACCCAAAAAATGTGATTATTAGTAAACTTATCATCACTTCACCATAACATCCTATGATCACATTTAATAACAATGATATTTTTAGGATGATTAATATTTTCATAAATTATTTATATGAGCTTATATTAATAAGAAAATGATACATAGTAACATGATTGAAAATGGGCCAAGTGATAACCTTTGTAAAAATACACTTATTCACTTCATTGTATACAAGAAATAGGATATAAAAATTAAATTAATGAAACTTAAGGGATTATATGGACATAATTAATATACCCCCCCCCCAATTGAACACAATTCTAATTCCTCAAGTGAGCTCACCAATACTATCCACTCCATTATTAGTTATATATAGTAATCAAATATTTTAAAATGTATTTGGGATGCTCTTGGATAAAATATATTCATGAAACACCATATATAAGTACATCAATGTATCAATTAAATACATTAAAATAAGGTAGTCACAGTTATAAGTGTATGATATGATTACCCTCTACAACCAATGATATCTCCTCATCATCCCCCACCACCACCATAGTTGGTTAATACCACCATATATTATCACTATATATATATATATATATATATATATATATAGTTCAAATGAGAGTAGTTGAGTCTACTAGACAACTAGTTATTCACCAACCTTTTTCTCTGGAAGTCAAACTTCCTAGTTTTTTCACCATTTCATACACTAAGTCCAAGGAATAATTTTTTATTATAAACACTTAGATTTTTTAATTTTCAATACCCATCAGGGTTATCAAAACTTTTTGAGTCCAATATAAGTCTTTTGAATTCCTAAATTTCCTGATTGAACCAATTTATATGATTTAACTTGAGTTCTTAAAGTTTTCAATTCAACTAATTTTTTTTATTAATTATAAGAATAAGTTATATAGTTAATCAAGTGTATAATATGCCCTATATTCCTTATGAAGTATTTTTTAAAAATTAAAATTAAAATTAAATATAATTGTATCAAAGGCTCAAAGTTCATAAGGAACTTGTGGAATGTTTCATCAGTTCTATCGCTTCTTGATAAATTGATTATTTCAACATATATGATGATTAAGGTGGTTGTTTCAAATAAAATTTTAAATTTGGTTCTATTGGTTATGCACCTTCTTCCTTTAGAGGTTGGATTACTCTAATTTATGATTTGCCCTTAAATTTATTTTATTATTATTGTTTTATATCAAATATGATAAGTGTTGTGAACCCTAAATAGTTTTAATTTACCCCAAAAAAATTATAATAAATATTAAGGATAATTAATGATATTTTTATGTCCATTTTAGTACAACCCATTTATCCAAAAAAAACTCTTATACCTCCTATATTTTATCTAAACAATTTTAAATTACTTTCCAAAGTTACCTTTTGCATAACCACATCCTCAAAAATGAAAATAAAGTATTGGGTTATGATCTTGTTTCATCTCATGATACAACCATGTCATATATCACTAATACCTACATGTTCCATATAGATATTAAGGAATTTTTTTTGGGCCCCTTTTTGACTAATTATGGATCCACACCAACTCAACAGATATCTCAACACAAGGTGATCATTTGTAATGATTTTTATTTTGTCACCTTTTGCGCCAGTTAGAGGAATCATCATAGATATAGCACCAACTGAAAGGTGATTACTTGGCACTTAGTTTTTAAGGGAATTTTCTTGAGTAATTTTCACATGATAACCATAATACAAAGGGTGCAAGGTGATGGATCTGGTGAAATGATCAACCAAGACTCCATCTTAGCACCTAGTGTGCACCTTGCACCCTAGCATGAAGATGCTTCTTAATGTTATAAATCTAAGCTTGAACTAGTATGTAGGGGATGCAAATTAAGGTAGTGAAGCTCTAAAAAATTAACTCTAGATATCAAGTTATGGATGCCTTTTTGGCATGGATATCTTTGAGGATATGCATTATAGTGTCCAAGATTGCCTATGAGCCTATGGGTTGTTAGTATTTTTAGATGAGCATGTGCTCTATTTCATTGATATGTGCTCTCTTTATTTAAAACTTGTTTAATAAATAATTGTGTTGCACTTACATGAGTATTGATCTAGCTTATGTGGTTATAGTTATATTCTTTGATTGTGAATTGATCATGTAAGGTTTATAATAACTATAATGGGTAGTTTTAATAAATGCATGCTAAGTTATATAAAGCTTTTGGTTTAGCCTGTTAATTGCATTTATATGTGAATGATGATATTAGTTTAACTTTCAAATTAGCCTAAGTATAAGAGAAATCATGTGCCCAAGACTTGATGCCCTTGTTGAAAGTGTTAGCCTAAGCATGAACCCTTGTTATATAGTAATCCCCTTGCCCCATCAAATCACCTGAATGATGCTTAGCTTAGTAACACAAAGGCTTGTACACTTGATATCCTAGAACTAGCCCAATATAGGCTTACACCCCTATGACCAAACTGAGTTCCCCAAATTGGCTTTATGCCTATAAATAACCCAATTCTACCCAGAATGGCTTGTGCCAGTGAACCTACCAATTCTCATTGCAATTACCAAGTCTTATGAGGAATGAGTTGTGTCATGGCACAACTAGCCCAATATAGGGCCCAGTACTTTCTCTACTACACTTTAAGTGAATACATAAGGTTTGTTCCTTATTTGAATTGATGTCAGTGCAGTTGAGTGATAAATGTTGAAATCTATGTGATTATTCTAGGTTTGTACTTAGATGTAACAAGTCTAGAACTAACTTGGAAAACCAGATAAGCACTTAACAAAGCATATTAATTAAACAACCAACTTTTATATAACATTTTGGTTCCATTGTCATCTCCCATGTTAAATTTTATTGTTACAATAGTGTAACAAAATAATTCTCTAACTCTCCCTCAAGAACATCGAGTATTGGATACAAAAGGTGGAAGATAGATTTATGCTAAAGTATCCATCTTGTAAAGGATAAAAGCTAAGGAATTTTCTCTAGAATAACCTATATTATGCTCTGTATGAGGTCTTATTTTGAAAACTACCTAAGCATGTATACTGATGGTTGGATGCTTATGCAACCCAAGAAGACAAAGTTATGGATAGCACCTTGAGTGGATGAAGGAGCACTTACCAAATCTTGATAACTTTGAGCCATTTGGAATAAATCTATAAATAAATGGTGATAATGAGTGTTGAATAATTACATGTTTAAGTTTATAGTATCAACATACTCCTACCCTAAATAAGTAGAGTATCAATTCTTCCATGAGCCAAGAGGCATGTTTGTGAAATAATTTAGCATAGAGCTTAAGAAATTGATAGTGGATTACATCTTTGAAATTGTAAGAATGGAAGGCAAAATTACTTTCACATATGAGCAACACAATGAGGAATAAGGGGATGTGTAGGTGAAGCATAATGGAAGGGGATGAATAGATTGACACTTGAGAGCTCAGGTGATAGAATTATAATAAGAAAAGGTGTATTCTAATGGAAGTGCCAAAAGAACCCATAGTGAGTGGGGAGGGCATGGGGAAGGATCTCTTAAATTGTAGTAGCACCAAGAGGAGAAAAAACATGAAGCCATAAATTGAGCTTAATAGTTGATGGGTGTAGAAGGATCTAGGTTCCTATATAATTTGACCATTTAAGATACACTATATGCACCTACCCGCTTTAAACTTTCATCATAAGCTCATGCACTAAATCCCCCTCAAGAAGAAAGAAGAGTGATAACTGACCTTACTATCGATATTGACTTTGATCAGTTTGTAGATTTAGAGTATAATTTTGTGATTAAAAAATTTGTTCCTTACAAGGAGCTAAGTTAATGTACCTTTATACCTTTGGGTGCTAGCTCAATAATATAAAACATGAGCACAAGCATTCTAGTTTAACAAATATTAGCTATACAGACTAGGTGAAATCTCATAAGAAGTTTCCTAATATCACAAGTGAGTAACACCACGCTATTGACTTTGATGGTACCAACAATAACAATAGGGTTGATGACCAACCCAGTGATTAGAGTCATTATAGGACCACCACTAAGATAAGCACCAGGTGGCAAGTACCTCAAATGTCAACACCACCCCATAGCAAATATATTATGAGAAAGAAATGCACTTGTCAAAATATCATGATGTGGAAAATTCTAAAAAGTATGTGTTAAAATGTGAGCTTCAATAGGACGCTTAGGGTATAACCCAATTAGAACACATGGTAACATAATTCATGATAACTCTACTTAATGACACTCATAATTGGTATAGGAAATTTGATCATAATCAAGATATGATTGATTATGATGTTTTGAAGGAAGTATTCTTGAAGGAATTTGATATTCTTGAGTTTAAACAATAGAGAATCATCATGATTGAGGAAATTAAATAAGGACTATCAGAGAGAATGTGCCTATATGATGTCAAGTTCAAAAATATTATCTCAAAGTTTCATTATAATATTCACCCCTCCCAACATACACAATGGTTTTTTGGAGGATTGCTAGTACCCTTTAGAAGAGTATTATCCATGAAGACATTCATAGACCCCTATGAAGCATTTGAAGCCATGCTTCAAGATGAGGTAGTAAAAAGTGTTGATATGTGAATCAACCCTTTCTTAAAGGTGTAAATTATGTATATGGCCTCCCAACTATATAATTTGACCTCTAGTTTATCTCAAGATGCTCAAATCAAATTATGGTGCACCCACTATGAGATTGAAGGCCATAATAGGAACAACTACCCCTAAAGGAATGTACACACATTAATTCTAAGCTATGAGATTTATCACAAGGTGCATGATATTTGAAACTACACTTTATTACAATGCACTAATCAGATTAACATAACCATTTACTACCAGTTGTGTAATGATTACACTCACACCATAGATAATTGCCACAAAATTGATGAGATGCATGATAACATGGAGAGAGGCACATGACAAGCAATTGTAGTAACTAAAGGGCAAGCATCCTAAGGAAATGAGGGCTATAACCAATAGAATGTAGGATATGGGATTCAAAGAGGCACCATGGGGTGAGGTAGAGGACATTATGGAGGAATATTCCCACCATGATCATGTTACAAGTGTAGCTCAACCAAGAACTATCAGTGTGACTTCCCTACACATCCAACATGTGGGTATTATCGAGGTACACATAAGGTCAAGGATTTCCCCAACTTATCAATAAATTGACCCAAAGCTAGCCTAGTGTAGATAAGGGTGTAAAAATGATCTGACATGAGCTAAAAATAGAAAAGTTAGCTATGAAGGTGTAACTAACCTATATAGAACCAATAAAAGTATAGACAATTACTCATAATGGGTTTACCACTTAGTTTCACATTATGACAGCACTAGAGTTACACTTAGATTATGGGGAACCAAAATGCACTGAGCACATCACATGGCTAGAACCCAAGGTGTCACTTTACCTAAACCCTATATTTCAAAAATATGTCTTGATATAGGCCATGAGTGTCATTCAAAACCTTCAAGGAGAACTCCAACTAGCACAAGATCTGGAAGTATAGGCTACCACCTTGTGCAAGAAGCAATATAGCTAGGAAGATGAAATACAAGATCTAAAAAAGATCCTACACCTCTTAAAATGGAAATAATGTTGTCCCTATTGAAAAACTTGTTCTTAGAGCACGTAGGGAAAAACAAGTTGAAGTTATCATGCCCCACATAGAGAGAGTATGATAAGTGAGGCATACACAAAACATGGAGTATGATCAAGAACTCCTTATGAATTTCATCATTGATGGATGGTTAGTATGTGAGGTCCTTGTGGATGCTAGTGCTAATGAGCCCCATAAATTTCATGTTCTTATCCTCATCTATTACACTCATCCTTCTTGTTTACCATGCTTTTGAATACTTTCCCATAAAGTTTCCTTCCTTAAAAATTCATAATCTTGTAAATAGCATTATGTTTCTATACTCTTTGCATATTTATAATTATTTATTGGAATTAAATATATGATAGTTATCTACTGCTTTAGGATATTTTTTATATAATGTGTTTTAAGGATGTTTTAGATAAATAGGAATATAGCATGGAACATCCTATAACAAAGATATCTCATTACACGAACTATCATGTAGCCACTGCATGACCAAATTGTAGATGAATATAATTTTATTCCTCTTTCAACCCACTCATAGAAACAAATATAACCTCCATATATCTCAATAAGGAAGTATTTGAAGAATGAAATAGCTTTGTTTGTCCTATAGAAATGTTGCAAAATTCATATGAAAGGTGACTTTAGCAAAAGGAGATAATTTTGGTTATCTTAATTAAAATGTTTCTTATGTTAGAATATATGTTGTTTTGTATAAAAAATATCCTTTATATTATATATGTGTGTGTAAAAACATAGTTGAGATATAGTAGATGTTGATTAGAGATTGTCAAAAGTATATTTTGTCAAGTAATTGTTATTGTAATTTCCTACAGCAATTCATTGCTACATTTTTTATTATAATGAACAAACATTTTTGAATTCAATTAAGTGTTGTGAGAGGAAGGATTTAATATGGATTCAAAAGGAAAAAGGGCCCCCTTTGGAATTCTGCAACAACAATACAACCCATTTAAATAGCTAAGCATGTTATTTGATTTCTTTATGCATTATGATTTTATTTTTGAATTATGTGATTTACATTCTTGCTTAGATTTTTTTAAGGAATATTTAAATGTATAAGATTTTATTTCAAAATATTATGTTCATGTTTAAATTCCAACATTTCATTTACTACATGACTTCAACAACTTAGATAATAATTACCAGAAGGTCAAATTAGGATATTGAGTGTGCACATATAGTGACATCATCCTATCAAGTCTACATCTTTGGGTTGACATTTAAATGAAGTAAAAGGTAAAGGTCTATGGTAACTCTCCTTATTTAGTTTGATCAAGATAATTATATTTGATTGTGAATCAACTACTAGTCATTTTTGGCACCATTGCCAAGGAAGGGTGTCACACACTTATAATCTTCAATCTTGATAGCAATTATTTTTAGATGTTTATTATTTTTATTTACAAATATTGTTTTTATTTATATTAAATATTTCTTGATTTCATAGCTTAAATTTCCCTTTTTTCAAGTAAGATAGTGAAAATTTTCAAAAACCCCCATATTACTATCCCCGTGTAGGCAGGGTGGGAAAAAAGTAAAAAAAAAAGTGGTTAATGTATGCAAAGTAAAAGGGAATATATAGGAATATTTTTGCCTAAATCATTAATTGTTAATACAAGAATTGATATTCATCCTACAAATGGCTAAGGAATATGAATGAATTTTTGAATATCACTCATAATTGTCAATAGAAGAGGTAGAGAAGGAAGAGTTTTTGGATGGACTGGTAACACAAGCTAGGGACTTTGAGGAGGTTCATACCCCTAGAAGTGACCCACATGTACCACCTTTGATAATTCCCACCTTATCACCTCATACTCAGGAATCTGAAGTTCACTTCTCTCCATTTCCCCAATTTCTTGCTAAGGAGGCATTCAAGGCAATTCTTTCTCCTAGAAGAAACACCAGGCCAATAAAATCTTTGAATTTAGAGAGAATATTTTCCAAAAAACTATTTTAATCTTATGAAACCTACACACCATCACCATTTTATAAGAATCCATACATTCCTAAGAAAAAAGATAAAGTCTCCATCTTTTAAACCCAAATAAATAAAAAAATTGATAGGAAATTTTGAGCGGTGGGTAGTAGCAACCTCTAGTCTACCAACATAAAGAGTATTCATGGAGGATCACCAGGAAGAAAACACTACCAATGAGTCTATTAATTTAAAATTTCCTATCCTTACTCCAAATGGAAATGCATTTATGAATAATATCCCTCACTATGCCCTCCCTACTTTCAGGGGAAAAGCATATGAGGATCTAGACACATTTATTTTTGAGTTTGACATCTTATGCCATAGTTATGATTATAATCAAGATGCTCATAAACTTAAATTATATCTAGGAACACTCAAATATGCAACACTTAGATGGTTCATGGGACTTGGAAAGGATGCCATTTCTATTTGGGAAGAAATGAAGGAGAATTTTTTGATGAAATACCAAGACTATTATAGGGGTAAGAACTATAGGATAAATGAAATATTATAAATGACAAAAAATGATGATGAGTCATTGGAAGAATATATGGAAACAAATTGTTCAGCATGCAAAAATCCAAGAAGACTACAATGGACAAGGAATCAATCAAGCTGATATTCCTAGAAGGAATTAGAGATGATTGTCTAGAATCACTAGATCTAATATCTAGTGGTGATATTTCTACACTACCCTTTGATGAACTAATAGTTCTATATACAAACTAGTCCAGATCAACCATGAACAAAAGTAGGGGAAAAACCCTTCCTAAAATAGGATTGTCTAAAGGTTAAGTTACCAACTTATTCTAAGACATGAAGTAGGACATTATTAGTCACAAAACTACTTAGCTTGATAAATCACATACATAGAAGAAGTAAGAATAAATTGAGAAATCCTTAGCTTCTTATTTCCCTAAATGTAGAAAGAAGAAGGCAGATTACACATGCCATTCTATGAAAGCTTAGGTAGTCAGCATAACTAATGAGAATATTAAAATGGTGGAGCTACATGCCATAAGAGAAGATGAGAATCAAGTGTTTTTCATGGCTTAATGAAAACCATGGGTACAAAAATTAGGTATGCCATCAAACTATATATTTGCAAATTCTAAACTCTCAAATAATCCTCAATATGGTTCTTGGACAAATATACCCAATAAAAATTGGTCTCAAATAAATTGAAAGCTACCCCATAATCAATTATGGATGTAATAAAATGGACAATAACCTCAACTGGGGTAGTTTCAAAACTAGAAATGGTTATTTCCCTCTAATCCTTAGAAATAGAAATCGAGATGTAATCAAGGCTTTCTAAAACAAATGAAACAACCACAACAACAATAGGCCATAATGTCAAACACTTAGAAACCTATTCAAACCACTCAATTACCCACCCAGACCATCCCTAATCCTACCAATAAGTTGGTTCAACCAACATAATCCACTAAAATAATGCAATATCCAACATACACCTTGGATATCAATCAAGTTTAACTCCACTCAGATCATGTTTTTTCACAATTCACCTCACCCATAATCATAGAAAAATATAGACCAGACCCACTCCATACTAATCTACATCCACATGTAACTAATCCTAAGCCAAGTCCATTTAAAAATAAAAAAGAAAACTAACAATCTTCCTTTTATGGAGAGATTGAACATATCATGTCCTGAACTAGTGACTAAATTTGATATCTTAAGATAACTCAAGAATGTGTGCATAAAAATTACAATCTTTCAAGAAATAAAGGATTTTCACATCTAAAATAATGTTGTTAGAGATATACGTTTTAAAAATTAGGAAGAAAGAATAAGGATCCTAAAACAGCCCAGGTCATTGGTCAACTAGCAGATATTATGTTCAAAAATATAGTTCCCCCAAACTATTTTGATCTGGGAAGTCCTATAGTTAATTTTAACATCCATGGCCAACCCATCTCCAATACTTTAATTGATTTAGGCACAACCATCAATGTGATGACATGAAAACCATGAAACAACTAAAACTTAACACTCTTCATTCAACACCCATCATCTTCTAGATGATTGATAGATCAACTGTTAAGCCTGAGGGGATTATTGAGGATGTTTTTATCACTGTGGACTCTTGGAAACATCCCATATACTTTATTATCTTGTAACCAAAAATCAACTTTGGGGGTTATCTTCTCATCCTTGGCCACCCATGGTTGGCCATCACTAATGCTTTTATTGGTTGTAGGTCACGAAAAAAGCTAATTTCCAACAAAAATGACACCAAGAATTTGTTCTTTATCCACCATCTTAGCCTTCCTAAAATGATGGCCCAACCCCTTGGATTGATGACTTTGAGGAATCTATCTCCTTGCAAACTCTCTACCCAATTGACTGGATTCTAGCTCTATAGGTATAAGAAGAAGACACTATCTTTACTAGTATCCTATAAAACACCTATTGATAGGATCCTATAGCTACAAACCTATTGGAATGTACACCATGCCCTCTTCATAATACCTTTCCTGAGAATGATTTTGATAAAACTATAAGATAGATTTGGACATTCCATCAATTACTTCCCCATTAATATAGTTATGCTCCTTTAATCACCAATGTAGAAATTATGCTTTCTTTAATAAATCAAGTAGACATTCTGCCAAACAAACCTCTCAACATCATCACTTCCCTAACAGCCCAACAAGAAATTTAGTTACTTATAATGTTGAGAAAGCACACAATAACATTTTCTTGGGATTACCATGACATGAGAGGAATACCCTTAGATTTATACATGCATCACATTTACATTAAAGAGGAATGCAAACCTATTTACCAAACCTAATGATGAATGAATCCTATAGTTAAAGATATTTTCAAAAGTGAGTTACAAAAACTCTTGGATGCAAGGCTTTTTTATCCTATTTCAGATGGCTAGTGGGTCTCTCCCCTAGTCATTATCCCTAATAAAGGGGTAAAATGGTGTATTTGCATTGACTACTAAGAATTGAATGCCATTATTAGGAAGGATCACCTTCCCCCTCCATTTATTGATCAAGTGTTGGATACATTATCAGGTAAAAAGTGATTTTCCTTCTTAGATGGTGATAGTGGTTATAATCAAATATGAATTGCTCCACAAGACCAAGATATAACCACTTTTACTTGCCCTTAGGGAACCTATGCCAATTTCATCTTGACATTTGGTCTTTACAATACCCTAGCCACTTTTCAAAGGTTTGTTTTGAGCATATTTTCTAATCTTTCCCATGACTATGTTGAAATCTACATGGATGATTTCACTATCTATGGGAAGATAATCAAAGCAATGTTAATCAACCTAGAGAAAGTTCTTTAACATTATTAGGACCACCAATTATCTATGAGCAATGAAAAATGTTATATGTTGATGACTGAAGAGATTGTGTTAAGACATCACATATCCCCTATTATAATTTAAGTTGACCCAGTAAAGATAAGTATCATTAAGGATCTACCCACACTAAAGAAGAAGAAAAATGTTAGAAGCTTTTTAGGACATACTAGTTATTATAGATGATTCATCAAAGATTTTAGTAAAATTACTATTGCATTATTTGGATTTCTTACTAAGGATGCTAAATTTACATGGACTAATGATTATCAAACTACATTTTAGCAACTCAAAGACCTTCTCATAACAACTCTTGTTCCAAGAGGACCTAATTGGAAGAATTCTTTTCACATCCACATAGATGCATTTGACACCACTTGAAGATCTATCCTTAGCCAAATAGATGAATATCTGAGTCACACAATCTATTTTATTAGAAAGAATATTCAAGGGGCTTAACTCAACTACACTATAATAGAGAAGGAATTTCATGCCATTATCTATGACATCAACAAATTTTAACACTACATTATAGGTTACCAAGTATTCATCCACACAGATCATGTAGTAATCAGGTATTTAATGAACAAACCTACTATAAGAGGTAGGATAATTCAATGGTTTCTTTTATTGTAGGAGTTTGATATTACCATTGTGGATAGACCATGTAAGGATAATGTAGTAGTAAATTTTATATCTTGATTGCAAAATGATGAGCATAGTCCTATTATTAATGATTCTTTTCCTGATGAAAATTTATTTATCTTAATAATTCAATCTCATTAGTGCATAAATATTGTTAACTATCTTGTTGTAGGATAACTACCACAACATTTCTCACCTAGGGAAAAATAACATTTGATCTAAAAGAGTAGACATTATTCTTGAATTGCAAGATATCTCTTTATCACCAGACTAAATTTAGTTATGAGAAGATGTATCCAAGAAGATGAAGCTTACAACATTCTCAAAGCCTACCATGATGAACCCTATGGGGGTCATTTTATTTCCAATTAGACTACTATGAAAATAATTACTACCAGATACTATTAGCCTTCTTTATATAAGGATGCCATAATGTATACTTGTAGATGTGATCAATGCCAGTGTATGGGAAAACCCACTTTCTCTGATGGAATTCTATTACAACCACAATTGGTTCTATAACCCTTTGAAAAATGGCGATTGAATTTTGTAGGTCTCATTGATCCTAAATACAACAATAAGGAATATATACTGGTATGCACTAATTATGTCATAAAATGGTCCAAGGTCAAAGCCTTAACCCATGCTTGAGATGAGCAAGTAGTTGAGTTATTGTATGAATAAATCTTTACCCGATATGGAGTACCAAGAGAAATAGTCACAAACCAAGGCCATAGTTCACATCAAACCTCGCAGCCACCTTGGTAAAGGAATATGAAATTAGATGCAAAAAGTCTACCCTATACCATCCTCAATCAAATGGTAAGGAGGAAGTGAAAAATAGATAATTATAAAATATACTCACTAAGACTATCATCCTGCATAGAAAATAAACTCTAGAAGTAGTCTAAGATTATAGAATCACCTGGAAAACCACAACTAGTCTCACTCCATATGAACTAGTTTATGGTAAGAAATTTGTTCTACCCATTGAGATTGAACATAAAACATTAAAGACAAAACTTGATTTGGCCTTAGATATTTCCCAAGATAAATAAGACAAGATCATGTATTTGAATCCATTTGATGAACTAAGAAAGTAAACACTTCATCATACTGAAATAATGCAAAGACAATGTGTGGGTTGGCATGATAGGAACATCAAGACTAAGAATTTCCAACCTATTAACTAGGCTCTCCTTTTTTACTCTAAATACAAGGATCATAAAATAAAGATATAGTGCAAATGGCTTGGGTCTTATGAGATCTAAAACTTTTTTGACAATGGAGCTATAAATCTCATGACCATTTACTCTATTTGGTTCTAACTAATTGTTAATGGCCTAGGCTCAAGCTATATAAGAAACCATTTTCTAAAGAAATTTTCGCTCATCAACTATTGAAGAACAACATCCATCTCTTCTTCGTGAAGCAAATAAACCTATTCTTGCAACTGAAGGGTATTTATGTCAACCTATCTCTAATATTTTCTAAGAGTAATAAAGCTTCCTATAGCCAAGAACAAGTCATTCACAATGGATTGGTTTAGACTGAATAAAATCCTACCTCCTAGATTCCTATGATTCCAATTAAGTTTGGACCAAAAAATATAAAAAAAATTGAAAATTTAGCAATGAAAACCTTTGGGCATTACTGATGGATGTTGTCTCAAAAAATCAGGTCACCAACTGATCAACATTCATAAAAAAAAAAGAAAAACAATAAAGAGAAGGGCACTACTATAATAAAAAAAATTGTTCTCATCTATTTTTTCTTGTAGATTCATTCCCTTAGAGTATAAATACATTTTCTTATTGCTATAGGATGAAAAAATTATTGCTACGAGAAACATTTCTTTCTACAGGGTAAAGAATTTGTTACTATAAGAAACATTTCTTGATACAAGATGTATTATTATCATTCCATCCTACATTCCATTCTCATAAAGCATTTTGATCCCAATCAAATGATAACACAAGACAAACCACCACTTCAAATCATCATTTGTGTATTAATGAAAGGTATTCGTACAAGTAACAAGGTAATTATTTTATATTTATTTCATGTCATAAATTTTAATTATTACTTAGATGATAGGTCTTAATGTTATTAAAATGTTTCCATATCTTCTCCTTATCATGCCAACTTTCCATATCCTATCCTTCACTGATTGATGTGACCTTTGATGTGTTACTACCACCACCCCTCACTCTTTCCATGAGCCGTTTGCACATGCCAACTTCATCCCTTGAGGACAAGTGATAATTTAAGTTAGGGGGGAGATTTTCAATAATTCATATGGATTATTTTGCTCCCAAAAATAAATTGCAAACATTTCACCAAAGACACAAAAATATTTATATAATAAAATAGACCTAAAATCAAATTTCATCTCATAATATAGGAGAGGACTTACTTAAACATGAACCTCTTGATATCACTCCTTTAACCAATAGCCTAGACATCATGGCCGTATTCTAGAATGTAGGATGGGCATAATATTTTGAGAGGATACAAACCATGGATCAAGGAATTGTAGAAGAATTCATTGGCTCATTACATAACAACCTAGAAATAGTAAGAAGAATGGAAATAAAGCTGATAGAAACCATCATAGTATAGTAATGATTTCCATGAATAGGGGAGGCATGGTAATAAAAATTTGATGCCAAAGTAGAGATGTAAAAATTCATCAAATGAAATAAAATCCTAGAAAATTTAAAGTAGGGCACTTCATGGTTATCTTTACTAGGAAGTTGGGCTAAAGCTACTAAGTTAATCTGTAATATTTCACTTATGAAGGGAGGTATTTTATGTTGCATGACATTCACTTCAAATTAATGAATCATTTATGACATGGTATAGAGATAAATGTCCCCAAATTATTACTCCACATGATCACAAAAATGGTAGAGACATTTAAAAAAGGTAATTCTAAAGCTCTTTCCCATCATTTTTTAATCCAATTGATTGTTCAAGACTATTTACAAAGGACTAGACCCAACATACATTGCGAGGAATTTCTCCAAGTACCAAGAAACAAATAAATTGATAGAGAGGGAAATGAAATAGAAGAGGAATTATAGCTAGAAGAATAGAGATCATAAGAATCCCTTCCTACAACTCCATAAGAACATGTAGTAGAAAACCTTCATGTAGCTCCACAAGAACCTATAGAAGGAGACCTTCCTACAGCTCCACAAGAACCTATAGAAGGAGACCTTCCTGTAGCCACACAAGAACCTATAGTAATTATTTAAGAAAGGAATTCCATAAGTATGGAATCTCGAAGAAAAAATAAGAAACTCATTCTCTATCCTGATTTAGAGGAGTCTAAGAAGGAACTTCCACCTTCTCCTAAAAAGGCCAAGGTAACTATTGACCAAATTTGACTTTTAGGTCAAATTAGGGCACCCCTAGTAAAAAAATTGATTTTTAGGCCTATGAGGGGGTGTAATGTATTGTCATGATGTTTCTTATAGGTCATTTGATGTCAATTAATATTGTACTAGATTTGATCAATTAGTGTTTGTGTCTATTTATCATTTTTAAGTCATTTAAAGGGTTACAAATAGTGCATTTAATGATTTTTATGGGTTTATTAGAAAATGTGTAAGTTTCAAATAATTTCATCACATTTAATGTGTCCTAAGAGGTCTATAGTAACTATCACTAACTAAAAATTATTAGTTTACTCAGGAAAAGGTAGTTTTCTTGAAAAGAGTGAGTTTGGCACTTATACAGCCTCCTTGAGGAGTGTGCCACTTGGAAAATGTGTAAATGTGAATATTAACCTCTCCCATGCTCAAAACCATGTTTTTTATATCTAAAACTAACATTCCTTGTTGAAAAAAATTTTATATCTTTTTTACTCTTCTTGATAGACTGAAGTGACTTGTAGGTTTTTGCTCAGTACGACTAACACAAGGGGTTTCAAGAAAATTTATCTTGGGGGAATATTCTAAACTAATATACCTTAATATCCATATAATAATTTTGATAAATGGTGACTAGTGCTTCATGAACCATCTATTTGAAGTTTAGCTTCCAAAATTGCCAGCTTATCTATGTACCCTATAAATTTTCCTTTAGTTTAAGTAATTTCATACAAACCAACTACTGAGGTGGATTCAAGATGAATTTGGATATGTGTTCTTATTCCTTCCATGTTTCAATATGTTTTAATGGGAAAATCATCTCAAATTTGTATATTACTCTCATTTTGGGTGATAAATCATTTTTTCACCATCTTTTAGATTCTCATGTGATGCCAATGATTCTAGAAGGTGGTGATCAGTATACCTTAATTTTATATGTTCTCATGGTCTCATAACATCTCATTATTAATTTTACATGTAACCTCTAAGAAAAGGTATTCATAGAAGACTATGCCACTAATCTGCCATATGACTATCATACCAGTCATTTAGGTGCTTGAAAAAGATTCCACATTAAGAATTAAGGTTTAAACAGTGTCTTACAACTCTATAAGAGGTGAAGAGTGGATTTTAAAATATAAAATAAAATCCTATAACTCCTTAATGGTTATAACCATGCTTATTGCCCAAAACTTAGACTTGTTGCCTATAAAGGAGTTGGTCACCTATAGGTGGCTTAGTAGACGGGTGAAAGTGATTGTATAGAGGAAATGAAACATGTTCAAAAAAAAAATTATCTCCTAATATATTTTTAAGGTTATAACATACCCAATTGAAGGGTTATTTTTATTAACAAGATGGAAAGTCACTTCCAAAAGAATGACTAAGGTACTCAGGGATTTGGTCTCTAAAGTTACAAAATAGTGATCAAGGAGGTTTTTTTAACTAACATATGACAAAGATACAATGACTTTTGAAACATCCAATTGGTTTTTTATTGTATCCCCATCACAAGACAATACCTATAAAATTTTTGAGGAGAAAAAAATAAGTGGAAGACAATCATTGAGGGGCCTAAAAAAAACACTTTTATATACTAGAAATATGTAGCTATATCTATAGATTATGAGCTCCAAAGTGTTATTCCCTTCTCAAGTTGAAAATATAACATTTACAACACATGTAAATGTTTAAAGGCATTCCAAATGATCATTCATCATTAAATAACCATAGAGAGAGGATGGAACACCTTTTTTGAGCCCTATGGTCACACACAATCCATACAATAAGATTAACATGTACCTACAGTTGAGTATGAGGATAGAGTTGTAATCTTGGTGCTTGAAGTGAGATTTAGATCCTTCAAGGTAAATAATTAATAGATAAGTGATTAATGGATCTCATGCTCATAGGGTGACTTTATTCCTTCATGACCAATACCAAATGGTCCAAGCACTCATCTACAACAAGTAAGGGTCTTGAGAGGAGAAGTAGCTCAATCTAAGCAAGAAGGCATAGTTTATGTTTTTTAAGAACATATAGATGATGAAAAATATGATTATAGGTTTTGTGATGTAAAATTAGGTCAAAGATTCTTTTTACACTATGCTCTAACCCCTAAACACATATCCTATCCATACAAGTTACACAAATAGACCCCTATAGTAGGCAGGGGTAGATAGTGAACTTATTGAAGTTATGATGATGTTTAAGGACCATTAAAGGAATGATATAATTCAAAAATACATTGTGTCACTTGATGGAATTAAATTAAATCTATAAATACTATAATAAACCCATTTTAATCCCATGGAACCTATAGGCAAGTTAGAGAAAATGGTTGTCTCAATCAACTAGATTTTGGTAAGATAGTGAGAAAAAGAAGACTATGTTTGGTGATATGTTTGCATAGAAAAAGTGAATAAAAATGATATAAATGAATTATATAGATTTATAGGAGGTATTAATCACTACCTTTGAAATCTAATTATACATAAACACCTATAGTCAACTAGGTGACTGTGATGCAAATTGTGAGCAGATTAAAGTTTAAGGTGATAGATAGGAACTTGGTAAAGTGAATAATAGGGTTAAATCAAGAATAAATTTATTAAATAGGATTTTATGGAGGTTTATAATCATACATAATAAGCTAGATCATAAAAATATACCTATATGTTTAGTCTACAGTCAAGGTTTACACTTACAGTCTAAAGAAGTCAAAGATAACAAGGGATATTTAGAGAATTGAAATAGTAAATTTACCTGAGGCACATTAAACATGAATATAAGTGTATTTATAGGATTTTTACAATTAAAATTAGGAAAAATTAAGTATCTAAGTGAAAAAACATAGTCCATCTTGGCATTTCTTGCACACAATCTTCTACCTAAAAACTAGTCTTGGAATTTGCAAGCTTGGAGGGCCTAATAATATGATCAAAGGCTAAATTTTTATGTGGATATTCCTTAAAACTTGAAAAATACCCTAAAATATTCAATTTTTCTAATATAATAGGTTAATTACCCCATATTTTGTCTCAGATAGGGGGTACTCTCCCTCACACAAAATTGGTAGAGTTAGGAGTATAGTGATGAAAGGGTTAACCAAAAGTCAAGAAGAGCCTCAAGGAGGATTTGTGAAGTTGGAATAAATAAATACAAGCTTGGGAAACCTATCAAGGGAATTTTAAACAAAAAAAATTACTCTATGCACCTAGGGTTGCAGTCAGACCTAGTATGCATGATAATTCATAGAAACCAAACCATAGGTCACTTTCAATTATTGACCTAAATGAACTTTATAATGGAAAAAATCATGTATATTGTATCATTTTAAAGGTTTTTAAACTCATTTAGTTCAAGTAATCTCAATTATATGGTATAACCCACCAAGGTTGTAATCAAACTCAAGAGGCAAGGCTATGCCTAGGGCCCAAACAAAGAGTCATTTTCATTTACAACATGAAACAAACACTCCAATGAATTTTAATATGTTTTTGGGTCACTATTATAGGTTTATATGCTTTTTGAGGTAGAATAAAAATTAATTGATCCATTCTTGACTCAAAGATCAACTTAGGCATACAAGAAACATGAAAATAAGCATGAGAAGCCAAATTTTAATGCTCATATCTCCCATGAAGGTTTGCATGGTGGAAAAAGAAGTTTAGGGTGGTTATTAGGGTCCCTTAAGATATTTTTTTGGAATTTTTTTCAACTTTTATTTCAAATTTTTATGAACAATCCTTAAGACCCAAAACAAGTCTAAAACCCTTACAAAACCCTTGAAGGAACCAGTTTTCAAAAAATGGATTTTGAGATTCCATCTAAGGACATAGTTTTAATAGAATAGATATTATAAATTGGAGATGAATCCCTTAAAATACTTCACACCATGATGAGTTGTATGAAATTATATAGATGGGGGTAAAAACAAGTTTTTTCTCACTATTTTGTATGTTGTGTAGGTTACAGGAGTAGTTAAGAGATGAAACCAAGTTTGGGATAAATATTGACACTTATAATAACTCATAATATTTATTTTATTCCATTAAATATATTATAAGTGTCCCAAATAGGTGTTTCAACTCAGCCAATCAAATCTGGCATATTGGACAAGCTAGTGAAGAAGATGGACAACTTTAAGTGGGATTTTTTTTAAAGCTTATCGAATTATTAAAATTCCATGGAGTGTCTTGAAACTTTTCATTCACACAATCCCATATATTTTCATGATCAACTTAAGCCAATTTGGAAGCCAAGTGTGCTAGATGCATGAGAAGGAGGTTTCTTAGAGTGTAGGTGATGATGGATCTCTTCTAGCTGATTTTATAATTCTAGGCATGAAAAACATTCATGGAGAGGCATGTTTGAGAGCCTACCCTTCCATTAAAATCATTTTACATACCCTATTTTAGTTAAAAATCACTCAAACAAGCTTAATCATGAAAGTTATTTTTTTTTGTAAGAAAAAGAGTTTTAGGCCACTTTGCATAACTTTGATGACTTGAATAGACACTTAAACTTCCAAAAATTTCATGGTTCATCACATATCCTTCTCACATGCATAATTAAATCTTTAGATCAACTTGACAACTGTCCTTGTGACCCTTGGACTTCTCTTCTTCTCTCTCTCTCTCTCAAACTCTATAAGAGTTGGCCATTTTGGCATTGTATTAAATGCTCCACCTAAGTATGGTTAAGCCCTACTCATTTTTATACATTTTGATCAATAAAATGACTAAGTTTTACCTCTTAATTACTATTCTTGAGTGTGTTCTTATTAAATGATGAATCTTATTTAGTGAAGATAATGGATTCCTAGCATCTGGTCTCATTCTTTCACCTTGTTTGCAGTTGGAAAACTTCTTCTTGTAGGGCATGTGAAGTGTTTTAGGATATGTTAAATGTTTAGTGAATTATTATTTTAATTAGTTCCATATAAGACCTATATTCTAGTCCTCCTATCTTTGCATATTCACCCATGACCTCACAATGTAACATTGATGTGAGAGAGGAAGATTGAAAGAGTGTATGTTTTAGTTTGTTTCTTGGTCTCAAGTGTAGAATATAATTGGTTATAAGTAATCAAATTGATTTGGTGTATCACATCCTTAGTTTATATTTTCTTTCAATTTTCTCTCTCTCTCTCTCTCTCTCTCTCTCTCTCTCTCTCTCTCTCTCTCTCTCTCTCTCTCTCTCTCTCTCTCTCTCTCTCTCTCTCTCTCTCTCTCTCTCTTTCTCTCTCTCTCTCTCTCTCTCTCTCTCTCTCTCTCTCTCTCTCTCTCTCCACCAAAGTTACTAGTAGGTTCAATCCTAAGTGGTACATCAAGGGAGATAGCCCTACTTAGAGACTCACCTCATTCCTAAGGCTGCTCATAATCCTAGAGGTGATTCCATTATGCCACTTGAATGAGGAGATATTTGTATCTCTTAAAAGGATGAAAATCCAAGTGACAACAATTTTTGGCATGCTTTATGGGACTCTTGTTCCAAGAGTTGGAGGATTTTTTTGTTATCCTACAACACATCAGCCTTTGGAGGCATGTTTTCAAGCATCAATGGTGACTCTGAAGACATATCAACTAGTCAATCAGCCCAAGTTATACTTTAAACACTCTATTCAACCTTTACCTCTCAATTATGTATTCATGTACACCCATAATATAACATAGAGTCGTCATATAGTCCATGTACAAAAAATCCTCCAACCACTATAATTCTCTCTCTATATGCTCTCTATTTTAAGTTAGTCCTCCCCCAGCTCATCCAATGCTCTCTTATACCAACCCAAATCTCCTATGTGTGGTCTTTGTGTGATAATAATCACATGACATTAGTATATAATGGGCTCATCCACTAATCTTGTGTTCATTTGTCATAAAGCATGCTCAATATAAATATGATCCCAACACCATACCTTAATAAAGTGGAAGGACTTATCTCCTTCCCATATAAGTAAACTACATAGTGCAAGTATTTATATAAGTGAGCCAATACACAAGTCCCTGACATAAAATCCTCACCCATCTCCATCATATCCCCTATCACATATAATATTCCAATGGGGTATAACATGCCACTCTTGTTAGGTAGCATGATGTCACTAATAATAGCCATCAATATAACTGTCAATGCATCTATCTCTAAGTCTATACATGTATCAACATCCACACCACCTCTAATAGATGGGATTAAATACTCACCAAAAATCATGTAAAACATCATTGATTATGGTCCCTCTCCTTATTATACTTGTCTACCCCATATCAAAACCCTAAGGATCCACCATACATCCTATAATGTCACAGTCATCTCACATGTTGGTACATGAAATTTAGTCATCTCATTATTCCATCTCTCAGCTAATGCAATCAATAGTGCTCTATCTAATCAAATATATGGCATTTGGGCAATTTAAGACAATTGTGTCTCCTCTAATAATCCAAAATCATGCTCTGTAAATCTAGCTATCTGTGACAACACCCTTACTCTCTTCTCTCATGTAGCCAAAACTAGTAATACCTCCTACAAAAAAAATGGCACAATGTTAATCCTAAAAAATCAACTAAATCTATCCAAATCATCATCAAACAATCATTAATTTCATTTTAATTCATGCATATATCCAACATGCACATTTATTTCTTAATTAACTAGCCTCATTCTTTAACCTATCAATTTTTCCACTCTCTTTGATGATTTTGCTATGCCCTTCATCAATTTTATTTCTCAAATTGATGATTCCATATTTTTAATCCTTGATTTCACAATTTTAGAGATTTCATTATTTTATTAAGTGAATTCACTACATAAATTGATGATTTCACTACACATCTTCAATTTCATAATTCCTCTATTGTCTAAAAAACCCTAATAATTTTCATACTAAATTTAACAATTTTTCTACTAATTTTAGTGATTTTTCAACTTCATACTATGATTTTTCTAATCCCTAACCAATTTTTCCACTAAAAAATTTGCTAATTGTTTTTATAATTTTGCTTCACTTATCAATGATTTCACAGTTACCCTTAATGATTTTTTCAATTTTGATATCAAAATAACTAATGGGTCATTTGAAAAATCATTCCAATCAACTCTAACCCATAATAAATGACTAAAAATCAAAAGATTAAAGCTATAAATTATACACATAATATGCTCTCTCCTCTCATGTCTCTGATATATCCTCATGCACTCACTATAGTGATAATGAACAAGGATACGATCCATTTTTCCATGAACCCAGAGAAAATTCACTCACACAAACTCTATTATCACACTAAAATCAATTTTGCATAAATGAATTTCAAAATTCACCCCCTATTTAAGGATATCCCCCTATTCAAATATTTTTCCCTCCTACTCATTATTTTCAAATTTTACAACAATTTTTCTTTAAAATTTAGGCCACAATTAATCATAATGCTATAAATATCTATCAACTAATTACAATTATCAATCTCATGAAATTTTACTCATATCTACAAAGTTATATTTTTAATTTTTAGACCCATAGGTTACTATAATTGGGATATACCATTCCTGCATCCACTCATGAGGCCCTTGACTCCTGAGCACCATCCTAGCATGAAGTAGATGAATGGGAAATATTAATATTTTTATATTTTCTCTAGTAAGATCCACTAGAGGAAAATCATTTACACATACTTTAATCTTCCAAGTATAATATCAATTTTTTTATACTTCATTCTATTGATGATATCCATTATAAACCACTTCATCATTTTCATCTTAAATCATTTTGAATGTCCATCCACTTTCTCACATGAAAACTCAAAGGGGCATCATCCCAATCATTTTCATTTACCTAGGGTAACCTTTTATTCTCAATGTTTGTTGAGCATTATTCTTGTTTTTGAGGTTTGGCGTTGATGTTGTCATTGATTTAAAGGTTCTTGAAAAGGTCTTCATAAGGTCATTGAAGAGTGTAGATATGAGAGAAAATATTGATAAATGTTGCAATGATTTTGAGAGTGTAAGATATTATTTGTATATGTTCTTATGACTACATGAGTGATATGAAGGTCAGCATAAAAGGTCCTTATTTTCAAATTTATCAAGTGCTTGAGCCTAGTAGTGTCTTAAGATGGTATGTGTATATGATGCCTAGTATTGTACATGAAGGAGTATGATTTATTGGTGAGATGAATGCACATAGGCATGAGAATTTATATGAGGTTAATTGATTATGTATATTAGTAATTTGATCACTCATGTGAGTCTTAGGGTAACCTTACAAGGCTAAGATCTTCAAACCAAGTCTACACCTAGACCACTCCTAGACCCTACCTAGCCTAATGAGGCATCATGATCTTTTATCAAGGAATATAAGGATGTATGATAGTTTTTAAGCATTTATTAGGTTTATTTATTATGTGAGAGTGGTGGATAGTACATGGAAAGAGGCATGAAGGTTAGTTTTAAAGCCTAATGTGGTTTTCAGGTCAAGGTCTAAGCAAGCAAAGAGAGAGCGTGGCCTAATGGGGTATCAAGATTAGTTTTAAAGTCAAGTGTGAGTATGGGATCATTAAAAAATGTGATTAAAGTTTTTTTAAGCATTTTCATGAATTTTGAGGTTAAATTTTGAATGATAATGCATGAAAATGTGCTCTAAGGTCTCTCAAGTACACAAAATGAACGGTTCTCTACTTGATAAGGTTTTTATTATGATAATTATCTCATAAAACCTATGCATGGAAACCTAATATATTAATTATATATGGGGAATGGTAATCTAAAAAAATTTAATTAAGGGGCTGTGATTTATGAATGATTGTTAAGAATGGAAATAGGTTTAAACACTCTTAGAACCCTAATAAGGACCTGATGTTGTTCAAAAGTTACCAAAAATGGATTGGTATGCTTAGGTAAGATATTTTAGGTTGTATTAGACTATATTATGCATCATTATGTGTGTTTTAGTTTTTAGGTGTGTGAGTAGCCCCTATAGGAAAGTGCTAATTTCTTAAAGATTTGCTATAGCAGTCAAAGTTGACCAAATCAAAATATGAAAATGGATGGAGGATGAAGCTTGAGACTCATGTTTAATGTACATGAAGGTTTATTTATATAATATATCCCTAAAGTGTGCTAAACTATTCATCCAAGTTATCTAGTTTCTAATAGGCCTAATTATGGAAATAGTGAAAAACCCAGGTAGCAATGAAAAGAAGATTAGGGATGTGTTACCATAATAGAGTAATTAAACCAAGTACATGAAGATGGTTTTTGGTAATTTAATTTACTATTAATTCTTTGTGTAAATCTTAAAATTAAATTATAGTGGTGAAAATTATGAAGCCAAAATGGCTTGTCTGACTCAGTAAGGTATGTGTGTAGTGAGGTCAACAAATTGGTCTATAAGACCAATAGTTGCCACTAGACCATATGATATTTGTATTTGAGGATTTTATATAGATATAATAGGTTAATATAAATGAATAATAATCTAATAAAAACATGTGTGTGTGTGTGTGTGTGTGTGTGTGTGTGTGTGTGTGTGTTTGTGTGTGTGTGTGTGTGTGTGTGTGTGTGTGTGTGTGTGTGTGTGTGTGTGTGTGTGTGTGTGTGTTGGAGGTCCGAGTCACCATGATTGGTCTTTGAGAAAAATTGGCAGTTCTGAGTAAGCAAGTTGTAGGAGTGTTTTTGAGTCCTTTTGCCCTACGTGATGAATTCTAATGAAATTTATGAATTTTTTGAGGTAATATTTTTTTTTTGTATGTGATTTATTATCATTTATATGTTTCTAAATAACATTTTATCTTTAGTTTTTCAAGATAGACCTTTCTATGTGTATGAAGGCCTAAAGTGAATGGTACTAATGGTGTGCTTCAAGTGGTGGCTAGAGCTAGAAAGTGTCATAGAAATAATATGATATTATCATGGGTATATTTGGGTGGTATATGAAGCGTTACTTATATGTTTATATTTTTAAATTTTTCCAAGGAGATAAAACGGTAATGTGTACTAATGAAAGGTTGATTGAATTAGGTCTCCTTAAGGCCTAAAAGAGGTTTTGGTCTTTTAAGTTGAGGATGAACTATTATAATTATATAATCACGTATTAATTGTGTTATAAGACCTATTTTATGGGTAATAAAATTATTCAAGTGTGTATTTCCAACCAATATTTGTATGAGTTAAAGGATTGTATAAGAATAAGGCCTAATAGGCTTAAATGACCAATTAGTTGAATTAAGAGTGGAAGCAAAGGAAATAGCACATTTAAGAGATAAAGGAGGTATTTTAGGCCATAAAAGGGTTTTATATAAATTTTAATTAAAATATAATAAGGGTAATGTATTTGTATATCAAATACAAATGACCTAATCTATCTTGAAAAGACCTAGTTGAGTGAAGAAGCCCAAAAGGCAATTTGAGAGTAATAGAAGAATGAGAAGCAATAAAAAAGGTGATCATCATTTGTCATGTGAGAAACAAGGTTTTATTAATGTGATAAAAAGTTTTGAGTGGTTGATTTGGTGTTGATTCATCTAAAGGGTTGGTGCATCCTTATAGGTTGGTGTTTGTTAAAACCTAGTTGAGTGGGTGTATGACTCGTTGGGATTGGTGATCAATATGGAGTTGTTGATTCAATAAATAATGGTTTTTGTCTTAAAGGACTATATTAAATTTTAATATATCAATGGGTTTTATTCCCTTTGAAGTTTTACCACGTATGTAATGTGTTTTATGATCTTATATTGTTGCATATACTTTGCTAGATGTTCATGTTTGTATAAATGGTTCACGTATGCTTAATTGGGATTGAATTAATGTTTTGAAGACACTAATTCACCCCCCCCCCCTTGTTCTATTGTGATTCCAAAAATTTGTATCAGATCATGGTCCTTTAAATCAAGTCTAACATCTTGATGTTGATCCTAATAATAATAAGATGTCTAGTGGTCAAAAAGAAGAAGGCAACATATATGATGAAGAAGTCTATTATGATAGTGAAGAAGGAAAAGCTAAAGTATACCTTGAATATGAGCTCATAAGTGACCTTGATGATTGTAAGCATAAAAATAAAACTATCAAGGATCTCAAGAATTAGTTATAAGGTATCAATACAAGGTTCAGATCAAAGGAAGTTGAGTATGACCAATTGAAGACAGAACTAGATTCTTTGAAGGTTGAAAATGAGTAGCTCATCGACAAGATGAGAAAGGTTGAGAAAGAGTGTGAGAAGTAAAAAAAGTCAATATTATCAACATGAAAAGAGAAATTAGGCAATCCAATGAAATAAGGGATAATTTATCATAAGACCAGGAGAAAAGGAGTGATCAGTCAAGAGTTAAGTATAGAAATGTTGTTTGATATAATTGTCATAATATGGGAGACATTGAAAGATTCTATTCTAATAGAGTTATAAGTCCCTCAATATTCAACAAGATATATGAATCTCCTAGAGTGCATGATAATGGCCAAACATTAGTATGGAAGCCAAAGCAAGTTAGGACTGATCATATTGAACCCAAGAGTGAAGATGGTTTATTTGTTGAGGAATATAAGACTAAAGAGGATTATATTCTATCTCAAATTGCCTTTCACATTCAATATGAAGGCATTAAATGGTATATATATAGTGTTTTATCAAGCTACATGATAGGAGACAAAAATAAACTCATCTCATTGAAGAAGAATGATGCAAGAATAATGAGGTTTAAAGACAACACAACTAACAATATAGTTGGTAAGGGTATCTTAAGTTTGGACAATGGGAACACCAAGACACAAAATGTGTTGTATGTGTAAGGTTTGAAACATAACTTGTTTAGTGTAAGTCAAACTTTCAATCAAGGACACACACTAACCTTTTATGATAGAGGGTGTGAGATAAGGAGAGCTAAATTAGGAAGGCTAATTTTCAATGCTAAGAGGGTTGACAATAATCTATATGTCTTAAATGAGATCAAGAAAGAGAGATGATTTATGAGAAAGATGTATGAAATTTGTCTATGGAATATAAGGCTAGGTCACCTAAACTTTGATAATATAGTCAAGATAAACATTAAGAAGTATGTTAAGAACATGCCTAAGATCACCAAACCTACAAACATACTTTGTAAGGCATATCAACATGGTAAGCAGACTAGAAGAAGGTTCAAGTTCAAGGAGTACACTACGACAAAAACCTTGGAGTTAATACATACTAATCTATGTGGGACTAAAATAATTCAAAGCATTCAAGAAGATAACTACTTCATGTTACTCATAGATGACTACACAAGAATGACTTGAGTAACATTCTTGAAAGAAAAGTTAAAATCTCTTGAAAAATTCAAGGCATTAAAATATCTTGATGAGAATGAGAATTATGGGAAGATCAAGTGTCTAAGATCTGATAGAGGAGGAGAGTTTTGGTCCAATGAGTTTGATGACTTTTATGAGGTTCATGGAGTAAGGAGATAATTATTAGTATCTAGGATAACTCAGTAGAATGGGGTGGTGGAAAGAAAGAATAGGATAGTTCAAGAGATGGATAGGACTATGCTAAATGAGTCTATATTATTTGATGGATATTGGAAAGAGGTAGTAAGAATTGTAGTCTAAATTTTTAATAGATGATAGATAAGGACTAATGGCAACAAGACTCTATATGAACTGTGGAAAGGTAAACCTACGAATGAGGAACACTTTAGAGTGTTTGGGAACAAATGTTTCATTAAAAGAGATAATGAAGACTTGGGAAATTTTTATTCCATATATCATAAAGGTATATTCTTAATATACTCATCAATAAGCTTAGCTTATAGATGTTATAACAAGAGGATATAAAAAATAGTGTAAATCACCAATGTGAATATTGATGAGACAAGGAGATCACACTCACAGTCAAAGGATACTATAGAGAATCTGGACTTCAAAAATGAAGAGGAAACTATAGAGGTTGATGAGGAATAATAAGTTGAGGAAATATAGGAATCAAAAGTCCCTTTAAGATAGATTCAAAGAGATCTATCTGAATCTCAAATTATTGGCAACAATAATGTAGGTATGCAAATAAAGAGATTACTAGTAAGTAATCTAAATCAAGAGAATGTTTCTATATTATCTAAGATAGAACCTAAAAATCCTATATAAGTAAGAAAAGACAAATTTTGGATAGGTGATATGAATGAGGAGTTAGACCAAATAGAGAAGAATGCGACTTGGGAACTAGTTCTTAGGCCTAAAGAATAGAATGTAATTAACACAAAATGGGTGTTTAGAAACAAGTTGAATGAAGATGCAAAAGTCACTAGGAATAAGGATAGATTGGTATGTATGAGATATGCACAATTTGAAGGGGTAGACTTTAAGGAGACCTTTACACCAATATCAAGATTGGAGTCTGTTGGATTGTTTTTAGTATATACAAGATTCAAAGGGTTCAAGGTATACTAGATGGATATCAAATCTACCTTTTTGAATGATAATTTGAAAGAAGAGGTGTACATAGAGTAACCTAAAGGGTTCTCACTATCAGGTGATAAAGACTATGTTTGTAGATTGAAAAAGGCTTTATATGGTCTAAATCAAGGTCCTATAGCTTGGTATGACAAGTTGGATAGGTATATATTCGATCAAGGATTCAAAAGGGGAGTTGTAAATAGTAATCTACAAATAAAGTCATAAGATCAACATTATTTGATAGTATTTGTCTATGTGCATGAAATCATATTTGGTGGAAACAATGAAAACATGACCAAAATATTTATAGAGGTGATGAAGAAATAATTTGAGATGTCCATGCTAGGAGAACTATCATTCTTTTTTGGGTTACAAATAACTCAATCTAAAAAAGGTATATTCATTTCACAAGCCAAGTACATAAGAGAGATGCTAAAGAAGTTTGAGATGGAAGATTATAAGGAAGTTAGTACACCTATGATCATAGGGTGTAAATTAAGCAAGTAATATGAGTTTTAAAAGGTCAATCAAACATCATATAGGTCAATTATTAGAATTTTTCTATAAACCACTACCTCTAGACTTGACATCATGCAAGTAGTAGGTATTGTTTGAAGGTTTTAAGTAGATCCAAAGGCAAATCATCTACAAGCATTCAATAGGATACTTAGGTATCTCAAGGGCACTATGGAGTATGGGTTGTGGTATCCAAAGAGCAAGGAGTTCAATTTGATAGCTTATATAGATGTAGACTGGGTAGAAAGTCTAGATGATAGTAAAAGTACCAGTATAGGGAACTTATTCTTAGGTGGGTGCCTAGTTTCATGGATAATCAAGAAACAACCATCATTAGTGTTATCCACTTGTGAATTTGATTACATTATATCAGTTTCATGTTGTACTCAGGTAATATAGATGAGATATACCCTAAAAGACTACAAGGTGGAGTATGATGGTCTTAGCCCTATTTATTGTGTCAATATAAGTGTTATAAGCATCTAAAATAACCCTGTCATGCACTCAAGGAATAAGCACATTCCCATTAGGCATAATTTTATAAAAGAGAAGGTAAGTGAATTTTTTTAGTTTAATTGGGTTCTCAATTCATCTATTTAAGGGGTTTAGGCACTTATCTAGTTGTCCAAGTCAGTTCTAGACTCATTACAACTAGGCACAAACATAGAGTAATCTCATAGGGATTAAAATTTGTCACTCAACTACATTGACATCAATTCACATAAGGTATAATCCTTATGATCTCACCTAAAACACAATAGAGAAAGAATCAGGTCCTGTATTGGGCTATTTATGTCATGATGCAACTCATTATTCATAGGACTTGGTCAATATAACAATGGCATTGGTTTGTTCATTATAGTAAGATATTTTTAGACTAAGCTAATGATCTATAAACATAGAGCCTATTTGGGTAACTATTTTTGGTCATGAGGCCACAAACCTATATTGGGTTGGTTCTAAGATCTCAAGGGCACAGTCCTTTATGTTACTAAGCTAAGTGTCATTTAGGAACTTTGATGGGTTAATGAATTACTTTATATCAAGGGTTCATGCTTAGGTTAGTTCTCCTGAAAAGGGTATTAAATTTTGGGTAGATGACTTTTATTACACTTAGGCTAATTTTTAGGTTATGCCAACATCATCATTTAGCATAGAGATGCCACTAATGACCCAGAATAAAAATTCATTTAAAAAGACATTAATATATTGAAATTACACTATTATCACTATTGCATTCAAAAAACATTACCATAACCACATAAATCAAAGCAAACTAGATTAGTTGCAATTCCATTCTTTATTAAATAAGGTTAAAATAAATAGAGCACATAAGAAGTGAAGCAGATCAAATGCTCATCTAAAGCTACTAAAGGCCCAAAGGCTCACAGGTGAGCTTGGGAACTACAATGTGGATACTCAAAAGCATCCATGCTAAAACTTATTCTAATAGCATCCATAACATGATATATAGAGTCAATTATAAAGAGCTTCACTACTTAAATTCTATGTCATTTATTCACTAGATCAAGATCAGATTTATAGCAAAAAAGGATCATTTTTAAGCTAGGGTGGAGGTGCATGTTGGGTGTTGAGGTGGAGCCTTATTTTATCATTATAATATTTCCATCACCTTGTGTACTTTATGTTATGGTCACCATGTTCAGCTTACTCAAGAAGATTCCCTAAAAAATTGGGTGCCAGTAATTGCCTACTAGTTGGTACTAAGTCTATGATGATTCTTCCAGTTGGCACAAAAGATGCCAAAATGGAAATCATACCAAATGATTGCCTCACACTAAGATGTTTATTGAGTTAGCATGGATCCATATTTGGATGAATTAGGGGCCCAACATTACCCAATATAAAATTACTATTTTACCCTTAGTCTAGCCTTTCAATGCTTTTGGCACATATAACTTGGGTGCATTCTCCTTTAACTCAATGCAGAAGTCCTTAAAGCCCTTGATAGTGATCTTGAGTTCCTAAATAGTGATGTATATCTCTATGGATATAGTGTTAAGCATGAGCACATATATCTTCTCTAATTCCTTCTTGAAGGCTTTCAAATTTTCCTTAGCTTTTATTACTCCTCCATCCAAGCTTTCCCCTTGTTTGTAGGCCTTGTTTTGCAAGGTGTAGAAGAGTGATTTTAGGCTTTATTTTTGGTTTTTTATTTATGCATTTAAGGAATTGACCTTTCCCATTATCTAGGTGTGCTTCAGCCTAATTTTAGTGTATATCTAAGCCATGAGATTCTCTTTCTCCCCATTTACCTGGTTGAGGTGTGCATTTATGACTGATGCCTAGATGGTGAAGATATTAAATATTACATAAACTACATCTGCATGTTATTTAAGTTTTATTAATAGGTTTTTCATCTCTTTAATCCTTACAACTAGTTATTTTTGTAACATGGTTCATATATCCTCCTCTTATTTTTACATTAGTTATACCTTTAACCTCAGAAGAATATACTCCACTAGCATGCATACCTTATCAAACTTCAAGAGGTTTGAAGTGTCATTACCATCCAAGAAGGATGTCTTAACTACCTTTATGCACTCACATGGTTGTTTCAACTTAAAATTCATGACATGCACTACCTCTTCTACATCTAGGGTAATTTTATTCCATTTTTAAACCCTAACATCACTAATGATGTTTTTCCATATGACTTTGGAGGTCATCCAAATGAGTGTGTTTTTTGACTTGACTAGGTTCATGGCATGGGGATTAATGAGAATGGAATCATGCCCTTATTTTGGTTTATATGTCCCCAATATGGCCTTCTGTAGTATCTCAAAATGAGGCTCATCCATATTACTATCAAAATTAAATTATAGTTTTTGGCATGTCCTAATTATGGTATCTCTAGGGGGCATGTATTCAAACATGTATAAATCTTCATCCATCCACCCCTTATGCATCTTCTCTCTTATGCTTAGTTTAACACATTTTTATTCAATTATAGATAGTTTCATCTATTATTCATCTTCATCGATGTTACCACTTTATTTGACACTTTCCTCTAAGGTTTATTCTTCTTGTTCCTATAGGGGTTCTTCTTTGAACTTGTCCCCTTTGTCCATTTCTTCTTCCTCGACACCAACTTCACCTCTTATTACTATTGGGTTTCTTTGGTGCTCTCTATTTTCTATTTTAAGGCACCAACATTACCTTTCTTATCTTTAGGTACCCCTTCCCTACTTGGGAATGCCTATTGTGTAGCTTGGTATGATATACTAGTGGGGATATTAGGTTCCTTTGCTATTGTTTCCTAAATTGGTTCCTCGCTTGTGGAAACCTTTTTCTCTTCCTTCTCTTTCTTGGCCTTTTCCTCCTAGGCCTTTTTATTTTCTTCACCTTCCTGTTTTTTTCTACATTAAGGCCTTTTCTTCCTCTACCTTTATTTCTTTATCCTCTACCTTCACAACCTCATCTTGGGTCATGCCCTTTTCTTCTCCAGCATTAGCACCATCTCTATCTCTTCCTTGCAATGGCCCATTTTCTTCCACAAGATTCTCTTTTCCTCCTTGGTTCATGGAGGCTATGTGTAAGGCTCTTTTGATGAGGCACTTGGATCTTCTCTTACTTCTACTTGGACAATGTAAACTTTTGTCCCTAGTTCTTCCTTCTCCTCCATCTCTTCATGTACCTCTTGCACTTCTATTTCCTCATACACCTATTACACCATTATCTCTGCCAAGGTTATTGTGGGCATAGAAATGGGCCCCTTGGACTTATTATTCTTCTCTTTCTTGTTGGGATATGTAGTCCCTAGTGTTAATTTTATGCATTTATTCTTTGGGGTATGAGTTTTTTTATCGCTAGAGGCAATCTTTAACCGTAGGTGCTCTTGAATTTATTAAAGTGTTTCTCCCCAATTTTTTTAGGGAGATTTTCTATTAAATACTGGCACAAACTTCCCTTCATCATTGATATATAGGGGGAGATCATCATCATTTTTATGGCATGCACCCTTCTTTTTAATGTTCATCTCATAATACATGTGGATGTGCCCGAGTATTACTTCCTTCTGGAGGGGATGGAGGTCAATGCAATCTAAGTCATCCTCCTTGTCTTTGGTATATTTTCCTTTGGGAAACATATATTGGAACTATAACATACTTATTTACAAATCCATGTCCTTCACCAAGATGTTTAGCTATTTTACATTTGGAATTGTCCTTAACACATTTCTAAAATATTTGGCAGAAAACATGTAAGGGAGCTTCAACCAGCTTGATCAGTTATTGTCTATGAGTGACAAGTGCACTATATAGAAGTGTTTCATAATTTTTAATGTTACCATTTCAAACATATTTTAGATAATCTCCTTGAGGATGCACCATTCCATCCTAAATGCCTCTATGTATTACATGCAACACCCCATCACTCAGGTCTTTTACTTTTGGGAGAAGGCTAGTGGGTAGGTGACGTTCTAGTACATCAATGTCAGGAGTCTTTGTGTGTCAAGAAGACCCAAAGGTTGTCTTCATCTCCATTGGGCACATAAATCTCCTCCATCAAAATTAAAATCAACAATGACCCCCATTAGAAGGTCTATTGTGCCATGTGACATTCAAGTACACTCTCCAGTACTTCTTCCATAATTAACTATGATATGTTGAACTTGACACCCTACATCATGTGGTAGGTGTTACATAGGTAGGCATTGATGATGTCCATCTACTATCTATTGGGGAAAATTTTTAAACTCATTAATTATGCCATGGACCTCATGCTAAGGTCCTTTATATCTTTTATGGGAAACATAAATCCTCCCTTGTACTACCCAAGGAGTTTCATGACCCTTTCAACTTTAACATCATCTACCATTATTTGTTAGATGTTTATTCTAGATTCTAGGATCCCAATGATTCTATCAATTAGGTTTGTTGTTAAATACATGTGCCTCCCTAAAAATTAGAATTAGTCCCCATAGATGCACAAAAGGAGGAACTACACAAGTTCTTTTAGTTTCCTAAAACATGGTAACTCATAGATCTGAGTTACACTGGTGGTCACAAGCTTGTGTCGAATGGAGACATCAAAAATTGTTTTGCATGTTTCTATCTTAACCCATGTATCAACCACATAGTCTTGCACTAGATCTTGTGCATTGATTTAGGTGTGGTGGTTATATTATTTAATCCATTAGTTTTTCACAAAATATGCCTAGTTCTCTCCTACCAAGACCTCTAGGGGAAATTACATTTCTTGGTATGACATCTTTATGAGAACCTTCAAATAAACTTCAACAATGTTAACTCCTTCCACTAGCTATGCTTTCTTATTTGAAGTAGCCATCTCTTCTATTATCCACACCCTCTTGGCATCCTTATATGCTTGATGTGGACCAAAACTCAAACATTTCTTCCCCATCCTAAAATATCTAGTATTTAATCATGGTCTATTTAAATTGTTAAATCCAATATTATTTTTTGTACTTCTCATAGTCATGAGGTCTATGACTATGAATTTGATTCTCAATCCTCTCTTGCCATTAATAGAAGACAACATATATGATGAAGAAGTCTACTATGATAGTGAAGAAGGAGAAGCTAAAGTAGACCTTAAATATGAGCTCATAAGTGACCTTAATGATTTTAATCATAAAAATAAAACTATAAAGGATCTTAGGAGTTAGTTAGAAGGTTTTAATACAAGGTTCAGATTAAAGGAAGTTGAGTGTGACCAGTTGAAGATAGAACTAGATTATTTGAAGGTTGAACGTCAGCAGCTCATTAAAAAGATGAGAAAGTTGAGAAAGAGCATGAGAAGTCAAAAAAGGTCAAGAGTATCAAAATTAAAAGATAAATAAGACAATACAATGAAATAATGTATAATTTATCACAAGACCATGGGAAAAGGAGTGATCAATCAAGAGTTAAGTATAGAAATGTTATTTGATACAGTTGTCATAATATGGGACACATTTCAAGATTCTATTCTAATAGAGTTATAAGTCCCTCAATATTCAAAAAGATATATGAATCTCTTAGAGTCCATGATAAGGGCCAAACATTGGTATGGAAGCCAAAGTAAGTTAAGATTGATCATATTGACCTCAAGAGTGAAGATGAACTATTTGCTAAGGAGGAACATAAGACTAAAGAGGATTTTATGCTAGCTCAAATTTCCTTTTAGATTCAAGATGCAGGCATGAAATGGTATATAGAGAGTGTTTTATCAAGCTACATGATAGGAGATAAAAATAATTTCATCTCATTGAAGAAGAATGATGTAAGAATAATGAGGTTTGGAGACAACACAATTACCAATATAGTTGGTAAGGGTATCTTGAGTTTGGAAAATGGGAACACCAAGACATAAAATGTGTTATGTGTGTAAGGTGTGAAACATAATTTTTTTATTGTAAGCCAAAATTTCAACAAAGGACACACAGTAACCTTTCATGATAGAGGGTGTGACATAAGGAGATCTAAATCAGGAAGTCTAGTTTCCAATGCTAAGAGGATTGAGAACAATCTATATGTCTTAAATGAGATCAAGAAAGAGAGATGATTTATGAGAAAGATGGATAAAAGTTGTCTATGGAACAGAAGGCTAGGTCACCTAAAATTTGATAATCTATTCAAGATAAACACTAAGAAGTCTATGAAGAACATGCCTAAGATCACCAAACCTACAAACATACTTTGTAAGGCATGTCAACATGGTAAGTAAACTAGAAGAAGTTTCAAGTCCAAGGATTACATTACTGCAAAACCCTTGGAGTTAATAGACACTAATCTATGTGGGCCTATAATAATTCAAAGCATTTAAGAAGATAACTACTTTATGTTACTAATAGATGAATACACAAGAATGACTTGAGTACCATTCTTGAAAGAAAAGTTAGAAGCTCTTGAAAAATTCAAGGCATTAAAGGCTTTAGATGAGAATGAGAATTATGGGAAGATCAAGTGTCTAAGATCTAATAGAGGAGGAGAGTTTTGTTCCAATGAGTTTGATGACTTCTGTGAGGTTCATGGAATAAGGAGATAATTCTTAGTATCTAGGACACCTCAACAGAATGGGGTAGTGGAAAGAAAGAATAAGATATTTTAAGAGATGGATAGGACTATGCTAAATGAGTCTATATTATCTGATGGATATTGAAGTGAGGTAGTAAGAATTGTAGTGTACATTTTTAATATAGGATAGATAAGGACTAATGTTAATAAGACTCCTTATGAATGGTGGAAAGGCAAACCTGCTAATGAGGAACACTTTAGAGTGTTTAGGAATAAATGTTTCATCAAAAGATATTATGAAGACTTGGGAAAATTTTATTCCATATATCATAAAGGTATATTATTAATATACTCATCAATGACCTTAGATTATACATGTTATAACAAGAGGCTATAAAATATAGTGTAAATCACCAATGTCAATATTGATGAGATAAGGAAATCACACTCATAGTCAAAGGATACTATAGAGAATCTAAACTTCAAAAATGAAGAGGAAACTATAGATGTTGATGAGGAAGAAGAAGAAGTTGAGGAAATATAGGAATCAAAATTCCCTTTAAGATAGATTCAAAGAGATCATCCTACATCTCAAATCATTGGCAACAAGAATGCAGGTATGCAAAGAAAGAGATTACTAGTAAGTAATCTAAATCAAGAGAATATTGCTCTATTATCTAAGATTGAACCTAAGAATCCTATGGAAGCAAGAAAATACAAATTTTGGATAGGTGTTATGAATGAGGATTTAGACCAAATAGATAAGGAATAATGGTAATAAGACTCCTTATGAATGGTGGAAAGGCAAACCTGCTAATGAGGAACACTTTAGAGTGTTTAGGAATAAATGTTTCATCAAAAGAGATTATGAAGACTTTTGAAAATTTTATTCCATATATCATAAAGGTATATTATTAATGTACTCATCAATGAGCTTAGATTATACATGTTATAACAAGAGGCTATAAAATATAGTGTAAATCACCAATGTGAATCTTGCACTTTGTTCTCTTGGCACAAATTTCTCCTTCCTTATGGAAACATGGGCACAACACTTAACATGTACATAATTTACCCTCCAATGTCCCATCTTCTCTTCTTAGATGTTCTTTCATTTTAAGCACACTTTCCTATCTTGGTCAATTTCTCTATGCCTTTATCTCTTGCCTTGGCTGTCTTACCCTATACAAATCCCTTGTGTTGGTCTTCTAGTGCTTCACTCTTTAAGTTTCTTGTGTACTTATAATTATTTGTGCCTCTCTCATATCTTATGCATACTAGAATCCCATGTGCCTCTCTTCATCACTTTGTACTCATATTTTCAAAGGTTGGTGAGTTTCATGCACCTAGAAACTTAGGTGTCTAGCATTAGGTGCTTAGAAATCAACCTTGCTCAACTAATCAAACTATTATTATACATGAAAGTGCCAGAATGGTTCTCCTATGGGCCTAAAAACACCTTATTTCTTGAATCTTGTACATGAAGATCTTATGCACCTAGTTTCTAAGTTTTGGTAAACTTCACATGCCATAACTTATATTTCTAGCCTTGAGCACTTAAAAAGCATGCATGTTTGATTCACCTAGCTAGAATTATGCATGGAAGTGCCAAAAGATTTTAACAATGGGCTTTAAAGTACCACTTATTTACTCATTATCTCAATGACATAATAAAACAAACATAAGGAACTATTTGTCTTGTGACAAACTTTATTCTGATCAGCACAACACAACCAACTTGTGGTCGAGAAGTTAGTGTTTGATGGTGCAAGCACCATTCTATTTCCTATACAAATTCAATCAGTTTCTATTGAAAATCCCAAGAAACATTTCACCTAACAATGTGCATAGCTTAAATACACCCTTTTATAATATGTTTTATATGACATATAGACCCATCTACCTAATTTGTATCTTTCCCAGGTGCTTGAGGTAAATAGAGTCATAAAGTAAGACCAATACTCCTTCAGTCAACACCTTGCATTTAATATGTTTGTCATGCCATAATTTTTGGCATGCCTTCTCTATATATTAGCTCCATATTTCTAGGGTTTGCATCTCATCCAATCACTCCAAGTCCTCCAGCCTCATACTCAATGATTTTTGGTCATCAAATTGACTAATATGTGTAGTATGCAATGATGGCACCAAGAAATCTATTATTTCTATGCCAAGCACTAGTTTGAATTGTGTATCTTTATTCAAGTGTTTGTAGGTTATGTAGTATGCCCATAATACTGATGACACTCAATCATCCTAATATTTTCAACCAACATCATATATCTTCATGAGGCACATTCCTAAGATCTTATTGAATGATTTAGTTATGTCATTCACTTGTAGATGATAAGGCATTCTCTTATGGTGCACCACCATGTATTTAGTTAGTAGGATATACATAGTTTCATTGAAGAAGTGTGTGCCCCTATAATTAGTCAAACTGAGTGGGAACCCATAGTGACTTATGATGTTCTCTCATATGAATCTTATGATTGTGGTAATTATGCAATTTTTGGTTCACGCTGCCTCAACCCACTTGGTGAAATAGTTGGTGGCCACCAATATATATCATAAACTTGTGCACTTTACTATGGGAGTGATTGGCCCAAAAAAATAAATGGCCCATTTTTTGAATGGTACTTAGGAAAGAATGGGGATGATATGCATCTCATCTTGATGGTTGGGCTTCCCTATACATTAGCATTGTCACATGCCTTAGCACAATCTTTTACATCTTGGAATAGAATTGGCCACCACAAGCCTAATTGAAACACCTTGTATGTCATTACATCTCTAGCACAATGGCCTCTTGTTATCCCCTCATGCACTTCATATAAAATGGAATCCATTTAATGTTCTAAGACACATTGGCATATGACTTCATCTTAGCCTAGTTTGTATAGTTCCGCACTAATGAGATGAAAAGGGGTGGCCTGAACTTGTGAACTATTTATTTTCTTTGGTTGTCTTATTTTGGGGTGTAGATCCAAACATTAGAAAAGTGGTTATATTTTCCAAGTCCTTTAAGATGCACTAGACTCTATATATTTGTGCATCTATAATGTCATCCTCAATAGGCACTATTGCATAATCAGAGTAGATGTGGGATAAATGGTATGGGCTTGAGTTCTATTTTCTAGGCTTGATGACAACTAAGAACTAGAATTATTGAAATAGAACTATCCATCTACAAATTTACTCATGAATAATGGGCTTATTCACAAGGTACTTAAACACCTTATGATTGGTGAAGAAGATGAATCAGGTCACCAACAAGTATTTATTAATTTTTTGTAGGGTGTAGACCATGGCCAGTACCTCACACTAGGTTGTATAGTTCTTCTCTACTTGGGTTAATTTTTTGCTTGAAAAGGATATGGGATGATCCATCTTGCCTTCATTAAGATGTACTAGAATGACACCAATTACAAATCTAGATGCATCGACATGGATGTGAAAAGGTATCATCCAATCAATAAATTGTAAAATAGGTAAGCTAGCTAATTTAAGCTTTAGAGTTTCAAAGGCATCCTCTTGTTCTATGCCCCAATAGAATGGGTTGTCCTTGTAAAAGATATCCTCTATTAATTCCATAATATTTACATAGATCCTTATAAATTTCTTATAGTATCCATAATGGCCAAGAAATTTATGAATGGCTTTCTAGGTTGAAGGGGTCTAGAGCTAAATTATTATTGAAATATTCATGGGATTGACAAGTAAACCATCTTTACAGATGATATGCCCAAGCAGGGTTACAAAGGGTCTCATGAAGACACACTTATTTAGGTTTAAGGATATTTTTAGCTACTTGTACCTTTCAAACATTAGGCACAAGTTATTATAATCATCCCTAATGAGTCCATACATAGTCTAATCATCTAGGTACACTTGGAGGAACTTGTGGATGAAGTCCTTGAATATAGTGATCACCACTCTGGAGAACATGGTTGGAATGTTCTTAAGTCCAAAAGGCATCACATTATAATTGAAATAACCCCATTCAATCATAAAGGTTATTTTGGTATTTTCCTCCTCTTCAATTTGGAATTGATGGTATCTAGAGAACCCATTAGTATAGGTGTAGATCTCACAGCCTATGATGCCATCCAAGACTTCATTGATGAATAAAGTTAGGAAGGGGTTAGTTACATAGGTGGCATTCAACATTATATAATCAATGTAAGTGAAAATGTACCCATCCTTCTTGATTCTAATCATCATGGAGCTCACCCATTCAAACTTTTACATAGGGTAGATGATTCTTGTGGCTAGCATACCATCAATCTCCATCTTGACCTTAACATAGAGATTGGGGTTCATTCTATAAGGGTAATTTTTGATAGGTCTTGTACCATCTACTAGCTTTATAATCATTTTCCAAAAGGATGGGTGGGTGTCCTTCATGTCTTGATAATTTTAATGGAATAAGTCTTGGAACTCCTTGAGGAGATGTATAATTTATGCCACTCTATGTCAAACCAATATGCACCCAGAGTAGCCATCTTTGGTTACCCTTTTATACTTATGTCTACCTTGGTAATTCAACATATGGTAGGGATCATTCCTCACCTTATGTGAGTCCTTGACTTTCCATGTTCCCTCAGTTGTCTCTATGTGAAGATGAGTTGGGTCTTATTTATCAGGAATAATATCCTCTATTTGGAATACTAGTTTATTCTTGCCTATCAAGGTCATCCAGTTGTGGTCCTTCTAGGTTTTGTCATATTCTTCACTTGAGTCACTATTTATTACCTACTCCTCAAATAAAGTCAATAGCACCAACCATTTCTCCCTAAACATATCTCTTAGGTGCTCTTATAGGATGGTAGTGTCTTCAAACACTACCCTATGATTTACTTATAGTGGCTTGATAAATTATAGGTTCTATGAATAAAAGGAGGAGGTATAAATGAACCTATACTTGAGTTCATCCTAATTTACTATCTCATAGTATGTCTCATTAACAACATAGCACACTCATGCCCATATCTTCAAGGTTTTGTAGAAGGCATGCATCCATAGGTTCCTTGGGGCATTTTAATCGTAGATATTCCAAGTTTATTCACATAAGCACACATGCACTATAGGATCAAAATTAATGGTTTAGGTAGATATGTATAGGTCCTCATTACTTTTCCTAAATCTAGTACATATTATTACTTTTACCTCTTGCCAAGTTAGAAATCTAGGCCTTTACATTTCCCACCAACAAGCAATAGTGTTATTTAAAGTATACACCAGTGTGCCCATTCTATCTATCTCCCTTGGGATGCATGATTCTAGGTCACGAACATACTCTTAAAAAAAAATTATCCCCTCATACCTTGGGATCACCATAAGTTTACCTTTGCTTAGGTGAAACACTTTCTTGCCCTTCTTGGCATAAGGTACCCATCTCTTGGGAGTGTGATAAATTTGGACTCAACTAATCCTCATAAATTTTGGTACTTTCATGCATACTGAATGGCATCTCTGACTAGTGGTTTCATAATTTTCTTCAACCCATCAATCAAAAGCAACATTAGTGGTGTTTGAGGTTGAATGTCTATCTTCCCAAGATAGCACTCCTTGGTCATTGGGGTTAAGAGTCTTAGCACCTTGTACTATGATGTTATATATATGGTTGATATCATCCTTGAGATCAACACTTTATATGTAGGGGGTCCTTGGTCACTTGAGAGGGGAATCACTACCTTTTCTTACCATTTTCAAAGGTCATGTAGCACCTCTTAAAACACATGTCTACATTATTTATGTATCACCATGGCCTTCCTAGGAGTTTTGGGTAATTGTCTTACTCTACCAACTTGATCACCTCAAAGTTAGTGTAGAACTTGGTGCCCATGATATCTACAATGGCACTCTTCAAAATTTTGATGGATTCCACTCTGGTCTTATTATCCATGAAAAGTACATGAGAAGAAGGCATCAAGGTTAGCCTACCCATATTTTCCCATGTGTGCTTGGTCAAAATATTAACCTCACATACTAATCATCCATCAATAGTGGAATTAATGAGGATTTTTTATCATTCTCTACATTTTATGTATGCCTTACTTCTCATGCCCTCTCCATATGGGGCACAATAACTTCAACTATAATTTTTCCCTATGTGCTCTAAAAGCAAGTTTTTCAATAAGGGAAGCATACCTTATATTTTTAGGAGGTTCAATATATCCATTAGATCTTGTATTTCAATCTCTTAGCTATCTTATTTCTTATGGGAGGTAGTAGCCTATGCTTCCAAGTCACATGCCAGTTAGAGATCTCCTTGTAGATTTTGAATGGAACTCATGACCTATTGTAATACCTCTTTTTGGTGGGTAGGGTTAGGTTAAGGTTAAACCTTGGGTTATAACCATGTGATATACTTAATGTGAATCAATTCCCCATACTCTAGGAAAATCTCTAGTGCTAGCACAATTGGTGGTTGAGTGGTAAACCCACTACGAGTAGTTGCCTACACTTTAAATGGATCTTTGTGGGTTAGTTATTCCTTCATAGTCCACTTCTCTATTTTTGGCTCATGTCAAATAATTTGTGTGCCCTTGTCTATGCCAAACCAACTTTGGGTCAGTTTTTTATACAAGTCATGGCATTCTTCAACCTTATCTATTCCTCAACAATACCTACATGTTGGATGTGTAGGTCAATTATGTTGATAGTGTTCAGTTGAGCCATAATTATAACATGATCATGATGGGAATATTCCTCCATCATATCCTCCACCTCACCCTTGATTGCCTTTTTACATCCCATATCTTGTATTATGTTGACCATGCCCTAATTTCCTTGGTTTGCCTTCCCTCTAGCTACTTTAGTTTCCTATTATGTGCCTCTTTCCATATTTTCATGCATCTCATCAATCACATAGTAATTAGCTATGGTATGAGTATAGGTGTCACACAACCAAAAATAAATGGTTGTGTTAACTTTCTTGGTGCATTACAATAAAGGGTAGTTGCAAACATCATGCACCTTGTGACAAACCTCATAGCTTAGAAGTAATGTGCACACATTCTTTTAGGGGTAGTTATTCCTATTATGGCCTTCTATCTTGTAGGTGGTACACCATAATCCACTTAGATCATCTTATAATGAACTAGAGATTAGATTTTGTAATTAGGAAGACATAGACACAATATGTGCCTCCATAAATAGGTTGATTCCCATATCAATGCTTTTGATTGCTTGGATATGAGCACGGCTTCAAGTGTCTCACAAGGGTCTATGAATATCTTCATATATAGTTCTCTTCTAAATGGTACTAGCAATCCTCTAACAAACATTACACATGTTGGAAGGGTTGAATGTCATAAGGAAGCTTAGAAAGAAGAGTTTTGAACCTAGCATCATATAAGTGCACACTCTTTGATGGTCTCTAGTTAATTTCCTTGAGTGTAGCAATGCTTTGTTGTTCAAACTTAGGTATATAAAATTCCTTCAAAAATGCTTCCTTCAAAGTATCATATTCAATTATAGCCTAGTTAGGCTCAAATTTCCTATACTAGGTATGAGCACAATCAAGAAAATTTGTTACAAATTGTGTTGCATTACACTCTGACTAGGTTATACCCTCAGTGCACCCTTGAAGTTCACATTTTAGCACATACTCTATGGAATTTTCCATGCCATGATATTATAGCAAGTGCATGTCCATTTCATAATATATTTTTTTTGGGGGGGTGCTAGCATTGAGGTACTTTCCCCCTGGTACTTATCTTGGAAGTGGTCCACCAATAACTCCTATCAATAGGTTGGGAATTGACCCTATTTCTATTATCGGCATTTTTGAATTCAATGGTATAGTGCTACTCACTTGTGGCATTAGGTCACTTTCAATGGGTTTTTACCTAGTCTACATAGTTGGCATTTGTTGAACTATAATTCTTATGCTCATGCTTTATGTTGTCGAGATAGTGCCTAAAGTTATAGAGGTATCCTCACTCAACTCCTCATAAGGAACAACTTGTTAAATCATAAAATTATACTCTAAATCTATAAACTAGTCAAACTAAATGTTAACAATAGGGTTAGTTTTCACTCTTATTTATTCCTAAGGGAGATCTATCACATAATCTTACATCATAAGTTCAAAGGGGGGAGGTACATCTAGTGCATATTCAATGGTCAAATTCTATAGGAACACAAAAAATTATACACCTATCAACTATTGAGATCGATATATGGCTTCATTGTTTATCTCCTCTTGGCACTACTAAAATTAAAGATATCCTTCCCCATGCCCTTCCCACTCACTATGAGTTCTCTCAACACGTTTAGGTTCTAGATATTCTATCATCATATGCCTTATCTTTTTATAATTCTATCACCAAAGATCTCAAGTATTGATCTGCTCATCCCTTTTCATTGTGCTTTACCTACACCTCCCCTTCTTCCCCATTGCACTTCTCATACATGAAATGACTTTAGCCTTCCATTCTCATGATTTAAAAGTTGTAATCCACCATCTATTTCTTAAGTTCTATGCCAAACTCTTTCACAAAAATGCCTCTGGGCTGACATAAAAATTGATACTTTACTTCCTCAGAATAGAAGTATGTTGATATTACAAACTTAATCACATAACTATTCAATATTCCTTGCCACCATTTGTTTACAACTCTAGTCTAAGTGGAATTAAGGTTCTTAAGATTTTTCAATCACTCCTTTATCTACTCAAGGCATTGTCCATAGATTCATCTTTTATGGGTTACATAAGCATCCAACCATTAGTACACATGTTCAAGTAGTTTTCAAAAGAAGACCTCATATAGAGAATCATATAGGTTGTTCTACACCCACTTCCTTATCTTTTATCCTTTACAAGATGGATGATTTAGTGAAAATATATCTTCCACATATTGTATCCAACATTTGATGTTCTCAAGGAAGAGTTGGAACATTGTTCTATCATCCCATTATAATAACAAAATTCAACATGGGTCCTAGTAATTGAACCAAAATGTTATAGTTTAATTGGGGTCTCAATTCATTTATTCAAAGGGTTTAGGTGCTTATATAGTTATCCAAGCCAGTTCTAAACTCATTACAATTAGAGGAAAACATAGAGTAATCCCATAGTGCTCAATATTTGTCACTTAAGTACATTGACATCAATTCACATAAGGTGTAAGCCTTATGCACTCACCTAAATTACAACAAAGAAATAACCACATTGTGTATTGGGCTAGTTGTGTTATGGTGTAAATCATTCTTTATAGGACTTCATCATTGTAACATCTGACTCTAGGTATGCAATGATTCCTCCAACTGGTGTAAAAGATGCCAAAATGGAAATCATACTAAGTGATTACCTCATGCCAAGATGTCTAATAAGTTGGCATAGATCCATACTTAGATGAATTAGGGTCCCAACATGAACAAAGTGTCAGACTTGAATATTTTTTTACATAGGATCAGATTATAGACATTTTGACTAACCCACTTTCAAAGGTAACATTTGAACACCTAAGATAGGAATTAGGTGTAATTATTACCTCTAAAAATAATTGAAGAATCCAAGTACTTAGGAGGAGATAATAAAGTTAATTATCTCCAAAAATAGGTGAGTTATTCTGATAATTTATGCATGGATATAGGGGATCATGTTTTTATAATGTTTCATAAACTCATAGTCATGTGGGTTGAATTTTTTGGTTACAAGGAGTGTGATGCAGACATCACTTTGTCATTTATGTCAAAAGGGGAGAAAGAACAAAATGGGGAGACAATAATGATAATTTTGTAGTGTGTTTTTCCATTAATGACAAAAGGAGATATTGTTTAACATTGTTCTTATTATTGAGGTTTGGCATTAATGTTGTCATTGATGTCAAAGGTTCTTGAGAAGGTCTTCATGAGGTCATTCAAGAGTATAGCTATGAGAGAGAATATTGATTAATGTTGTAGTGATTCTAAGATTGTAATATATAATTGGTATATGTTCTTATGAATACATGAGTGATGTGAAATTTATTATGGAAGATCCTTGTTTTCAAAGTTGTTAAATTCTTGAGCCTAGTAATGTCTTGAGAAGGTATGTGCATAGGATGCCCAGTCTTGTGCATGAAGGAACATGATGGATTGGTGAGATGAATACACATAGGCATAAAAAAATTTATGAGGTTTATTGATCATGTATATGAGGCATTAGATCACTCATGTGAGTCTTAGGGTAACCCTACAAGGGTAAGACCTTAAAACCAAGTCTATACCTATACCACTCCTAGACCCTACTTAGTTTAATGAAACATCATGATCTATTTTCAAGGCATATGAAGGATGCATGATAGTATTTAATAATGTATTAGGTTACTTGAGTATGTTATATTGGTGGATAGTGAATGGAAAGAGGCATGAAGATTAGTTTTAAGGCCTAATGTGGTTTACAGGTCAAGGTCTAAGTGAGCGAAGAGAGAGTGTGTGGCCTAATGGGGTATTAAGACTAGTTTTCAAGGAAATTATGAATAAGTGATAATTTACAAAGGTTATCCAAGTTTTTTAATCATGTTCATGAATTTTTAGGTCAATTTTTTTAGGATAAGGCATTAAAATATGTTCTAAGGTGTCTCAAATGCATAGAATGAAGGTTCTCTACCCGAGAAGGTTTTTATTGTGCTCATTAGCTCATCAAAAATTTGCATGGGAATATAAGTTGTTCATGGTATATTGGGAAGGTTCCTAGATCAAAATTATATGCATTTTTTTTGGAATTAAGGGGTTATGCTTTACAAATGATTGTTAAGAATGGAAATAGGTTTAAACCCTCTTAGAACCCTAAAAGGACTCGATGTTAAAGATTTTGATCAAAAGTGCACATAATGGATTGGTATGATCAATTAATATATTATATATTGTATTAAACTCTCCTAGTCACCTCTAGGTGTGTTTGAGTTGTCATGTGTGTGAGTAGATCCTATAAAAAAGTGTTAATTTCTTAAATATTTATTATAGAAATCAGAGTTGAATAAGTCAAAATCTGAAAATGGATGGAGGATTAATATTGAGACAAAATATATCTCTAAAGTGTTCTAAATTGGTCATCCAAATTATCTAGTCACTAATAGGCCTAATGGTGAAAACAGTGAAAAACTCAAGTCGTAGTGAGAAGAAGATTAAGGATGTGTTACCTTAATAGAGTGATTAAACTAAGTGCATGAATATTTATTTTGGGACTGGTATGTCTTATTCATTCTTGGAATAAATCTTTTAATTCAAGTATAGTGGTGAAAATTATGAAGCCAAAATGGCTTGTCTAAATCAATAAGGTCTGTGTGTAGTGAAGTCAACAAATTGGTCTGTAAGACCAATAGTTTCCACTAGATCATATGATATTTATATTTTATGATGGTATATATATGTCATATTTTCAACTCATAATAATCCAATTAAAATGTCTATATAGATGTTGGAGGTCTGAGTCACCATGACTAGTCTTTGAGGAAAACTGCTAGTTCTAAGTGAGTAAATTGCAATAGTATTTTTTAGTCTTTTTTCCCTAAATGATGAATTATAATTCACTTTATGAATTTTTTGAGGTCTTGGAGGTTTTAATCATGTTCATGAAGTTTGAGGTAAAATTTTGAAAGATAAGGCATGAAAATGTGTTCTAAGGTCTCTCAAATGCATAGAATGAAGGGTTCTCTACTTGAAAAGGTTTTTATTATGATCATTAACTCATAAAATCTCTAAATGTTAACCTAAGATATTCATGGTAGATGGGCAAAGGTCCTATCTCAAAATTATAATCTTTTTTTTGAATTAAGGGGCTATGCTTTATGAATGATTGTGAAGAAGGGAAATAGGTTTAAACCCTCTTAGAACCCTAATAAAGACTAGATGTTGATTATGTTGGATAAAAATGACCTATAATGGATTGGTATGCTCAGGTAAGTTATTTTATTTTGTATTCAACTCTCCCATGCACCTCTAGGTATGTTTGATTTTTTACGTGTGTGAGTAGACCCTATAGGAAAGTGTTAATTTCTTAGATATTTATTATAGAAATCAAAGTTGACCAAGTCAAAATATAAAATTAGATGGAATATGAATATTTAGACTCATATTTCATGTCCATGAATGTTTTTGGATATAATATATCCCTTAATTGTGCTAAACTAGTCATCCAAGTTAGCCAGTCGCTAACAAGCTTAATGGTGAAAATAATGAAAACCCTAGGTAGTAGTCAGAAGAAGATTAGGGATGTGTTACCATGATAGAGTGATGAAAAAAATACACAAATTTTTTTTTTGGGACTAGTACGTCCTATTCATTCTTTTTATAAATCTTGGAAGTCAAGTATAGTGGTGAAAATGATGAAGTCAAAATGTCTTTTTTGACTCAGTAAGGTCTATGTGTAGTGAGGTCAACAAATTGATCTATAAGATCAATAGTTGTCACTAGATCATATGATATTTATATTTTAAGATGATCTAGATATGTCATAGTTTCATCAACATACATAATAATTTATTTAAAATGTTTATATATGTGTTGGAGGTCTGAGTCATCATGACTGGTCTTTGAGGAAAACTGGTAGTTCTAAATGAGTAAGTTACAAGAGTGTTATTAAGTATTTTTTCCCTATGTGATGAAGTATAATGTATTTGAATATTTTGAGGTATTTTAATTTCTATTTATGTGATATATTTACATGGTTGTGTGTCTAAATAATATGTTATCTTTAATTGTTCAAGATAGACCTTTCTGTGTGTAATCTGGCCTAATGTGAATAATACTAATGGTGTGCTTCAAGTGGTGGTTGGAGATATAAATTATCATGTACCTAATATTATATTATTGGGGGTCTATTTGATTGGTATATGAAGTTTTCCTACCATGTTTTGAGTTTAAAATTATTCCAAAGAGATCAAAGGGTAACGTGTACTAATGAAGGCCTAATTAAACTAGGTCTCCTTAAGGCCTAAAAGAGGTTTTGGTATTTTAAGTTGAATATGACCTATTATAATGATTTATTCATGTATTAATTGTGTTATAAGACCTATTATATTGGTAACCCAAATATGTAAGTGTGTATGGCTAGGCAAGAGGTGTATGAGTTAAAGGATTGTATAAGAATAAGGGCTAATTGGCCTAATTGACCAGTTAGTAGAATTGAGAGTGGAAGAAAAGGAAATATAAAATTGAAGATTTTAAGGAGGTCTTGTAAACCATCATAGGGGTGTATAAAAAATTTAATGAATATATAACAAAGGTAAAATAACTGTATATCAAGTTCAAATTACCTAATCTATCTTGAAGATACCTAGTTGAGCAAAGAATCCCAAAAGGAAATTTGAGAGTAATATAAGAGTTAGAATAGATTAAAAATGGTGAACATCATCTATTATTTGATAAAGGTTTAATGAAGGTGATCAATTGTTTTAGGTGGCTGAGTTGGTGTTGATTCCTCCAAGGGGTATAATTATAATGGTTTCTCAATACACATTGTTGTAACTATAACTAATAAGAGGGGGGTTGAATTAGTTCCATTAAAACAATCATTAAATTTCACTTATCATTCATGAAGCATTCATTCAAACACATACATCATCTAATGCATAAACAAGCATCCACATAAGCAAATAACATATGAACACAAGAGATATGTGTTAAAACCTCATGGAGGATAAAACCCACTAAAACACAAATTATAATATGGTTATATAATCAATTAATCAAGATTTATTTAGGCACCAACCCTACAAAGAGCACCAACCCCTCACTAGTTAAGTACGAACTCAACTAGTCCTTTAGCAAGCACCAACTTATAAGGAGATATTGAACCCCTAGGTTACTCAGCACCAACTTATCCACCTATAACCTCTAATAATATATGGACACTTTTTTATTATTCAAATAATGATGATCACCTTCTTTTTTTCTTCACACTCTCTTATACCTCTCAAACAACCTATTAGGCCTCTTCACTCAACTAGCCCTTTTCTTGACAGAATTAGGTCATATAACCTTGCTCAATATATATATAATCATTATTATAACTTAATTAAATATTAAAAAAACCTATATGATGGTATTTAAACCCTCTACCTAATTTCCAAACTTTTATTTCATTCATTTTCACCTCAATATTCTAACTAGTCAAATTAGACCTATTAGACCTTCTTATACTTGACTCTTGATTTCACATACCTTTGTATACCTAAAACCTATCCATAATTGTATCAAAAATGGAATATATCAACAAAAACTTTTCATATGATAAACAACCACTACATAGTTTGGCACCACTCATAAGGATTAAAACCACCATTAGGCTTAATAGAGACCTAATGCAATTAGGCCTTCTCAAAGCACACATTTCACCTTGACCACCTTGGAACATATTGAGCCTCCATAAATGGATTAAAAACTTAAAAATGATTAAATTATACCCATTATAATCTCACCTTATGTTCATAACACTATTTATCTCATTTCACTTTTTGAACCACATTATTAGGCATATTCACAATAAGGCCTTCTCACTGCTATAAAGTTTATTCTGAATATATGAAGCATACTTCAGCTTTTCCACATAAATATATAAAAAAATAAATTATTAATAAATATCATGACCTTATAGTCATCACCATGTCTATTATACTTCACCATAAATATCAAAAGACCTCAAACTAACCACTTTCATATGCTCACTCAGAACTGCAAATAGGCGTCAAAAACCAGTCAAGAACCTTTAAATTTTCACACCTTAATATGAATTTATCATGAATAAAAATAAATTAAAATTAACCTATGATACCTATATAACAACTTAATATTCATTATACTCTTCAAATCTAGATAAATCACCTCATACTCATCTCTGCTAGATGACTACTCAGAATTGTCAAAGACTTCAAAACATAATCATGAAAACAAAGACTTAGTAAACCTTAAGAATCGCTTTAATGAATTTAAAATGGGTTTATATTATCCTTAATCATAATTATAACATATTTAAATAAATATATTATAATTTCAAATATCAATATTGGTCTTACAGACCAATATCATGGCTTCACTATACAAAGACCTCACTATGTTAGACAAGTCATATTGAGATCAACTTTCTACCACACACAAGATTATTTAAAACTTATGTTCATTAGGGATATTTTTAATATTAATTTAAAAATAACCCAATGAATTTTTATCCATCTCTAATCCATCGAAACACATCCCCAATCTCATTCCCATTTCTACCTATTTTTCTCACTATCTTTTTCACTAGGCCTTTTTAGTGATAGGTCAGCTTCCATGACTGGTTTAAAATATTTAAAGTATGTAACTTGATAAAAAAAACCATCATGGATATAAGATATAAGTCTCAATATTTAACCTCCATCCACTTTCATGATTTGACCTGGTCAACCCTACCTTTTACATCAAAAATATGAGAAATAAGGGATTTCTTATAGTTTCCACTCATTCATATGATAGAACAATGACACTTAGAAGTACCTAGGAGAGTCATATACATGATAAAAAGATAAAAATATGTCACCAAATACATTCTGAGCCATTTATATCAGTATATTCCATATTGGGTCATTGTAAGTGTTTTAGATCAATTTCCATTCTTAACATTTGTTCATAAAGGTTGGACCCTTAATCCAAAAACTAATTCTTGTAAAATTGAGATAGAATCATCAAAAAAAATTGATGAACTTATTATGATATCATGAAAATGTTTCACATTCCAATTAGCATAATAAAATCCTTCTGGGGTCTATAATACCTCATTTTATGCACATAGAAAACCTCAAAACCACTTTTCATGCTTTACTCTTCAACTCAAGACCTCAAAATTCACCAACACACTTGAAAAAACCTCTCACATCTCCAAAAATTATCTCATGATATCTATCACCTTGAAAACTCAACTTAACCCCTCATTAGTCCATACTAGGTCTCTTTGCACATTAGGCCTTGAATTTACAGTCACACTTAGACCTTGAACATACCTCGAAACCACTTGAACTGATATAAAAACTTCATACTCATGTTATACAAACTCATAACATGCTTATATATTACCAATCTTCTTCTCACAAGCCTCAGACTATTCTTCTCATCATGATACCAAGCCTATGCCTTCTCACTAGGTCTCTTCATGAAAATGAATAATCCATGAACTAGCTTTGAAATCTCCTTTGAAATCTTATATACCTCATACACATGTTTACATAGTGTCAAAAAATTCTCACATGTTATACCACTAATTTTAATTATTTATAGACCTTGATAACACCTCAAGACTCCTCATTAGGTTAGGTAGGGTCTAGGACTAGTCTAATTACATGCTTAGGCTTAAGACCTTACCCCTAAAGGTTTACCTTAAAATTTTCTTAATTATTTCAACACTTCATATGCATTCTTGGGAATCCTTAAACATCCACTCATACATGTGTGTATCCATATTACCATACTGCTATCTTCATACACATGCTCATGATATAATACTTCTCCTTAAGACTAGTTATCAAAAGTATGATTACCTTGTATCTTTACCTTGACTTTGACCTATCATTAACCTTAGAAGAATTAATAGGTTTCCCTCAAATTATCTCTCAACAAAGAGACAATAGGTTTCCTTAAAATTCTCTCTTGTCATAAGACTTTCTTGTCACATACCACTTTACCATGCATGACATCTACTTTGAATTTGACATTAATGACATCCATTTTGACCTTGACATCAATTAAAAAATTCATGCCACAACACCAAAAATAAGAACATACCTCAATAATCTCCCCCTTTGTCATTAATTTCAAACACTCAAATTAAGTTTATCATTCTCATCTCCCCAAGTTGGATCTTCTTCAAACTAAACTTTCTCCCAAACTAAAACTTTCTCCCCCCTTGACATTAATGGCAAAGGGTCATCTCTTGACAACTATCTGATCCTTGGACCTAGAACAACACAACTTATATTTACAAGCAAGATCATTCTCTCTCTTTGAAAATAACTCAATATAGATCAAGCTCACAACTAATTGACTTCATGAATAAATTGGTCTTGCAGACCAATCTATAATTCAAATTTCTTCATCATTGCTACAAATTCTATTACCAAACACACCTACTCTTGGAGCATGATTATCTGCCCTCTTCTCTATGATATATTCAAACACTATTATGAACATGACTAATTTTGATCAAGTCATCATATAAATACTTTGTAACCCATCTCTCACAATCACACCTTTAGTAGACTTTTGATAGAACTTTGAATCTAAATAAAGAATACAAATCTCCCCCTAATACCAAGAATCCTTCATTCTTCTACTCACTATATGAGTGCCTTCATAAAGCCTAATTATTCACCTCTTCTCTACATTACTAAAACAAAAAAGAACTTATGAGATTCCTATATCTCCATGTCCTCACTAGACTAAACTTTCTTCATGATCCTTTATGCTTGAATAGCCTTTTTGGTTTGACCTCTTCAATCTCCATTTGAACAACATTTTAACTTAGTCTATTTGTCTTGAATACTTCATCCACAACATGGCCTTATAAGGATAATTCTTGCAACTCTTTTACATCTAAGATATGATCTACCATGGTAAATAGTCCACTTGTACTTTCAAACTTATCATCATTAACCTTAGCTACCTTTGGTCTCTATTCACTATCTTATCTTTTTTCTGACACTCTAGGGGCCTCAATATTCTTGTTTTGACTTGAGAATATGTGCTTAAAAAACTTTTCAATATGACCAACCTTTTTATAATTGAAACACACTATACCTCTTGATGGAAACACAACCTTACCCATACCTCTTGACTGATGATTATCCTCATAGTTTCATGTATATTCATTCTTGGAGGGTCTTATACAATGCCTTGTTCTATGACCAAATTGGTTACATGAATAACAACCATTGAAAGGATTATCATACCTTATAGCATTAGGCTACCTGATAGTATTAGTCTTTGATCTACCAACACCATCATTCCTTGATTAACCATTGACCTTTAAGGTCTGATTCTCCTTGATCACATTAGTATTCTTCTTTTGGTTTCCATTGAAACCAATACCTATTTTGTCATTAACAATATTTTGACTACTCGAGATGTGTATAAATCATTGGTACTCTTTTCAAAATTCATAAAGGACTTCACCTTACTTGATGCCTAATCCAACTTAGCTCTTAATGAATCCACTTTAGTTACATACCTAGCACATTCTTCTTCTTTAGCCTTTAGGCTTGTAGTCATAATCTCAATTTGAGTCTCCACCTATTTGACTATTTTTTTCTTATTATTTGGAGTTGTTACTCAATATGTTTTCAAACAAACTTATTTTTTCCTCATAGCCTTATTATTTTTCTTCACCATCTTCAGTTCTTCTAGAGCATTCATGAACTCAACCTCAAAGTCCACCTCATCTTATTCTTCATCTGAATTACCAATAGTACCTCTAAACCATGTGGACTCTTCTTGATTTAAATAGCTTGCTTCTTCAACCATGAAGATAACTTCATTGACATCAAGATAAACACCTTCATGGTCACTCTCATAATCACTTCTCTCATTCTCATCAAATGAGTTATAGTATTCCCTGGTGTAAGAGTTTTATGTTCTTGAAAAACTTCTTCTTGTCGTCATACTTTATAAATCTTTTATCATTATTATCATAACTATAAGACTTCTTTTCATCATTATGACCTTCATCATGCTCTTCATAATCATTTATCTTATGATTATGAGGGTACTTGTTATCAAAGTGTCTAATTTTTCCATAATTAAAGTATTTGAAGGGTAGCTTACCCTTGTATTTACCTAAACCAGGTTTTAACTTTCTTGCTAACATAGATATCAACTCATCATCATGAATATCAGAAAAATCATTGTATTTTAATTTATTACCTTGTGTTTTCTTTTAATTTGACTTCTTTTATACCTTGAATGTAGCTTCCTTCTTTTCAAGTCTTCCTTAACTTGTCCTCATCTCATAGGTTGTTAGGGTGACATGAAGTCCATCCATATCTAGTTTATCTAGATCTTACATCTCTTTAACAATAGACACTTTAGAATCAAACTTAGGAGTTAGATATCTCAAAACCTTTTGAAAAATAGTAGACTCTTTCAATTCTTCACCTAGGCCTCTTATGATGTAGTCTACAATGGTTTCATATTCATTCATCCTTAGGCTTTCAAACTATCTTATATGAGTTTGTAATTTATCTAACTTGACCTTGGAGAATACCTCATTGATATTCTTAAAATTTTGTCACATTTATTTATCAAACACATATTTCATCACCTTCACAATCTATGCCTATGATAAGCCATAAATAATACCATTCATTGCTTTTAAATTATTGTCACTAGTCTTCTTACCTAATGCATCTATAGGGAGAATAAAGGATGTAGTATATCCATCAAAAAATAATTTACAAACATACTGATCTTGAGACATCAAATATTTCCTCATCCTGACATTCCAAAAATAATAATTAGATTCATTGAACAATAGACCCTTACTTGTAGAGAAACCATCTTATGTTTGACTAGTAATCTTCACTTTTTTAGGATATTAGGACTAATTAAAAGGACATTATCTAATAATAATTATTATAATTATAGATACTTAAATGGGGGGATGAATAAATTTCATTAAAACAATAATTTAATTTCACTTCTCATTCATGAAGCATTCATTCAAATACATACATCAACCAATGCATAAACAAGCATCCACATAATCAAATAACATATGAACACAATAGATATGTGAGAAAACCTCATGGGAGATAAAATCCACTGAAATATAACTTTTACTATATTCCTATAAAAAATTAATCAATATTTAGTGAGGCACCAACCCCACAAGGAGCACTAACCCCTCACTAGTCAAGCACTAACTCAAGTAATCTTTTAGCAAGCACCAACTTGCAAGAAGGCACCAACCCCCTAGGTTACTCAACACCAAATAATCCACATAGAACATATTATCACATTTATACACCTATTTATTACTCAATTGATCATGATGACCTTCTTTTGTTCTTCACACTCTCTTATCCCTCTCAAACAGCCTATTAGGCCTCTTTGCTCAACTAGCCCTTTTTCTGATAGAATTAGGTCATATGAACTTGATATTAATATGTATAATCACTATTATAAATTAATTAAATATTCAAAACACCTATATAATTTATTTTAAACCCTATACCTAGTTTCCAAACTTTTATGTCATTTTTTTTCACCTGAATATTTTAACTAGTCAAATTAGGCCTATTAGACCTTCTTATACTTGACTCTTGATTTCATTTACCTTGGTTAGCCATAAACATATTAATAATTTTATCACCCTTAGAATATATCAATAAATAAATTTCATAGATAAACAACCACTACATATGTCGGCCACCACTCATAAGGACTAAAACCACCATTAGGCCTAATAGAGACTTAATGCAATTAGGCCTTCTCAAAGCACATGTTTCACCTTGACCACCTTGGAACATATTGAGCCTCCATAAATGGATTAAAAAATCACACATGATTAAATTATACACTTTATAATATAACTTTAGGATCCTAACACCATTTATGTCATTTCACACTATGAACCACACCATTAGGCCTATTCACAATAAGGCTTTCTTCACTGCCAGAAAGTCTATATTGAATATCTGAAGCATATACTCAACTTTGAAACATAAATATATAAAAAAATAAATTATTAATAAATATAATTACCTTAAATTCATCACCATATTTTTTATACTTCACCATATAGATCAAAATATCTTGAATTGACCACTTCCATATGCTCACTCAGAACTGCAAACAGGCCTCAAAAACCAATCAAAAACCTTTGAATTTTCAAAAATTAATAGTAATTTATCATGAATAAAAATAAATTAAAATGAACATATGAAACATAAATATAAAATTCATATGCATTATACTCTTCAACTCTAGACAAATCACCTCATACTCATCTTTACTAGATGACTACTCAGAACTGTCAAAGACTTCAAAACACAATCATGAAAACAAAGACTTAGTACACCTTTAGAATAACTTTAATTAAATTTAAATGGGTCTATATTATACTTAAAAATCCTTATAATATATTTAAATAAATATATTATAAGTTCAAATATCAATATTGGTCTTACATACCAATCTCATGGCTTCATTGTACACAAACCTCACTGTGTTAGACGAGTCAAGTTGAGATCAACTTTTTGATATACACAAGATTACTAAAAAAATAATTATGGTTATGTTTTATATGTATTTAAAAATAAACTAGTGCAGTTGGATCCATCCCTAATCCATGGAAACACATCCTTAATCTCATTCCCACTTTTGCCTATTTTTCTCACTGTCTTTCTCATTAGGCCTTTTTAGTGATAAGTCAACTTACATGATATTTTTAGCATACTTGAAGTATGTAACTTGTTTGTAAACCATAATGGTCATAATATATAATTCTCAATAATTAACCTCCATCCACTTTCATGCTTTGACCATGTCAACCCTACTTTCTACATCAAAAATCTAAGAAAAAGGGATTTCATCTAGCTTCCACTCACTTATATGATAGACTAATGCCACCTAGAGGTACTTGGGAGAGTAATATACATTATTAAAACATAAAAATGGTTCATCCAAGACATTATAAGCCATTTCTATCAATATCTTCCATAATGGGTAATTGTAAGGGTTTTATATGGATTTTAGACTAATTTCCATTCTTAACATTTGTTCATAAAGATTGGGCCCTTAATCTAGAATAAAATGATTGGAAACTTGAGATATAATATTTAAAAAACTTCCATGATATTATTATTATCTCATTCAAAGGTTTCACAAGCCAACAAGCATAATAAAGTCCTCAGGTCTGCAATACCTCATTTTGTGCACACAAAAAACCTCAAAACCTCTTTTCATGCTTTTTTATTCAAATCAAGAACTAAAATTTCACAAACACACTTGAAAAAACTATCACACCTATGAGAATTCTCTAATTATCTCTATCACTATGTAAACTAAACTTGACCCTCATTAGGCCATATTAGGTCTCTTTTCACATTAGGCCTTGAACTGCCAGTCACACTTAGACCTTGAATATACCTTGAAACCACTTTAACTAATATAAACACTTCATATCCATCATAAAACCTCATTTCATGCTCATATACTACTAATATTATTCTCACAAGCCTTAGATTATTCTTCTAGTCATGTTACCAAGCCTATGCCTTCTCATTGGGTCTCTTCATGCAAATGAATAAGCCATAAACTAGCCTTGAAATATCCTCTAAAAAATTATATAAATTATACACATGTTTAAATGGTTCAAAACATATTATAACATGCTCTACCACTTATTTTAATTCTTCATAGACCTTGATAACACATCAAGACTCCTTATTAGGTCAAGTAGGGTTTATGACTAGTTTGATTGGATGCTTATGCTTAAGACCTTACCCCTGAAGGTTTACCTTGAAATTTTCATGGATTTTTTAACACTTAATATTCATTATTTGGAATCCATAAACATCCATTCATACCTATGTTTATCCATCTTACTAGACCATCATCTTTATACACATGCTCATGATATGACAATATTCCTTAAGACTAGTGCTTAAAATTATGCTTACCTTGTATCTTGATATTGACCTTGGCATGTCATCAACCTCAAAATAATTACCAAGTTACCTTCAAATTATCTCTCAATATAGATATAATAGGTTGCCTTCAAATTCTCTCTTGTCATAAGACTTCCTTGTCACATACCACTTCACCATGCATGACATCAACTTTGACATTCACATTAATGACATCCATCTTTACCTTGACATCAATGAAAACATTAATTCCACAACACAAACAATAGGAACATACCTCAACACACATGATAGGATATTAATGTTAAGCATGGGATATACTAAGAGGGGGGTGAATCAGTATATCATATATCTTATAAAACTTTCCCTTAACCAAATTCCACTTAATCAAACATTTAAGGCATGCAATAAAACTCAAACAATAAACACCACAAAGGATAGAGAGAGACACCAAATATAACATGGAAATCCAATGTGGGAAAAACCATGGAGAACAATCTCAAGTATATGAATGAGCACCAACCCAAACAATATTTGCAAGCACCAACTTGTAGGAGCACCAACCCCTTTGCTGAGCACCAACCCAGCAAATATTCATGAGCACCAAACCACAAGAGCACCAAACCCTTTGTTGAGTACTAACCTAGCAAATAGTCATGAGCACCAACCCATAGGATCACCAACCCCTTTATTGAGCACCAACCCAGCAAAAATTCATGAGAACTAACCCACAAGAGCACCAACCCCTTTGCCAAGCACCAATCCAACAAAAATTGATGAGCACCAACCCCTTTATCAAGCACCAACCCAGAAACAATTCATGAGCACCAACCCATAAGAGCACCAACCCCTTTGCCGAGCACCAACCCAGCAACTATTCAGGAGCACTAACCCACAGGAGCACCAACCCCTTTACCGAGCACCAACCCAGCAACTATTCATGAGCACCAACCCACAGGAACACCAACCCCTTTGTGTATACCACATAACTATCTCTTAATGTTGTTATCTCAATAAATGATAGTTCATTACAACATCTCTTTCCTCTCTCTCACCTTTGATCTTCTAAGCTAGATATAACAAATATAAATCATATTCTTCTCTCTCAAATGCTCTTCTAAGATAGATATTACAATATCAAATCAACCTCTCTCACGCTTATTACAAATGGCTTCTCAAGCCTTTATTTATAGCTTTCCAAATGACCATTTGCCTTCCCCCTTTGTGACCCTTCAATCCTCATAGAAAATGGTGCCAAACTTGTATGACCCTTCATATCCTTGCCTTTGAAAAGTCATGTGGTGACCCTTCATGAGAAAAAACATCCTTCCCACTTTTGTCCTTATCTTGGTGATTTTTCATATTCCTCAAAGTGTCCCTTCATGAGAAATTGCACCCTTCCTCTTTTGTCTTCACTTGGTGACTCTTGGAATTCCCCAAGATGACTCTTCATGGGAAAATGCATCCCATCCTTCTTTTGTCTTTACCCCGTGGCTCTTTGACTTCTCCATGGGCCCTTCTTTTGTCTCATATGCAACCAAAAATATATTCATTAATATTAAATAAATATTAACTCACATTAGCCAAGATATAACAATTACAAACATCATTAAATGCAATGGGGCCTTTATCACAAATAATGCTAGACCTTTGACATCAATGACAATATTTCCAATAATCTCCCCCTTTGTCATTGATGGCAACCTCAATCCTAAAACTGCCACGTCCTATCACCTGCACATACTATCATCTAAAAACATATAGTAACTCCCCCTTACTGTAGCAACTTATATCTATTCCCTATACCTATTTCTACACCTATACTTGTACCTGTTATTCTCCCCCTTTGACATTAATGGCAAAGGGTCTACCTAGAGCTAACACTTAGCTCCCCCTTAACTGATGCTAAACATCAATGGCAAGAAGTAATATAAATTACTCCCAACTCCTCTTACAGATCTTTGAATGTATCCTTTGATCATGCCTTTGAGAAGATGTCTGACAATACATACACATTGTTCCCTATCCTTTGAGCATCTATAATCAACTCATATGAATCTTTTCTTCTAATCTCACAACCTTCAGCATGAAACTTTAATGTGTATCATTGATCACATATTTGACTAACACTCAATAGATTATGCTTAAGACCTTTTACATACAAAACATTTTTAGTCTTAGTTCTACCATAATCCAAACTCAAAGTACCTTTTTCGGCTATCCTGGCAATGGTTTTATCTTCGAATCTCATTATGCCACCATTGATCTTCTTTACTCTTATCTTCTGTCATATGCTTCAAACATCCGCTATCAACGAACCATGGCTGATCTTTATTTCTTACATGCAAAGCTATCTGAACCATCATAGAATCTTCAGGTTGTTTCTTCTGCCATGTACATGTCTGAACCTTCTTGATGAATGGAGATTTGAAACTCTAATCCTTCTTCATTAAATCTGCATGAGTATCCTTCTCCTTATTTCTAAAACTGTTAGCTCTTTTTCAACATTCTATTATCTTATTACCGTATCTATTTGAGACACCTTAAAACTTTTAAACACTGCATAGCCTCAAACCATAATACTGATGCAAAATTTTCTTCAAAACTCTATTCCCTCAAAAGATATACAAATTAATCTGCAAACTCACCTTCTTGTCATTCAACATAGCCAAGACCCAATAGCATCCACCATGCTTTAATTTTTATTAAAAGTGTCTCCTTGAAGCCTAGAAGAGACACCCCACACAAAAGGGTCCTAAAAACAAATCTCAAGAGATTCCCACATCCCTATTTCTTCCTTGATCTTGTGTTTTTCTTTTAGAATCTATTTAAGCATGTCTAACCTTTTTGACTTACTAACCTCAACATTTATGATGTTTTTCATCTTCTCAACTTTTTCAACTATCTTATATTGACAAAGCTCATGCTCAAATGTAACAAGAGATTCTTCACAATCCTTCTTATCTAATTCTTTTTCTACTATAGCAAGTAGTTCATTCTCACTCTTAAACTCAACCTGATCAACCTTTACTATTTTAGGTCTCCAAACCTAAATTTGACTCTTCTCATATTTTATAGGGGCTCTATATCCTTTGACATACCTTGAATATCTCTTTACTTTATTTTGACATAATTTAGCAATATGGCCAGCCTTATGACAACAAAAGCAAACAATATTTCTCATACCTATTTATTTAATGTGACTGAGATATCCCTTTGACTGATTGCTTCTCCTCATACAATATCTTGCCCTATGACTAACATGATGACAAACAAAGCAACGGCCATGAAAATAATTTGAAAACTTGCAAGCATTGGGCTGCCTGATTGGCTTCTTTGATTTGACTTCAAAACTTACATCCTTCTTTCTTTGGACTAATATTTCATGATCTTTCTCAACTTTGATTATAATCTTCTCATTATTATCCTTTAAAGAACATAACTCAACCTTCAACTAATTACACTCTTCTTCTCTTGATGTTAAAATTGAATTTACAACCTCTAACTGATTCTTAAGATCCTGAATAAATATCTTATTTTTTTTTACTTCTATAGCTAACTTAGAACCCAAGATACACAAGTATTCTTTAAGAGCTTCAACCATAGATTTCAACTCTTTATTCTCCTTCTTTAGTTACTTGGCCATCTTGTGCTTTTCTATAATCTACCTTCAAGCTGTTAAACCCTTTCTAAAGAAACCTACTCTGATACCAATTGTTAAGCATGGGATATACTAAGAGGGGGTGTTGAATCAGTATATCATATATCTTATAAAACTTTCCCTTAACCAAATTCCATTTAATCAAACATTCAAGACATGTAATAAAACTCAAACAATAAACACCACATAAGATAGAGAGAGACACCAGATATAACGTGGAAACCCAATGTGGGAAAAACCATAGAGAAAAATCTTGAGTATATGAATGAGCACCAACCCACAGGAGCACCAACCACTTTATCGAGCACCAACCCAGCAACAATTCATGAGCACCAACCCATAGGAGAACCAACCCATAAGAGCACCAACCCCTTTGCCGAGCACCAACCCAGCAACTATTCATGAGCACCAACCCACAAGAGCACCAACCCCTTTGTGTATACCACACAACTATCTTTTAATGTTGTTATCTCAATAAATGATAGTTCATTACAACATCTCTTTCCTCTCTCTCACCTTTGCTCTTCTAAGCTAGATACAAAAAATACAAATCATATTCTTCTCTCTCAAATGCTCTTCTAAGCTAGATATTACAATATCAAATCAACCTCTCTCACGCTTATTACAAATGGCTTCTCAAGCCTTTATTTATAGCTTTCCAAATGACCTTTGGCCTTCCCCCTTTGTGACCCTTCAATCCCCATAGAAAATGGCACCAAACTTGTATGACCCTTCATATCCTTACCTTTGAAAAGTCATGTGGTGACCCTTCATGAGAAAAAACATCCTTCCCACTTTTGTCCTTATCTTGGTGACTTTTCATATTCCTCAAAGTGTCCCTTCATGAGAATTGTGCCCTTCCTCTTTTGTCTTCACTTGGTGACTCTTGGAATTCCCCAAGATGACTCTTCATGGGAAAATGCATCCCATCATTCTTTTATCTTTACCCCGTGGCTCTTTGACTTCTCCATGGATCCTTCTTTTGTCTCATATGCAACCAAAAATATATTCATTAATATTAAATAAATATTAACTCACATTAGTCAAGATATAACAATTACAAACATCATTAAATGTAATGGGGCCTTTATCACAAATAATGATAAACCTTTGACATCAATGACAATATTTCCAACAATTAATATAATTTCATCTCATTAAAGAAGAACCTTGTAGGAACAATGAGGTTTGGAGACAACATAACTGCCAATATAGTTGGCAAGGGTATCTTGAGTTTGGATAATTAGAATGCCAAGACACAAAATTTGTTATATTTAGAAGGTTTGAAACATAACCTACTTAGTGTAATTTAAATTTAAATCAAGGACATGCACTAACATTTCATGATAAAGTGTGTGGGATAAGGAAAGCCAAATAAGGAAGGCTAATTACCAATTCTAAGAGGACTGAGAACAATCTATATGTCTTGAATGAGATCAAGAATGAGAGATACTTTATGAACAATATGGATTAAATTTGGATATGACAAAGAAGGCTAAGTCAACTAAACTTTGATAATTTTATCAAGATAATCATTAAAAATTTTATGAAGAACATGCCTAAGGTCACCAAACCTACAAACATACTTTGTAAGCCATGTCAACAAGGTAAGCAGACTAGAAGAAGGTTCAAATCCAAGGAGTACTCTACTAAAATACCCTTGGAGTTAATACACATTGATCTTTATGGGCCTACAAGAATTCAATGAGATATCTACTTCATGTTACCAATAGATGACTATACAATAATGACTTAGGTAGCATTCTTGAAATAAAAATCATAAGATATTGATAATTTCAAGGCATTCAAGTCTTTTGTTAAGAATGAGAAGAATGGGAAGATCAAGTTCCTAAGATCTGATAGAGGAGGAAATTTTTGGTCTAATGAGTTTTATGATTTTTATGAGGTTCATGGAATAAGGAGATAGTTCTTAGCATCTAGCACACCTCAATAGAATGGGGTAATGGAAAGAAATCATAGGATAGTTCAATATATGGTTAGGAGTATGCTAAATGAGTCTATATTATATAATGGATATTGGAGAGAGGCAATAATCAATGTATTCTAAATTTTTAATAGAGGATATATAAGGACTAATGGCAATAAGACTCCTTAGGAACTGTGGAAAGGTAGACCTACTAATGTGGAACACTTTAGAGTGTTTGAGAGCAAATGTTTCATCAAAAGAGATGATGAAGACTTGAAAAAAATTTATTCTAGATATGATGAAGGTATATTCTTAAGATACTCATTAATGAGCTCATCTTATATATGTTATAATAATAGGCTATAAAAGATAGTAAAAAGCACCAATGTGAAGATTGATGAGACAGAAATCACACTCAAAGTCAAAGTTTACTTTAGATAATCTAGACTTAAAGAATGAACAAGAAACTATAGAGGATGATGGGGAATAATAATAAGTTGAGGAAATATAGGACTCAAAATTCCCCTCATGATAGATTCAAAGAGATCATCCTGATTTTCAAATCATTGGAAACAAGAACGTAGGTATGTAAATAAGGAGAAGACTGGTAAGTAATCTCAATAAAGAGAATGTCTCTCTATTATCTAATATTCAACCTAAGAATCTTATAGAGTCAAGCAAATAAAAATTATGTATAGGTTCTATGAATGAGGATTTAGACCAAATAGAGAAGAATGAGACTTAGGAACTAGTTCCTAGGCCTAAAGACAAGAATGTCATTGGCATAAAATGGGTGTTTAGAAACAAGTTGAATGAAGATAGAGAAGTCACTAGGAAAAATGTTAGATTGGTATGCAATGGATATGCATAATTTGAAGGGGTAGACTTTAAAGATACCTTTACATGAGTAGCAACTTTGGATGACATCAGATTATTTATAGCATATGTAGGATTCAAAGGGTTCCACGTATACTATATGGATGTCAAATCTACCTTTTTTAATGGGAATTTTAAACAAGAGGTGTACATAGATCAACCTGAAGGGTTCTCACTATTAGGTAATAAGGACTATGTTTTTAGATTAAAAAATGCTCTTTATGGTCTAAATCAAGCTCCTAAATCTTGGTATGCTAGTTTGGATAGGTATTTTAGTTAACAAGATTCAATTACATGTTTTCATACCACTTTACAAAATTAGAATATAAGTAACTAAGTAGAAATTTTCAATATTACTCTTTCATTTAAAAGTACAACTACACACTAATATCCAACTATGTACTAATAAAATAATTTATTAATCCTTTCATCTATTATAAGTATATTCTTAATGGGATATTTCAAAATAGGAGTTACAAATAGTAATCTGTACATAAATTCAGAAAATGACCATCAGTTGATAGTAGTTTTCTATGTGGATGACATCATATTTGGTGGAAATAATGAGAACATGACCAATGGATTTGCAGAGATGATGAAGAAATAATTTAAGATGTCCATGCTGGGATAACTACCATTCTTTCTTTGGTTACAAATCACTCAATCTGAAATAGGTATATTCATTTCACAAGCCAAGTACATAAGAGAGATGTTGAAGAAGTTTGAGATGGAATATTTCAAGGCATTTGGTACACCTATGATCACATGGTATAGGTTGAACAAGGAATATAAGTCTCTAAAGGTCAATCAAATGTCATATAGGTCAATGATTAGAAGTTTTCTATACACCACTACCTCTAGACGGATATCATGCATGAAGTAAGTCTTGTGGGAAGGTTTCAAGTAAATCCAAAATAAATCATCTACAAGTATTCAAAATGATACTCATGTATCTAAATGGTACTATAGAGTATGGGTTGTGGTATTTGAGGATTAAGGAGTTTGATTTGATAGCTTATATAGATGTAGACTAGGTGAGAATTCTAGATGATAGGAAAAGTACCAATGAAGGACCCTTCTTAGGTGGGTGCCTAATTTTATGGATAAGCAAGAAGCAACCATCAATACCATTATCCACTTATGATTTTGAGTACATTATAATAGATTCATGTTGCACTTAGGTCATATGGATGAGATGGACCCTAAAAGACTACAAGGTGGATTATGATGGTCCTAGCCCTATCTATTATGATAATACAAGTGTTATAAGCATCTCAAAAAAACCTATCATGAACTCAAGGACTAAGCACTTTACCATTAGGTATCATTTTATGAGAGATTAGGTAAGTAAAAAAAGTTTCAAACTTCAATATGTTTCTATATAGGATTATATTGTAGGCATTTTGACCAAACCACTTCCAAAGGTAACATTTTAACACCTAAGATAGGAATTGGGTGTAATTCCTTCCCCTGACAATCATTAAAGAAGCTAAATACTTAGAGAGAGATAATTAGGTTCATTATCTCAAATAATAGGTGATTTATTATAATAAGGTATGCATGGATGTAGGGGGACCATGTTTGTATTATGTCTCATAAACTCATAGTCCTATATGTTGAGTATTTTGGTTAAAAGGAGTGTGATCTAAGGAGTTACAAAAATCACTTTATCATTTATGTTAGAGGGGGAGAAATACCAGAATGGGGAGATAAGAATGATCAGTTTGTAGTGTGTTTTTCCATAAATTACAAAGGCGGATATTATTGAGCATGGTTCCTATTGTTGATGTTTGGCATTGATGTCAAAGGTTCTTGAAAAGGTCTTCATGAGGTCATTGAAGAGTGTAGCTATGAGATAAATTATTGATCAATGTTGTAGTGATTTTTAAAGTGTAATATATTATTTTTATATTTTCTTATGACTGCATGAGTGATATTAATTTCATCATGGAAGGTCTTTATTTTCAAAATTGTCAAGTGCTTGAGCCTATAGTGTCTTGAGAAGGTATGTGCATAAGATGCCTAATTTTATGCATGAAGGAACATGATGGATTGGTGATATGAATGTACATATGAATTATAATTGTATGAGGTTGTTTTATCATGTATATTATGCATTTTATCACTCATGTGAGTCTTAGGGTAAGCCTACAAGGATAAGACCTTCAAACCAAGTCTGCACCTAGACCACTCCTAGACCCTGTTTGGCCTAATGAGGTATCATGATATGTTATTAAGTCATATGAATGATGTATTATAGTGTTTAAGCATTAATTATATTTATTAATTATGTGAGAGTGGTGGAGAGTGCATGGACAGAGGCATGAAGGTCAGTTTTGAGGCTTAATGTGGTTTGTAGGTCAAGGTCTAAATGAGCAAAGAGAGAGAGTGTGGCATAATGGGGTATAAATATTAGTTTTAAATGAAATAATGAGTAGGGGATCATTTAAAAAGGTTATTAAATATATTCTAATCATTTTCATGAATTTTGAGGTCAAAATTTGAAGGATAAGGCATGAAAATATGTTCTAAGGTCTCTTAAGTGCATCGAATGAAGGGTTTTCTACCCAAGAAGGCTTTCATTATTTTTATTAGCTCATAAAACCTATACATAGGAACCTATTATATTCATGGTATATGGGTAAGTTTCATACCTCAAAATTATAGGTATTTGTTTTTGAATTAATGGGTTATGCTTTATGAATGATTATTAAGAATGAAAATAGGTTTGAACCCTAATAAGGACCTGATGTTGAAGATGTTGATCAAAAGTGCCTACAATGGATTGGTATGCTTAGGTAATATTTTTTAAGTTATATTAAACTCTCACAGTCACATCCATGTGTTTTTAAATTGTCTTGTGTGTGAGTAGACCCTATAGGAAAGTGTGAGTAGACCCTATAGGAAAGTGTGTATTTCTCAAATATTTATTATATCAGTCAAAGTTGACCAAGTCAAAATATTAAAATGATTGGAGGATGAATATTGAGAATAATTTTTAATTTAAATGAATATTTATGGATATAATATATCCCTAAATTGTTATAAAATATTCATCCAAGTTAACCAGTTGCTAACAGGCCTAATTATGGAAATAGTGAAAAACCTAATTATGGAAATAGTGAAAAACCCAAGTAACAGTGAAAAGAAGATTAGATATGTGTTACCATGATAGAGTGATGAAACAAAGTTCATGAAGATGTTTTTTAAGAATTTTATGTCCTATTAATTTTGGTATAAATATTTTAATTCAAGTATAGTGGTGAAAATGATGAAGCCAAAATGGCTTGTCTAACTTAATAAGGTTTATGTGAAGTGAGGTCAACAAATTAGTATGTAAAACCAATAGTTGCTACTAGATAATATGAAATTTATATTTTAGGATGAAATAGAGATTTCAGAGGTTCATATACATACATAATAATCCATTTAAAAAAAAATTACAGGTTTTTGAGGTTTGAGTCACCATGACTGGTCTTTGAGGAAAAATGGCAGTTCTAAGTGGGTAAGTTGCAAGAGTGTTTTTGAGTCCTTTTGCCTTGTGTAATGAAGTCTAATACACTTGATTAAGTTGTTGAGGTATTTTGGGTTCTATTTATGTGATTAATTTTCATGTTTATGTGGCTAAATAACATCTTATCTTTAGTTTTTCAATACAAACCTTTTTGTATGTATGAAGGCCTAATGTGAACAATACTAATGGTGTGCTTTAAGTAGTGGTTGGAGCTAGAAAGTGTCATGGACCTGATATGAACTTAGTGGGGGTATATTTGAGTGGTATATGAAGTGTTCCTAATGTATGTATATTTTTAAAGTGTTTCAATGAGATCAAAGGCTAACATGTACTAATGAAGGCCTATTGAATTAGGTCTCCCTAAGGCCTAAATGAGGTTTTGGTCTTTTAATTTGAGGATAACCTATTGTAATGATTGACTCATGTATTAATTATGTTATAAGATGTATTGTATGGGTAATAAAATTATTCAAGTGTGTATTAATGACCAAAAGGTGTATGAACTAAATTATTGTATAAAAACAAGGCCTAATTAACCAGTTAGTTTATTGAGAGAAGTGAAGGAAATAGCACATTGAAGAGCTGAAGGAGGTCTTGTAGACCATAATAGGGGTGTATATAAATTATAATTAATATATAATAGGGTGTGTGTGTGTGTGTGTGTGTGTGTGTGTGTGTGTGTGAAGGTCAAATTACCTAATCATTCTTGAAGAGACATTGTTGAGCGAAGAAGCCCAGAAGGCAATATGAGAGTAATAGAAGAGTGAGAAGAGATAAAGGTGATCATCATTTTTTTTTACGATAAACAATGTTTTATGAAAGTGATCAAAATATTTATGTGGCTAAGTTTTTGTTGAATCATCTAGGGGGCTAGTGCCTCCTTGCAGGTTGGTGCTTGTTAAAGCCTAGTTGAGTGGGTGCTTGACTAGTTGGGGTTGGTGCTCCATGTGGAGTTGGTGCTTCACTAAAGATTGATTTTTTTATTATAATACTATATTCCATTTTCATATATTAATATTTTTTCTTTCCTTTGACATTTTCCCACATATGTAATGTGTTTTATGATCTTGTATGGCTATATATGCTTGTGTTCATGTTTGTATGAATGGTTCATATATGCTTAAGTGGAATTGAATTAATTTTTTCAAGAAACTAATCCACCCCCTTGCCTCATTTATTATGCTTCCAATAATGTTTGGAAACATAATTTCAAAGAGGGTAAAATTTAGACACCTAAATTTCATTTAATGTCTAAATACACTCTTCTTCTTCCCTAAATTTGAATTATAACTAACATCATTTCCATCCAAAATTTGAATAATTTAATAATTCATAATTATGAATTATCAATTATGCACACCTTTTATCTAAATTTATTTAATAAATCTATATTTTCTACCTTGCCCAGACAACCTTCACATTTATCTCCCTCACATGTTGACTCATCCAACCACTTCCTTGACCATGTGGTGTCAACTTGGAACTTTTTGACCAATTTGAAATTTTCTTGATGACTCACTCAACCAAATCCCCTTGCATCTCAGCCTATGAAATTGGTCATCATCCTCATGGATGAGGACTAATTCTCCATTGTTTATGTACACACCCTAAATTGGTCAAACAACCACACATATCATGTCTTTTCATAGAAAACTTTGACTGTAGAATATGAGCCTTGTTCACATTTGACCATGTCTTTTGTTTTACTCATCCTGATTTTATTTCATGCTTGAGTCACCTTTTTTATTATTCCCAATCATCTTAAGCCTTTAAAATAGTCATTTCACCTTAGCCAAGTTAGATTTCCCATGTTAATTCCATCCCCTAGGTCTTGAGCCTATAGGATAGTAGTGATAGGATTAGATTATAGAACTAGACCCTAGGGTGTCCACTTTTACCACTCCTATCTAATGGCATTTTTATCTTCAATGATTAGTTTCCCTCAATGAGTCTCAATCCCTTCTTAACTTCATCTTTAAGTTCTTCTAATGTCATCCAAATGTGAATAAAGCTCCCAAATTTGAAATAAAGAGTCTCCTATATAAATTACTACACAAGGCATTTTATATCTATCACTTACTACTTTGTCATAGTACATAATAAAAAATTCGTCAATACTATAGATCAACATTTTACATCATACATAGACTTGCATGCTTGATCAAGGAATGGCCTAGGGTGAAAGTTCATTCTTGCATCTACCATGCACATTGATTATGCACATTCCCTGAGGGATAACTAAATTTGATTTGAGAACCTAGCATTGAGGGCTAATATAGGCAGCGATCAAGACATCAGGGGTTCTAGATCTTGTGATCATACTTCCCCTAACCCATTTTTTTCCCCCCTTATGATTTTTATGTATTTGTTATTTTTTGTGTGTAGATAGACATAGGGTTTTGAGATTAAAATGGACCTACAAAAATATCTATGAACATTCAACCTCTAAAATTTTATATACAGGCTCATATAGAGATAACAGATGAAACCCAAAAAGGTCAGGTCTCAAGGACAATAGTGGTAAAAGAGGACTATATCATCACACCCTAGGGTGTCTTATTTTGGCACACCTATCCTTTCACAAAATAAAATATAGATACAAATTCCTAATATCTTCCCTATCCTACACTATAATTTGTAGCTCCTAAATCATTCATTACAACCTATTTTTCTAGATACGTCTACTTCTTTCCATATGTAATTAATTTTAAAAAATTGATTAAAAACTATATTTTACTATATTTCATTGTATTTTTTCCCTTACTCCATACCCTTTATTTTTTAGGAACTAGACCCTAGTTTCCCAGAAATAATAAAACATCTAGTGAACCCGACTTACTTCGAACAAATCTAAAACCTAGGTACCCTTAGGGTTTTTCCTTCATATTTTTGTGCAAAAATTAAATTTCAAATTTTTAATTTTTGTATAAATTTTTTTCAATTTATCCTATTCAAAATTATTTTTATAATTTAAATTATTTCAAAAAAATTCAAAAATTCTAAAACCCTATCCCAAAACCCTAGATTTCTAAACTAGGTCCTCAAACCCTAAGCCTTCCTTCCTCACAATTTTTAGAAAAATTTTTTGGAATTTTTGAAAATTGATTAGAGTGTCAAAAATATTTTCAAATTATCTATATTATTAGTTATTTTGTGCAAAAATTAAATTTCAAAATTTTTATTTTTGTATAAATTTTTGTGCATTTATATTGTTCAAAATTATTTTTAGAAATTAATTTATTGCAATAATTTTCAAAAATTCTAAAAACCTAGATTTCCAAACTAGGTCCTCAAATCCCAAGCCTTCCTTCCTTGCAATTTTTAAAAAAATATCTTGGAATTTTTGCAACTTGTTTGGAGTGTCAAAAGTATTTTCAAAATCTCTATGTTAGTAGTTATTTTTTCATTTATTTACTTAATAGTACTTTTACATATTCTCTTTGGTGAAAGAAATAAAATGTCCACTAAGGCACTCATTCAATCTCATCCCATAGATCAATTTCTAAATTTTTCTCATAGTTATGACAATGAATAGACAAATTTGCAAAATTACACATTAGCTAAAAATGTGAAAAATGATTTCATTTACAATCAAGATAATTACTATTGTTGTAATGAGGAATATGATGATACATGTGAAAATGATAGTGAAGAAAAGGTAGATGCATCTTCTTCTCTCAAACCTATCTCTTTCATTCCCTCCTCTAAATAAAATAACTTTGATAAATGGGAAAGATACTTTTCACCTTGTTCTTCTATGCACAATGCACCAAATGAACAAATTAATCATGCACTTCCAAGTAAACCTCTTATTGGTGATAATTTTCTTCCATGTGAACTTAATCTCTCTCTCTTTTTTTACTTATAAGTTCAAATTACAACAATATAAATGCGATAGAATCAAATTGCCAATACATTATTCAAATGATCTATCGTGTATTCCTAGCTCTACTTTGTCAAAAGAGAGTCTAAATGATAACTCTCTTTCTCTTAATTCTCATATTAAAAATGGAAATAATGCATTCACTCCATCCATGGATAACATAGATGCACATAATATTCTAGATTCACATGATAATTTATTACACATTTGAAAGGAATTAAATTCTTCTCTCACACCTCTCCCTAGCAATGATGGAAGTGATAATGAGTATGATAGTGAGCATGCAAATGAATATGAAAATGAGAGTGATTATGAATAATATTTCAATTATGATAATTCATGAAATAATGATGATTAGTATGCACATAGTGAAGAATAAAATGCATCTCATGTTTCTAACTCTTCTCTGACTCTTCCTCTCAAACATAATGCACTATCAAATGTTGTTTTTACTTATATGCATGATTCTATTTCAAATAATGCACATGTTAATGATAACACCACATCTTCTAATCAATTTTAATGTTATTCAATAAAACATAAAGATACCAATGAATCTCTCAAGCCACCCCTCACTATAGTAGAACCTAGTTCTCACTATTCACTTAAAGAGAATGGTAGCCCACATCCCTATAGTAAGGTCCAAGTTACCATTAGTCATAAGTTTCAAGTAAGCACACCCCCTCTTTATGATCCAATTTATAAATATATAATTTCCATGGCTAAAATTAATGATCAAATTCAATGATTAAATGAACCACTTCAAGATGCTAATATACCATCCTAGGAGATTATTTCTTTAATACATGCAATTGGTGAATTATAACACCAAGTACATCTCCTTACCTTGGAAAACAAGTCTTATAAGTCTTGGATGGATGCTAATTATTTACATGGTAACCCTATTTCTAAGACATTTGTAAAAAATTCATTTCCTAAGCATTTCTAGATACCATCATTACCTCACTTTGATGGAACTAAAGATCCATTCATACACCTTTAGGACTTTTGGAAGGCTTTTCCATCTCATGCAAGTCCTTTGATTCTACTAAAGTTTTTCTAGTAAACATTAGTAGGGGAAGAAAAAAATTGGTTATTTCATCTACTCCCCATTAGTTCCTTACACATTTATGATGACTTAGAGGAGGCATTTCTCAGACATTACATAGAAAACACAGGTCCTTATGTTACATATGAGAAACTTGCCACATTACATCAGAATAATTTAGAGCTAGTTAGTGATTATATCTTACTATTTAAGATGCACATGTTATGATTGATCTATAAAGTATAATATTTAGAGATTCAACATATGTTTATCAAGTGGATTCATCAACCTCTTCTCAAACATCTATTTTATCAGACAAAGTCCTCTTTCAGGCATTTATGTTATATAGTTCTAGCCTTGGAAAATAAATTAGGATTGATTAAGGTAGATTAAATTGGTCAAATTATTATAGATTTCATATTAGTACCTCCATCTATATATCTTAGCACATATCATCCACCATGTCCTAAATAAGATAGGAGACCTCAACTAAAAAAGAAACTAGTTAAGAATAGAGAGCTAGTTTCCAGAGCATAACCTATAGTATGCACTAAAAATAAAAGTAACAAGGCACCATTATAGTTTAATTCAGATAAATATATGCCATATGTCATATTATCATCACTATTATATAGGATGTTAATTACATTGCCTTCTACTCATCGATGATATCCTCATCTCCTATATAAATAGCCACATCGACCCTTTCGTAACTATCATCATATCTATGGACATAAAAATAATGATTGTTATGGACTCAGAGATTGAATTAATAGATGTGTTGATAATGGAATTATATTATTTACATATGGGTCACTAAGATCTCCTCTATCATGGAACCATATACCTCATTCCTCCATGATTGAGTCATCCCAGTACATTCCTTCATAGGAATCACCATTCACTCATCGTGAGAGTAGTGAAAGTTCTAGGATAGAACCTCATAGGATATCTTCTCTTCCAATTATTCAAAAGGTTTGGAAATAAATACAATGAGAAAATCCTAAATATAGAAATGTAGTTCAAGGAGTACATATTGTAGTTCCATAGACATATCCAGCACAGTCACAAGCACTGTAACAAAGTACCACTCCAAAGATATATTCACTATAGCTATATTTTTAGGGTCTTATCTCATGTAGTAACCCTTTATAGTTAATATTAAATGAACCCAAATTATAGAGTATTTCCCCAAATAGATATTCACTATGGCTAGATGTTCATGTTCCTATTTCACATAGTAACCCACTATGATTGAGATTAGATGAGTACCAATCAAAAGTTTAAACTCTATATCAGTCTATTGCTCAATCATATGCATCACAACAGAGGCCATAGGGTGTTATTTCATATATAAATCTACTATGATTGTGAATATATGTGCTTTTTCCATAGCACATAGTTTTAGTTGTACATCCAATGAGGTTACATTTTGTAAAGTCTTCATGTATAACTATAGTTAGTACATCATTGATAGTATCAGATATAAAGCATATTCCTACACATCATGAGCAATATGTGTACTTATTAAATTATTCATCATGGTTTAGATAGTAATTTGATACACGTTCATACCAATATCAGTTCATAGCTTCACTTCGTAGGGCAATGATGGAGCCAAAAGACTAGCCTTTGTATTCTTGAGTCACTCTCGAGGAATTGAACACAAAATTCTCTCTTACATCCCCTTATACTAACAACTAACATTCCTAGTTTTGAATATCCATCCCTAGCCAAACCAAATTATCCAACTCCTAACCTTACCAGTATCTTATGTTACTAATCTTAAACTAGTTCACTTTACCAAATCAATTTATAAATTACAAAACAAGTTAAAAAAATATTTACTTGCATATAGTTACAAATAAAACCTAAAATCACACTTAAACATACCATGAATAATAAAATGACATCCCAAACAACATTTTACCAAAATATATGCAACCTCAAAATCAATACCAAAACAACTATTTCTAATCACCCATTTGCAAACAAATATAAAAACATACTTCAAATATCATAACATAATACGCATGAGTGAAAATAAAAATAGTATCCATATATATAACAAAGTTTTTAAAACATATAAATCACATCAAATATAATCAATCATGAATGGGCATCAAGCCCTCACTCTCAATCTCACTCTCTCCCTTAGTACTAGTCCCATAATCCAACACTCAATGACCCCACACCTCCTCGAGTTTCCACATGCCTCTTAAGATGACTCTCACTCTAATAGTATACCATGATCCTCATGCAAGTCTACATACCACCTTTGAAGCTCAATGTAATCATCCATAATCCTTGTGCTCATTGAAACATAATTTGGTGGAGGCATCATATGCCTATCTAGCTCATCCTTCAACTCATCTCTCTCTCCAACTGACCTAACATATGCAATTATAGATATAACATCTCTATCAAACAAATGAGCATAAATATTTGTTTTAAATATCATTCTCTCTATCAAACCCTCCACCACATCATCAGGAACATACCATGTGAGCTCTCAAAGTGTCGATTCAATGATGGTATCCTAGAACCCATCATCTTCACTCTTTATACCAGTCTATCCTTCACCCTAATCACCTCCCACTCTTATTAAACATAATTAAAACACTACATTATATATACACTTTTAAATCAAACTAAACAAGCACAAACTTGTATACAATACAAATATAATTGCTACTTACCTACCATCATCTAGATCAATGCAAGATCCTTATACTTGGGAACATCCCCTCCATCAATAAGATATAATGAAGCCCATTAATTCATATCCCACCATGTGGTATATTCCTATGTACATCCAACATCATCAACATAAACAATATCTATAGCCACATTTTATGCATCCAAAGGTAATGGTGTTAACTCAACCTCAGTAGGCTTCGCATAAGCTCCTATCCTCACTAGTGCCTGTGCACTCCTCACCCATACCCATGATACTAGGGCCACATCCTATGGTACCCTAAACTATTTATTCATGTGCTCATAGTGAAAGTGCTTATACACTCCAACCTATTGGTCATGTAACCAAGAGATGACCCTCATATACCACAACTGCACTCCATCCTTAGCCCACCCAAAAAATCCTCTATAGGGCCTCCATATGATATCATGAGCCACAAATCTATCTAAAAATAATTTATAATTATCTATCCTAGGAGAATGAATAGCCAATGTACTCATCCACTTCTCCCCAAATGGTCACATATGTGCCCACTCTAGCCTAGATAACCCAATTAGATGTATAATTGTAATGTGCTCATAAGCCCAATAATGTAATAAGGTAGTTGCACTCACACCACCACCAAATGCCTCCTTTGTAAATGTGTAAATATCCCTATATAGGTGGGCAATAATAGTCCTACCCCATGAGAACATAGTTCCATACACCTCCACACTATCAATAATCATATGCATCATATATGCAATCATCACCCCACTCCCATCCATAGCCACAAATGAAGCCAATAACATGACTAACCATTTCCATGAATGTGGAACACTACACTATACTTTAACTAATAGAATCACACCACTATCATTTCCTCTTTGATGTATGCTTGAGGCCACACTATAAAAATACAAGGATGCACGGTCTATAACATCAGCACCCATGTCATCCTATAATGTCACCTAGCATCCACTAACTGGTAAATGCAAAATGTGATACACATCCTCTAGAGTCATAATAATCTCCATTTTAGAAAGATATAAAGTACATGTATTTTCATTCCACCTCTCACATAAGGTTATAATCATATACATATCCCACTACATTATGCCTAGGTCATACACATGACCCAGCCCTGCGAAATCCATGATAGCTCTCTCATCAATAGACAAAGGTAACATCCTCAATGTCTCTATCACCTGACCTCTATATAACTTCCTCATTTTTACTTCACCCTAAAAAATACTATAAAATAGAATATATATCAGTCAACCATGCCAAGTAAATAGCCAAGTTATACAACAATAGGTAATAACTTAGAATCTCAGAAAATCAAGCCCAATAGACAATAGTGTTGGGTATAGGATAACATCACTAGACAAGAGCACTGAAACCTTGATAGAAATGCTAAACCCTAGATAATAATAATAATATAACTAGTAAAAATTTTCCTAATACACTTTAAATAGCTCAAAAACATCAAAAATAGGCTTCTAAATAGGCAAATATCATGCATTTTAACTACTAACTAGGTTAACATCACCACCAGCCTGAACCTGGGTTGCCAACTACTCAAACTAGGTCACAATAGGTGCTCATATCCTTGGCATATCTCCTACTCCAAAGCTCCAAATCTCAACCTAGTCAATGCATAAATAAATCAAGAATCAATTCAAATTCCTATATTACCCAACTTTCTCAATCAAAGCAAAATACCATTTTTATCATAACTTAAACCTTGTAACTCCATTTTTCAAACTATTTTCTTCCATGGAATCATGACAATGATACCTTTAAAATCATATGAGGTTTGATTTATTACTACTTAATTTGCCTATTATGGCACACACATCTCTATATTTATCTTACATTTAGACACACACCTTAATCATCACCAATCAAAACTTGTTCCAATTTCAACAACTTAGTCTAATCAATAAAACAACCTCTCAATCAATTCAACACACACCAACCTTACACCTAATCCTATGCCACTAGTCATCACTTTTAGCTCAAACTCCTCTATCACATTATCTCATCCCTATCCCCAAAAGGGGGGCATCATTCCTACTATTCATATTCCTACACTTACCCAACATGCTTATCCACTCTCATAGGTGGATACACCATGGTTCATACACATCCATTAGTAAAATTGTCATATTCAGCTCATATCAATCAAAATATATAGTGATTCAGATTACATGGGTCACTCAGCATTACTCAGGACATTTAGGGAGATATAACTTTAGTTTATAGATACATAGACTATTTAGATATAATGGTTCAAATTATATGGATTCATATTGACTTTGATATAGATTCAGACTCATATACTATATTTGTGGGAATGTACATTACTACACATCTCACACATACAGCTTCATACAGCATGACATAGTTACAAGACTAGATAGAAGATTATAGGCATAGTGCAGAGCATAGTGTTTAGATCTCCAATTTTGCACATGGGGCATGGCATAATAGGTCATATCATATATGCTTATATAGATTACCAAATTATACATATGCATCACTCACATACCAAATTTGGGGGCACGACAAATATGTTCATGTTCTTCATCATCTAAGATTATATAGATTGAATAGTAATACATGTCATTCTCTTTTTACACATTGACCAGAGTTTTAGATTATACCCAACTATACCCAGGTTGTCACCAGGTTAGACCACAAAATTATCTACAGTGGTTGGTCCATAATATTACCCAAACCCAAACTACATGAGTTTGTGCAAGATAAAGTATAGACATTGGTTTTGAGCCTCCAAGCATTTCTCAGTTATAGTTCAAATATTTAGAGTGGGGGCATGATAGACTTTGTTCAACATAGCATACAAATTTGATACACACATTCTAGATTACATGAGTTTATGTTGGATAGAGAGTAGACATTGGTTTTGGGCCTCTAAGCATTTCTCATTTTAATCAAATTTAGCACATGGGGGCAAGCATTTCCCTCCTTCTCCATGTTACATGGATTCCACATTCAGATTTATTACAAGGGTCATCCATTTCAAGGATACTTTCTTTCTCAAGGAACTATTTAGCTCTCCATCCACTTCCCTAGCCATAAAGTGAGTTGGACCCTTTGCAATATATTCATCTCCATGCAAGTAGGTTCAAGTACGCATTTTCTTTTATTTATTTTACTCTAGTACTTCATTTCATTACATCACTAGAATAAAATGGGGGCAAATGTATACACCCTAAATTGGTCAAGAAACCACACATATCATGTCTTTTCATAGTCCTTCCATGGGAAACTCTAACCAGAGAATATAAGCCTTGTTCACATTTATCCATGTCTTTCATTTTACTCATCTTGGTCTTGTTTCATGCTTGAGTCACCTTTCTGCTTATTCTTAGTCATTGTAAGCCTTTCAAGTGGTCATTCCACCTTAGCTAGGTCAGATTTCCCATGCTAATACCATCCCCCTAGGTCTTGACCCTGTAGGACAAGAGTGTTGGGATTGGACACAGCACTGGACCGTAGGTTGTCCACTTCCAACACTCCTATCCAATGGTATTTTTAGCTCTAATGGTTAGTTTCTCTTGCTTAATGAGTATTAATACCTTATTATATCCATCCTTAATTTTTCCTAATATTGGCCAAATGCAAATAAAGCTCCCAAATTTTAAATAAAGAGTCTCCTATATAAAGGACTACATAAGGCATTTTATATCTAGCACTTACTACTTTGGTAAATACATAATTAAAAATCAATAAATAGTATAGCTCAGCATTATGCATCATACATAGACTTAAATGCTTGATCAAGGAAGGGCGTAATTGAAAGTTCATTCTTGCATCTACCATGTATGTTGATTATGCATGTTTCCTAAGGGAGAACTACATTTGATCTGAAAGCCTAGCATTGAGGGTTAATGTAGGTAGCGATCGAGATAGCAGGGGTTCTAGATCATGTGATCATACTTCCTTTAACCCAATTTTTTCCTTATTATGATTTTGATTTATTTGTTATTTTATGTGCGTAGATAGACATAGTGTGTGGATATTAAAATAGACTTACAGTGAGTTTTATCAATATTCAACCTCTAAAATTTCATACACAAGCTCATACAGAGATAGTAGACAAAACCCAAAAATCTTAGGTCTCAGGGACAATAGCAACAGAAGAGGACTATAGTGTCTAAACCTAGGGTGTCTTATTTTGGTATTTCTATCCTTTCACAAAATGCAAGATAGATCTAGATTCCTAATATTTTCCCTATCTTGCACCATAGTTTTTAGCTCCTGAATCATTTGTTACAACCTATTTTTCCAAATAAGTCTACTTCTTTCAATATGCAATTAATTTAATCAAATTGATCAAAAACCTATATTTCATTGGATTTCTCCCCTACTCTATACCCTTTATTATTTAGTAACTAGACCCTAGTTTCCCAAAAATAATAAAATAGTTAAGTATTTGAGTAATTATAAATATTTAAATAAAACTTCACCATTTGATTGACCTCCCAAAAACTTATAAATAGGAGTGTAAACCATCCTCACTTGTGCTAACGAAGTGATATCAAATTCTTTAGTGAATCCTAAACAAATCAAATCCATATAAAAAGCATTTTCATACCAAAACACTACCCATTTTCCCTTACATTGGAGAATATTGAGCAACCACATTTTAGAGAGCAAATCAATTCAAATCACAATGGAGGAAGCTCACAGTACTTCAAAGGTATAAGTTTATGTTTTTTGTTTATTTTCATTTGTGGCTCTATCCTAGATTGATTGAGTTTATATTATATTTCACTTTATAGTTTTTCTTAGCTTGATTTCATTTCTAGATTCCTCTCACACACCTGACAATTCTTATTCATTATCAGCTTTGTCTTTATCAGGTGTTGTGTTTAGTGTGTAAATCACTAATTTATAGGACATTAGGTTCACCATCTCATTGACTACATTGTACTAAATTATCATATGACTCATCCAAGGTTCCATATCCACTCTAATTTAATTATATATGCCTCTCCAAGGTAGCCACATATGGGATAAATATGCAGTCATATACTTGTTCAAATATTTTCACCAATCCTAGCTAAAGAACATCCCATAGGCTTTGAGAATCTCCACAACTTGAATGTCCATGAATTTTTGGATCCAAGGTTATAACTTATGTTACATATATACATTGAGGAGCTATCCAACTACCTTAACCTCAAACTTATTAATTTGGACTATGACTTTATCAAACTTGATGGAAACTAAACCCAATTTTTTCATAGATGCCTACATGCATTACATTGGTCAAAGCTCCCAAGTCTACCAGATTATTATGTAAATTCTTCCCAAATAGTCTAATATTTACAATAAATATATGAACCTTAGATTTATTCTTTTGAATAAGTATGTTAGTTTTGACATCCTTTTTCTTCATTTGGGTTGGCTTGGTAGGATTTTTAGTTAATGACTTCAGTAGAAGATCTCATTGCTCAATTATTTAAGCAAGATCATGAAGAGTGATGCTCACTTTAATCTTTTTCATGTCCTCTACTATATTTTATCCTACCTTGCTTTGGACTAGTTGGGCTTATACTAGGACCTTTAGTTCTTGAGGTTTTGGGGGTAGTGGATCATTCCTATCATTATGATTTAGTGGGGTTGTACCATTATTGGGAGGAGTTAAGGTAGTGAGGGATGGTTTTTTTTGCCTATTTATAATGGGTTTAATTATTTCTCTCTTGATGTAGGAAAATTGTTTGTAGAGGATAATAGGGTTGATGACTTGCCTAAACTGATCAACAAAGGTATTGCTAAATTGTTCCCACCTTATAATGAAGTTCTTGGGGAGATTAAGGAGCTAGTCATAGGATAAATCCATCAAAGTGAATGGGAATATCTTATACGCTACATCTTTGTGTTCCACATTTATAAGCCTTAGGTCAGTCTTGTATGAGGTCATATGTTCTTTGGACATTTACCCCACACCAGGAATGAAATGGGGAAGGTAACTTTTTGGTTTCCTAGGTAAGTCATGGATGACTCCAAGAATATTAATAAATGACCTAACTAACCAAGTAATGAGGAGAGACATTATGGGTACTTTATTTGTGGGAGACTAGGAGGATGAGTTAGTTGGAAAACTATGGGCCTAGGTCTATTTTCCCAAAATTGATCTCTCTAATGCATTTATAGGGGTGAAATAATTAGTCTACCTCACCTAGACTTAGCCCTAGTGATCCATGTAATAGGTTTCATATTTTTTGAAGGGAAAATCGATGGGTTTAAAATTATTTGTTAGGGCTTCCTCTCAATCTATAGTTATTATGCACTCAACAAAATGTTCCTTAAAGGCATGGGTTCTTATTGATAGTTAATGCATTCCTCCTTCTAGTGCCAGTTGTTGTTGTGCCCAAAATCCTTGACATCTTACGGCACTCATGGGTTTGAGTGTTCTAAAGGGGGAAATTGGGTATAATTCATGAGATAAAAATATCCCCTCATTAATTTTAGGACTAATGTTGGTTCAGTCCAAGGACTGAGTAGTTTAACCTTGTTTCACTCAAAAAAGAGAAATTATTACCACTAGAGGCTCAATATGTGTGTTTACACTCAAAATCTATTATTACCAAAGGGAGCCCTTAATTAATAATGCATCTACATTAAAATTTAAACAATTTATAAAATAAAGGAGACTCTTATTTCCAAAGTAAACATAAAAGGGAGAGTAGGGTAAGGAATAAAATGAGGTTTATGGTTCAAATAATGTTGATGCTTAGGGAGATGAAATGTGCCAAGTCATAGTTATACCACTTTGTGCCTAGTTAAACATTTACACAAACTCTATCCACTAAATGGGTAAGTTTCAAGGGGACATCGATATGAGTATGTTACTCATAGGTCCTCCACAAAATTTAAACACTTAAAATATTTATAGTGATTAACACACAAAGCTTTTGAAACACTTTGTAACTGAAAGTACATAAAGCATAAGTTATTCACAAAAGACTAAGATGATCATACAAAGGGTTAGACTAGCATATGCATAATATAAACACCATATTCATCTCTTTAATGTAAGCAAAAAATCACTCCTATTACGTAAACATTCACTTAAAACTTAGAAATAATGGACTACACTTCATGAGAAGAGAACTATATCAAAACAAATTAATGATTTCTATTGATTTAAATAGTTCCTTTACATAAATTATTGACCTTTACAAAGGATTATAGTTCAGAATATATAAATGATGGGGCTTGCCTCTAAGTAGCATGATATTCCCATATTTTTCCATAATGACCACTCAAATTTGTTACAACTTCCAAGATTAAAAATAAATAAAATGTTTTCAACTTTCATAAAAGATGCCCTAGGGGTAACTTAGTTGATCTATTGATGAGATGGAGAATATATGCATCCCAATTATTTAGGTTGTGCTTATTTGGCCACCAATGTATCTCCCACAAGGTAAAATCTCATTATAACTTGATAAAATTCATTGGTGGCTCCAAAAATATCACCTCTAATTGGGCCATTAGTCTTTGATACACCTGGAGTGGGGATTTCAAGGAGACTTTTGCTTTTAAAACTTTTTTTAATCTTTGTTTGATTTTATTACCCTCCTCTTCATGGCCAAATCAAAGTAACCTAAGTGAACTCAAAACTCGCCTCTTTCTAGTAGGGTGCCATCCAGGTGGAACAACATAGTGTTGTTGACTTCCCTAAAGTAGGCCAACATGTTTTCCATATTTTCTTCCAAAGGTTCCACAACCATTTTTTCTAAGGCCAGCCACTCCTTAATAAGTCCTCATGCTCCCATCATACATCTAATAAAGGCTTAGGTCTGATATGGGCATGAGTTTTAGCTCTAAGAATATTCCCTTGTGTAAGACCACAGTGAGATTTATACACTTGCTCTCCATGAGATAAATTATTTTTAAATATGATTATGCCCTTAAGATATGTGCCTTATTATTAGCTAGTATATTGACCACATCACCTAGAGCTAAAAAAATCTACATGATGGCATATTTGACTTATTCCATCAATTCACTAGGGAAAGAGCTCTTCACCGATGCTTCAAGTACCTAGACCTAGTCTTCATGTCTTCCATGAATTTCTATGGCATATCATGTGTGGAAAAAATAAAAAATATTGGATCCTTAGACAATCTTTGTTATCCTACAGATTTTCTCATTTTGGTGAGTGATAAGAGGTCTTGTTGAGTCTTCCAAATCATAGGGTCTTCTCCTTGGACAAACATATGGGTAAGTATCCTCCTCATGTCCCCTAAGGTCCTATCAAACTCCCATTTAACTTTGATATCTCCTTGTATAATCATCTCAGATTCTTTCAACATTAAAACTACTCCTAAGGTACAAGGGGATGTTAATGTGGTGGTAGAGATGGAGGTCATATATGGAGGCCTAAGTAGAGGAGGAATGGATGAGGTGGAAGTAGTGAAGGTTGATATCAATAGAGGAGGAGGAGGAGGCATGGGGGTGAAAGGATGTAGGATGAAATGGGAATCTTATGGGAACATTTGGGCCTACCACTAACTCTAGATCAAGTTAACTTGTGGGGAAATGACACCAAGTAGAGAGGCATTCAACATAAAGGAGGAAATTAGCTAGTCAAATACAAATCCATGGGAGCCTAGGAAAATGTAAAAAGGAGGAATATGATTTATATATTTAATAACATGGGGTTGATGAATATAAGGTACCTTTTATTTCTTCATGTGCCTTTTACCTAAGTCATGTTACATTGCTAGAATAGGAGTTGTAGTGGTGAAGGTAGTTTGGGTTAATTGAGGAGCTTGCTCAGTGATTAGAGGTATCCCTGATGTGACTGGGGCTAATTTAACTATGCACATGAGTTTACTTATTATTATGGGTGGATTTAAGCCTAATAAATTTTGTGCACCTAGAGGTGATTGGATCTATAGAAGAACTAGTGGAGGCATAGAAGGTTGGGAAACTAAAGCACTTGGAGGTTCAAAATGAGTTGTAGGGATCCTTACTAATGGAATGCCTTTAGTGGAGGATAATTTGGATGGTGCATAGCCTAATAGATTAACTTAGGTATATTTTGGAGGGGGTAAAATATGAAATAAGGGAGGTGTTGAGGTTAACATACGCCCATTCTTGTAAAATGGGGACCCTTGTGTTAAATTATGAAAATTTGTACCTTAAATTTGAAAATTCATCTAATCAAATTACCATTAGAGTGTTTTACAAATTATATCTTTTGAAGATCATCCACACCTGATTTGGTTGGCATATTCATTCATAATTTTTATTTAATCTTTCTTAAATTTGATAACATTTTATCTTTATATTTCAGGTTGTAGCTCCAATGGAGTCCATTTAGAATGGGCAATGTCTTAGGTTGCATATCTTAATGTCAATGTGATATCTTACTAACCTTTGGTCTATTGAAAATCAAATTGAATTCATGTTTAATAATCTTGAAACCCTCATTCAAATTTCCCTAGCTCAAGTCCCTTTGAATCAAATTTAAATCTGGTAGGAACAATTTACACGGGAACGATTTATCAAGCCATGAACTTAGTTTAATTTTTATCCTAAGGTTTAGTCTTTGTTTTAACATGACCAAACCTTAGTCTAAAAATTTTATGTTTGGTCTCTTTATTTTCCCAAGCCCCATTGGTCCCTTTTATTTCCATATGGTCTAACTAAATAAAGGGTCCCTTTTACTATAGACCTAGCCTAAAAGCATTACCCTAAAGTTTGTTTTATTTATTAATACAAAAAACCTTAATCTAAAACTATATGATATGTTTTTTATTATTCATGAGATACCCTTTATAATTTCTCAAAACTTAGCTTAAAATTTTTTCCCTAAGGTCTTGCCCATGTTTATTAACACAAAATGAAACATACTCCAAAACATTATGCTAAGTTCTTTATTTTCATGGACACTGACTTAAATATAATTTTTATTCATCGGATCACTAATCCATGTTTTCTATATGAATGAGATCAATGGTATAGGATTAAATTTAAAAATTCAAGGCCCTAACCCTAAGATAAAGATTGAACATCTTCCTAAGATCAACAGTTCACATTTGCTCAAGAAAGATTGATCTAATATTGTGTATCAAGTCAACTTCAATGGAGCCCCAAGACAAGTGAGAGGGTGAAAAGTGTCAAAATCATAGCTAAAAAACACTTAAAATCCAATGGAATTCAACCATATGGATCAAGATCTAATATAACATGTTTTCTCAGGCAAAGATGATCAAAGGGTGTGTAGTGAATGTTGAAAAGTCAAGGATAAATGTGAAGATGACATATGGCATAACTATGGGCCATAAATTAAAGCTTGATCATATTTAAAATTTTTATGGTGCATAGATGAGCATACACATTCTGATAAATGGTCCATAAAGTAGGAGGCATAATCAAGTAGCTCAAGATTGATAGAGTGTGATTGATCTATGCAAAAAAATCAATGGTGCAAAATCAATGTTGACATTTCAATAGATCTCAAAGTGAATACGAAAGTGAAAAGTGTCACAACCATGTGGAACATAGAAATAAACCAATAGTTTTTGAGTTCTCATATCAATATCAATGGTCTGTATTGATATGTGCAAGGATGATCCAATGATGAGAAATCAAGCAAGAATTTTCAAAAGGAAAAAGTAACTTTTTTAAATATTGATGAACAAAATACCATGGAGATGCTACTACGGAGCCACATAAGCTATACCAATAATTTTAAGAGATTTTATAGATTCACAATAAGGAAAAGGTATAAATAGGTAATCTAAATAAAATCTAAGGCATGAATTTCATATAAGTTTGATAAGTTGTCACAATTAAAGCTCTAAGGAAACCTTCAAAAAAAACCCTAACAAGCATGAGAACCCTAATTAGACCTTGTGAGCATTATAATTGAGCCAAAGAAGATTTAATTATCATTTGTGTAAGAGAATTCAACCCAAAAGCTGAATTATAGTCTAGTAGTGAGTAATTTCATAGAATTTCTAGCAATGATAGCTCAAAAAAGTGTTTCAAGGGAAGATGCGAGTAAGTGGTCCTAAGAGATGGGAGATATTCCAAATGATCTCAAACAATTAGAGGATAGAGTAGTGTACACATTGGGAATCTTAGTCAAGGATCCCATCAGAACCAGTCTAATTGGTCTAATTATAGATGATAAATTCAATAAAATATCATCCCATTTTATGCAAGGGGTAATGAACCAAAGTATAGGTAAGACTATTGTTGATAATAATAGGATCATGGATATGATCCTAAAAGAAAAATAAAATATTATTGAAGTTAGTAGCATCAAAGAGGCTTCATGGAGAAACAAAAGAGATCCTAGAAGCTTGGTAGACCAAGAAGATGAACTATTCATAGAACCTGTTGTTAATTTGAAGCTAATTGATGAACAACATTAGAGAACAATGAAGATCCTACAATAGAAATAGGGGACTTCAATATCATAAGGGGCATCAAGGATAATTGGATAAAGGATATCATTTTGGTAACTAAGCATTATAATAATTTAAAATGGAGTATTCTTTTTTAAGGCATGTGCAGCTTGTAAAACACATTTCTTATAGGTCAATTCATCGGGAAGAGTCTAGTGTATTCTAGACTTTGTAGAAGGAATAGTTGTCCTAACACTTGTACTTTTCTAATTGGATATGACTAACTGATATACTTCCTTACATTCTATAAAAGGTGTATTATCAATTTTTAAAAAGGGAGGGAGTTTTTGGAGTCAAAATTATTTGTAATTTTTGAGAAAATTGATATAAGCAAGGAGTTCTGCAAAGTTTATTCACAATTACTTGTGTGAATTGTTATCATGGTTTCTCTCGCATTTGTTTATACTAAGTTTCATATTTGAATGGTTCTCATGAAATCTTTATGTTCACTTCTCAATGTATAATTGTTAATTTGTGGAAATGCTAGATTGAATGAAAGTTCTTTAGTTCATTCATTTTTGTACCTTTCTTGTATGTGTGCTTATGTTGTTTTCTTACAGGGGTAGATCTTAAAGTGAATCTATTTATTATTTGCAATCTTTCATCTCCTTATATGATCACCTAATGTGTGATGTGATTTGGGCTTAAGTTGTTTCACTTCATATATCAGTTTTAAGTGCATATTTAGATTATATTTGAACTTTATCATAATGTTTGAAACAAAGACCAACAACATCTTTCTTTTCTTCCTTACCCTCCCTTTTTGCACCCTTTTTAACTAATTCACCTTAGATTAGATCCATTTTGAATAAGTCATCTTATTTTAGCTTTAGATTTAGGTTTTGAGCATAATTCACTTTAAATAGCATATATTTTCTTCAATTTCATAGATTAGCTATTTGGCCACAGTGGCTCCCAACCACCAAATTAATATAAGTTTATGAAATAGTTCATGTGCTTTGCCTCTATTCCACCAAAGGTAGTAGGATTATCACAACATGCAACTCATACAATGGATTCCTTGAATATTTAAATGAGAAGTGTTTCTTAGACACTATAGGTTGACCTAGTGGTACACATTTATTCATCAACAATTGGCATTAGAAGGAATGCCTAGTTAAATCTTTGAAAACTTGAAATATCTTTGCTCATTTTTGTGAATTTCACTTTAAAATCAGTATATTCTTTGCATATTTGTGTTTCTTTTAGAATATTTATTTAAAAATAAGTGATCTTCATGGTTTATGACCACTCTTTGTGCTTGTTTAGATAAATATAGATGTTCTTTGGAGTTTTATGATTAATTGTGGTAAAGATAGATTGATATCTATGAATCTGATGAGTTTGAGGTTAGTAATAGCTATTTTATTCAAAGAGTGATAGATCCTTTACAAATTTGAGTTTATTTGAACTTGAATGTATAAAGATCATTAATATTTACATATTTGGACATATATTTGAGCTAATTTAGTAAAATATTAATGTCCTTTGTCATCCTTTATACACATTTGTACAAAATTTGCTTAATGTGTAATTTGTATCATTATTCCTTGTAAGATAAGACTTACACATCATATTTAAAATAGGTTTCATAGCTCTCAAGATGGAATTGCCAAGGATAAAGACCAAGTCATGTTTAGAGACAAGGGTTCCCCTCCTTTCATTAGAAGTTCATAGAAAATCTAGGAGAGATAAAGGTAAGTGTAGACTTTTGAAGTCTCAATCAACTTCACTAGTTTAGGGTACTCCCATATTCAATCCCTATCAAGGTATGGCTTGACTAGGTGGTTCTTCAATAAATATACCATGTGTGGTACATGACCTTCCTCTTAATCCTAAAAAATATTTGCCTAATTTTAGTCTTAATGGTGTTGTAACTGCTGAAGAACACATTAAAATCTTCAAAGCACTTTAATACTTTTAACTATAGTTCATGAAGATATAGCATGAATATTATTTCCATTTACTTTCAAAGATACTACATATGAATGGTTTCTTAACCTTATAGAAAATTACATAGCTAGCTAGAATGATTTTAATAATTACTTCATTGATCAATTTGGTAAAATCATTAGTCCATGTGTCCTGTACCAATAGTTTACCATAGTCAAAAGAGAATCAAATGATCCCATAAGAGCCTTCAATGCTAGATTCCAAAAAATGTTCAACATAACCATATCTCCTTATAGACCTAATAAGGATTTAGCCTTAGAGATATCTAAGGATGCCTTGGACCCCATGACTTTTGTGTTTATCAAAAGATCTAATCAGATCATTAATACATTAACCTTAGCTTATGCTAAAGTTGTGATCATTAATGATTAGATGTAACCCCAGGGCCAAATGGCATACAATATTCCTAACATTAATCTAAATTTACCTATTCTAAATGTCATCCCTAATGCTAATCAAAATATTCTAGTCTTAAATCAGCTTCTAGTTATAAACTAATTACCTTTGAACCATGCATAACCTAACCAGAACCTAGGATTCCTAAATAACTCTACGAATGGGTCTCATCCATAAGATCAGAGAGCTTTGATGCCTGCAGCCAGTAGCACTACTCAAGTTCATAATTTTGAGGCACCCAAGAATGAGAATATCTCTATCTTAAAGAGGGTTCAAAAGCTAAGCACTGATTTCCTTTAGTTACAAAATCAAGTTGGCCATACTAGGGAAAACTCTAACAATAACTTCTCTTTTCAAAGGTTTAATCAGCCTTCAAATAGGTTTCGAAGTAATAAAAACAACCATAATAATGAGTCATCTTCTAATAATAATGTACCTGATATAAATCTTGGTTATGTAGCTTTACCTGATTATTGTAGAGTGCATTATACTTCAAAACATGGTGAATTAGATTATCTAGAATTTTTTAATTCTTTTAAATCTTTTCAATAATATTTAGACACCTTTAAATTTGTCCCTAATAAATACAATGGTGTAGGTACCTCAAGTTCTTCAAGGTCATCCAAATCGGTTGATTCAACTCTCATGGTGGAAACATTTGAGTTCCCCTTCCAAGAAGAGAATAAGCTTTTAGGATATCCCTAAAGAGATTAATGCTTTTCAAAAATATTTAAGGAAGACCTATCCTCTAAGGAACAAGATCAGAATCAACCTTTGACTACCTTAACTCTACCAAATAATTTTAACTCTCCTCTAAATACTACATTAGATAACAATCTAAATCCTCCTAAGGGAAGTACCTCTAAACCTAATGTTGATACATCTAATTCTTATAATAGGACTAGATATAATATAGTAGAGGACATGAAAAATATCAAAGCTAACATTACATTGCATGAGTTGACTGATATCATAGAACAAAGGGATCTATTGTTGGAATCTTTGTCTAAGAAACCTAGTAAGTCTCAAAATTTTGCACATGATAAGATTACAATACACAAAATTAAAGTATATGTTCTACCTTTCCTACTTATAGTTAAGATCTTTGGTAATAATTTTCATAATTATTTTTTATACTCTGGTACATCTACAAACATTTTTCCTAAAGGTATTTGTGAGCAATTAGGTTTGACTCCCATTAAATCTAATAGAGTTGTAACTCAATTAGATAAATCAAGAGCTAGAGTGATTGGTGAATTGTTAAATGTTCACATGCATATTACTTTTGAACCAAAGATTTAATAATTCATTAACATCTAAGTGGTGTATATTCTTAATGCATATAGAATGTTACTAAGTAGGGACTAGACCAGATCTCTGAATGGTTATATGTCAATTGATTGTTCACACATGTGGCTACCTTGGAAAGAAGTTATAAATCAGATCAAAATAGAAATAGAACCTAAAATGAAGTAGAGTACAATGTAACCAATGAGAGGGTCAACATGGTTAACTCAAGTCTAGGTGTTTACACTCTTGACACCATAAAGGTATGTACCTCCAAAACTTTTCATGTTATGCCTAGCTTATGGAAGCTTTATTTTGATGGTGATAAATATAAATTAGGTTTTAGATTAGGAATGGTATTGATCAATCCCATTGGGAAGGAATAAAATGTCTCTTAAAAAATTTAGTTCCCATGCACCAATAATTTGGCAGAGTATGAATCACTTATTCTTGGATTACAATTTGTAATTAAACATGAGGTCAAGAAACTATTAGTTTTTGGTGATTCAAAACTAGTAATTAATTAGTTCAAAACTAAGTATCAATGAAATTTTTCCTATCTTAATAATTATAAGTTTATATTATGGGACTTAATTGATTTTTTTAATGCTTTCAATATTATGCCAATTCCTAGGGAAGGAAACAAGGTTGTTGATGAACTTGCTTCAGCTGCAACCAACCTTATGCTTGAGAAAAGTTCCAAGTTACAAATCCTTATCATTGATTTAGTCCCATATCCCTCAATACCATATAATTTCAATCACTTTCAAGTATTTAGTGATGACCAATATATTTTAGACTTCATGAACAGTTCTAGAATATTTGAGACCCCTAGCTCAAGAATGTTTTTACTAAAACGCTTATAGGTTTATTTTAGTTATATGGTATGAGTTATGACCCTAGGATCAAAGATATTTAATTATTCATATAACCACGATATAACATATTTATACTTAGTTAATAACTCTTTATCTATTCTTAACTCCTCACTAGTGGTGGTTATACCAATGTTGACTAATTGGGGTTGACCTTGGAAACCTAGTCAATAACATTATAATCTTTCCCATTTACTTTGGGAACCTTAATATTCCTAAGTAGTTTATCTATGTCAAATAATATTTGTATGGAAATCATGCCCATGGGAATATTATTGTCATTTAGTTGGATGATCTTGTCATCAATATTGCCTCTATCAATGATTGGGCATAAGGTTGGTTATAGCTAAATCAAGTTCATTAGCAACCTTTTTCTCTTCCCTAGGGATTGACACAACTTAAAAGCATCTAAACATTCAATTAAGTCCCACACTCTAAACTTATATTTCTTAAAATAGAAAAATTTACATTGATACTTACTTTTGACTTGATTCCATAAACTAATAGTTCTTTGACCTTATGTTTAATAGAAAATTACAATCCCAAAATAAGTGCTTCATACTCTACCAAATTTTTAGTGAATGGGAATTTTTGTTTGTAAGATGCATTGTATACTCTTTCCTAATGGGATTGATTAACACCACTCCTACTCCAGAACCTAATTTACATCTAGCACTATCAAAGTATAGCTTCCATAATATAGGAAGAGCATGAGAAGTTTTAGAGTCACATACCTTTGGGGTGTCAAGAGTGTAAACCCAAATCTGAGTTAACCATGTTGACCCTCTCATTGGTTTCATTGTATTCAGTAATCATGTGTTTTATTTTAGGCTCCCTCTCTATCTTGATCTGATTTGAAACTCCTTTCCATGGAAGCCTTATGTGTGAATAGTTAGTTGACATGTAACCATTCAAGGCCCTTTTCCAATCTCTACTCAATAGCATTTCATAAGCATTAGGAATGTCTATCACTTGGATGTCAATAAATTGTTGGATTCTTGGTTTAGAAGTAATCTATATGTGAACATTCAACAATTCATTAATTACTTTGACTCTTGATTTATCTAATTGAGTTACAACTCTATCAAATTTAATTAGATTCAAACTAATTTTTTCACAAATACCTCTAGGAATGATATTTATAGATGCACCAAAATATAATAAGTAATTATGAAAATTCTTACCAAAAATTATGACTGGTAGCAAGAAAGGTGGGATATCTGCCTTGCTCTTGTGTATTGTAATGTTAGCATGTGCAGGATTTTGTGGTTTACTAGAATTATTAGATAAATATTCTAACAATATGTCCCTTTGCTTAGTAATTTGAGTCAACTATATTATATACAGTCCTATTAGATGAATCAACATTAGTTTTAAAGATACTTCCCTTAAGAGGCTCTAGATTGTTGTTTGATGTAGTATTAGGAGGAGTATCAAAGTTATTTGGTGGAGTTGAGATTATCAAAGGTTTTTTTTTATCCTTGTTTCTTAGAGGATAAGTCTTCATTAGATATCGTTAAAAATCATGAATCTCTTCAGGAATATCATCAGGCTCATTCTCTTCTTAAAATGGGAACTCAAATGTTTCCACCATGAGAGTTGAATCAGAGGATTTAGATGACCTTGAAAAACTTGATGCACCTACACCATTGTCTTTATTAGGTACAACTTCAAAAGTATCTAATTCTTTTTGAAAAGATTCAAAAGCATTACAAAATTTTAGATAATTAATTCACCATGCTTTGAAGTACAATGAACTCTAAAATAATCTAGCAAAGCAACATCACTAATATTTATGTTAGACACATTCTTGTTATTATATGATTCATTGTTATGGTTATTACCATTGTTTTGGAACCTATTTTTATGTATATTAAAACTTTTAAAATGGAATCTATTGTTAGATCTCTCCCCATTATTGCTAACTTACTTTTGCAGTTGAAGAAAATCAGTGCTTAGCTTTTGAACCATCTTCAAGATAGATTCATTCTCATTATTTGGGGATTTATAATTATGAACTTGAGTATTACTAGTGTTAATGGTTGGCACAAATCTCTTTGATCTTGTAGATGTGATCCACTTACTGTTAGGTTGTGGAGCTAAAAGCTTCACTGATGTAGACATTGAGGAGGTCATTGGGAGAGGTTGCTGAGTGTCACAAACACTGACGTTGATCAGGCCAACCGACATCGGCAGGATTAGACAGAAGAGCAACCGACGTCGGTCAGGGAGCTGCGAGTATTACATACAATTAGTTAACAAACTGGTTGTTTGCATGATGAGAGCCAATTTTAGACTAGAAGCTGCAGATCTAATTATTGTAATTAGGTGTCTAATTATTGTTTGCATGAGATCTATATAATAGACTCATGGGCTATATTGTAAAGTGTGATAGAGAGTAAGAGAGCAAAATATTAGCTCCTTCTATGTGTGAAGAGAGCATGGTGTGTTCCTCCTAGTGCCATAGTGCCAAGTGTGGGTACTAGTTTGGAGAGTCAGAAGGATTCTTCATGTATGTATGATCTTGGTCAGCAGGGGAGCATGGCTACGTTAGGAGATCTGCATGGTAAGTAAGATCATTGATCTACAGGTGTATGTGTGTGCAAGGTCTAAGGTTCACAGGTGTGTAGAACCAGATTGATTTGCAGGTGTGCAAGATCAGGGAGGATAGCAACACAACAGGGAGCAGTATCAGGCAAGATCTACTTGGAGTACAGTGTGTACTCAGAAAAAAAGCAAAGAGAAAGGCAAGGAAGATCCTTCCATAAGTAAGATCAGTTGGGTTGTAGGTTGTTGCAGTTCAGGGGAGATCTACTTGAAGTACGATTGTGTACTTGGAGTGCATGGAGCACTTGTGGAGTGCGTGGAGCACTGGAGTACTGGCAGTAGTGGATATTGACTGGTTGGAGGTGAACACCAACTCTGTGTTTGAGTTGTGTGTTGGGACCGTAAGAGAGAGAGAGCTTTGAGAAAATAAGTACTGTTCACTTGAAGAGTGGGAAGCCTCTGAGAGGTGGTGAAGAAAAAGTGGCATCTTCTTTATTATATTCTTTTTTGTATGAGTATTAATACAATTTGTGTATTGTCTCTCATATTCTGTGTTATTTCTGGTTTCTAGTTACATGTTACTTCTGGTTAATTCTGCATCTTAAGTTGCTTGTATATGGTAATCAATTGTGTGCTTCCACGGGTTCCTAACACTTACAACATTGTTCAAAAATTCTAGGCTTTGACCAGGGTGTGCATGGCTCAAAGGAAATTAGTTTAGAACTACAAGTTGATTTAGGGAATGCATATTTTTATTGATTATGAATGACATTAAGAATGGTAAAATTTGGATTAATATTAGGAATGTTGTATGCCATTTGGCCTTGGGGTTGCTTCTGGTCATTAATGATCATAGCTTCCACATAAGTTAAACTTAATGTGTTAATGATCTAAGTAGATATTTTAAGAAACAAAGAAGTCATGGGATCCAAGGCATCCTTGTATATCTATAAGGCTAAAGCCTCATCAGGTCTGTAATGAGCTATGATTATGTTAAACATCTTCTAGAATCTAGTATTGAAGGCTCTTATGGGCTCATTTGAATCTCTTTTGACTGTGGTAAACTATTAGTAAAGGACACATGGATTAATGATTTTTCTAAATTGATCAATGAAATAGTCATTAAACTTATTCAAACTAGCTATGTAATTCTTAAGATGGTTAAGGAACCATTCATATGTAGCATCTATGAAAATAAATGGGAAAAATCTACATGCTACATCTTCATGAATAACATTTAAAATTCTTAAATCAAATTTGAAACTTTTAATGTGTTCTTCAATGGTTACAATACCATTGAGACCAAAATTAGGCAAACATTTTTTAGGATTATGAGGAAGGTCATGTACCATACCCAACACATTGATTGAAGAACCACCTACCCAAGCCATACCTTGATAGGGATTGAACACAAGAGCACCATGAACTAGTGAAGTTGGTTGAGACATTGAAAGTCTATGCTTACTTTTGTCTCACCTAGCTCTCCTTTGAACATCTAATGAAAGAAGAGGAACTCTTATCTCTTAACGTGATCTAGTCCTTATCTTTGGTAATTCCATCTTGAGAGATTTGAACCCTAACTGAAATATGATGTGTAATCTTATCTTTACAAAGAATAATGATCACACTTACACATTAATCAAATTGTACACAAATATATCTAAATAATGACAAAGGACATGAATATTTAACTAAATTATCCCAAAGATATGTCCAAACATGTAAATATGAATGATATTTACACATTTAAGTTCAAATAAACTTAAATTTGTAAATACTCAATCAATCTTTAAATAAAATAGCTATCACTAACCTCAAACATGTTGAATCCATAAATCTTAAGCTATCTTTACCATAGTTTATCATTAATCTTCAAATAATATCTACATTTATCTAAATAAGCACAAAGATGGGTCTCAAACCATAAAGATCACTGATCTTTACATAATTGAGTCAAAAGAAATACAAATATTCAAAGAATATACTGATCTTCGAATAGAATTCACTTAAATCAGAAAATATGTTTCATATTTACAAATATATAAATAATGCCCTCCTTTTAGCGCCAATGAAGTCATTCTCTATGGATGCCTTAAAGTGTATCACAAAAAAAACTTATCATTTTTGGACTCAGAGAGTCCATTACATGAGTTGCTTGTTGTGATAATTCTACTATCTTTGGTGAAATAGAGGAAAATAAAATCAACTATTTCACAAAATTATAATGTTTGGTAGTTGGGAGCAACTGTGGCCTAAATATCATCTGTGAAATTGAATATAATATGTGATAATTAGAGTGAGTTATGATCAAACCTAAGTCTAAATATAACTAGCATGAATATATGAAATGAATTTAAACTAAAGTGAATTGATAAAAATGAGAAAAAGGAAGGGTAAGGTAGAGAAGAGATATGTTGTTAGTCTTTAATTGAAATGTTATGACAAAGTTCAAATTTCATTTGAACATGTATTTAACCAATGTATGACATGAAGTAGCGTAAGCTCAAATCCTATCACACATCAAGAAAACATCTAAGGAAGGTATGAAATTATAAAAATAAGATCCAAATTCACTTTAAATATTTACCCTACAAGCAAATAGCATGAGTACATATGCAAGAGAAGTAAAGAAAATGAAATGAATCTAAGAACTTTCAACTAATCTAACATTCGCACAAATTAGCTACTCTGCATTTAAATATGCACATCCATAATTCATAAGAACCATTAAAATCTATAAATCAGACCAGATAAATGAGAGATAAGCCATGATAGCAATTCACACAAACAAATCTAGACAAAATTTGTAGAACTCCTTGCTTATATTAATTTCTCAAAAGTTATAAATAGTTTTTGGCTCATAAACTCCCCCCTTAAAATGGATAATACCTCTTTATATAGACAAATCATGAGGTATGATAGTCATTCATCTCAAATTACATTAGTACAAGTGTCAGGGACATTTATCCTTTTTACAATGTTCTAGAATACACTATACACTTCCTAATGGATTGACCTATAGGCAATGTACTTTACAAGTTACACATTCCTTTACAAAGAAAGAATATTATATTTTCAAAAATATATAATGTCTCTATATAATGGAATATTCTAAGTCAACTAGCTTGACTTTGAGACCTTGATGTTTTAGTCTTTTACTTCTCTTATAAGATCTTCATCATATAATGTTCTTCACCAATAAGCTAGAGGTAGACAATAGGTCTCATAAAATTATCCCTTTTTTGCTCCTCTATGCCTTTGAGATCCTTTTCATCTCTTTCTAAAGCTTGTTTTATGCTCTTGGCATCTTCTATCTTATCCTCGAATGATAAAACCAGCCCATAATCTTCTTGTTATCTACCCATGTCTTCCCTTGGCCTTTATTTCTCACTTCTTGCATGAATTGAGTAGTTATATGCTTGAACTCCTCATCAGTGATAAGACCTAATGGGCTAAGTGTGGTAGGATATTTGATTAGGTTATCCAATATGTGCAACATCTTACCTTCCTAATATTTGAGATCCTTAGAAATGTCCTCCATTTGTTTAGACCAGTTGTTCATGGCCTTGATCTTATCCACTAATGTAGCCATAGCCATATTAAGGTGGGTTAGGTTGACAGTTCTAAACTTAGAGATTTGATTCTTGGTCAAGGGTTTGATCAAATATTTCACTTTATAACTTGAAGCTTACCATTGGCCAACTTGGCCTATAGCTATGGATGGTACTTTGTTTATTTACTACATCTTGCCTAGCCTTAATTAATTTTAAAGAATTGAAGAAATCATTCAGGTATCCCCAAATTACTTGAACCTATCTTCTAAGATTGAAAAGATAGCTTGTACTTCAAAATTATTATTTTATTGAATTATTCCCTTGATAGCTATTTTTAATTACTCTGACTAAGCCTGAGCCAAGTCAAGAATATTTTATATCCTACCTTGGTCCCAATTGCCATCTATCATCTTTCTTTTGTTCCCTCAACATCCTAGCTTCTAGATTGATGTTGTGTCCATTCAATCTCCTAGTGACCTCAGATGATGAATATGATTTTGTTTATAAAGGGTCAAAAGGACTAGGTTGGTGATCATAAGGCACACTCAACATCCATTTTGCTTTAAAGTGATCCTTAAATCTTCCATGGGGATCCCACTACCTTAGCTCATCAATTTGTATGTTGAAAGATGTTTTATGTTTGGAGGATAATAGAATATTGTCCCATAATGCAAACATAGTTCTACCAATGATTATGGGGAGGGTGTGGATCAGTCCCTTCCTTTTGGTCTTGTAAATACCATCTACTCCATTGCATATTTTATAATCCACTTCTTGCTCTGTTAGCTTAATTTTTATATGGACAAGTAGCCTGAGTGGGGTGCATTAGGTCCCTTCAATCCTAATTATTGTATAATATAGATAAAGACATATATCCTCCATAGCTTTAATAGTATTTTTTATTAGTGGGTTAACCCTCATCATTGGGATTATTATGATGGCCTCACTAATGTTTGGGTAAACATAGTCACAAATGAAGTGGATGTGGTCCCTATATTTAAATATATGTAACTTGAAATAATACTTTGAAATAGTTTATGTCCCATCGGGTGACCATTCCTTAAGGTTGGGAATTTTTGTTGTAGAAATAAGGGCATCTAAAAGATATGACATCATGTATCATTGAGTCTTACTCTTCTTATTGATTAAAAAAATTTATCTATTCAAAAGGGTGTTGATTACCTCACCTAGAGGAGGGGTGACCTATTCCTCAACCATGAAATAGACTAAGGGGACCCAAAGTTTGTATACATATATGGTGGTTGGATTCCCACACAACCTATTCATCATTGTCACGATCATCCTAATCCCAAGTCTAAATTGGCTTATGGGGATGTTTTTATTGAAGTCTAAAAATACTTGATTCCTAAAATATAGTCATAGGGGAAGGATTCTCTTTAAGTCATTTTCTTTGGCCCAACTGTTACTTTTGGTTAGGTCTACTTGGGGCTTGGGTAATTTTTAGTAGTTCTCAAAGGATATGGGAGAAATTTAAGTAATCTTCCTAAAACTATATTCATGAACAATCATATCCTTATCTATTTTACCATCTTTAAAAATAGGAGCAATGATATTGATACAATGGAGTACCTTGGGCTTCATTGTTGCATAGTGTAGGCCTATCATTTGGATGGAAACTATGTCATAGTATATTCTCTTTGTAGACACATTATTTTCCTCCTCTCTTGTAATGGTTTTTTATCTTTGATGATCTAGAAAATCTTAGACCAGTTATTGTCTCCTATATTCAAGGTGGTGATATCAAACTTTGTGTCTTTGAAAACTCTTCCTTCTACATCTGAGGTCAAATAAAGTTCCACATCCTTCTTGAAAACACCTTTTCAAGATACCATGGTTGTGAATTTTGCTAAATTATTTACTAATGGATTGTACTTTAAATTTGGATTGAATTATTCTCACATAGATGATAATTCAACTTTCATTGGCTTGGTTATAATGATCACAAGGTTTAATTAGGGTTATCATACTTGCTGGTGATTTTTTTAAGGTCTTCTCAATGCTTTAATGGTGACAACTAGTTTAAATGGTGAGCTTCATGCCTTATATTTTTTTTGGATCATGTGTTTATACCTTTGCCTTTTTTGGGTCTATAAAATATTTAAATCTATCATCTATTGCTTATTTGGCATTGCCATGGCATCTCTGTGGCATGTAGCTCATTAATTTCCTTTTGAAATATGACCATTATCCTTTCAAAAATCCTTTTTGTTTTACATCATTAGATTTTCTTGCATGAATTAATGTGGGTTGTTGATCTTGATCTGAGAGATCAAATGCCATTGGCCTCTTTGTCATATTCTTCATGATCGTGACACTTGTCACTGTCATGTTTGTTCTAGCTTTATTGAATTCTCAACCTTCATTTCACATCATCAAATCATCCTCACCCATATGAATTCACTCCATCAATATTGATCTATTGGATCATGTTATTTTCTCCACATGTCATTGATTAGAATGTGTACATGAGTCACATATCATCAATATTTAGAAGATGTTTAGGTTATAATCAATGGCACGTGGTTATGCTACTTGTCATCTCCATGGTTATTTATAGGTATTTTGAATTTTCAACCTATATTATGCACCATTAGATCTTATTCAGTTGGATCAACGTGCTCTATTAGATCTTGATTTGAGGGGTGGAATGTCATTAGTTTCTTAATGTTATTTTGCTAAAAGTGTGAAATTTGTCACCTTCTCACTTGTCTTAGGTCTCCATTGAAGTTTTAACTTAATATGTACCATCAATCAAAATGTGTATGATTAGACACATACCTTTGATCTTTGGGAAGATGATTGAGCTTTAACTTAGGGCCACAGCTTGACTTTTCAACTTAATTACACACCATCATATCACTTTACTCAAGTGAATATGCATCATCAATTAGGATTCTTGAATTTTTAACTTTATATGCACTATTAGATCTTGACCTCCCAAGTAAATGTGGACCGTTGATCCTATAGATAATAAAAAATATTAAGTCAGGATCAAGAAATATAGATAACTTAGGATAAATATTTTAGTCTATGGTTTTATTCATGTTGATAAACACAATAAAACATTAGGGTAAAATCTTAAACTAATTTTCAAGACATAATAAGGTGACCCCACAGATAATAAAAAAACATGGACTAAATTTTTACCCTAAGGTTTTTATTGTGTTAATAAATAGAATTAAAACTTTAGGATAAAGCTTTAGGCTAAGCTTTAGAATATCACACAAGGGAACCTATTATTAGTTAGACCATCTAAAGATAAAAGGAACAAATGGGGGCTTGAGACATAAAGGACCCAGTATAAATTTTTAGACTAAGGTTTGGTCATGTTGATAAACATGACTAAACCTTAGGATAAAAAATTAAACTAATTTTATGACATAATTAATTATTCCTATGTAAATTATTCCCGTGAAAATATGAATTCAATTCATAAAGTCTTGAACTAAAACAATTAGACCAAGGGTTTTAAGATGTTTAGACATGAATTCAACTTGATATTAATAGACCAAATGTTAGTAAATGAATCAAATTATTATTAAAGTATGAAACCCTAGATATTATTCACATAAATGGGGATCTATTAGACCCATAAATTGGAAACACAGAGCTCCAATGTTAGCAATATTAGACAAGATAAAACTAGAATTATATGCAAGTAGGCCAGCCAAACCAGGCATGGATGATCTTCAAATAAAGATAATGTGCAAACATGCTAGTGGTAATCTGGTCAAGTGAATTTTCAATTTAAGATACAAACTTGCACAATTTGAAATAAGGGTCCCCATTTTTCCTAATTGGGGGTATGTTGACCTCAATAACTATTATTACCAATGCTAATGCTTTGTATGCCATGCAAACTAGTCAAAATACCACTCAAACCCATAAACTCTTATTGAAAAATCTTAATAAAATGAACTCTTTTCAAGCTAATAATGCCAATAAAATCATGAAAATGTATAATCACCTTATTCACCTTCAAAATCAACCTCAACAAGTTCCATTGGGAGCAAAAAATAAAAACTCCCCCTACCCCCCTTAGGGATTCCCATGACAACCTCATTCCCTAACCACCCCTTGTTAATTAAATGATTAAACATCTTCAAAATGAAACTCTTACACCTTAAATTTATAATATATAAATATGAGGTATCACACCTACCATTAGTTATAATGGGTTAACTAATCCACCTTACATTTAAAAATGTTTGGTACTCTCTACAAAGATTAAGTCAAATTAAACACTTTTGTTGCTACTAAACTATTAGTGAAAATTCTCTCTAGATGTGTGTTAGATTGGTATAATAAACTCAATTCCCATTCTATCACTAGATTGGAATATATAGTTAACTCTCTAGTATAATATTTTCAAACTAGTGACCTCCCTAAGAATACCTTGGCTCAATTTATCAATTACAAGAAACTTGAAACTGAAACAACACAAGCTTTCATCAAATAGTGGAAGACCTTGTCTAATAAGTGTGATCATAACATGGAAGATTATAATCTCTTTCATCTATTCATTAATTCTCTTTATCCCAAGTTTAAATATTAGGTTAGGAATCTCTCTCTAAGAACTTTGGAAGAAGTCCTCAACCAAAGCAAGTGCCAAGATTTTCTCATGCGTTAGTTTGAGCCATCCAAACATCCCATGGGTACTTGCATGCTCATTAAAAATAAAAATCATCATGCTACCAATGATTATGTCATTGATTGCTATGATACCATTCACAATATTCAAACCATTTCTCCCAACCCTATTAAGGAGTAAGCTTCCCCTTTAAACCACACCCTTAATCCTCAATTTTACCAAATAAACAACATTAATTTTCATAATCCATTATCCTTAATGTATCTCCAAAATCATATACAAATTCCTCTCCCACAAGAGCTTGACCCCACTCATTTGATGAAATCATGGTATGATCCAAATAAATTTTGTTGGTTTCATTCTAGTTGGGGTCATTCTCAAAATGCTTGTAGGCAATTACATAATTTAGCTATAGATTTCCTCTTTGGTATAAATTTTTATCATAATTAACTCATTCATAAATCCCAACAAGCCTATGATATAGCCTTCAAATCTAATGAAACACAAAATAAAAATCAATATTTGAACCAGGCTAATGCTCATCTTTCCATCTACGATGACCCTCTTCCTAATCATCAAGACAATCATGACAAGCCTACTCCTTCCACCAATAATGTTGAAAGACATATCGAAAAAACTCCCAGAGAGAATGTGTTAAATATGACTAATATGTAAAGGGTGGTTTTTTTCATTTATTCTTATCCTACACACACATGCCAAACATCCCAAACTTTTTGTGTTATCCAAGATTCTTCCCCATTTCACCTAACAGAGTTGGGGAAGAGGACCTTATTTCATTCCAAGAACCAATTCCACTAACTCAATTATATAACACTCTCACATTATTTATATAATTCCCCCAACATCTACACCCATTGACAACACTATTTAACCTTCTAACAACACTTATTCAAACCAATCACTATAAAAACCTTAATCAAATACCCCATCATCTCAAGACAATAAATCACTTTATATAAAACCTCTCACATTATTTCTATAATTCCCCAAACATCGACACCCATTGACAACACTATTTAACCTTCTAACAACACTTATTCAAACCAATCACTATACAAACCTTAATCAACTACCCTATCATCTCAAGACAATCAATCACTTTGTCCCCAAAATAAATTGACCACATCTTATAAATACAAGTTTAAATTCACCTTTAATCCTTCCCAATAGCTCCTCCAACATTACATGCCTTTATCTAACATTACCCCCATGGGTTATAATTAATGGGACCCCATCACAAAACTTACTAATCTCCCATCTCAAATACCCTTTCTTGAACTCATGCAAACTTATCCACATCATCACAATTTCTTGATGCAACTATTATTTAAAATGAACATCCCTCATCCTCCCCTAGAAGGACATGAAGCTACCTTATCTAGGTTATAAGATAATATCTTAAAAAAAATAAAGTAAATGTCTATACACATTGATGAAACAATGGACACTTCTTTTTCCCTTAAATTCCCTATTGTTTCCATGATCCCATATGAGATTTTGATTTGTGTGGATGATCCTCCACTTTCTATAAGAATTAAAATCAGTGATATCCAAGTCAAGAGTGCTTTTATTGATGAGGGTTCAGGTACTTGTGTTGCTTCCCTCGACTTCATTAATATTATTAGATATTTAGAGTGTAATCTTAAATCCACATGCAGCACATGTCAAGGTTATGATATAAGGCAAATTCCTCCTTTAGGTTGCATATGGCTCCCTATTACTATCCCTTTTATCATTGTTCAATCAAAGTTTATGAATTTAAACATTCCCTTTTCTTATAATATCTTGTTTAGTAGACCTTAGACTCATCGCATGAGGGTTGTCACCTCATTTATCTACCAATGTGTCAATTTTCCTCATAATGGTGTTATATGTAATATTCAAGGAGACACCAACCCTTGGAATTTTGAAAAATTATAAGAACATGGCATATTAAAAATTCCAACCCTTGAACCCTATCTAAGTGTTCCATTCTAGGAATATCAACATTTCAATTTTCTCATCAACTTTGCTCGATATTATCATGGTCACCCCAAACTCATCAAGAACATACCACCTAACCTATTAAACTCTAATGATGATGATCCAGATGAAATCAACCTCAAGATCAAAAGTTATGATTTATCCCCTCATTTCATAGCTCAACCTCTACCATCCTTGAAGTCACATTCCCATCAACCACCTATTGATGATATACTCATGGTCTTAACCAAGACTCAACATTCTATTCATCATGTAACCTTTGATGAAAATACCATACCTAGCTACACCATCAACCTTCATACATCTTATTATGATTATGGTTATACTTTAGATGATACATTTTTAAGAGGTATTGTTCAGGCTAGAGATGTTGATATCCTTTATTATCATTCTTTGTTGTTTTAGTCTTTCCATTAATATTATTATATTATATCTTATATAGTTCCTAATTCTATTATTATTCCTCTTATATGTAGGGTAAATATGGAGCATTTGCAAGGCACACCTCCATTTTCCACAAAGCCTCTTAGGAGTATGTTTATGTATCATTTTATAATTAGTCTTATTATTTCACTAGATACTAGGATCCCTATAGCCTACTTCCCCTAGAGATGCCTTCTATGATCCAGGAATCCAAGAAAGGTGGTTAGATCATGTTTTAATTTTACAATGAAAACAAACACACTAATGTGCATAACATTATCTTACCTAGATCAAAGGGAGGAGCATAGTGAAGAAAAATAATTGATAAATCACAACTAAAATGAAAGAAAGCATACTTATCTTACCTTCATTTAATGATCTAAGAGATGTATTCATTTATCTTGCTCGACTTGTGCTCAAGAAGTCATTGGAAAAAGGATTTGTGTGGCTCCTTCTCTTCTTAGCACCATGGTTGTTTGGCTCATGCTTGCTTAATGTAGTTTGATGGCTCAAAGTGGCTTAGCTTGTAATTTTGGAAATATAACACTACTTGATATGCATTTTTTCATCATAACCCTACTCGTTTTAAAGCTCTAAATTCATTTGTGCATGATAACTTTATACCAAAATAGCTTATTAATTCAATGGGTAAAGCATTTTATTTATGGGTTTAGGCAAAAGATCTTGGAATGGATTCAAACCTCACCTTAGTTCATTAATTAACCCCAATATAATTAAAATGTATTAAAACCTCATTATTAGCAATGAATAGGCATGGGTGAGATATTTTGGGATATTTGCAAAGGCTTGACAACCCACAAATGTTATGATGAAAACTTGAGATATTCTTGATTTTTGAATTTCTTTTTTGATAATTCATTTAATATCTCATGGTTAATTCAATTTAGGAATTTGATTAAGATTTGTATGTTAATTAATTATTTTTAGGCATTTGAACATTTCCAAGTGTTAATTTAATTGGTGTGTGCATTTGCTCCATTTATTTGATTTTTAAGATAAATTGCATGTTATGAATCCAAATTCAAGATGTTTATAAATTCTTAGGCTAGATGTGCAAAATTTGGTAATAATTGATCTAAAATTGGGTATGAATACATTGGTGGCCAATTTTAGGTGTCTACAATTTGCCCATGTTTGGGAAGGCATTGCAATCTATAAGCATAGTAATGTCTTCTCAAAAAAAAAAGGTTTTGTGTGCTTATGAATTTAATGATAATGGATGAACTGTAGGGTGGCCCCTCGAGGGAGTAGTTGGAAAAAGAGTTGGAAAATGGTCCCTCAAAATAAGGAAATGAGTGGACCAAATAAATGAAAATGATGGGGTGGAAACACAATGATTCACCCAAAGGTGGTCAAAATTATTAAGAATGCAAGTGGGATGGTGTATAATGATTTGCCCATATGTGATTATAATAATTAGACCCTGATAGTGGAAAATGAGCCCTAGTTAGGTGGAATAAAGTGAATGATTTTCCAAAATGTGGTTGTAATCATTAACCCTAAAATTGGTGGAAATGTAATGATTTTCTTGAAGGTGTTATAATCATTGGAAATGCAAGTGGAATGGTCTACAATGATTTTTCCAAAGGTGGTTAGAATCATTAGACCCCGATTAGGGTAAACATGATATGTAATGATGATGTAAAATATGATGATGGAAAATTAGTACAAAGGATAAAGATGAATTAGGTAACTTGGTAGTAGGGAAATGCTCATCCAAACTAGCAAAGAGGATAATTCTTTCATTGTTTAATTACTCTATTTGGGATATGATTTGGATTGGAATAGGAATGTTTTTGGTGATGGTGATAAGGACATATCATTGCTACATTTTCTATGTAGACTTCTTAAAGTTGATTTTTTCTATAGCACTTGATAGTAGGCATCATGATAGAACACCATAAGGATTTGGCTAAAATATGCATAAGAACTGACTCTCAATCCAATATTCAATTGAAAATGATGCACCAATGATAAAAAACATGATGATAATGTTGATGTATGAATATGGAGGGATTCAATAATAAGTGTACAAGGAATCACCCAATGAACTCACATAGACTGAATCAAGGCAATAGTACTTAAAGCAAACAAACAATCACACAAACAAATAAACAAACAAGACAAAATAGAAACAAGCAAACAATGGTTAGTCACAATGTTAGGATAAATAATGTGACATAAACATGATGATGAACATTTCCCCTAGACTAGAAGAGACAATGACACAAATAAAATAAAATAAAATAGGGGAATAAAACAAAAAGAAGGGGGTGGCCAAGCTGTCTATATATGCACTAGGTAAGTGGATGTTGTCTACATAGTTCCATGGATGTAATATCCAAAAAAAGTTTAGGAATAGGAATGATCTTGAAAAATGGGAAGTGCATGGAATAAAAGGCCAAAAAGGATGGGAAAACTATAAAATAAGTGATTTCTTGTGACTTAGTAAGGGTTCCTAGAATCCTTAAAGCAAAGAAGTGGTCAATGTTTTTAGTTTTTCTAAATTATTTTCAAAAAAATTTGTAATTTTGGAGTATCTCAACTCGATCGATAATGATGAGATACTAATTCTCTAAGCTCACAAAATAGCAAAAGTGTTTAAACTTGAAATGCTCACAAAATGGCAAGAGTGTGGCAAAGGGGGATTGAGATGACCTCAACATGAATTGAGCATGACCCACATAGTCCCAAAATGGCCTTAGGTCATATTATTTCCACCTAATAGTGGAGGAATCTAACTAGTGGGGTAGCCAATTCAAAAAAATAGGCATAGTTGGCATAATGGCACAGTACAATGTAGGAATGACAAGTTGGTACATCAAGGCACAAAAAACAAATGTTACCTATAGTTTTCCCATAAGTGGTTATAACTAGTATATAATGTCTTAAATCAATTATACTAATTTTTCCATAGGTAGTTATAATTAGTATCAAGACTAGTAAGACACTGATTTTCTCATAGGTGGTTATAATTAGGCTCACATAAATAAACATGATATAGAATAGAATAAGAAATGAAGGATGAAACTACCGAAACTTCTATCATACTACTTCAAAATATGGCCTCTATCTAGAATTCTTGAAACAACTATTGAAATTCATATATTTCTTCATTATAATATTAGAACTAATGGATGAACCAAGGTTAAATAGGCTAGGTAGGTAGGATCAAAACATGATTTGGTTGATAGAATGGAATGGTAGAATGGATAAGTGATAGGCAAAGTGATTGGATGGTAAAATGATATACTAAAAAGAAAAATATTTATAATATGGTACAACTTTAAATGGTCCTCATAGATAATACACCAAGTCAATCAAGCAAAGTAACACTTGAGGTGTATAATTTTCATTAACTCATCAAGTTCATCCTCGTCTAGTGTAGTGAGCATGTAGGCTCTAGCACCATAGTTTGTAAAAATGATGAAATGACCAACCTGGTTGTGTTTGAATTTTTCTTTATGATTTTTATTGGCTATGGTATTATTTTGGTTTTCTTTAAGAATAAGATTACCAAGCTCAAATTCTTTATGTTTCACATGCCTATTATAGTGACCAAAAAGTGGGTTTTGATAAGTTTGTAGATTATTCATTGCATCTATGCATTTCTCATCAAGTAAATGTAGCTCTTGTAGGTAAGCTACTTGATAGTCATTGTCATCCAAGACATGCTTCCAAGAAATGCATAATGAAGGTAACTCAACCTCAATGGGAAGAATGGCTTCAGTACCATAAATAGGTGAATATGGCACGGCACCTATTGGAGTGAGGTGATTGGTATGCTATGCCTAGAAGGCATAAAATATTTGAAGGTGTCAATCATGATCGATATCATTGATAATATTTTTAAGGATTTTGACAATGGTTTTGTTTGATGCTTTAGCTTGGACATTATCTTGTGGGTAATATGTCATAGAAAAGTGTTGTTTGATTTTGTATATAGAACTTAGATTTTTGACCTCTTTGTTATTGAATGTTATTCCATTATCATATATAATGTCATAAGGGATACTGTAGTGGAAAATGAGATGGTTAAATATGAATTTTTAAATTTGCTTTCCAGTCACGTAAGTGAGGGGTATAGCTTCAACCCACTCAGTGAAATATTTTGTGACAATAAGGATATGTTTATGGCCATTGAATGAGGTAAGTTTTATCTTCCCAATGAGATCAAGGCCCCATGTATCAAATGGCCATGGTATCAATATTGGTTTAAAATTTTTGGCTAGGGCATGAATCAAACTAGCATACCATTGACATTTATCACATTTTTTCACATATGTAGTTACATCTGCATCCATCATGGGCCAATAATAACTAGTACACAAGAGCTTTTTTGACAAGGCTACCCTATTGGTGTGGGCTTCACATACTTTGTGAACTTCCTATAATGCTAATGTATATTCTACTAAAGTTAAACAATGAATCAGACTTCCATCAAAACTGTAGTAGTATAAGGTTGGTCTAAGTAAGGTATAACATTGGGCATTGTGGATGAAAGCTTTGTATTATTTTTAGGATAAGTCTAATGGTATTATTTGGTCATGAAGATAAGCATATAGGACTGAATACCAAGTAGAGATAGGACCAACAATATCACAAATCATTATGATAATTGAAGGTTCATGAGTTAGCAATATTAGATTTTCAATGAGAAACTGATATTCTTTAGCCATGTCTACATGTTGAATCAAAGAGCCAATAGTAGTCATGGCATCTATTATTCTATTATTGGCCCTTGGAATATGTTCAAATTGAATATCTATAATCTACTACTTGAGAATGTTAACCATGGCCTTATAGGGAATCATCTTGTTATCTTTGGTCTAAAAATAGTATGTAACTTAATTTATGATTAACTAAAAATCACCATAAACCTTTAGATGATGTATGTTATATTGTATTGCCTATCAAAGCCCTATAATGAGTGCTTCATATTTAATCATGTTGTTGGTACAAGGAAAGCTAATTCTAAATGATTTAGGGATTATATCCCCCTATGGATTAATAAACAATAAACCTACCCCCGATCTATGTGTTGTAAATGATCCATCAAAATACATATTTTAGTGTTGCTTCTCAAGAGGTGTTTCAATGATGGTCATAATGGATTTTTCAAGAAATTGGAATTTTAGTGGTTATATATTTGCAAGGGGTGCTTCAGCAAGCTGATCTACAAGAACTTGTCCCTTGATGTATTTTTGGTTGATATACTCTATCTCTAACTCACTGAGAAGCATGATCCATTTGGCCATGCCGCCTTGTAAATTTATTTTGGATATTAGATACTTGAGTGGATATACTTTTGAAATGAACATGGTTTTGTTGTTCAATATGTAATTTTGAAATTTTTGAGCTATGAATACCATAGCTAAACAAGATTTTTTGATGGGTGTATAATTGTGTTCATATGTGACCAGTGTATGGCTTAGATAATACACTATATATGATTTTCCATTATCATTGTATTGAGCTAAAAATGCCCCCAAGGCATTGTTGATAGCTGATAGATATAATAAGAATGGTTTTCACAATGTGGGAGGTAATAAAAGTGGTGGATTTTTAAGATAGTTCTTTAGCTATTGAAAAGCTTTCTGACAATTATCATCCCAAAGAAGTGTTACACCCTTTTTCAGTAGGTGTGTAAATGGGTGACACTTGTCTAATAATTAAGATATGAAGCATCTGATGGATTGGATCTTTCCATGTAAACTATAGAGCTACTTCAAATTGGTCAATGGTGGCATCTCTATTATGGCTCATACTTTGGTTAGATCAAATTCAATGCCCATGTGAGACATAATAAAGCCAAACAATTTTCCAGAAGTAAATCCAAAAACACATTTCTTAGGGTTGAGTCTAACTTTGTATTCATATAGTTTCTCAAATATCCTTCTTAATGTTGTTAGATGATCGACCCTAGTCTTTGATTTTCCTAAGATTTCATCGATATAGTCTTCAATAATGCCATGCATCATATCTTTAAATATGAATATCATGGATCTTTGATAGGTGTCCCCTACATTCTTATGACCAAATGGCATAACCTGATAATAGAATATTCCCCATAGAGTGGTGAATGTTATTTTGTGTTGATATTCTAGCATGATTTTGATATGCTTGTAGCTTGAGAATCTGTCCATCAGTGAAAGCATCTCATAACCAACTATGGAGTTGAAAATCATGTCAATATTTGGTAGAAGAAATTCATCTTAGGGGCAAGCTTTATTTATGTCCCTAAAATCAATATAGATTATGATTCCTTCTAGATTTTTACTAATGAGTACAACATTAGAAATCCATTCTGAATAGTCAATTGGCCTAATACATCTCACTTCTAAGATTTTTTCTAACTCATTCTTTTCTAATATAGTAATGTGAGGATGCATCTTGTGTGAGTTTTGTTTGATTGGTTTGGCATTAAGATGTACCATAATGTGGTGAACAACCAAGTGGGGTCCAAACCTAGCATGTTAAAGTAGGCCCATGAAAATATATCTACAAACTCCCTTAATAGGGTTTTAAGGACTTCACAATCCTCCTTAGTGAGGGATGTACCTAATTTGATCCATTTTAGGTCATCTGGAGTCTTGATGTTAACCTCTATTGTGTCTTCCACTAGAAGGGTTAAACCATCTTCAATAATAATGGGCAAAGATTTGAACTATTTGGCAATGTCAGAGTCCTCTATTAGGATTAGTTCTTCAAGCTCTCCTAGGCATGATAAATCATAAACCCCTTATGGGAGGGATGGCCATGTAACAAATGTTGTTGGAAACTCTTGAATGATGCAATAAAATGCTTGTTGTTCTTTAAGATTGAATTTGGACACATAGACAAGTTCGTCATTGTTGGTGTCCTAGATGATTTGATCAAAATCATGTTCTTATTCACAACTAAACTCAAACTCATAGATAAGTTCATCATTGGTGGTCTCCTAGTCTATATTTGAATAAGGTTGAACACCCCCATCTAATGGCACCTAAAATAGGTTTTCACCACTAAACTGACCTTTATCTTTACAATTTCCCTAGTTTAAAAGTTCCTCAAAGAGTTTTTCACTTTGGGAACTCAATGTTTTATTTATTTATTTTTGGCTAAGGGTGTTCACCCACTCTCCAGAATAGGCTTCAGGATCTAACTTGATTGAGAACTCTTTTTTATGATCTCCCAATGGAACATTGTCCCTAAGGCCTAAAAAATCATAGAAGGCCTCATCATTCTGAAACTCATCAATTGACACGTTAGATTCTTGTTGGCCCTAGTATATCAATTGCTGACAATATAATGGTAGTGGATTATGATGCACTGGTCAAAGGGTAAAAATGGTTTTATTATCAAACAAATTGATATGGGCTAGGTCATTGAATGGGATATGATCAAACTCTACTTTGATGTCGATATCATCATCACTAGTAATTAGCATTAGGACTCAAATAAGATACGTGGGGTTACCCTTAGGAGGTTTAAATCCAAGTCCATAGGTTCTTTTGTACTTAGTCATAGAAATTGGCTCAAGTGATCCCTATTGATTTGGACCAAGACCTTCTCCTTCATAGTCTTGGTTTTTCATGATCTCATTAGGAATAGGATACTTGGCATTCTTGTAATAATTGGCCAAATTGTCATTGTACAACCATGAGTCATCACCTTTGAGAGGGTCCTTTTATTTACTAGAGGTCGATATGAAAGTGATAGGTCTTGGACTGTGAATTTTGGATTTACCCTTTATTTTCCATTCTATGTGAAGTGGTTTGGATTTTGGTCTTCCAAAGGACTTGGGGTTATATGGAATATTTACAATGTGAAAGGTGTCATGGGTCAAATATTATCCTAGGATATTATCTGAGATAATATAATGATTGGGCATTTTAGGAGGTGGCATGTGGGAAAGTGAATCAAGGGTATCATGGTTAATGTAGATTGCCTCTAGTAAATCAATTAGTATTGCTTTTCCCTTGTCCTTCTTGGTAATTAGATTCATGCCAAAATGGTAGTTATAACTCTTGAACTCAGCCTCTAGATGTTTTCAATGCTCATATAGATGTAAATCTCCTAGAATAGTAACCTCCATTCCTATATGGGAGAACTTGATACACTGGTGCAATCTCAATGGGATTTCATGAATTTTGTGTTGCCAAGGTCTACCTAAAAGCATATTATATGACAAATCAAGATCTAGTGCATGGTAAAGTGTATCATAAGTCAAGGGCCCAATGATAAAAGTGTATCATAGGTCAAGGGCCCAATGATAACTAACAAGCTGATGGTGATTTATGATTCTTGTTCTTCATTGTCATAGGCTTTGATGGTGATTGTTTCTTCTGGGAGATCTATAATCATGTACTAAAAAATATTAATGATATTGAGAGACAATATCCAAGTCCAATCCATTGTTTACGAGGACACATTTTACTTTGTGCCACATTATGTAGACTTTAATGTATAATGGGTTATTATGCAGTGGGCCAAGGGTGACATATCACTTTGATTGAAAGTTACTTGTTAACCTGGATCTAGATGTCTAACCAAAGATTGAAATTTGTCAAGAGATATGTCATTTGGAACTTAGGATTGGCCAAGGAACTTAGTCAAGATGTTTTTATGGATAATATATGTACTTAACAAATCTAGAATTGAAATTTGTGCTAGAGTCTTCTGCAATTGTTCCACAATATCAAACATATTTTCTTGGATAGTGGTAAATGTCTTATTCTAAGGTATAATTATTTGTTTGAGGATGGGTGAAGTGGTATATGGTTGTCAGCTTGGTATGGTGATATTTAATTTTTGAGTTTTGATTGCATAATCGGGATTAGATACAAGACAATTGTTGCTAACAAATGATGGTAGAGGGGGACTAGATAAGATAAGTATTGGTTGTTAATGCACTTGTGATTGATCATAGGACAATGATGAGTTATTATTATAAGGTCCAACCATGGGAATCCCTACGTATTGGTTTACTTATATGCAATCCTACGTCAAGAAAGGATTATTGGCATAGGTTGGTTAGTTTGGTATGATTAGTAATGGTCTTGTTTGATTGGTACTTGATCTTGGATTGATGGAAATGGTGGTAACATGACCTCCTAAAATATGTCCTATAACTGATTTATATTCATGTGCAACTTCATGGTAGGTTTTTTGGTTGTTGGCCTTGTTTTTACCTTAGTTTTGTCCATTATTTTGACATTATTGGTTATGATACTAATTTTGTTGAGTCTATTAGTTTTGTTAGTTTGGCCTTGGTTATTGATATTGTTATTATTGTTATTGTTAGTTATTATGTTGGGGAAAAGGATTCTGATAAATGCCAAGGCTCTAATTAGATGTGAAAAATCCATGATCCAATGTGACCTTTCCATTTTCCAACATACTTTATATCACATGTTAAATTTACATACTATGTTTTAAATAATGGCCATTACCTGATGATACTCATAGAATTCATTTGGCTTGTACCAGTCTAAATTATTAGTACCCTCAAGAATTTATCCTTTTGAAATAGGCCATTTAATAAAGTTAGCTACAATGAGCTTTCAAAATATTGATTCAATGGGCTCTCTAAGGTTACTAAAGACATGATGAGTAGGCAAGTTTCTCCTTAGAGGAGGATCTTATAAAGGCATAGGTTATTGCATTTTTTAAATTTATTTCATTGGTATAGGTTGTTACTTGTGTTATGTTTACTAAAGAGGTTATTGGTTAGGAGTTATTTAGAAATGCAATGTAGGCTAAGCAGATGGCATTTTCACCATTTGGACATGTCATGACTCAGTTACTCCATTCCTTACAACATTCTTGTTGTGATTGAATTTCTTGGGTTTGTCATTGTTATTGGCCCATACGAATTATGATGCTTATGCTTGGACTTAGTTCTAATTTTGGCCACTATTCTATATTTTATTTTGGCCATTGTTCTAATTTGACAAGGTTAGTTTAATGATCCTTTTGTTAATAAGTGATCTTTCGATCACCAAACCTTTATCAATGATTTCCTTAAAGTTGTGTGCATATTGTAACTCCAAATAGTATGATATCTCATTGTGTAGATTTTGGGTAAACATAAAGGCTAGTTTATTATATGGTAGACTTTGGGTGAATTGGCTTGCAAGGGTTATCCATCATTAAATATAGATTATGAAGCTTTATCCAACTTTTTGTTTTGCTTTTGTCAAGTCTACCAATGAAATCTCATGTTTGAGATTATAATTGAAATATTGCATGAACTTGTCTAAAATATCATCAAAATTAGAAACTAAATTCTTTGGTAATATCAAGAACCATTCTAAAGCTTGTCCTTCTAGACTTCTTTGAAATAAAAGTAAAAGGTATATGTTGTTATAGGCCACTGGTTGGCATGTAATAAACAAATATATCATATGGGCCTTATGGTCACCTTTCCCCTTATATTTATCAAACTTTGGTGGCTCGTACCCTACAAGAAATGGTATCCATAAGTACTCCATATTGAAAGGGTAAGAACACACATCATCCAACTTGAACATTTTGACTTGTTTCCTATCTTGGATGGTGGAAAATGCATTCTTTATTTGTTTTAGCTCTTGTTTAAGGGAACTAGTGGGAACAGTGCCCTGAGGTGATGTTTAGGTGATGACAAGTGGATTAATTTATCTGATGTATGATGGAGGTACTTGTTGGGGAATGTTGGAATTGCTAACAAATGGACCAGGGATACGCATGCATAGATTAATGTGCAATTTTTGAAATTGCACATATTACAATGTGATATTCTAGTTGGGATTGGGTATGTATATCTGATGTTGGGAATATTGGGGTTGAGATGAAGGAATATGGCCATACTATGCCTATTTATGTTGAATAGGGGCATATTGTTGACTAGTCGTACCTTGTTGATTGAGGGAAACTTGTGAAACAAGGCCCTGTCTTTAAACTTGTGGCACATTTTTCATAAAAGGTAATTGTTTCTTGATAGGTACTTATGGAACATTAGAACCTATTGGTTGCACAAATACCTATTGGGAAATGGACACATGTTAGATATTTGGCATTTGTCACTAACCAATACTTATACACTATTGATTAGACATTAATTAGTTTTAGATTGTCATGTTATTCTATGACTAAAGAGGTATGTTCATCACTACCTAATGAGGTGGAACATTAGTTACCCCTATTGAGGTGGAAATATATTTTGCCTCTAATGCATGGGTATATTGGATGGTTTCCATTTTTATGGAATATTACTCATCACCTATTGGGTGGAGTAATATTTGCCACATTTTTTTATTGTGTGGCACTAGTCATTATGACTACTTAATCCTTGTTGTTGGGTGCTTGAAGAAGTAGTTGGTTGAGGATTAGCAGTATTTGGTTAAGGGTGAGACGTAGAAACTCCTACTCCCTAATTTTTTGAACTGTTAATGGTGCTAGTTAAAGGCACATTTTATTTTTGATTGTTTTTTTGTGTGCTAACACCACTTTGGTCTAAATTGGACGTTACTTGTGTATTATCCACAATGTTTTGCTCATTGTTCTGTATAAAAGCATAAGACACCTCCTTAATAGTTGGGGTGTTGAACATGTTTTATACTAAAGTATTTTGTGTAAGTGGGTCTAAACCTTGATTTTCTTGATTAGTCAACTCAAATAAGACTCATGTTGAAGGGAGTGACTGAATAAGACATACATTTAACATAGCCATATTATTAAAGTTACTCACTAGGTTTTGATATGTCTGGTATGTTGTCTACATTTTAATGAATTAGTCCTCCATGAGGCCTCTTTGTGTGGAAATAATATGTGGATCTTGATATGACATTGGTACTATGGCATGAGGGTTGATAGAAGAGAACTCATGAGAGGTAATGACATCCCCTATACAAGACAAATTGCATGAAAAATAGATACTAGTAGAAAGACTTTAGGGTTGCTTTTAGATCACCCAATACCATATGGGTTTTGGGGAGAGTCTAGGCAACTTTATTTCTATGCCTTGTACTAGGCACTAAATGCAATGAAAAGGCACTTTTGATCCCATGAGTTCCCTATAAGGGATGGGGGGAGAGAATACACATGTTATTATTTTTATAAAAATAACAAATAATAAACAATTTATAATCAATTATGAGTAAGATTTGATTTTAGGCACCAAATTGAAATGTGACGATGTTCTTTACTTGGCCCCTTGGCTTAAGTGCAAAAGATTTAAATAATTGCACAAAACCAAATTAAGTAAAAGCATATATGTTTGTTTTAATCCTAAAAGTCCAAATATTCAAGATTTATCCTAATTTTATTTTTAAACACAAAAATTTAAGTGTTCAAGACTTAAGCATTAATTTTAAGTACCAACAATAAAGTGTTTTTAATACTTAGCCATCCTAATTCTTTTTAAACACCAAAGATCGAATGTGAAAGATATAACAAGTTTGTTTTAGTACCCAAATTGAAATGTGAATGACTTAGCTAGATTCTTTTTAAAATCCCAAAATGAAGTGTTAAAACCACTTAATCTTGCAATTTTGTGTTCCAATCAAGCCTTGAACCTATAATTTGTTAGATAATCTTGTTTTTCTTAGAAGCTCTTTTGATTGTGAGCAAATAAAATTTTAAAAAGTAGATCTTGGGTTTGCTCTATGTTTTTACGTAGTGAATCAACATCAATTCATGTAAGGATCAACATTGATCTTTATGAATTAGCATCAATTTTGTCTTATCTATAAAAACACATAAAACAAAAAAAGTTTTTCCTCACAAGGAATTTGGTTAGAAATATGAGCACAAATCCAAGGAATAACACCAAATTATATATTAAAATGGTCAGAACAATAGCATATAGGTCTTTAGAAACAAAATAACCCTAGCAAACTGAAGAGAAATTCAAAAAGACTCATTCCCTCCACATTTTATTTCTACACAAAAAGAATCAATGTCGATTCATGAGAATCAACATTGATCGATGAAATAATCGGCATCAATTTATTATCGAAACTAAGTGTAATAAAAACATAGAGTACAAAAAACCAAATTAAATACTCCATTTTTTAAATAAATCAAGCATTCACTTGAAAAATTAGGAGCTACATTTTTTATCTTCTTGGTACGTGGGACGCTTTGGGTTCCATCAGGCATGTCATTTATGATCAAGGAATACAATAAGGGTGGTTAGATCATTTTTTAACTTCATAATGAAATCAAATCATAATGAAAAGAAACAGACTATCATGCATAACACTATCTTGCCTAGATTAAAGGGAGGAACATAGTGAAGAAAAACAATTGACAAAGCACAACTACAATGCAAGAAAACATACATTTCTTACCTTCTTTGAATGTTCCAAGATATTTTTTCATTTGGCTTTCTTGGCTCTATGCTCAAGAATTCTTTGTAAAATGGATTTGTGTGGCTCCTTCTCCTCTTTACACCATGGTTTTTTGGTTCATGAAATCTTGATGTATCTTGATGGCTCAAAGTGGCTTGGCTTGTGATTTTGGCATTATAACATTGTTTGATATGCATTTTTGCATTATAACCCTAATCTTCTCAAAGATCTAAATTAATTTGCGCATGATAACTTTTCACCAAAATATCTCATTAATTCAATGGGCAAAGCATTGTATTTATAGGTTTAGGCAAAAGAGCTTGGAATGGGTTTAAACCTCAACTTAGTTCATTAATTAACTCCAATTGAGTTAAAAGGTGTCAAAACCTCATGATTATCAATGAATAGGCATGGGTGAGATATTCTAGGATATTTACAAAGGCTTAACAACTCACAAATGTTATGATAAAAACCTAGGATATTCTTGATTTTTTTATTTCTTTTTTGATAAATCATATAATTGCTCATGGTTAATTCAATTTAGGCATTAGATTAGGATTTGAATTTTAATTAATTATTTTTAGGTATTTGAACATTTATAATTCTTAATTTAATTTATGTGTGCATTTGCTTTATTTAATTTATTTTTAGGCCAAATTGCATGTTATGAAGCCAAATTCAAGATGTTTAAAAATTCTTAGGCTAGATGTGCAAAGGTTGGTAAGAATTGATCTAAAGTCAAGTCTGAAGCCATGGGTGGCAACTTTTAGGTGTCTACTTTTTTTACTACCCTTAATCCCTCTATGTGCCTTATTTCTCTCTTAGTTAAGTCTAGTTTAGATCCTACACCCACTCTACTTTTATTTGAGCCTCATCTTATAGTTGATTCTACTTCTCCTTCAAACAAGCCTAGCACAGTCTCTCCACTATCTATACCTCCCCTCGATGATGGCCTTTTTCCTTCACCACACTTGATCCCCTACCCACCCAATGGGTTGATCACCCTTACTATGATATTCATAGATGTTTTAGTCATTGTACTAGAGACTACCAGTTATACCAACCTTCCCTAGATCCTACTTCTACTCCTATTAGTAGACCCACAAAGTCTACTAACAAGTATATATGTTGTTTTCATGGCATACATAATCATTCCTCCACCCATTATCAAAATATTTTAAAATACATCAACACACTACATCCTACCCATCCTCATCCCAAATATAAGGTTATACCTCCTCCCAAGTTGTTACCTGAGTATATACCCAAATATGGAGAAAGTTGGTATTAGTACAGTACCCATCACACCAATCATTATCACATCCTCCAGAAACATCTTCATGATCACCTTATGATCATTCATGCACCCACTTTTCCCCCCTCCCACATGCCATCCACATAATAAGGATCATCCTTCTTCACATGTGGCTCCCATTCCAACTTTGGTTCCTTCTTCACTTGTGGATCCTACACCACCTGCATCTTCTCCCCCACCTATGGTTCTTTCTTCACCAGTGGTGCCATCTTCTTATCCCATATATACCATTCCTATTCCAGCATATATTCCCCTTCTTGGGTATTATATGTAAAATATCTCTCATGAGCATGATCCTTTAATTATACCTACATTTTATGTAGAGGAGATTTGATGAGAGGTCTTTTCACAGCTTTCCCTGAGGATTGATTAGACATATCAGATGTTATGGATAATATTTATGGAAAAATGTATCATTTTTTATGAACACAACATGGTGTTCCTTCACTTTCATCTTCATTATGATTTTAGATTGAAATTGTGATCCACTTTTATTTATATCTTATATCATTTGAATCTGTGTGCAATTTTTCTTCACTTATCTATCTTACATGGATCTTTATATTTCACATTATGTGTTGTATATAGTTTCATTTATTTCATTCATCCTTATGGATTCTTTTTACATGATTATATTCAGAAGTTCATTTCTTTTTCATGGATGTCTTTATATTTTCTCATGATTTTTTACTACCTTATCTCTGTAACATAGATAATTATTATTATGACTTGGATATACAAACCTTGCTCCCCTTAGTAATCCTTCTCTACCATGTGATCAATTAGAAAATAATTCATCTCTTTTTAATTCTATTTTAACAATCCACTTTGGATTTATTTTATTCCCTTATTTCCTTTCAAAAACTAAGCATACACATGGTTGAAACTTGAGATAACATATTGGTTCATAGGCAAGTCTAAGTGTTTAGTAAGTCATGTCTTTGGATACTTAGATTCTTTTAGAAAAAGTATAAAGATCATTTGTGTGTATCAATTTTATCCCTCATGTTGTTTATTCCAAATCCATATGGAGGAGAAATCTTAAAATCCATAAAATTTTAAAATATAAATCATTTAAACAGAAGGCAATCATACAAAAGGCAACATACAAATTTCAAAAATTAAATCACACTAAAATATGTGATTTATAACACATCCTTTTTATAATCAAAGCTCAAACTCCACAGTTATCCACATGATAGATTTGAGGTCCATTGGGGTGTGGTAGGACATTAGATTTGAAAATGAGAATAAAAAAATCTTTTAGTGATACCTACTTTCTCACACAAGTACCCAATCTTTACAGTAGACTGACAGCTCTTTAAGAGGTCCTCAAGAATGGAAAACATGTTTTGAGAAGGTAAGTCTATTTTAATTTTATTTTTTATATAATTAACATGATTCTATCTTAGTATCTCACTTATTTACATATATATCTTTGTGTTTATTGTGAACGGGTATCCTTTGTATTTTGATGGTCACTTACCACTTAGTGCCTTTTATGTGTACTTAGTGTGCCTCATGTTTCCTAAGGTCTTATCATAAACACCTACGTTATTCCATTTATATTCCCTCTTTCATTTACAACATTCCTAATATTTCCTCTTGAGAAATATTATTTTTTAACTAATCACTCCCCCTAAGAGTTATATTTTTGAGTTGCATGTTAAGACCATGGGTAGGACTAGACCTTCCTCACAAATTACCACATTACAAACATATTTTAAAATCATTCCCATAGTTATCTCCACCTCATTGGTGTTCCCTTTATGAGTTTCAATGTAAGACCATGAATAAGACCAAGCATTCCTCATGAAATATTCCAATAACCAAGTCATAATGAAATTACATGTGTCAAATTTGAGATAAATAGTGATCAATTATGAGTTACACATCATTAACATGCTTTCCATCTTCATATAGTATGTTTTATGCTTACTTCATTAATCTTTCACTTTTATCTTCTGATTTTTTGATTGTATGTATACTTAAAACCATTTTCTTAAAATTTTCATTGCTTGAATTAGTGTGATCAATTTAATTTCATCTTTCCAATTTTGTTTCTGTTTAATACTTCCCAATGTGATTTAGTATGATTTATTGGCTAAATTGTTTTGTTTTTATACCATTTGGTTTTCATGCACCTTCCATTTTATTACATTATTTTCATACTTCCCAATGTGATACAGTGTGATTTTATCTTGTTTTAACTTGGGGAAAATATTTTACATGGTTTAAAAAGATTTCTTACCCTTTTTACCACCTTTGGTTTATTATATTTAATCATCTTTTATTCTTTCATATTTCCCATTGTGATATAGTGTGTAGTGCATTTATTTTTTAATACTTATACTTTTCCAAATCATTTTTGTCTTTATTTTTAACCATGCATGTGTATCACATAATGCTAAAAAAGAAAACACTAAACGTATATTTCCCATAGCATATACAACAAAATCTAAGTACATGTGAAATAAAGAAATATATCCATGCATCAACATCCACAACCAAGTATAACTCATGAGATCAATCCAACTATCAACATATGTGTGTGTGTGTGTGTGTGTGTGTGTGTGTGTGTGTGTGTTTTATACAAAATATAATAGATTTAGCCCTAACATTGGGCTCCATCATGCATATCTTATGGTCTAGCCATGCTACCCATAGATGCCTGGGATTGTCCCCTCTGAATAGTATGCTATAATGAGGTAGTCTAGGATCTCAAACCTTCTACATATCCCTATATATTATCCACTTGGGCCTACACCTATCCAAGTTGGATAGTGGTATTCATGTGTGTTGCTCTCTCCTAAACTAAGGCCTACTAGGCCTATGCCTCTCCCTCTCCCACCCATTCTAGTGGATGAAACTACCTCACAACCTCCCCTACCAATCTAAACCAACCCACTTAGGTTATGGTAGACATAACCATAGAATTATCTAGCATGGTGGGTTTGTATGGAGCCATCACCCTATCCAAAATGTCATGGTGTGTATCCATAACTAGGGATCCCCATCTGATCTCCTCTATCACAAGAGATACAAAACCCAAACTAGATAAACATAAAATCACATATATATCTCAAAATCTATCTATTTACAATAATCCAAATACAACTAGTGTCCTATATCAAAAGATTAAAATAAAAATTACATTTCTCACTAGTGATGGTGTCACCAACCACCATCTCCCCATCTACTCACTCATCAAGCACAGTCTTTCCATCCTCTCATCTACTGAGAACCTCCTCCATAAGTCATATCTACACTAGTGCAAATCCAGGAGTCACCACTTGAGAACATCATGATCCTCTCCTCAAAGGTGTTTTTATGGACCAACTATGTCTTAGAGCAGCTACTAGGTCCTCTTATGCTATATCCATTATATGTGTCTACTCTTATCAATGATGCATTTGTCTATGATGTGTTCATGGTGGTCATTGTTGATGTGGTGTCTATTTCAATGCCTATTATGGTTTTGCATCCATGTCCATGTCATCTCCCCTTGTTATCCCCACTATCACTTATTATCATGCTTGATCAGTCTATGGTCTAGCATACCATGGTCTGATCATGGGTATCTTAATTGGTACTCCTCTTCCTCCTCTCCCCCTTGGATATCTATCATGTCCTACCCAATAACCAAGCACTACTAGAGGGACCACTAGGTATAAGAGTCTAAACTATCCTGATAATTATGTGACTACATGTGAATCTACCCATGAGGTGTAGTGGTATGTGATTTGCACTCATGCCAATCTTATAACAATGGTCAACTAGCTAGGCCATATAGTAGTGATGTGGGTATATGGATACCATATGATCTCTCCTTGTGTGGCAGTATATAGAGATGTCACATGGGGAACAACCTAAGCTACATGGTCTTATCTCCATCTTATGGATCGAGGTAACTTATCATTAACCACATTGGGTAACCTAGTTGGTCAATATATGGGAAACCTCTCATATATCTAGGAACTTAGTAAAATAATTAGCCCCATGGTATTTTACCCTCTACATAACATCATATACATATTATGCATGAGCTAGACCTAGATGATAGCCCCAAAATTATAGGGTGATCCCTATCTAATATTGACTAGCATAAGGCTATCATGTATAGTAGTACCTTACCATCTAACTTGTGACACAGTACTCTTGTTATCACAAGTCCTATCATGGCCTTATGAATATCTAAAATTTTCATAATATAGGCATCAAATAAATTCACCCTCAGTATAGGGTATATCCTATCTAAGCACGTCACCCACTTAGCTAGTACTCATCTCTCCTCTAGACCATCTGATGTGCTAGTGATCACTAGTGTCCCTCTTATAGGTAGTCCCAGCAATGTGTGGACATCCTCAATGGTATCCCCTTCTAAACCCCCATCAAAAACTATTGGTCAACCATTCCCATGCTCTAAAGAACATGATAATGAGATCAATATTAAGTAGAATCTAACTCATCTCCATGATGCCTTTGAAGCCTAGTATGATTAGTTTCCCTCTATCTACATCACTCAATCATTCCAATAGATATGAAATCTATGACACATCTATCAAGCATCAATACATATTGCATCTTTACAAAATATCAAACAACAAAAGATGTATTAGATATCCATGTCATAAATATTTATAATACATTCAAATAAATTCACCAATTACCTACTTAAATCAGTTGGTTTTATTTAGTTTCTCATTTTCCTATAGAATCAGCTCATTTAATACTAAATCAGACCTATATCTTATCTACAATACTAAATCAACCATTTTCATTTTTAACTAGATCAGCCCATTTGATACCAAATCATCCATTCTCTTAATTTTGCATACTAAATTGGCCCTATCATATACAACCGACCTTATTTTTTAGACTACATCGGCATCATTTTTAAAACTAAGTCAACCCTTTGGCACATAGTTGGCCTTATCTTCACTACAAATTATGTCAACCTACTACTATAGAGTTAGCCACCCATTAGAGTACTAAACCATCCCACTACTACGTATTGGAACCCACATTTCTAGATTTCCTTACAAACTTAGTCAACCAAGTCAACTTTGTTCTTCAATAATGATGATTTTTTGACCATTTACCATAAATAAATGCCTTAGGCATTTATTAGTCTAACTTGTTCTTACCTAGTATCTCATTTTACACCTAATTTACCTAAAATTTCCTAGGGTTCTTTATGGTGCCTAGATTTTTACTACCAATCAATTTTCTATATCTAACTCAATTTTAAATAAAAATACTCAAAAACTTAAAATTCATAATTACTCTCTTGTATTGCACTCACTACAACAACTATGCATCTTCCCCATTTCAATTGTCATCTCCTCACCATGATAGATCTCTAGTCTCAAACTAGGTCTCTCAGAACTATGTTTTCTTAGAATAGTAAAAATAAAAAATGAATTATTTTTCACCCTATTTATATTTACTATTCAAAATTATTTACCTTTCAAATATTCACCACCAAATTTTGTATTTTGACCATATATTTATTTCTACTAGCTATTTTTTTAAACCATAAAATGTTCTAGAGTCCTAACATCATAGAGAATATTTTCACCTATTACATGCATATATTTTTTAAAAATGCCCTTTTTTGTTAATTTTTATAGGTTCACCTAATGTTCCCTACATTGAACACATTAATATGTATTTCATCTCCTTCTTTATCTACAACACTAAGATAAGTAAAGGTATGTGTTTTTCAAATTTTTCCTTTCATTTATCTTATTTGCTCCTTAATGTAATTTATTCATCTTCAATATTGTGTGTTGTTATGTTCTTTTCCCAAAGAACTATCCCATGTTGCACCTATGTGATACATGATGAGCTTCAAGTGGGGCATATGTATACATATAATACTTTCAAATTTTTAAAATTAATAATGCTTTCTCTCTTTTAGGAACTCATTGAGTCTCAATCTCTTTGAGTGCATGCGCTAAAGGTGCACCAGGAAATGGGTGGGTAGACCATTAGTGCTTCATAGGATTGTTTTCCCTTTACTACCACTTTTTATCTACACAACCATCTCCTAAAACACTCCCCTAAGCTTTTCCTCCTCTTTTTCACCCTCCTCTACTCATTTTCTACCTTCAATATCCCTTCCCTAGCCTAAAAACCCTTTCCAATAGATTACAATACACTGTCAGCCCCATTGACTCTATACTCTAATTGACAAAACTCATTTACGGTTTAGATCTTCCCCTATCTAACCTATTCCAAGACCTAATTTGATGTTATCAATAATGATATAGAGTCAATTGGAATGACCCTATCAACTAAAATTTTGTAAAGGTTTAGGGTTAGATTCAACTATATATACATATCCATTTCATCATTTATGAAAGGAAGAGAAGAATAAGAGATATTTATTGTGCATTTGCTTATCCACCATTCTACTTGAAGAGCATATCTTAAGGTTTCTTACTTTCTTTAGATATATCAGTCTTGTCTTATGGATAAGTCTTTTGGATGCATAAATAGGTTGTGTAGCCTAGAGATGCTTTATCCTTGTCATCTTTACCTTCCACAACAACCTCTTGTAAAGCACCTTGGCCAAGGGAGAGATTGAGGCTTGACAGGTTTATTTTCAAAGGTAAGTCTTCTTAACTTTGTTCCTCCCTTGTAAGAGTAGATAGATTTGCATTTGTACTTATCTCCCATATATTAGGATTTCATATACATTTATGTGAGTATATATCTTATATGCATGTTTAATTTTTATGTTTATTACCCCCACTTTGTATCATAAGCTTTGGTGAGCATGATCCAAAACTCAAAAGTTTTGATTGACACATATTTCAAAAACATGAAAATAACACAGTAACAATAATTTTTCTAAGAAGAAATTTTTTATTACTCAAGATTGTAATACAACCATATGCTTATCTCTAAGAAGAGATGTTTGATTTCTATTTTGGGTTACATATTCATTTATACACATTTTGAAGGTAGGATGAGGATGTGAAAGGTCACCAATCTCAAGGTAAATTAAGTGGTTTGACTTCCATGATTTACATCAATACAAAATTTGAGGAATTACTATTTTTAGAAACTTACTATTTTTAGACTACACTACTAAAATTAAATTTTAGGGCACTTACATTTAGTTTTCAAGGGTTAAAACCCACTAATCAAAGACATATGCCATCTCACCACATTCTCCTCATTCTTAGCTTTCCAATGGTTCAAATAGGGAGTCAATCAGAGATATGGTGTAAAAGTTATGGCTCCTAGAAGTTTCATCATCAATTAGGGTAGAACCATCACCTGAATTATCACCTAAATTGTTGCCCAGATCAGATCACTAGATTAAATGCTTAATTTACTTATCGTTTACTTTGTTAATATTAAAACATAGAACCTATTTAGAGTTATTGCATAGTTTTGCTTGAATATAGGCCTTGAAACCCTCCCTAGTGATATTATTGTGGTAAGAGATCCCTTAGCTAGGTCTAGAAGATTCATCTTGGTCATGACCCCAAATATCTAATGTATCAACCATTAGAAGTGTAATAAGGATTTATCTTCTTTGAGATAGGATTAATTTAATAGATCAATCACATTTCCCTTTTCATATAGAATCCACATGTTACTTCTTCATTCATTCATTCCTTCTAAATAAATTCATGAAAAAGAGATTAAGTAAGAAAGGGAAGCCATGTAATCAATCAAGATGTTAACCTATCTACAAATAGGGCTTGACAAGGCACTCTATAAGATTTTAGGACACTCAGGGTTTAGAAACTAACTCCCTTAGAATTGATACAAGTCCAAAACTATAGAAACTAATTGCACAAAAAACTATTCTAAATATGAAATTACTATGTTTTTCTAAAATGTAATAAATTATCAACTATGTTTAACTCAAAATCTCATAGGGAAGACTAGATTATCATTATAACTATGTTAGACGTTCATCAAAAATAAGGTTGAAATAGAATTTTGAGGATTCTTGAAGAGATGATGATTATAATGAGACTAAAGGTCTAATAAATTTAAATTGGGAATTTTAATAGGGGTCCCCCACTTCTCCAAATAAAGGGGTGTGTTTTACATAGCAATGACAGTGCTTGAAAGTGCTTTTAATTTGAAAATAATTTTATTTTATAATATTATGCACACATTTCATAGTATATGTACCTTAGATATGTCTTATGTTGAGGTTGTGTATAATAACAATACCAATGTATATAATTGTGCCATAAATGTGTATCTAAATCATATAAATGTGAAAAATAGATAATTTTAAATTGTGTAAGTGTGGAGAATATGTTTTCAAAGCATACCGCCTATATAATCTAAAATTGAAAATTGATAAAAGTGCTAATATGGATGACATGTTTCCAAAACATGACCCCACTATAATTTGGAGATGTTGAATACTAATTGTGGGTAACATGTTTCTAAAACATACACCCACTAAATATTAGATGGTAAAGTAAGTCATGCCTATATGCCATGCCCCCACTAAATGTAAAATTGTGAATGTGTGGAAGCCATGAATCTATGACATGCCCACACTAATATTCCCCCCTTTTAGGTGAGATAATATATAAAGTGGTAGTTACCTCACCTCAAAAGGATAAGATAACCATATAACTATGAATGAACCATGTAGCATATAGGATAACATGTCTAGGTAAATGTATCATTTAAGAGCATATAATGTATTCACATTAAGGCCTAAGATGCATGATAAAGATCATGGAAACATATATATAGTAACATTATAAGATCAAAAATCAATCAAGCACACACACAAGAGCACTCAAAAATGATAATAAATGGTCCAAGGAGAATGCAAGCAAGGGGCATGTTCAAATGTCGCATAATCAAATGGACATGACTTACTCAAATTTATTAAAAAAAAAGGAATGACATGCTTAAATTTCCATAAATAATAAATGAAATTCAAATTTCAAATAGGTAAACAAAGTCACAAGGTCACAAACAATGGATCATATTCAAATGTGCAAAAAATAAGACAATAGTAAGTCAAGACACTCAAGGAATAACGAAGTGTGTAGAATAAAGCATAAACAACTACCATAAACATATCATAGTAGTTAATGGATCAAATGTGTTATCAAAAAATGTCAAGTACATATCATATCAAGTGCACTACAAAATATATAAGCATGGATAAAGACGTATAAGTACATATTAGCTCAAACATGATAATTAAAAGTGAACATAAAATGATATAACCTAGATGCATCATTATCATAGGGGTGGATATCCCAAACATTATAGAAGTGTGAATCACATGTGTATGTATAAGTAATTGATATGTTATCCTTAAACATGGAAATAACACATAAATTTCAAGGATCCAATAGAATATGTAGGTGTTAAAAATATTTTTGTAATATTGAATTTTTTTTATTATTTTGGTATTTTCAAAATAGGAAGAGACTATCCTATAATCACATCTATGGGATTCTCATAGATATCTCCCCATTATGAACCTAGTGTAATAAATTGGTGATATTTTTTAGGAGCATATATAGGTGTAATATGTGTCACTATAGTATCTGAGATGCTCTGCATATGTAAAAAATAGGTCTATGTGGTATTGGATTAGAAAGGGTAGGAATAGGGGTTCGTGGAACCCATTGTGGATCTTTGATGTAATGGTCTCTCAAGTACTACCCACCTAGTAAAGGGGATTGAATGTTACTTGCCCTTTTATGGTGTATTATTATTATTAAGATTGATAATTAAATGTCTATGTATAAATTTCTTTTATTCAAGAAGATGCTCATATGGAACTCTAGAAATTATAATTACTTGATTAGCATGAATGTCTTTAACACATCTATGCATTGTAGAAGGTATCACTAAAAGAGTATATATCATAATACATCCCAATAATATATAAAATAAATTTTTATAGCCTAAAATTTCACCCTAGATAATTCTAGTATACCTTCTCAATTTTAGGATAACATGGAACTATCTCTCCTCATAGACAAGCCACTACAAGAGATAGATCTCTAGGTTTGAAAGGGATGGCTCCCTTAATTTATCATTTATACGCATAATACACTATATCAATCATTATTTGGGGTGAAGAGGGAATAATGAGACATAAAATAAACCTATGTTAATGAGGTGATACACCAAATATAACTCCACATAACACACTTAGATCTACACAAAGAAAGAAGACTGTCAAAATTGACTTTAACTCTATGTCCTTCTAGCATAATTATTTATCATAGAGGTAGATTTCTATGCCTATTTATAGGTGGGTGAAAATAAGTTCTGATGCTAGACACTACTAATCCCTCTCACACTTCAAGGCACACTTAACAAATAATACACTTTATGAAACCTATTATAAGAGATGTCACTCACACAAATATACAAGATCATAAATGGAAGCAAGGATAGCATATTTATCACTTGTCAACCACACAAACCACTTAACACACTTAGGAAAGATATTTTAGAGAATAACTCAACTTCAAAAAAAAATATTCAAAGGAAAATGAGGTTTCAAAACTATCATGGATTTTCCATACCAATTATGGATCCATTACAAAGCCAAAAAGGTTTGAATATATAGAGCATATGAGAGGAGAGAGAAGAGAAGTGGAAGGGTCACAAGAACAAGTGTTAAGATCTATAAAATATTTAAAATTCAATATAATGATTTGGAAAAGAGGTTAGGGATTTTTCATGAACATGTGTCAATCTAAAATAGAGCACCATCCTCAATTTGGCATAAAACTCTTCATTGTCTTGCTTTGAAACTACCTTCATGATGTTGAGGAGTTCATTTGATTGTCTAAAACTACCATAGGATTAATTTACACATATCCTATGACATGGTAATATGTAAATTAGATAATTTAATGTCATTTATGCATCTCCAACTAATGGATTCACCCTTTTCACTTGTCAGTCACTGTCTATAGTCATTCATTAGCTTTTCTAGACTTATCTTCACACTTGTCACCTAAGTGATCTATAATTATTCAATAATATACATTTTATATGTGTTAGGACATTTTTTTTAAATAATATTTTTCATTTGGTATATCAAATATACCTCAAAATATTTAAAGTTACCTCTCTCACTCTCATACTAGATAATCACATTATCCTCTCACTGTCTGTTTAGACTGCCTGCAATGAATCATCTAATAGAGAGTTTTTAATGCATATCCATGGTTATAAATGAGTTAAATGACTTATAATAATTATGTATATTACTCCCTCAATGGTTCTCATTTATCTATTCTCCTTTGTACCTATTAAACACATCAAATCCTATAAGAAACATAGTATTAGGTTTGTTTGTATAGATGATAGTACTACAAAATTGGATGATGAGGATATTTAGAGAGTTATAGATACTTAAAAACCAATTTAATTTCCATTTAACCCCTTTTAGATTCATATCCAGTGATATTTTATCCATCAGGTTCTTGATAGGGTTATAGGAGGGTTTTAAGAGGTTTTACTTGTTAACAATGATTCATAAAAACTAAATACTAAACCTACCAAAAAATTCCACTTAAAAAAATTTAAATACCCCCTTCAACTATTCCTAGCTAATTTATGTCTCATGCACACCCTCCATACAAATATGAACAAATGAACATGGCATCTTGAGTTCTTGATTGTGTTTTGGATATCCCTAATAGGAATTTAGGCTTGAATGACCCGTTTTTAATGATTTTATACAAAAAAATGAATCCAATCAACCCTAAACTCTCCTATATAAGTTATCATATTAATTACAAGGAACATATAGTCATATGGATCAAGTAAGGCACCTATAGGGTTTAGGACTAGTTCTAGGCCTAATAGGATTAACTATGTCTAACTATGTATTTGAACGTTTTGAGGGTTTATAATGATTTTAAGTACTTTTTCATATCTTTTAATATTCAATGAGACTATGTAAAACATATTGTATTCATCCAAGAGCTTTCATTCATCTTTTTACTCTCCCATGAACCATGTCTACAAATTTTATTGCTTAAAGAGTGTCCTTTATCTGAGACAAAATAGAGGGCATGTCCCCTATTTACCTAGATTGAAAGAAAATATAAAGATTTATCTTAGGTATTTATTATTATATATAACAATTTTCATATCTTGATCATAACTCTATACCCTTCAAACATCAACTTCTCAAAACTGGCTCTCTAGGTCTGGTGACTTTAGGTAGGGTTTAGTTGAATGTAAGTTAGGGTTCAAAACCCAGTACTTTTTATTTTTAATTTATCTCTAAATGTCACATGTAATGTGATATATCATTATGATATTCATTTATCATGGTTATTTCCATATTACCCCTCTTCTCACCTTCTCAAATTTGCATTCTTTATTAACCAAGCTAGTTTGTGATTGTGTTGACTATGTTACCTATAGGTGTCAACTCAAAATAATTCAAATGATTTATTCAGATGTTTATATTGTCTTAGAGACACATGTAAAGTAACATCACAATTTTTAAAGTGGTTAAACATATTCATCCCTTCATGTTTCTAATCACTAACCAATTTTGCCTTCTCTTATGGACTTAGGTTAGTATGTGTATGAACCAGATTATAGGTGTTATCAAGAAGTTCTTGTAGGTGACTATTTAGGTCTGATCATTATGTTTCACACATTTGGTTCCTATATATATATATATATATATATCACAAATTAATTAACTCATATTATGCCTTTTAATCATGCATCATTCTCTATACTATCAATGCACTAGTTATTTACAAGTTTTAGCTTCATTTGGCTTCAAAGCACTATAGCTTTCACTAAAATATTTTCAAATCCACTTCCAAAACATACAATTTATGAGATAACAGGCACTTTTGGTGTTCATTATACTTATTAGAGACATCCACCACCAGCGTCTTATCATACTCATACGATGGACACACATCCTCTAAATAATGGCATTGATGTGTATCATACTACGTGGCCAGCAAGACCTCTCATCACTTTCTCAGAGTAGGAGATCGTTGATGATGACTCATATTTATATGCACTCTTTGTATGGGCTTACATTGATCATCATCATATTCTAAGTGTCAGGGTTGACAATGGATTAAGCAGCAATGTGTACTAATACACTTCTGTAGCATTTGGGTTATTTAAAGCAAGATATTTTTTTGACAAACAATTATTTGTGGCTTTAGTGGCCATGTCTAGAGCTCTATTGGGGAGATCGTACTTCCTTTCCAGGTTGGGCCCACACATGTGGCCACTAGATTCTTAATTGTACCTATTGCCGACACATTTGATATGTTATTAGATAGGCCTTGGATACAACAGCATCGAGCCATTGCATACATAGATGTCTTAAGTATATACAAGTTAATCAAGTCGTTACAATTGAGGGCCTTCCATATGAGTATTATTTGCCTATTCCACAACCAATTACACAGTAGCCACCAGACAACTCCACACATAGCTTCCATTATCACACCTTCGATTTCAATTGAGCCACCAATGTGGGTGAGGTCTACTCCTATAACATCACCACGTACACATACTCTCCCACAAAAACCTTTATTAGCGATACCCCTTGCATCAGAGACATGTTGTGGATTTTAGAGAGCCTCTCTCTACCCCATTACCATCTAAATCAATGTTAAATCATAAATCACCCATGCCAATCACAGTTTCTTCTACCAAATGGGTCCCCAAGAACCCCACAATTCATAGGCTTGTTTAGTCAAGTCCATATATTCATAGCCCCACTCCATAAACAACTTTAGCTATAGATTACTTAGTACATATGGTTCACAGATCTCAGATACCTCCTCGCACGTCACGTATGGCCACTCTTCCTTTATTGGATACAAGACACCTTGATAGTGAGTCTCTTGTGAGACTCATCAGTTAGTATGTTCCTCTCTACTTGTACATAGTTTCATTTTCATATTTCTTGTACATAGCTTATACTCAAAAATACAAAAACATTCAAATATTACTAAGAAAATACAAATTTCAAATTATATGTATTTCCATGTTTGCATTCCTTTTATTTGCTATATACTACATATGTTATCTATGTTAGTATAGTCAATTTTTATCATACATACATGCTTCACTTGTTTTTTTCAAGTGTTCGTGGATCATTACAAAACTCAGGTCCATTATACAAATTCAAAGTTGTTAGTATTTACCCACTGGGCATACATACACAGATACAAAGATTTAGCATTGATATATTCACCTATTGGGGCATTATACTACACAACGTCTGATTTGCTAGGTTATATCATTCTATACTACACTATTTTTTTACTGACTACTACTACTATAGACTCAACTTATGTACATCTTTGCTCTTATACAGATTTATACCACATGTTCATGCACATTTTCATTTCTATTTTCCTAGTTTAGATTTGATTATGTCTATTTACTTTTACATCTATTCGAGGGTATTTGAATATGCCATTGTTATATGGATCTAAGCCAATTCCTTTCATTGTATGTATGCTATGGATATGTGCTTGTGTCTTTGTGTGTGCTTCTTGATTGTGTATGCATACATTTGAACATGTCCTTCCTTGTGGCTTTAAGCCAACCTTGCTTGCTCTTTACGTATGTGAAAATTTGAACATATCCTTGTATGTTACTATTACTTTCTCCGACTTAGTGACATGTGCCCATGTCCCTTTAAATTGTGGTCCTTTGGCCTACTTTGTATGTCTCATGTGCTTGTATGTATGCTTTCATGTATGCATTATGGCTATGACATTTGCTTCGTGTTTCTTACATTCACACTCAGGTCATGATGCCACAAAGGACCTCATGCATCTCCCCTTCTTTCTCAGTTGCCTTGATGGGCATCATGTCCCATCCCCCAAATAGTTTACACAAATTATACTCAGATTTGTTGTTCATAGACATGTTTATATTTTTATATCTATCTTGACAACCTTGTGAATGTTAGATCTAACATACATCATACATTGCCAACTTATGCTCAATCTATTTACATTATGATATCATGTATACACATTATATTGGTTTATCACACAGATATCATATATTCTTAGTCTAACACATATGATGCATAACTTTTCTTTGGAGGATAGTTATTGCAGAGCTTCAACAACTCCTCTCAAAAGAGGGGGCATTCATAGAGGTTTATCACAGAGATCAGTGCATCCTAATACACTCAGAACATAGTTTTCAGCACATAGACATAGATTACAGAGTCCATACTTAGGAAAATATAGTGAAAAATAGTCACACCCAGATCAGTTTAGTTTTGCACAAAAACAACACATTGGTCAACAGTGTGGCACAGAGGACACTAGCACAGTGTGTCATTGACCAAGGGACCATGCTACTTGTTAAGCACACAACACACTGAGAGGTGAGGTGAATTAGTGTGATTTAAAACTTTACTTTCTTAAAATTAGTTTGCAAAATAAAAACATTCACATAAAATCTATTGATTAAGAAACATAAGATTTAGGTGGAAAACCCTCTCTCGGGAAAAACCACAAAGAAGAGTTGCTTGGATCTATCATCCAAATTCAGCCTCAAAATAAAAATTCTTTTACAAAATTTGTAGGCACCAACCTACTTGGGGACACCAATCCCCACCTCCAAGCACCAACTTAGCAAGAGACACCAATCTCTTCTTTATGAGGCACTGACCTCCATTGAAACAATCTTTTACCACACTATTGTTGCTTCATCAATGAATGATGGTAAATTCAATATCCTTTCTTCTCCACAAATTTTTTTTTATACTTGAATGATAGAAAGAATTAATTATTCACACATTTCTCTACTTTCTCTTCTCGTTATATAGACTTCAATGCCTCTTCACAAGGGAGGCGACCACTCCAAAAGACACCCATACACCAAAAGAGGCATCCATTCATTTATTTTTTTATTTTAACTAAAGGAAACGATTTCTAAAAGGGGGTCAGCCTATAGAGTTTTAATGAAATTCGACCTAGTTTAAGAGAATTGGCTCTTCCTTCATAGGCACTTAAACACAAGTGATTGGCCCTTTCATTTGTGGGCGTTGATTTTCACAAAAAATAATTATTTTTATATTAATGATAATTATGTTGACATCATTATATCAATAAGAACTCCTTTGACATCAATGACAATATTTCAACAATATACCCCTTTGCCATTGATGGCAATCCTATACAGAAATAGTATATGAATCTCCTCCTTGTTGAAGATATTCCCCTTGCTGTAGATCTCCTCCTTTGTTCCCCCTTTCTTTAACTCTCCCCCTTTAGCATCAATGGCAAAGGAACATACAATATAATCACAATGTATATCACCAAAGTATCCATGGGCTAACAAAATAATGCAATGATGAGCTCCCCCTTAATCGATGTTTCTCTTGAAGAATTTAGTAACTAGATGAAATATGGATCACTCCCAATTTTTGTCTTAGAAACTCAAGTATATTTTGGGAGGGGCTTCGTGCAGATATCTTCTATCTGTTCCTTTGTGGTAATGCATTCCAACTTTACATTTTGTTTTGCAACCTATTCTCTCAAAAAGTGATACTTGATAGGAATATGTTTTGTCCTAAAGTGCATAACCAGATTCTTCGAAATATTTATTGCACTAGTGTTATCACAAAGTGTTGAAATTGGATGATCATACTCTATCTTAAAATCTTTCAATGTCTACTTTATCCAAAGAACTTGTGTACAACATGACACTACTACTATATATTTTGCCTCCACCCAGGATAAAAAAACAAAAGCTTCCTTCTTTCTTAACCAAGACACTAGATTGTTGCCAAGAAAGAATGCTCCTCCACTTGTACTCTTTCTATTATCAACACTTCCTACCCAATCTACATCTGTATATGCTATTAGAGTAAAATCTTAGCCTCTTGGATACCACAAACCATAATCTAATGTGTCTTTTAGATATTTGAATATTCTTTTGACGACTTGCACATGAGTTTCTTTTGGTGCTACTTGAAACCATGCTACTAAGCCTACAACTTGCATGATGTCTGGCCTGGATGTTGTGGTGTATGGTAGGCTACCAATCATGGATCTGTAAAGTGTCTAATTTGCTTCAGGAGATTCATCATCTTTACTTAACTTACATCATGTAACCATGGGTGTGCTAACTGGTGTGCAATCTTTCATTCTAAACTTTTTCAACATATCCTTGACATACTTGGTTTGTGAGATAAATATTCCTTTGTTAGAATGAGAAATTTGTAAACCAAGATAAAATGACAATTCTCTTAGCATGGACATCTCAAACTCTTTTTGCATGTCCTTTAAAAATTATTGGAACATTTTTTCACTCTCCAAAAATGATGTCATCCACATAAACCACAATAATCAACTGATTTTCACTTTCAGTCTTGATGTAGAGATTACTATCAACGACTCCTCTTTTGTAACCTTGTTTTTATAGGTATTTATCAAGTCTTGAATACCAGGCTTTGGGAGCTTGTTTTAGTCCATAGAGTGTTTTCTTCAACCTACACATATAATCCTTGTCTTCTGATTAAAAAAAACCGTATAGTTTTTCGATATATACCTCTTCCTCTAACTTGCCACTAAGAAAAGCAAACTTGACATCCATTTGATAAACTTTAACATTTTTAAAACTAGCATATGCCAAAGACATTCTAATGAATTCTAGTCTCGCAATAGGGGCAAATATTTCTTCAAAATCAATACCTTCAATTTGAGCATATCCTTTACAAACTAACCTTGCTTTATTCCTTGTCACTTGGCCATCTTCATTCAACTTATTCTTGAACACCCACTTGGTACCAGTCACATTTTTATCTTTTGGCCTTGCAACAAGTTCCCAAGTATCATTCTTCTCAATTTGATTCATCTCTTCATCCATAGCATAAATCCAATGCTTGTCGTTTCTAGCTTCTTCAAAAAAATTAGGCTCTATTTTAGATAGAAAAAAGTTTACTTGTTCAGATGTACTCACTAATCTTCTTCTAGTTTGCACCCTAGCATCTATATCACCAATAATTTGACTTTTTGAGTGATCTTTTTGAATAAATCTAGATGGTGCCTTTGTATCTTCCCATTCCACTTTTATTTTTATTCTTCTTCTTCCTTGTAGTCTGGTTCTTCTGAATGGTCATTTACTTGTACACTCCCTTTTTGAGGCCTTGTTTCATCCATTCTTACACTGGCACTTCCTATAATCTTTTGTAGTCTTTTATTATAACATATATATGCCTTACTTCTTGAGGAATATCAAAGAAAAATATGTTCATCGGATTTGGAGTCAAACTTTACCAATTCTTTGCCATCTCTTTTGATGTAGCACTTAATCCCAAACACCTTGAAGTATTTAACTGATTTGATCTAACCTTCCATAGCTCATAAGGTGTTTTGCTATTGTTTACTCTAATTTACCCTTTGTTTAAAATGTAGACTACAGTGTTAATTTCCTCTCTCAAAAAATGATCTGATAACTTAGATTCGTTCAACATTGTTCTTGCCATCTCTTGAATAGTTGGATTCTCCTTTCTAGAACTCTATTTTGTTGTGGATTTCTTGCAACTAAGAAGTGTCTTTTTATACCATGATGCTCACAAAATTCTTCAAATTCATTTGAGAGGAACTCACCTCCCCAATCTGATATCAAACACTTGATCTTTGAATCAGTTTCATTTTCAACCAAGGCTTTAAAAGTTTTAAATTTCTCAAATACCATAGATTTTTCTTTTAGAAAAGTGACCCATGTCATTCTAGAATAATCATCAATGAGTAACATGAAATAATTGTCACCTTGTATGCTTTGCATTCTTGTAGGTCCACAAAGGTATATATGAATTAGTTCTGATGGCTTAGTTGTTGAGTACTCCTTTGATTTAAAACTCGCCCTTGTTTGTTTCCCATGCTAACACTGCTTGTAAAGAGTATTTGAATGTTTTGTAATTTTTGGCATATCTCTTACAACTTGTTTGGTGTTGATTTTCACTAGATTATCAAAGTTCATATGTCTCATTCTGTTATGCCATAGCTAGCTTTCATCAATTTGACCCATATAGCATTATTCTCCCTTGACTTGACTAAGTATGTATAATTTGTTTGTTGTTCTATTAGCATCTACAACTAGTTTTCTTGTATCTACCTTCTTGATCTCACACCCTTGAGCATAAAGGGTAAGGATGTGTCCTTGATCACACATTTGACTAACACTTAGAATATTATGTTTCAAACCTTCAACATACAAGACATTTTCTAATTTTGTCTTCACACTATCAAGAGTGAGAGTACCTTTTCCAGCTATTCTTATCGTAGCATTATCTCCAAATTTTAGAATGTCTTCACTTATTTTCTTTAAAGATAGAAATTTACTCGTGTCTCTAGTCATGTGACATGAGCACCCACTGTCAATGTACCATTGTTGCCCTTTGTCTTGTGCATGAAATGATGTTTGCACAAGCATAGATTTCTCCTTTCCCTAATTATCTTCTTCTTGCTTCTTTTTCTAATTTTTTTGTAAATTTTCTTTTCTGTACAAGAGCATCTACTTTCTTGCTTTGTCTAGGAGGTTCTACAAGAATATTTCTACAGAAACGTGTTATATGTCCATAGTTATTGTACTTATAACATACAATACTATTCTCATTGTAATTTGATAAAGAGCAAATGAGTTATAATTTCTACTCGAAAATCCATAAGCACTTATGCCATTGTCCCATGTATACCTATTTCTTGCACATGTCTTACACTCCATTGCTTTATGCCCAAAATGACTGCATAAATAACAATAACTGTAAAAAGAACTTGGGTATTTGATCATGTTGAACTACCTTGGAGGGAATGATTTTTTGAAATTTTTAATGCGGATATACTCACCTTTGTTGTCTTTGTGAGGAGTATCATGCTCTTTCTTCTTGTCGCTTCCACCATTCATGGACCCCTTGAGTACATCTGTGTAGCTCTTGGGCTTCTTTGCATATACTTTCTTTGGTGGTTCTATAGTTTTTGAACTCTAACCTTCTATAATGATCTTTTGGTTTCCTTCATCGCCAAGACCATGCTCAATGAATGGTGACCTTTGGCAATTTAGTATGTCACCCAACATTTTGGTACTCTTTTCAAATTTTAAACTATTTTTCACTAGAGCAGTTGTCTTCTCCAATTCTTTTCTTAAAACAACTACTTTATATTCTAACTTTTCACAATTGTCTTCCTTTGTCTTCAATTTGACTCTCACCTCCTCCTCTACCCTTTGTGCTTCTTCTAGTTGAGTTTTAAGGCTAATGTTATTCTTTTCTGATTCCTCAGCACTTTGTGACATTCTTATTTTTAAAACACAATCCTCTTCATATTTTTGAAACTATAATTTTTGTTTTAGGTCCTTTTTTTTAAGCACCTTTATCTCACTTAACGCATAAATGAGATCTTCTTCAAGATCTACTTCTCCTACATCTTCGACATCTGCTTCCTCTTCTAAATATATTTTTTATTTTCCTTGTCTTATCAAGTTGTCTTCACTTGTAGAGGCTTCACTTTTTATTTCTATAGCCATGAAAAGGGTTTATTCTCTGTCATTGTCATCGCACTCCTTAGTGAAGCTACCATCCTTTCTAGAATAGAGACTTTTCTTGTGTTTATCAATTTTTTTCTTATATCCATTTTGTTTGTAGATTTTCTTGTATTGAGGAGATTTAACCTCCTTTTTTCTTTACTCAATATGATTTTCTTCATCATCACTATCATCTTTATGTGGACACTTAGCAGTAAAATATCCTATTTTACCACAATTATAACATTTGAAGTGTAGCTTACCTTTGTATTTTTCGGATCATTTCTTAAGCTTTCTTACAAAAAGGGTCTCTTTTTCATCTTGTTCATCGTTGGTGCTATCGCTTGATTCAGGGTCTTTATTCTTCACTTTCTTTGAAGCTTTAAAATTTGCTTCCTTTTTTTATGGCTTCTCTTTTTCACTTCTCATTTTATACACCATGAGGATCCCATGTAACTCATCAATTGTTAATAAGTCTAGGTACTTCATTTCTTCAATAGCAGAAACTTTTGCATCAAATCTGAAGAGAAGCAACCTTAGCACTTTTTGAACAATCATGGATTCTTCAAATTTTTCACCAAGCTCTCTATTAGTGTTGACAATTTCATCCACACGAAGAAGATAGCCCATAACATTTTCTTCATCTTTCATCTTCAAACTCTCAAACTGTCTTCTATGAGTTTGGAGCTTGGCCTTCTTCACCTTGTTATCACCTTCATAGATGTCCCGAAGTTTGTCTCATATTTCCTTTGTTGAGTGACATTGCATTACCTTGACAAATTCTAATACTGGCAGGGCACACAAGATAGCATTCATGGCTTTGGCATTATTCCCACTGGCCTTCTTTTTGGCTTGATATGTAGGTGGAGTTGACGGCACTTTATAACCAGTCACTACAACTTTGTAGATATCAAAACCAAAGACCATTAGATAGGTTTGCATCCTTATGCTCCAGAATGCATAGTTTGTTTCATCAAACAATGGAGCCTTATTTGTGGAGAAACCTTCTTGTACATGATGACTAGCCATGTGTGCTCCCAAGATCTACCTTCTAGCGGTTAAACTGTTTATGAAAGAACCGCTCTGATACCAATTGTTAAGCACACAACACACTGAGAGGGGTAGGGGGTGAATAAATGTGATTTAAAACTTTATTTTATTAAAATTAATGCCCATAATAAGAACATTCACACAAGGTCTATCTATTAAGAAACACAAGATTTACATGGAAAACCCTCTCTTGGGAAAAACCACAAAGAAGAGTTGTTTGGATCTACCATCTAAATCCAACCTCAAAATAAAAATAAAATTACAAAATTTATAAGCACCAACCTACTTGAAGACACCAATCCCCACTGCCAAGCACCAACTTAGCAAGAGATACCAATCTCTTCTTTACGAGGCACCAACCTCCATTGAAACAATTTTTTACCACACTATTGTTGTTTCATCAATGAATGATGGCAAATTCAATCTCCTCTCTTCTCCACAAAAATCTGCTTATACTTGAATGATAGAAAGAATTAATTCTTCATGCATTTCTCTACCTTCTCTTCTTATATAGACTTCAATGCCTCTTCACAAGGGAGGCGACCTCTCCAAAAGACACCCATACACTAAAAGAGGCGTCTATTCATTTACTTTTTTATTTTAACTAAGGGGCACGATTTCCAAAAGGGGGTCGGCCTATAGAATTTTAATGAAAGTTGGCCTAGTTTAAGAGAATTGGCCCTTCCTTCATAGGTGCTTAAACATAAGTGGCTGACCCTTTCATTTGTCGGCATTGATTTTCGCAAAGATAATGTTTTTTACATTAATGATAATTTCGTTGACATCATTATTTCAATAAGAACTCCTTTGACATCAATGACAATAGTTCAACACTATTGTCCAGTAGCCCCATAAATAGAAAATTTCAGAATTGTCAAAAAGGTACAGTAGGTACAATTCAGATTCACACAATTTTAGTCACAAATTATCAGTTATTATCAGTATATACTCAATTCTTACACAACCACATAATTTTGCTCAGATTGGGGGCATCATGCACAGCATGATTACTCCCATTTCAATTTCAAATATTCACAAACACATATTACTATAACGTTCTAGTGCTTGTCAAGACATGAAATGGGTCTAGGCCGACCCTAAGGTGCTTTTAGAAACAAAAAGATAGTCCAAAGGGTCGTGCTAATGTCCAGGTGATAGGAATGGGTGAAAAAGAGACATGGGTGTCTAAGTGAAGGCTCAATGTGCTGCTTTTGGTATATCTAAGAATGGGTTGGATTCGTACAAAAGCTGAAAAGTGATCAAAAGAGGCACTAAGATAGGTCTAGGGCTAAGCTAAGGATAAGGTGGTCTCAAGTGACACACATTGCACTAAAATGACATTTTAGATGACTACATTTGCTCCCCCTTTATTCTTAAAATACAACAAATCGAAATAACTAAGATAAATGAAAAATAAATGTACTTGGACTTACATATGAGGCGAAGCCCGTGAATCTGAGTTTGAATCTGTGAAGCATGCTCCATTGCGTGTCCTACAAATAAACCATGAATGAATCGGTCCTTAAGAAATATCAAAAGCAAAGATAAAACTGAGTAAAGAGATGAGAGAAAGAGGAAATGAATGAATACATCTTGTTGGGTACACAAACCAATGCAAAAACCTGGTGACATCCTGTGTGTAGATGGTGTTCAAACAATGAATAACTTGGATTGAGATGATGTCTTGTTCAATTCTCATGTGTGGGTGGCTCAAGAACTCAAGCTAACCTTGACTACATCATTATCGACCCCTGTTTGGTGGATTATAATCTGTGAATAGCTTGGATTGGATTGATGGCTTGTCCAACCCTCTTATTTAGGTGGCTCAAGAACTCAAGCTGGCCTTCATTCCATCATTGCCTACCATTGTTCGGTAGAAGAAGCAGAAATTGAAACTGGTTTCATGACATTGTGAAAGATGGCTCCAACCCACTTGGGAACTATGAATATAAAATGGCTTAGGGCCACTCGAAAACTTTGGATGTAAAACGACTCTGGGCCAGTCGAGAATGCCAACCACAACAGATAGAATGAGGCATCAATTTGGTGTAAACTTGGTGCCAAATTGGTGCAAATGGTGTTTGGAGTATAAAACGTGGAGAATGACATGGAGTTGCCATTCCATTTGAAGAAACTGGTGTAAAAATCGGATCCAGGTGTCAGATACAACCCTAGACATTAGTGCAGTCAGTTGGGCAATAACGTGATGCGCTAGTGTCCAAGGCAGTGCGTTATTGTCCCACTTAAGAGTCTTCGTAAATGATTTATGGGTTTTGTAGATCAAGGCTTGTTCTAGATGTGGTCCAAATTTCAAGTATGTGCAATCTATGTTTTTTCATATAGCTTTGTTTTCCTTTGAAAACACTAGGTTTTTATGCTTGTAAGGGGGTTAAATGAACTCCATGAGAAAAAGGGGTTAGTGGATCTGATGTGCTAATGTGTGATCCACACCCCTGTGTGGGCACGCTGCTTAAATACTAATACTCCGAGGGATCAAGCTCAATGTACTTCTCTCAATCTAAGTGCTGGTGTAGTGAATGCTAGTATGAGTGCCAATTTGAGTGCTTTGAGTGTGACTTGAGACTAAAAATTTGAGTAATCAGAGTTCTAGGTTGTTGTAAATGGGTGTATGTCGGAGTAGGGCATAATAGGGATCAATGACCTTGATTTGCACAACTATTTTTGAGTTTGTTTGTGAGTATTTGCATTTGATTTCCATCTAAGGGATAAATGAATCCGATTTTCGATAGTCAGCGCAATCAGACCTCCAATTTACAGGGATCAAAACATTTTTCTCAATCATTTTTCAAGCTAAGTATTATTTCTCGTGATAATTTACTATTTTTAGAATATTTTCCATTTACAGCAATTGCAAAATCAACATGCTTAATTACTATTATATGTATCATCTGATTTTATGCAATCTTTTATCTACTTAGGGTTTTATGTTAATTCCCAAAATAGTTAAATAAGGGATGGTCTTTTAAGAAGTTTTATATTTTGGGAGGGCACTAACTATAGTCTTATGCTTCACCCTTAAAATAAAATTCTTTATGGGGTAGTTTTATAGCCCTAGATCTTGTGTTGACCATGGGGTTAGGATTTAAGCAATTTTTTCAATTGGTATTCATGTTCATATTGCAATTGTTGAAGGGATGATATTAAACGATGGCAAAGTTTTATGCAAAAGGATTGTGAGGATTTTTAGTGTTAGCCATGGACATCGATGACACCTTGATTGTCTTCATCTTGGGTGTTGAGAAACCCCATTATAGGAATGGGATGATAACCTTTAGGGATGGTAAAGGAAACAAAAAAATTCAAAAATTGTACGTTTAACAAATTACAAAATCTAGGAAGCTAGGAAAGAGAAAATGTGAAAATGGCTCGACATAGCAGTGGGAAAAGATTTACATTGGGTTCACCAAAATATATGTACAGAAAATATAGTCAACAATATAGTTATCCTCTAATACAGAAAAATGCAGAAGATCATACTAGTTCCAACACACATACAATACATTGTTCCACAATGGTACGGGGCTATAAAGGGTGTGTACAATTGAGGATCGCAAGGACATTGTCAACAGATATATGTAAACGAATTAACGAACAAATACCAACCTAGATTGAGGACATAAGAGAGGTAATCAAAATAAAATGATGTCATTAGTCGATAACCAAGAAGTTTCTAATCCAAATGGTCATGTCCAAGAGGTATTTAATCTATGGGTTGTAACCAAGACATGTAAATAAAGGAACAAAGCATGCAAATATAACATATACTAACAAGAATACACTAATCTAAGCATGGAAGAATATAACATATCAATAAACTATGTATCCACCAAAGTAAATAAAGAAAGAGTATAAATAGGAATACTTACCTTGGGTTGACTTGTCGGCTCATTAATCTCTTTGTTGGCTCAAGTGGCACTTTGTGAGAGATGTTGTAAGTGAAACTCAAGATAGAAAGAAGACTAAGTGTACCATGTTAGTGTAGTTTCTCTTCTTGATATCTTCAAAGACTATGCAAACTAGCCTTCCTCAAATGTAAGCTCATAAGCCCTAATTCATCTTTAAAAGGTAGAACCACTTCCATTCGAGAGGTGTGAAGGGGAACTGTAAGGCTTTATGGTTGGAGGCAAAACACCTCGATGGTGTTCTTCCTCTTGTATTTAATATTTTGATGACACATTGGAATTATGCAACATAGATAATACCTTCGTACATGGAGTACACTTGTTGACATTGTACACTTGCCATAAAGGCGGTTGTATTAAATGTTTGTTGTTTTGGAATGATTATTCTATACACAAGATGACATTTATTGTCATGGCCCTGTCTTGAAGCTTGTAGAGTTGGTTATGTTCCTCATAACCATTGATTTATTTATGAATATGATAGACCTTTTTACTTGTACTTGTATTATGATTGTTCCTTGTGGCATCATGAATAAGAACTACATTGGTAAAAAAATGCAATGTGTGTTGATAAGAATAAATGAACATTGGTATATTATTGTTTACCATGGTTTATAATGAATGGTTGTTTAAACTACCCTGAACATTGTGGATTGTTTTATGATAATGATGTATATCATTTTATAGCAAAATGAATGGCTTGGTAGTTGTTTGAAATAGTTTTAAAACTGTTTTTTGCCAAGGTAGATGTCCATCTATGATAGAGGCGTTACCCATATGATAGTTTATGATAATCTCAATTGGTTGTACTTATTTGCATTATGTCGTTATCTTAAATGAATTAGCGTAGCATGTCTTATCATATCATAACATATTACTATTTTGTAATTATCAATATTGTGTTGCCTTATAATATCCTTTATGTTAGATGGAATTCTTAATTTGAGATGAATTTGCTTTGTTGTTTTAGTTTGTTGCTTTTAGCAGGGCCCAGGGAATCCATGTGGCCAATTGATTCCAGAACTCAATCGATAGTGTTGATCACATGCACTAAAAAAAACATTCATATTTTCTAATGATAGACTAAGGGATCATTATAGACAATCTAGAAGAAGTCGACATCACTATCTTTTGCTTTCAATCATCTCTCTAGCAAGTCTTCTCCTTCAATCTCCATAATTTCAATGTTATTGCAATCTGATTGGAACACATCATAGTTTTCCATTTCCCATTGGTATGGATCATTGAGGGAGTTTGTCTCATATTTAAGGCATGGTTGCAAGTCCAAGGCACTTTCCTCGTTCAACTCCATAGTACCCTACTTTCCACCTTCGAAGCACTTTAATTCAAAGTCAATCCAACAAATCAACTAAGGTAGGTTCCTTGCTCACTCCCAAAATCTTGAGATCCATCACATATTTTCAACGTTTATTTTCAATGGAGAGTACATTTTTCTTCTAGTTGTGATTGTCTTTAGCTACCATCAACTACCCATGACCCAACAATGTTATATAATGAAATGACTGCAAAACTCAACAAGTGTCAGCGCTAATAAATACATTTCTTCACTATCCATAGGCAAAACACCTTTATGTCGTAATGGTTAAATCCCACCAACAAGGAGTTCGAAGACCAATAGGTTGGCTTTGACTTCTATGAGTATTCTTTGGAAGAACACTTACACCAAACCCACCATCCACAATAGTGTTCCTTAGATTTCTCCCAGATATCTTCATGTGCACCATTCTTCCCTTAAGCCTAGTTTTATAATTCTACCTAATAAGATAATAGTAAACATAGTTACATAATATATAATGGTTGAATTATATAATAATAGACATTTATAATTATGTTTAATTATATAATATTAAACATAGTTATTGTTTTAATTGAAATGCACATTAGGGAAATAACTTAATCTACGGTTAGTTAAATGGAGGCACAATGGTTTTAATGTAAATATGGTCTAAACAATAAATTTATAAACCTAAGTATGTCGTAAAACAATAACCAATAGAACAAACTTGAAACAAAAAAATAGCAATCAAAAGACAAAGGAGAGAGGAATCTAACACACTTGGAAAAAATCCTGGGATTTTGAAGTTGGAACCATGATTTGAAAGTGATGAAGTAAAGCATGTGTCAAATTTGGATATTTAATAGTCAAAGGGCAAAATCAGCGCTTCAACGGGGACCACCAAATATGCCCTAGATAGATTCCATAGACTTATCTCTAACTGTCGCATTTGTTTCAAGCCACCAAATACATACTTGGTGTTTTTTTGGATTTAGGATTTTTCTATGTATGTGTGATATTTGATGTTGAATAATGTTGTGTGATTGTAATGCAAAATTTATGGGCATATTTGTTTTCTTTCTGCTCCTCGACCTAACCCTTGAAAATTACAATCAAACAAATGTGTACAAATTTCATTGACTTGGGTTACCACTCAAGTAATTGCAGTTACATATCATGCACGCTTGGAATCAAAGTCAATGTAGTTCTCTTGTGCATGTGAGTGCAATTTCAAGTGTCAACTTTTTATTTGCTCTACCTGATGAAGTGCAATGCAAACTATATGAACATCCACCCAAACCCTCTTTTGGTACAAATGGGTGATGACACAATGGCTTGAAAAAGGTTTGAATATCAAGATACCAGCGCCACCGCAAGTGTAGAAATAGATGAAATCAATTAAAGCTCTAACTTGAATGGTGAAAAAGGTTTTCATTGTTAGCTCAATACTTGATAAATGACTAAGGATGACATTGTATATATATGGTTATCATGAGCATAAAATCAATTACTTGATCACCTAATAATGGGGGCTTGACTATAGAATCAATATTTCAGATCTTGTTCATTACATTTTCTAACTAGGCCATATTCACACGCAAGTATAGTAGCAGCCTACATTCTCGAGTTCTAGAATCCTTTACAACAGATATGCTACCTTTACTGGCACCATTGTTTGCAAGGCTTGTCTTGCATTGCTTTTTCTGATTCAAGTCGACATGTCACCTCTTGTTTGCTCATATCACTGACTTTTACCCTTGCTTCAACAAATCTTTCATTCTTTGTTCTTGGGCCAAGGTACACAATTTCCTTTGCTTGTGCTCTAGTGATTGACATTAGTTCTTCATCCTCGACTACATTAATCATGTTAACATTCACTCTGAACCCTTGCTTTATATAGTTATGATCCCCTCACCCACACCATCTATAGAGAAGTCTAGCATTGTTTTGGTTTGTGGGACAATCCCTTGCAAAATGCCCCTACTCATTACACTTTTGAAATCACACAATTGGCCGACCATGAGATTCATCCTAAATCCAATTATCACTTCTAGTATTGGTACACTGACATGTTATTTATTTGATTTGGCTTTGTCGGCATGGTCAGTGGTGTCAATTGCTTTCCTTGTGTTAAGAGTACTTGCACACTCTAGTTCTTTAGGTGGTACGGGCAATGCTTGACAGAATGCTTTGCAACTTGGTAGATTTTACAATGCCCTGTAACTTGGTAGATTTTACAATGCCCCGTAACTTGGTAGATTTTATAGAATATTTTCTTCTATAAATTGGCCTTGGTGTAATATTTTGTCTTGTAGTCATTACATCATAAATCCTCGCCTTATTCTTTTTGTCTTCCTTTAGTTATTCATCATTCAATGCATATCTCTTTTGAGATTTTACATTAATCCTGGTTCAATATCATCATTGGACTATGGATCATCTTCATCATTGCTCTTTCTTGAGTGTGGTGTGGTTGTATTCTCACTCTCCATATTCATCACTTTCTTGTATGCATCTTCATTGGATGAAGATGGAACCATCTTTCTTTCGCAACAAGAACTTAAGTCCCTTCATGAACCACGTCTTTTTCAAGTATTCAGTTTGTTACTTCTCTAGTTTTCCCAACAATTTTTTAAGTCTTTATTATAGACTTGTATACACTTGCATGATCTTGACGTAATACTTGTAAAAATTCAAGGTCAAGTGCCGACTCTTTCATGTTTTCCTTGTCAAGTGTTGTAAATCTTTGTGACAATTTCATTACCTCTAAGAAGCTTGAACTATTTCAAATTCCTTATGCAATTTGTCCCAAGAGATCGTCAGTCACCGATGCGTCTATAAACCAATAAATAGCCACCCCTTTGAGCATGGTTGGGAATGTCTGCAATTAGTTTTGTTTGTCTATTTTCCATTCGCAGTTTGGATTGTAATACATGTTTTGTGATGTCGCACCATGTTTTCAGATCCATCACTAGCAAACTTCGACAACTTCTCTCTAAATTTGGACTTAGTAGAGTAATCGATGATTACTGAGCTTGTCTAAACTTTGTTCTTGGGCTTGAAACAACTCTTCTTGTATGATTGCCCTCATTGGGAAGGGTTGTCTTGGTCAATTCCCCTTCACTATCGAACACGTCTAGATCCTAAACCCTTCCTTCAACCTAGATTGGTTATACAATTCTTTGTTCATTGTCAAGTGCCTCTCTTTTGTTTCTCACTCCAATTTGTCCTCTCTGCTACCTTGGTGTTTTTGGTTCGACTTTATTAATTAATAGAACTTCAATGGAGCGAATATCTCTTTTATAGGCAATTCTCTTCTCCCATAAGGAACTCGTCAAACTCCATCTTGAGACAATCTTCCTTTTGAACAAGGGGACTCTATCGACTCTTCGATTGATTCTTCTTCAACACAATCCAACCCAGCATGGTCAGAAAGGTTCACACTTCATCCCAAAGGGTGATTGTTGTGGAAACTCTACCCACTTCTCATTTGTGAGTGGCATAGGTTTCTTTGATCCCCGTTAAACCCTTCCTTGGTTACAACCTGGCATCTACTCACGCTTCGGCCTTGGGTTTCATATCAACTTCAGCGTTCACTTCAACTCCGAATTTGTCTTGATGGATATTTAGAATGCATTGCCTCTAGTAGTCTTTCTTTCTTGTTGTTCCACCAATCTAGTAGCATGCTGATTTTGTGGTCCACCTGATCAAGTTGTCTTCTTCTACCACCTTTTTTAAAGCTTAATGGCGTTAATTCTTTCCCCTACGACTTTAGTGTTTAGGTCTTTTATTTTCTTCTTGCTAATACCTCTCCTCATATTGAGTAGAATCTTGTCATTATTTTTTGTAGTCACGTTTGGCATGCATATCTTGCAAGATAATGTAGTGCCTCATTGTCAATAGCTGTTAACTGACTTTCACTCCGTCTGACCTGTAAATCGTGCAAGATAATGTAGTGCCTCGTCATCAATAGTTGTCAAATGACCTGACCCGACTTCACAAAGGTGATAGCGCCAAAAATGTTTACAACAAAATACTACATTACTAATTAGCACTACTTAAGAAATAAAATAGCATACACTGAATGTAACACACGGGAATATAAGAAAACAAAAGCTTTCTTACACAAGGTAGTATATAATACAATGCTTGGTACAATGAGATCATGCAACATCAATGCCCTTACACCAACATTCAACTTGCCATTTATGAGACCAAATTGTTGACAATTAAGACAATCGTCAGACCCAGCCATACATAACCAAAAGGTGATTAACACACTATCAAAGCCAACGATATGTAATAATTAGCAGTACAACTAAGTTGACTGCAAAACATTTATTGTATTCATATGCTGATAACAATTTTAAGAAATAGAAGCTAGGTTCAACTGAAAACAAAAATCACCTTTTGAATAATCCTGTGGTATGCATGTAGAGAACACCAAGAAATGCCATAAACATTCAAAATATGAAAAAAGAAATTGTAGTGACCGCACGAAAGACGAGGTTAAATGAGAGAAATATATTCTCATAAAAGGATGTTGCACAAACATACCCTAAATAAGAAAGGAGAAGCTAGGAAGCAAATGTACAAGCAACCTCCTCTCATTCTACAAGTTACTATGGACCTGCAATTTTTTGCTCAAATAAATGGAAAATTGTTCGTTAGATATTAGAACCATTGCCCTAACCATAAGTGCGCCAATTTTTCTGATTAGCAGGTGTGCAGTATCAATTTATACAATAGTTAATCTTTTCATATTGCACTTCAACAAGAAATGCCTGAACAAACCTTATGCATTCCAAGGCGGTAAAAATGTTGAAAAAATATTCCGAGTATATATAACCCTTGCTAGATAGAGCAAGCTGGAAAACAATAAACAAAAATTCTAGCAACTGCACAACAAGTGACAGAATCAATTACAATATCCTTTGCCTTGTAGATTTATTGTCAGACACTTGAATCAAACAGCAATACACACGTTTTAACAATGACAGTTTTAAGATGCCAAAATTTACTACTTAGATTTACAGTTTTGCAAACTCGAGGCAAAAATTCACCCAACTTGGCAGCTAAGATATAGACCTCCGAAATTTTTAATGCTAAAGAGTCAAAACATCCAGTTGCTATGGAGGTGGCCAACATAGCAGAAAAAAATGACAAATATTGTTCAACTTCACATGCATTTTAATATTATTCTCCTATGTTCCAACCATATTGAAAACCAATCAAAACTGCAGTCTAATTTATTCTTTGGTAGAGATAATTGCATGGGCCGTCTTAGGTTATACATTTCTAGACTTCCATGCAATATAGTGCCAACTCCATCCATTGTATCTTTGTAGAGAAGACAATGAAAGATAGTAGAGCAAATCTCAAAAGCCTTAAAAAAAGAAAATGAGCATGTCTGCATAAATACATTGGATGCTTCTAGACGTCCTTGATAGCTACAGACTGTTACTCATCTTTGAGCAATAAAGGTTGACTGTGTCAACATTATCATTCAATGGAAGTTTATCAATTTGAAACAGTAACGATAATCCTCGACCACATAAGAGGATACATCACCATGCTTTCTTACATCTATAAGGCTATGGAAGTATTTCCCAGACCAAGGTAACATTTGAGGTTACTGATGCACAAACAACCATGCCAAATATTCAAAAAACAAATGAGCATTCTCTACTAAACCAAACACAATCTATCAATAAAAAATCAAAGATTTAGGAAATAATGTCACAACATTAGTTCATATAACCATTTTACACAAGTTATTGTCAACTCTCCAATGTGCATTGAAAGTATACAAATGACACTTAAAGCACTGTATATGACTACTTCGTAACAGACTTTTTCCTTAGAAATGGTTCTAAATCAAGGGAACTTATCTTTGCTGCAAGTATGAAGTCATTCTCAGATAGATAACCTGTTTATAAAACATTTAAGGAAGAGGCATGAAAATATGGATCAAGCCTGCTAGAACATTGAGAAAACCCCATATATTTTTTGGTGAATCAAATAGATGACGAATTATCATACATATTTTTGCTATCAAGATGGTATTATGAACATTATCATGCTGCAACATAAAATTTCTTTATTTTTTTGCATTATGAACATTAACATGCTACAACAAAAAAATTCTTCAACTGCAAATGCATTCCAGTAATATCTTGTAGATGTCTGTGCTACAACTTACTTTTCATTGGAGGTTTAGCAACAAAGAACAGGATGAATCCAGAAATTCAAACTATACAGAAAAACTAAATTATGGTACTTGTCAGGAGATTTGATGGGTTATTGACAAATGAGTACGCAAGAACAACACTTGAAGAATAAATAGATAAAATAGAGTTAGAGGGGACAAAAAGCCCTGAGGACCAATTAAGTGTGTCCAGATGAAATAAACATCACTGAATTACATTATTATAATGTGTTGTGCATGATTCTTAACTATATGTACTGGTTTTGGAGAGAGATATATGCATCATCGTATCTTCACTTTTCACAATTGTTTTTGGACTGCGTGAGTGTGCTGGAGAATGAGACTACCTTTGCTACTCTTAGACATATGTTTTTCGATTTATGACATTTTGAGAAGCTCAAGCTGTCCTGAAAGGAGAACGCACTCAATCAGAAGCTATTTGTGAAATGCACTAGAGTTTTAAGGGTTGAAACATTGAGCAACCATAAGTATCTTCAGCAGAATTGAAAGTATTACACGTATCAATTTTGAGTGCCACAAGCTACTGTGATATTAACAAAATCCTGCAACTTTCATGACTGTCGAATGAAACAACTTGAGCCAACAATATATAAATTTTTATAATTTCTCAGTTTCCACTTTAAAGATATTTCAGGGTCTATTGTTAATTAATTGGTTATTTATATTACATTTTAGCTTGGGTTGGATGTACCGAGATTACTTGTTTTGGCAGGGAGTGAGTACGCCCTCTTGAAAGCTAAGTTGTTAGCATGTGTTAGGGCTAGTTTTACATCATAGTAACTACTTCCATCTTGAAACAAAGAAACAATATTAACGCGAGGACAGCCTCAACCCAAGAGAAAGAAACTTGGAAGGACATCAAATTGATGTAATAGAAACAACAATCAAGCAACCTTAACCACTGGGACAGCCAAATTTACAATGACTTCTTGGAAGGAAATACTGACCGGCTAAGAACCCTAAAAGTCAGCAACAAGAATAAGATAGCCTGCCCCCTACCATGAGCAAACCATGACGTGAACATCCAAACTAGCATTCCTTTTGGTAGAGTCTGAGATGATCTAGAAGAGATCTTTTCAGAATAACAAACAGAAACAAATAACCTCCAACTGAGACAATCTGGACTAGCATTCTAAACAATTATGTTCATCATCCAAGGTCCATTAGACAACAGATTTCAGTGACCTGCATGAAGAATTTTGGGACTTAATATCATCTGTTATTTTTAACATCAACTTCGGAATATAATTACAGAAACTTACTATAGAAGTCACTGTGTCTGAGGTGCAAGGAAACTGGTCCGTAACAGTGGTATTGGAGCACAGAAAGAGGCCCCCACAACGACTCAATGGCTGAAAATTGTGAATATGTCTCAGGGATAGATGAAAACTTGCACAATAAAAATCTTAGAGGACAAACAGTCATGACTAGTGCAAATCATCCATGCACAATCTCACACACCAACCCAGTTGCTACAAATTCAAAATTCCAACCCCAGGCAAGGCTAGAATGCTAAAACCTCTTATATCAATTACATAGAAAGCACAATGAACCACACGCTACTAACCTCCAAGCAGAAACAAAAAGAGGTTCTGTTTTTCAAACATTAATGAAAGAGGAAATGGAGAAACTAAACCTTGTAATTGAGACGATTAAGTTCCAAATAGCTCACCAACTAAATTGTAAATTCAGAAACATCGCATTGCCCATCTAGAACTATTAACAACCAATATAACAAATTCCTACTTCTTGTACATAGGTACCCTGTGCCTTACAAACAGAAAGCATATTCACCACATCTTGCTGGGATCATTTGCAACATTGCATCTCATCTATATACAAGATGTTTTTATTGACAGGTATTTATCTGGTCAACTTAATAATTATAACGCATGTTATTAGTAGAAGAATGATTATACAGATATAATATACCTGTGACCCTTACTTTAATCTTTGCAGTTACTGATGGTTATGGTAAGGTTACAAACCAATCGTTCTGGTTAACAGTTACTCTGGCCACGTTCTTTCCTATATAAATTAGTTGGGTTGATACACTCAATGATCTTCATCCGTGTCATGTAAATTGCACACAATAATATAAAAGCATTAAATGGTTTCAGTTTTCAGTATGTTCATATTTGTAAGCTTTTGCTTCTGCGATTGCTGTGTGAAGTTTAAACAAACCTGGCATTTCAAGTCCCCTTTTGGGAACCATCTTCATGGGATAACTATTTGAATGACTGCTCCAATAGAGATGGGTCCCAAAGGTGAGCTCAGTCGTTCACATATTTATCACCTAAAGATGGGTTCCAAAGGTGGGTCTCAAAACATTGAGTTTTTGTTAACTTCGAACAGCAATCCCAGAAGCAAACACTCGCACTAATAAAGGCATTTGTATTTATCCAACTGTTTGCAATATACTTTTCTATGTATAGTTGTGCATATCTTGTTTATCAGATTATCTATGAAATGTGATGTAAAAATGTTTCATGTTTAAGTGTTCTAAAGTAAAATCAGGCAACTATGTTCTTGGCATTCATGTGAAGTTAGAATTGTGTCATTGTGTTAATTAGATACTCTGAAGAATAAGACTACAAGTGCATCTAAAAGGCTGATAAGAGTTAGTGGTGATGTTGCCGTCAGTGCTAATATAAGAGTTGCAACAAGGGAACATGGCATACCATCCCACCAGAAAAGGAAAAGCATTGCAGGCCAACAGACAAACAGAAAAAAGCTTGGTATGTCTGAACGGAATTAAAAAATGTTCAATGGTGATGATATGTTCTTTAGATGTGGATTGGAATCCTTAATAAATTACAGCGTAGAAAAGGAAGATTAATCTCTAAAGGAGAACAATAAAAGTAAAAAGAATTTTAGCCTAGAAACAATATCAATAGATCTAGATAAATGTGAAAGCACACAAAAAATGAACAAGTGATAAGGGCGCAAGGAAATTCAGCCTAGGAACAATGTATATGATTACAATCAGATTCAAAATCACACGATGTACAAAGGACATTTAATCTCAAATGGAATTTGCCTCAATTCCAATCACTATCGTAACCAAGGAAGATTGGCACAAATTATAGGCTAACCCTGTCAATGATTTGGGCCGAAATTGAACCACCTAGGCCGATCCCCACCCATCATATGTGGAACCCAAGTTACTTGAGCCAACTTATACCTGTTAATGCTTTGGGCTGAACCAAACCACCAAGACTGAACCCGTCCACCCTCCCCTCAAAGGCTGAACCCAGGTTGCTTGAGCCAACCTCTAGCTGCCAAAGCCAACCTCTAGCCGCCTTAGGCCATAAAAACCCAGCTTCTAGCCATGGCATGCATCTGTTGATGTGAGCAGGCCACCAACACCTAAAATACAATGTTGCATATCAAAAAACCAACAAATTAAATCAAAACCCAATGAATTCCATGGCTTGATCATGAAATCTGCAGATTTCAAGACAATTAATTATTTGGCCTCAGTTTCTCGATTCCAGTATTATCTGCAGTCAAACCCTACATCTAGAACCCAGAGTACTTTTTGACTATTGTTTACGGATGCCCAGCTCTTCTGCAATGACTGGAGTGGGAGAGTTAGATTCAAAAAGGGGATTCCTCCCTCCTTTCTCTCATTCAGAACTGTGCGTGAGACTTTCTTCTCGCACAACTCCTAAGTGTTAAAAAAGACCGATGGAAATATATGTAGATAGTTTTTTTAGTAACACATTTATCTGTGCCAATTTAATAACTATAAAGTATGTGTTTAATATATTGTAGATTATACATGTAATGTACTCAACACTCCTTTAAATTTTGAGATAGGTGACCGTGAATCATTGCAACTTCCAAACACTTTCTTATATGTACTAGTTGGGTCACTACATTCAAGGATCTCCATCCATGTGCCAGTTGAGTATGTTGGAGAGACCATGTGCTTTGCATAAAATAATGATGAAAACATTCTTAGTTGTCTGATTACCTATGCAAATGTGATGTAATGTAAATACTGTTTAGTTCAAGTTTTCTGATGTAGAATTAGGCAACTACAACCTGGTTAGTTGACTAGATATTCATTCTACTTGAATTTGATAGTCATACTCTTGTACGTATTTATTGTGGTCATTTTCGATTAATGAATTGATACTCTAATATTGTTCTTTGAATTCAATCCGCGTTAATGCATGAACATGTATTCTTGGAACCGCACTTGTTAGTGCTTGTGCTATATATATTTGTGGGTTACAATTAACAATCAAATCCTTAGGTCCTAGCTATATGTATAACACCCCTGGGCCACAAAGCATTGTACTTTAGTCACTTTTAGCTTAGATGTATAATTTTTGAAATATGTTCTAGGTACTTCTCATGACTGTGCCCTATACATTACGTCTTTTATGTCTTTTCAGTTCCTTTTCATCAATTACATTCATCCACCATGTATGTGCTAACCATAATTAGTCATGGGTAATTATTGTAGCTAATTATTTGGTGCAAAAACTGCTACACAGTTTTTATCCAAAATTGCATTCACAAATGAAACACATTTGCTTATTACATTAACTCATTATTACAAATTCAACACATAAAATTATAAGATAAGTTTTTTAAATTATACATATGTATCTATATGTTTGGGTTCAATGCCTATTACCTAGCCAAAATGGACTGGCTAGGACTCAATCCCAAAACCTCCTCAAATGTCGGTTGAGGTTTGAGTCATAGCCAATATGGATTGGCTATGACTCAAACCCAAGACCTCCCAAATACCAGTTAACCTTTCATAAGGTTAAACTCATATATGTGTGTGTGTGTGTGTGTTTTGGTGTGGGGGTGTGTGCGTGTGTGTGTGTGCGTGCGTGTGTGCGTGTGCATGCATGCGTGCGTGTGCGTGTGCATGTGTTACTTACTTAAAATGGTCTAGCTAAGACTCGAACACAGAATCTCTCAAACAGCAGTTTGGGTGCACAAAGGGTTCACGATTTGGAGTCAACCCTTCGCACAACCAAATTCATTTATATATATAGTGGTGTTTAATACTTTTATATCTATACAGATAGTGGTGTTCAATACCTAGCCAAAATCGACACGCTACAACTCAAACAAAAGACCTCCCGAATGCTAGTTGAGGTGGTCTGCCAACTGAGATATCAGTCTTTTGTGGGTTCATGTTTGGAATTAAACCTTCCGTAAAGTTGGATAGTGATGTTTAATGCCTAGCCAAAATGGACTGGATAGGACTTGAACTCGAGACCTCCCAAATATCAATATGGATGTTCCACCAACTGAGCTATCAGCCTTTTGTGCATCCAAAATTTGGAGTTAAATCTTTCGTAGGGTTAACAGTTGGAGTTTTCTAATTTCTCATTATAATCCACAAAATTGATGTTTTGCTAAAGCACCCTCATTTTGTCTCCTAATTATAATTTGCAAATGTTGAAGGCATTGATCTGACTCAAAGCATGGCAAGTAGGAAGAAAGAATGTCTTGGGCCCAAGAGAATCCCCCCGAAAACAATAGTAATTATATCTTGATTCCCATGTCAATTTCCTTCCCATTAATAAACAAAGTCTTTAGATTCAATCCTATTAGAATAATATATGCTCGTTGAAAAATTATAAAAATAACTTTACTATCCTTACCTATTGAATGTGTCCATATGTCTATACTGACATTATTCCATCCAACGAGATGAAGATCAGGATGATGACCTGCAGAAAAACATTCAAATACCAATTTGCTGATTGATGTAGCCAATAATAAATTAAGGTTAGATTCTATATAATTAACTGAAGCTACATAAAAGAAAATAAAATTTTCAATGATTTAAGCCTTATCGTTTCCTTCATCACTTTCAATACAAAAACAATGAATTATATTGAATTCTTTATTACAATGACCAATCATGTATCATGTTAAAAATCTAGTCCTAAACATGACAGAAAAACCTTGTGGACTCTAAATTCAAACCCATTTTAGACAATATAACTCTGATTTGCTACTATTCGGATTGGGGGAACAAACCAAGATAACCAAGTGATCCGCATTCTAAACCAAAACCCACTCCTCATATTCAATTACATTACGCACACATAAATGTCATATGCAACCACATAGACATGGCCATCCACCATAATTCTAAGAAAAGCAGATCTCAATTGAAAATGCTGGATATTATTCCTTGAGTTAACCCATCTGTCACAAAAAAAAAGCCTATAAAATCAAATAAAATAAGGTTGGAAACTTTAAAATGAATGAACAAAGGGAAACATACTGTTCTAATTCTGTTATATTGAAATGCTTTAACTTGAAAGCTATGCAACTGAGACTGCGTTCAAGTAACACACTGACATCAATTTAAATTTATTAACCATTGTTCTAATTCTGTTATATTAAAATGCTTAAACTAGAAAGCTATGCATTGAGACTGGATTCAAGCAATACACTGACATCAATTAAATTAATTAAAGTTTAAAAAATTACCAAAAATATTTAGATAATAGAGTCCAGTTTATGAAAAAAAGACTGCAATATCTTGGTATCATCCTTTGTTTATGTAATATAGAAACTATTGGCTAGCAAGTCACTCTTCTTCTGTTGTGATTTGTTAGATATATTAGATATTAGTTTAATATGGTTAGCTATCGTTAGTATATTGTTAGAAGCTGCCATAGAGCTTGTTAATACGGGGCATGTAGTTAGCATTTTGTTAGAACAACTAGGTTATTTTAGGAAGAAGAATGATCTCGGGAAATTAGAAGAATCTCATTGTATTTTATTAGCCTCGTTATATAAACAGGATATTGCAGTGTAATTTATATGGCCTGTTATTTAATATTATATGGTATGAAAGCAGGCTTTAAGGATTCACACTTCAGAGGCCTCTGACTGCAGGGATTGGGCATGACTGTAGAATGTGAAATATCAATCTAATACAATTCGCAACTGGCATTCATCAAGAATAAGGCAATGATATCATTTGAAGGAAGATGTAAAGTCTGATGTGCATGCATTTTTAACTCCATGCGGTTGGCGATATAAGGAGGTGGTGTGTTCCATTATATTATACTGTATATGGTCTGTACTTTGTTGTCTTCCTCTGACTGGCTCTCATTGATGGTGGGCGTATGTACAACAAGGATCTCTTGCTATTGTTGAAAATACCTTGTAGCTCTGTTTATGGTTGCGGTGGGTGTTATGTTGGTGAATAAGCTGTGACAAAAAAAAAGTTGCAACTCCTGCCTGTTCTCTTGGCAGTGCTCATATTTGGAAACTGGTTGCAAGTGGGAGATAATCTAAATCACAAGAACCTCGGGAATTTGGCCATGAAATTTGGCAAAATCTTTTAGCTAAAGATGGGACTGAGGAATTTGGTGGTGTTGTCATCGCCAAATCTTGCCAAGGAGATTCAGCACATGCAGGGCATGGAGTTCAGGTCCCAAATCTGTAACGTAGTGTTCAATATCTTTACAGGTAAGGGGCAGGGCATAGCGTTCACTTATGGAGAGCACTAAAGAAAAATGAGGATCATGGCATGTAGGTCATCACAAATGGGCATCATGAAGGCGCAAGTTGCAAAGAGGACAAAAGATGTCTGAGAGTGGATGGACAAACATGCGCTGTTTGAGATGCTTGACAACCATTGACTCAACCAGTTGTTAAACAGTGAAGCCCAAACCCAGCTAATGCAGGATGATGAATGCAAACAAGTACACAACATGGATCCAAGTGACCGGGTCGAGGAGCTGCTAGATTGGACAATAGGCGGAGCCCAGGCAACGAAGATAATGAGTGCAGGTTGTGGGCAAGTCGTGTAACTTGGAGCAACAAGGAGCTCACGAGAACCGAAATGTAGGTTTCTAGACATACCTGACTAGTAGCCATGGCGGAAGATTGAAATTGTAAGAGCTATGAGGAGCCATGATGGTACAAGCGAGTAGTCAGAATGGTCTGAAGAGGATGACGTAGGTGTAGCTTGGGGAGACCTGGGCGCCATTGTCGTGGAACTTGGAGCTTAGCAGGCCATGAAGGACACAGAGTTGATCGACAACCCAAGACACCATTTAGTGTAGGGTCAACAGGCCCAAGCCCAAGTCCAAGGTCCCAACACTAGCGTTTGCAGCTCAGAGGTGCAGCAATGTCGGAGACCAATGGAGCAGCTAATGTAAGGAAGTGTTGCAATCGACGTGACCCTGTTAGGGGAGCTGAAGTGCTGCAGCAATTCGGCATTGGCGAAACAACAAAGACATCACCAAGAGTTCACAGCGATAGAGAGGCCCAACATGATCGTTCTATTTGTTGTCTTGAAGACTAATTGATGAAGTTGCATCTCATCATCTACGATAGTGTCAGTGCCATCTAAGTAAGGCATATGATCGGTTTGCATCTCATCTTTCTTTTGACCAATTTATAAAGAGTTTGAGTTGTTGGCATGAGTGATCACAAGCGTGTTGGAGTCAACTATTGGAATCGGATGGTTTGTGGAAGCATGGTTGTATGTGGGTTATGAATGGCATTGGAGGAGCTATGGACAATATTGCAAGCATCAATTCAATGTAGCATTGCAGTCGTCAGTTTAATATATGGAAATAGCAAGATCCATGGCATTTGTAATGCAAAGGCTAAATGTAAGCAATTCCGCATAAATCTCAACAATGTTCTCTGATGAGTTAGTCAATCACTGAAGAATGCAACAAAGTCGTTAAAGGATGGATATATGATATCTTCTACAAAAAGCAATGTGTCAACATGGCAAGAGTTCTCATGGCGCCTAAGCTTTCATGGCAACTGAGTCAATTCTATTTGGGTGGCAAGGTAGATGGTGTATTTGAAGCTAGCACGTCCCTTATTACCAGGAAGTGAGTTCTTGATGCTCTGTTTCCATATGTACTGGGAGGAACATTTGCCATGCCTGGCACATCTGATTGTGTTCATGCTCGAATCATAGCGACTAAAATTGATGGTTAAGTATGTGTGGCACTCGCATTTTTCGAAAAGTTACGGAAAAAATAATCTAATCCACATTGCATTGTTGTTTTTATATATATGTGGAGGACGTAGCAAAGGAAATGTGTGAGATATGAAAGGTGTCTTCACGGAAATTTGAAGGACGAAAGCCTCCACAATAATTGGTGCACATACAAAGAGGTATTTATTTCTTTTGTTTGAAGACATGATGTGATGACTATATTACACATTATGTATTGTGCATGAGTAAGGCAAGAATGATGATGTTTTGGGAGATTTTTTTTTTTCTGTTGTTAGGCATAAGTAGGCACATGAGCTTTATGATAATCTTAGACTTGCGGATAAGATGCTAGATAAACAATTGTGTAGCTCATGGAGGTGGCATGAGATGTGTTATTATGAAGTTCAAAGGAAGGACAATTTTTTGTGTCATACATGACAGAGGCAAGCGGTGCAAGTTTGAAGGTTGTGGAAACATTACACAAGGTGGTACTAATATTTGTAAAGCTTTATAGGATGTTACTCCCAAGGAAGCATGGTCAGGCAAGAGACCATATGCAATTGAGCCAAGCATATTTGAAGAGGTTAAAGGATAGCATGAATTGGTAATTGCAAAACATGACTTGGGCAAGGAAAGGAAGATGGACGACAAGATTGCCACAATTGAAAGGCTACAAGTTCATTGCAGGTATGGTCGATGAGATTGATGGACATATTTTCCTGACAAATAATGTCTTGTCCCTGTAAGCAGGAAATAGATTGCTTGGAAAACGGTGTATTGATCTCAGGTAGTGGAAAAAGGACAAGCACATCTCATCCATTGAGATTGATATTATCGAGTCAAGGTCAAAGAGCCAAGGAGAATACTCTAAGGGTAAGGTGCATCAGCGGAAGTGTTCAAGGGAAAAGGTGTTCTGATGTGGGAAAGGTGCATTAAATGAATTGTAATGTCCCCAAATGGGACGATTTAACCAAAAAGGGGTTTTCCTCAAAATCCACAAATTCTGAAATTAAAAATCAGCAAACCCTAGCTGCTGCAATTGCACCTCCAAACTAAAAATTAACTCTAATTCACCTTGAAATAAATACCTTGTGAATTTGGCCACTAATGGCTCTTGCCACAATGAAGAAAGAACCTGAAATGGATGTTTCAACCCTCCAAACCCTAATGCCACACTAGCTGAATTGAAGTCCTTTTCCACTCTAATCTCTGCTCAAGTTTAGTCCAATCCAATTGCCAAAACTCAAAAAATTACTGCAATCGTTAATTTAGAATAAAACCCTTGCAAATATGCCCTCAACAAATATTATTTCCTACAAATAGTTGAAAACTTCATAAATTCGTAACTCCCTCAATATTTGGAATTATGATGCAAACAAAAGCTCAAACTGGTCACCAAAAATTGCTCCGAAATTCTGAAAACCCTAATTTCCTATAAAAAATAATTAAATAATAATCTGAAAATTAATATTTAATTTTCTATCAATTTAGGACTTCAAACCTTCCACAAATCTTATCAAAAAACCCCATGCCAATGTGCAGAAAATTAGCAATTAATTTCAGAATATTAATTTGCGCAAATAGACCCTAAAGGGGCCTCCAAACCTTCAATCAAACCTCCCAAAATAGTTCATTCCACTTGCAAAAATAGTGCAAATATTAATTAGAAATAATATGCAAGAAAAGAGCCTTAAAAACTTCACCAAAACCTCACAAGAGCTCCTCAATGCAAATCGCCCCACTATAGGGCAAGTAACAAGATCTCCTTAGCAAAGGTGGCGTCAAAAGACACCTTTTGTAAAATGATCAACACCAAAACAGTGAATACCTATTGGACATGCATCCCAATAGCTTCTTCAAGCATAAAAAAACAATTATCAAATTTAACATATCTTCAATTGTGATCTTCACCTTGTATTTGTACCTTCCAAAGGGGGGGAACCACCTTGGGGAGGTAAAATACCTCATAAGCCTCACTTGCCCTTTTTAAAATATATTTTCCTTTCTTTGCTTTAGCTCCCAAGCTGACATTCCTTTTAATTTCACTTTAGGCCTTTTTGAATTAATTAAATAACTTGCCTTAATAAATTAGTAATTAAACTTACTTTTTGACAAATTAAATAATTAGGTCCTCAGTTAAATAATTAATTAAATTGCTCCAAGAATCAAAATGATAAAAATCACTTTTCAAGCAATTTATTAATTATAAAGCCCTTAAAATAATTATTAAAATTATCTTAATTTTTCAAATGGTTAAAACCACTTTTCCGGTAATTCGAATAATTATCCAAGATAGTTCTATTTTAATAATTAATTAATTGTCTTATATTTTCAAATGATTAAAATCACTATTCAGGCAACTTTATTAATTATTAAAATTATATGAAAAGGGGACATCACATAAAGTGTTCAAGTGACAAGGTATTTTGATGTGGAAAAGGTGCATCAAATGAAGTGTTCATGTGACAAGGTGTATGAATGTGGAAGAACTCTATGAGTGGAGGTTGTTGAACCTTATAATTAGTAGAAACTAGTGACGTTCAATAGTGGATGTGGACCTAAAGAGTGCCTTTGAAAATGACTAGAAAATGACATAAGTAATAAGCACCTACAAAAGTGATCCCTGCCAAATCATTAGTGACTGGACTTCCATCATTGGAATAGACATAGGTAATAAGCATTTATGTGGTACATATCAGGTTATTGGTGGTGGGACTCCCATCACTGGAAATATTTTGAGGCTAAAGGAATGATTGTGCTGCAAAAAGGGATTGGTATAACCATTGGGGAAAAATAGTTCCATCCAAGGCAAGCCGATCATTAAAGGTGTACCACCGTGAATTCAAATAGGCCACCATAATTTGGTAGTGGAATTCTAATAGCCCACCATTATTATGGTGTGTTAGATGTCCCAGGAGAATTCAAGGTTGTAGTAGGCCACCATAAATATGGTGTGTAGTAATTAGACAACATAGTGTTGTTTGCAGTATATATCTTAAGATACTTCAAGGTTGGAGAGCATTAGGCTTCGGACAATATTATGATACTATATTGTTAAGTCTTGAAATTACAGACAATTAATTATAATGAGATTAGCTACCTCAATATGATGATTTATAGTTTGTTTTAGAATTGATCACTCTAACAACAAACAGGTAAAGAATGAAACATTTGAGACAAGAAGACACATCAAGATACGACAAAGAGAATCCAGTGAACCCAATATTCAGCATCACTTCCTAATTTACTCGATCGTTGGCGCAGCTAGTTACCCATGCACTCTGATGAGATGGAAGGGGAGACCATAGGGACACTTGGCAATATTTGTTGCATTTGCAGCACGGTTAGACTTTGATTAAGTCCCTTATTCTACAGACAATCATATTATTGATGTAATGACTAGATATACTAGATATTGGTTTAATTTTGTTAGTATATTGTTAGAACATGCCATATAGAGCTTGTTAATATGGGACATCCAGTGAACATGTTGTTAGAACAACTAGGTTATTTAAGGAAAAAGATTGATCTCAGGAAATTAGAAGAATCTCACTATATTCTATTTTCCTAGTTATATAAACAGGCTATTGCAATGTAATCTATATGGCCCGTGATTCAGTCTTATACAATTATGTAATGGATATGTCCCTTAAAGATAATTTACAATTGGTTAATGGTACTAATTTTTTTCCCATTTGAGAATGTACTCAAATTACCTAGAGAAACTTGTGAACTCCTTTTAAACTTTTCCAATATGGATAGACCATTTCTTCATGTTCCAACAACAAAACAAAATGGTTGACACTTCAAAGCCATATGCAACATGAGCAATCCAAATAATGAGTGTTAAGTTGCCATATAAATCATTGTTTTTTTCTAAAAAATCTGACATATGAGTATGAGATTGACCCATATCATGTAGCCTCTAGAACTGCACCAGTCATAATAGCAGTGATAAAGAAATCTAAGATGCCCATATCATGATAGCAGTAATAAAGAGCTCTAAGATGCCCATATCATGATAGCAGAAATAAAGAGCTCTAAGATGCCCATATCATGATAGCAGAAATAAAGAGCTCTAAGATGCCCATCTCATGTAGCCTCTAGAACAAGTGACTAGGTAAAGTGTTGAATCCCTTCCTAATGTCTACAGTCGATATATGGCTAGGTCTCATATGGATTGTAGCAGTATGTGCAGCTTCAGCATTTTCGATGGTAGTGAAAGCACTGACACGTCTCAATGATGGTTAATTAGAGGGTGTTGGGATATGATAAAGGGAAAACAACATTTCAACTATGTGGCACAACATGGCTGCAAAGGGACTGAAATCTAGGTGTAAATTGTTAAGAGATATGGTAAGGTTTCATTAGCACCACATGTAAATATGAATTTTGGCAGTCCGTGCAACCTCAACAGTGGAGATAATAGTGAAAGCAACCACACATCTCTAGGGTTATTATATTATTTAGGGAGGACATTCAAGGAACTGGTTATCTTTAGATAATGGGTTTGTACATTAACAAAGATCAATAATTAGGCTAGATGTTCCATTCTGAATTCACCAAAACAAATCTTAACAAACGGAAAAATTGGTATTATTGTTTTACACTAGTGTCCTCTGAGAACTATGCTTAAATAGCAGGTTTATCCTTAAAATTGTGATGCTTAAGTGTTGAAAATTCATGAGGTGGTTGCATAACATGAACACAAAGACGGATCAACACAAGAAATTACCCATAGAAACCCAATGTCCGAAAACTCTATAAGAGTGTGGTTGTGCTTCTTCAGCGTAACTATCGTCATGCAATATTTACAAGCCATTTGCTTCAAATATGCCTTCAAGAACAATGTGGAGATTTTGCAACACTGCTATAATACTCTCCTAGCTCGCCTTGAGATGAACACTTGTTGTGCACACATCCTACAACTCCATAATTGAGAAAAACATAAACCCATGGGGTACAGTTATACAAATGTATGAACAAATGAATCTGACATAGACCTCCAAATCCAAGCAACTGAAAATATGGAAAAAGAAATGTCGTCTTCTTTCAGGTTGCTTGAGTTTGATATTTTGTCTCATATGGGAAAGGTTTGGTTGTAGTTGAATCCATCAATATAAACTAGTTTTGTACAAAATGGGTTTGGCTCGTGTGAGCTTGGTTGTACCCACACTTGTCGAGAGAGTTAGGTTGTCGTTGACCCTGTCAAGTATGGCTGATCCACACATTCCATGGGCCTAAGTATGTTCAAATCATCCTTGGACCTTCCTGCACCTGCTTTCTGTTGGGTGAATATTTTGTCGACCAGCTAACTGGTGAGCAAAATAGTTCCTATCATCACAGCATAGGGAGATTGGTCGTCCAGGTGTGCAGTTTTACTATATCAACAGGGGACAAATCTCTCCTCTCATCAAGGGGAGGTTCCCTATTAAATATACGGAGGCTATATACTATATATATATAAGCAGAAAGTAAGACACAGGGGTAGGGTATCACCATCCATCTCTCTTTTTTCAGAGATGATGCTCACAGATCAAAGGAGAAATCCTGGGTGATTGGTGAAGGTACTCTTCTTTCATAAGTAACATTCAGCCAAGAGCCAGATCCCTTCCTAGATAGTAGAAATCTTGGTGAAATGACAGAAAGAGCTTCTCTTCTTTCAGAAGTGCTTGTTCTTGCAAACAACAGGAATCTTTCTGGTAAATAAGTGACTGATAACAAAATACAGAGTGACTAGCAATCTAAGATGTAGCTCAAAGTCTCCACCTTGACTGCCCAAGAGTGAAATACGAAGAACAATGGGGGCACAAAGTCATCCCAAGGTCCTTTACACAGAAACAGAAAATAAACACACACTGAAGACAACTATGACAGCACAAAATCTAAAAGTAGTTGGCTTCAGGACACCTTCCTTATCACTTCCACTAACTCTGTTTGTTAAATTGCATAAACAAGAATACATTTAGGAAATAGACATAAGAACAATCTCCTAGAATGATACAAGCTATAATAGCACAAAGTCTGAAAGTAACTTGCTTTCTAATTCAAACAAAGAAATATGATAAACAATTCTAAGTTCAAAGTCTCAGTGATGCCTTCCAGTTTGGGCAGAGTTTTGTTTTTGGTAACGGGAAGATCTCCTTCAAATGATACAAAAGATTACATTATATAGAGGCAAAGAAAGGCTTGGCACTTTTCCCATGGAGTGACCCATTCGGCACATTAATGCCTTGGATGCATTCTTGGTTCTATCAGGAAGGGCCATGCTGGAGCAGGGCAGCTGCCTTAACTGTGGCGTGTTGGTTCATCTCTTTTGTCTACTCCTTATCCTGAATCATTCATTCCATCACCTACTAGCCGCGCAACTGTCTATTCTGCCTTTATCTCAAAGGGGACAAACAGACGGCGCTTTCAATGTTTGCAGGCCCCAAATATCTACCCGACGAACTGCTTCACCTACTGGAAATAACTCTTGTTGAGTTTCCCTCTTTGTCTCTTCCTTCTCTTAGCCCTGGCCTTAGGCTCTTTGAATGCATTCGGGTTCACGTTTTAAGTCTGCAAAAATCAAAAGACACTTTATTGCAGCCAATTTGGCATTCGCGGGTCTTTCCTCTATTGAAGGTTAACGGCTAGCCAGTCGTCCTAAATTTGACGTTCGTGGGCCCGTCATTCTGTTATGACACGAGTGAGGACACGTGGCGGCATCCGCGGCTTTGAAGCTTGTTAGAGACTGTCTCGGCTCGTGACACTTGGCAGCTTCCGCCGCGCTTTGAGGCTTGACCCTTCCCGAAGGGAACTTGCCCTTCGGGGTCTTGAACAGGGTCCATTTCTGAGTGTCAAGTGTCCCCCCACAAGGGTATCTGCCCTTCGGGAGCCTCCAGGTGACCTTCGGGCTTTGATCCTTTCGGAAGGCTGTTGTCTCTTTTATTTCCTTCAGACAAAATGTCCGAAGAAATTCCTTCAGACAATTTGTCCGAAGGAAACCTTTCCTTGGCTCTGTGCCTCTGTGCTTGAGGGCGCTCCTTCTTTGACACTTGTCGGCTTCCGCCGATTCTCACCAGGGACGTGTGGCGTCTTCCGCTGCATCCTATTGAAACCCTCAGCCGTTGACATGTGGCACTTTCCGCTCTCGGGATTTTGTAACATCATAGAAACGCTTGGGGCTCCTTTGGGTTCTCTCGGACGATGACACTTGTCGCGTCCCATTTGTTTTAGTCACTCGCCCGAGACCCACCACGGTCCTTGCTCAAAATAGTGGAAAGAAAGGAAGGGATTGCGGATTTTGACACTTGAAGGCTTCCAACAAGCTTTACAAGGGACACGTGTCAGTACCCGCCACTTTTTTAGAAACAAAGCATAATGTGTCTCGGCAGGGGACACTTGGCAGCTTCCGCTCATCCTTTTCCTTTTGCGCGCGCTTCGATTGAACCATCTGTTTCGCTGCTTCTTTCTTTGACTAAGGCCGCCTTTGAACCTTTGAACCCGTGAACCATTGAACTTTGAAGCGGTTCAAGGTTCAACAGTTCAATCGGTTCATTCATTTTATTTGGTCAAGTCCCTTTGATATCTTTTTGAACCAAACACATTGAACCTTTTGAACGTTGAACCCGTTGAACCGATGAACCAAAATGGTTCAAGGTTCAACGGTTCAACGGTTCAAGCCTTTGAAACTCGTTAAGTGCTCGGAGCCGCAGAACCTTTGAAATGGTTGAACTTGGAACCTCTGACAAATGCGCCTAGCTCTTGCTGATGACGTTGAACCTTCGAACCCGTTGAACCTGTTGGACCGAAATGGTTCAAGGTTCAATGGTTCAATCCTTGCTTAGATGCCTTTCGAGAGACACTTTTGATCGAACCAAGGCGCTGAACCAATCCTGAAAATGACTAAGTGTTGGAAACTGGTTCTTTTGATTGGACTCGCCTGCAGAAGCCTTTGAACCTTTGAACCTGCTAATCCCTTTACTGAAAAAGCTTGCAAAATGAGGAATTTGAAAGCTCAGAACAATTTTTTGTAAAGGGAAGGGACAATTTTGGTCTTGCAGGGCCAAAATAGTTCATATGTTGTCCCAAAAATGAGAAGTCATTTTTCAAGAACAACCGCTGGCTCCTGTTGGGGAACTACCTTCAGTTGGAAACTTGAAACACAGCTGAGGAGAGTAGAAACTAGAATCTCCAGTGCCTTGAAGTGTGCCATTGGGCTATGGAGTCGTGCTACCCAAAAAAAAGGCTCCAAAAAAAATGAAAACGAAAAGAACAAAACAGAAACAAAAGACCATGCAAATGTACACATGTACAAGTGAACTTATCTGATACTTCAAGAATTGAAGTAATTCAGATGCTGCCCATTGTGAGACAATGAAAATGGCGTTCTGTCTTGATAAACCAGCAAGAAACCATTTTGTCCCCAGAATCGGTGACGGGCGAATGGAACTCTCCACCAGGAATCACATTTTTTGTGCACTCCTTTTGGCTCTCTCTTCTTCTTGCCCCATGGCAAGGCGGGGTCTTCAATCTGAAAACCATAACTCCTTGCTCTCTTGGCGAAGATTCCTTTTGTTGACTTTGACGTACAGCAGTATGGTCCACCACCATAGCTTGTTGTTCTGCTGGTTCAGTCCAGCACATGCTTTGATTGGCAGCATCAAACTTCTGACAAACCATCAGCTCAACATCTCCTTTGGTGTGAAGGAGTTTGATATCTTCATCCTGAGCAGTCTTCAATCCGAGCAACAGAGATTCGCATCCAGCTGTGTTGTTGGTGTTGCTGAATTGCAACTTGCATGAAGGAAAAATATCTCCATGAGGAGATATCAACACAATCTCGGCTCCAGCATTAGTGGAAGAACCGCTGCCATCGGATTCCAAGATCCAAGCATCATCAGAAGCTGATCTTCTATCAGATTTCTCTTCATTGGAGATGGAAGATCCTTCTTCATTTGTACGGCGCCCTACCAATTCTTCTGATGCCTTGTTTGGATCAAATCTTGGATTGCCAGCTACGGGACTTTCATCAGCTGAGACATGAGCATCGTCTGTGGTCAAGAAGTAATTACCCCTGCCTGAAGGCTCAAATAGAATTTGAGCTGCAGGGGCTGACGTTTGGGTGACCACAATTTTTGCCTCAGACAAGTCCACACTTAGTTCTCCACCAATGTTTAACTGCTTAGGATTGGCTTGCAGGAATTCAAATTCAATCATTTGAAATTTGGATTTCTCGACATGATCAATTATGTCAGATGACTGAAATGGACTTGGAAGAGGGGATGGGAGTTCATCCATTTGGTTTTTGGGAGGGGGAGGACTGGTCTGCGAATTTGAAGTAGAAGGTGCAGAAATGTTTGATGTACTTATTTTTTTGGCAATCACTGGGTCCTTTGACTGAAAAGGAAGAGGGGTTCTCTGCTTAGCAATTGAAATTGCTAGTTGGGGTCACTCCTCTGTCTTTTCTTTGTCAGCCTGCTGGACTGACTGATTCTTGGACCGAGTGAATACTGCGTATGATCCTTCGACTGCTTCATCTTCACTTCTAGGTTCATCCTGATAATTCAGGAAACCAATGTGGGAGTCGCCAGCTGATTCTTCTTGATCTTTCGTGAAGAGATCAACGTCATTTTCTTGCTCAAACTCAGGTTGGAAAGAGAAAGCATGTTCTGTTTCCAGATATCCAACTGCTGAGTTGGTTGGAGGTGCTTCAAGGGCAAGGTTCCTCTGTGGGGGAGGAAGACAATTTGGTTGCTCTTGACTTCTGGCAGCGTTGCCTTGATATGGCTGATTGGAGAATGTCCTCCTGGGCACATCTCTATATGAAAGAGCAGAAGACATACCTTGTGCCATTTGCCTTTTCAAGGCTAGTAATTCATTTGCCAGCTTTTGTACCATTTGATCAGTGGTGGCTGTGGGTGAGTATTCCGAAGATGAAGAGGGTTTACCTCTGTTAGGATCTCTCCTTATCTTTCCTACCAAGATAAGGTCATCTTCAACCTCAGTAGCCAAGTCCTGAGCAGCAGCAAGGTCTATGTAGCCAGCACGCCTCAGCAGAAAACTCACTTCAGGTAGCTGTGAGTTGATGAAGAAGCATTTGAGGTTTTTAGGTGTTGGCTGAGCAATTGCAGGAATCATGTTTCTCAGCTTATCAAACTTGGCAATGAAATCCCTCATAAGCTCATGAGGCTCTTTCTTCATCTGTGTGAGCTAGGCCAGCAAGGCATGTGCATCTTCTGTAGGCTTGAACATGGCTTCAAATTTGTCTTTCAGAGTATCCCAATCAGTCACTGACCGAGCTTGCAGATGGTAGAACCAGTCTGCAGCAGCGCCTTGTAGGGTCTCCACAAAAAGCCTGATTGCCATGTCTTCAAATTCCACCCCTACCACACCACAGGTTATGCTGAAGGCTGCAATGTATTCATCAGGGTGAACTTTTCCATCTCCAAAGAATTTGGAGTTCTTTCTTGAGCTGCGTGGAAGTTCATGCAGAGGTGGAGTCAAGTTGAGTGGGCCAAATGAGTTACCCCAGGAGCCTTGAACTGCCATGATTTAATTATGAAAAATAGGGATAACAAATCTGGGTGGAGTGGCCAGATTGCAGAACAAAAATGGAAAAGAACTGGCCCTGCTTCAGCTTGAGGCTTGAGGCTTCAAAATGCGCACTCTTTTCCAATAGCTCTAGTTTTGCAGACCAGATAAAATAATGGAGGTGGAAGAAAAGGGTAAGGCTATAATGATAATGGGTAAGACACAGAACGAAGTCGCCAGAGTCTATAATGGATAAGGGTAGGGACTGCTTCAATCTGAAACTTGAGGCTTCAAACTGCACGTCGATCCGCAGCGGAGTCGCCAAAAACTGTTGGGTGAATATTTTGTCGACCAGCTAACTGGTGAGCAAAATAGTTCCTATCACCACAGCATAGGGAGATTGGTCATCCAGGTGTGCAGTTTTACTACATCAACAGGGGACAAATCTCTCCTCTCATCAAGGGGAGGTTCCCTATTAAATATACGAAGGCTATATACTATATATAAGCAAAAAGTAAGACATAGGGGTAGGGTATCACCATCCATCTCTCTTTTTTCAGAGATGATGCTCACAGATCAAAGGAGAAATCCTAGGTGATTGGTGAAGGTATTTCTCTTCTTTCATAAGTAACATTCAGCCAAGAGCCAAATCCCTTCCTGGATAGTAGAAATCTTGGTGAAATGACAGAAGACGCTTCTCTTCTTTCAGAAGTGCTTGTTCTTGCAAACAACAAGAATCTTTCTGGTAAATAAGTGACTGATAACATAATACAGAGTGACTAGCAATCTAAGATGTAGCTCAAAGTCTCCACCTTGACTGCCCAAGAGTGAAATACGAAGAACAATGGGGGCACAAAGTCGTCCCAAGGTCCTTTACACAGAAACAGAAAATAAACACACACTGAAGACAACTATGACAGCACAAAGTCTGAAAGTAGTTGGCTTCAAGACACCTTCCTTATCACTTCCACTAGCTCTGTTTGTTAAATTGCATAAACAATAATACATTTAGGAAATAGACATAAGAACAATCTCCTAGAATGATACAAGCTATAACAGCACAAAGTCTGAAAGTAACTTGCTTTCTAATTCAAACAAAGAAATATGATAAACAATTCTGAGCTCAAAGTCTCAGTGATGCCTTTCAATTTGGGCAGAGTTTTGCTTTTGGTAACGGGAAGATCTCCTTCAAATGATACAAAAGATTACATTATGTAGAGGCAAAGAAAGGCTTGGCACTTTTCCCATGGAGTGACCCATTCGGCGCATTAATGCCTTGGATGCATTCTTGGTTCTGTCAGGAAGGGCCATGCTGGAGCAGGGTGGCTGCCTTAACTGTGGCGTGTTGGTTCATCTCCTTTGTCTACTCCTTAGCCTGAATCATTCATTCCATCACCTGCTAGCCGCGCAACTATCTATTCTGCCTTTATCTCAAAGGGGACAAACAGACGGCGCTTTCAATGTTTGCAGGCCCCAAATATCTACCCGACGAACTGCTTCACCTACTGGAAATAACTCTTGTTGAGTTTCCCTCTTTGTCTCTTCCTTCTCTTGGCCCTGGCCTTAGGCTCTTTGAATGCATTCGGGTTCGTGTTTTAAGTTCGCAAAAATCAAAAAACACTTTATTGCAGCCAATTTGGCGTTCGCGGGTCTTTCCTCTATTGAAGGTTAACGGCTAGCCAGTCGTCCTAAATTTGACGTTCGCGGGCCCGTCATTCTGCTGTGACGCGGGTGAGGACACGTGGCGGCATCCGCGGCTTTGAAGCTTGTTAGAGACTATCTCGGTTCGTGACACTTGGCAGCTTCCGCCGCGCTTTGAGGCTTGACCCTTCCCGAAGGGAACTTGCCCTTCGGGGTCTTGAACAGGTTCCATTTCTGAGTGTCGAGTGTCCCCACGCGAGGGTATCTGCCCTTCGGGAGCCTCCAGGTGGCCTTCGGGCTTTGATCCTTTTGGAAGGCTGTTGTCTCTTTTATTTCTTTCGGACAATTTGTCTGAAGGAAACCTTTCCTTGGCTCTGTGCCTCTGCGCTAGAGGGCGCTCCTTCTTTGACACTTGTTGGCTTCCGCCTATTCTCACCAGGGACGCGTGGCGTCTTCCGATGCATCGTATTGAAACCCTTCGCCGTTGACACGTGGCACTTTCCACTCTCAGGCTTTTGTAACATCATAGAAACGCTTGGAGCTCCTTTGGGTTCTCTCGGACAATGACACTTGTCGCATCCCATTTGTTTTAGTCACTCGCCCAGAACCCACCATGGTCCTTGCTCAAAATAGTGGAAAGAAAGGAAGGGACTGCGGATTTCGACACTTGGAGGCTTCCGACAAGCTTTACAAGGGACATATGTCAGTACCCGCCGTTTTTTAAGAAACAAAGCGTAATGTGTCTCGACAGACGACACTTGGCAGCTTCCGCTCATCCTTTTCCTTTTGCACGCGCTTCGGTTGAACCATCTATTTTGCTGCTTCTTTCTTTGACTGAGGCCGCCTTTGAACCTTTGAACCCGTGAACCATTGAACTTTGAAGCGGTTCAACGGTTCAATCGGTTCATTCATTTTATTTGGCTAAGTCCCTTTGATATCTTTTTGAACCAAACGCGTTGAACCTTTTGAACGTTGAACCCGTTGAACCGATGAACCAAAACGGTTCAAGGTTCAACGGTTCAACGGTTGAAACTCGTCAAGTGCTCGAAGCCGCGGAACCTTTGAAATGGTTGAACTTGGAACCTCTGACAAATGCGCCTAACTCTTCCTGATGACGTTGAACCTTCGAACCCGTTGAACCTGTTGAAAAATGGTTCAAGGTTCAATGGTTCAATGGTTCAATCCTTGCTTAGATGCTTGCCGAGAGACACTTTTGATCCAACCAAGGCGCTGAACCAATCCTGAAAATGACTAAGTGTTGGAAACTGGTTCTTTTGATTGGACTCGCCTACAGAAGCCTTTGAACCTTTGAACCTGCTTATCCCTTTACTGAAAAAGCTTGCAAAATGAGGAATTTGAAAGCTCAGAACAAATTTTTGTAAAGGGAAGAGACAATTTTGGTCTTGCAGGGCCAAAATAGTTCATATGTTGTCCCAAAAATGAGAAGTCATTTTTCGAGGACAACACTTTCCTGCCTCTGTTATGCTTCAACAACTTTGCTTTGTCAAATTCCACTTCTTAGAGTGAGCATCAGCATGTATTATATTACTTCATTAGTCATACAAATTAAGAAGCCAATGTAATTACATCAATCAAGCTGAATTTCATCATTCTTCATGATCCAATCAGATCACACCTCCCCAATTGGGAGGTTTTGGTCCCCAAAATCTTAAGGACGCAAAAGATGAGGGAACATGTACCTCACTTTGTCTTTGGAATACCACTTGCCTTTGCTTGTCAATTGACCCTTCTATCTCACTTGCCAGCTTTTTACAGTCCCCTGCTTGATGTCCTCGCCTTCTACAAAACATCATCTTCATCCAACTCTTCTAAAGCATTAGGTTCAATGTCTTCAATGGAAGGCAACAATAGCCCTTCTTCTTCATAATATAGCATACAAGGTTCAAAGAAAACACAAGTTCTCAACATTCGCAATTGAAAATATCTTCAAATAAGGAAGCAGGCCTAATCTGAATGCATTAGTGCCCACTAGTTCAACAATTTCAAATGGACCATACCTAAGTGTTTTAATCTTCTTAGCTTTACCCGAGTATTTTTGTTTAATTAAAGCAACACCGTGTCCCCAACTTGGAAATTGTGTTCAACCCTATTTTGATTATGTCTTGATTTGTACTTAACTTGAGACTCCTACAACTTATCTTGTGCTTGAAGATGAAATGTTCTTATATTGACAATGAATTTTCAGCCTTTTTTACTTCTAATCAACTCCTTGCTTTCTTTTTGGCTGTCCCATCACAACATCAAATGGATTAGGAGGCAAGTAAGCAAAACAAGTTTCAAAGGGGGACTTATCGGTGGAAGAATCAACTGCCCTATTATATGAGTGTTAAATATATGTAAAATTCTCATCCCAAGTCTTAAGATACTTTCTATTATACCACCCTCAACAGCTGCACCAATGTCCTATTGACTACTTCAATTTGGCTATTTGTTTGTGGATAAAAAGTAGTTGACCTCTTCAACCTTGCATCCATTCTTTCCCAAAAATGTGGTACAATATTTTCCCAAGAACTTCCCATCCCTAGCTGAAATGATGGAAAACATTAGTGTTAAAAAAAACCAACCACTTCATTTCCCTAAAGAGTCTTCTTGCATGGAATGAGTATGCATATCTTGTTAAACAGGGCTACAATAACAAACAAGTAATCCTGCCCCTTCCTTGAAATGGGGAAACCCCCTACAAAATACATGGAAGTGCTTTCTCAAGGTCTAGAAAGAACTCGTAATCACATATACAACCCCAACTTTCTATTTCTTGGATTACTTGTACTATGCAAAATACTATGAAGTTTGCAACATCATCTTATATTTTTTTCCATAGATCTTTGCCACACCAAAGTGACCAGCAACTTTCGAAATATGAGCTCCTCATTAGCTAAATTCTTCCATGGTTTGGAACACAAAGTTTCCCCAACTTGTAGAGCAAAACATCTTCAAGATGGTAGTCTTATACTCAAAATATGCACTCTTTGCCCCGTTCAAGAGCTGATATATCTCCATAACATTTGCACCATGCTCACTTTATTCACCATATGTCTCATGGACAAATGGTTCAAGCTAAGTTTACATTATTCACCACATGCCTCATGGACAAATAGTTCAAGCTAAGTTAATGTGTCGAAAGCTGAAATCAAAAGTGGTCGAGACAACATATCAGTCAACTTGTTAGTCTCACACCTTTTATATTTGATAACCAAATGAAATTATTGCAAGAAACCCATCCATTTGTATGTTTTTCTTGCTGCAAATATTGAAGTGGTTGGTGATCCATGTGACAATGGTTTATCACCCCAATAGATAGTTCTTCCATTTTTTAACCACTTGTAAAAGTGAAAACAAGTATTTTTCATATGTGCAATATTTCAAAAATGCCATATAAAAAACAATTGCATAACAACAAACTTGCTTACCTTTTTGCAATCATGGCATAATTGCTTCCACCCGTTTCCACCTCAAATGTCCGCTGCAAGTTATGTAGTGTTAAAATCAGTGCATGGTTGATTTATGCTTCAACTTTTTAGATGGGTGTTGTTGATAAGTATGTTGATTTATACTCCAAGTATAAGACTTGCCACTTGTGGTTATAGAACACAAAGGTGTCGCCATTGTGGAGAATGATTGTAATAACTTTTTCAAACATTGGATAGCCCCCTGCAAAGCTCCTTGTTTTAGTTACATTGGATAAATTATCAACTCTGCTCCAGCCACATTTCCTAAATAGACTAATGATTGTTGTGCAAACCCGCACTCGAGCAGCAGTTTATTCTCTTAAGAAACTTACAAAAATTGTCTCAAATGCATTAAATAATTGTCATAAGTTTTGCTAAAAAGCAAAATGTTATCCAAATAAACAATGACAAAAGAAACTATGTATGGCCTCAATACTTCATTTGTCAACCTCGTGAAAATAGCCAGAGAATTGCATAAACTGAAAGTATTTGACAGCACGTACAAAGCTCCTTGTTTCAAGTGCATTGGAAGGCTCAGACCACTTCAAAATAGATTCCACTTTTGTCGTATCAATTCTCAACCCTTCTTCTCCAGCCACAGTTCCCAAATAGACTAGTGATTGTTGTGAAAACTCACACTTATTATTGAGCAACAACATATTCTCCTTCAAAACTTACAAAACTTGTCTCAAATGTATTTATTGTTCATAATAAGTTTTGCTAAAAACCAATATCATCCAAATATACAACAACATGAATCTATGAATGGTCACAATACTTCATCTGTCAACCTCATGAAAGTAGCAAGAGCATTACACACACCAAAAGCACAGGCCACTTATACAAACCTTGTCTTGTCTTGAATGTTGTTTTCCACACATCCTCTCTTATTTTCACCTAATGATAGCCAGATTTCAAATCAAACATTGTGAATTACTTGACATGTTGAAGTTGGTACAGCAAGTCATCAATACATGGAAGAGGGTACATGTTTGTTTATGGTGATCTTATTCAAGGCCCTATAATCAATTCACATTCTTTGTGAACCATCATTTTTAGGCACAACAACAATATGAGAACCACATAGTGAAGTGCTAGGGCAGATAACACCTTGCTCTAACAAATATTGAAGTTGCTTCTTCACCTCATTTGCCTCCTTTAGTGATTTCCAACAGAAAACAATGTTGGGGAGAGGACAATCTGGCGGCAAACAGATCTCACCTCTCTCTTCATGGCATGCCTTAGGATTTTAGAAAACTTCCTAAAAATTCTACAACTTTTCCATTTGCGTTTGTTCATTTTTAATATACATACTAAGAGAAGCCATGTATTCAACAACCTCATTATCTTACTTATCTTTCAAAGAAGCAAAGAAAACCCACTAACATTAATAAACTTTTTGGCTTGAATGGCACTTACCAAGGAAATTTTTATTTATTTTTATATAATGTGACGATGGAACTTTCTTTATCCTTGACCAAAAGGTATTTATTGGCTCTTCTTATGAAGATGACATCTCTCACATACATGTATGGGCTGCCAAAAACAACACTGCACAAATCATAGGGAACAACAACTATCACAACAATGAATGAAATGCTCATTTATTCTAATTTTTACTTTGAATTGTTTGGTGACTTAGATTCCTAATTTTTTTCTCGCCCAGCCCAATGTGTAAGGATGAGAATGATCGTTTGTAACCAACCAAAGCTTATCCACCGACTCTTTGGAAATCAAGTTTTCTTGTGAACAAGAATTGAAAAAAAGCATCAACTTTTGTTTTCTAAATATGGATCTCTATATGGAAGAGTTTGCTTGGTTCACCCTTATCTACGGCCTCATTGCTACTCAAGCATATCTCCCTTTATATAGAAGTAAAAAAATATCTTCTCGTTCACATCAGAGTTGCTCCCTCTTTCCCTTCCTTCAGCCTTCAACATAGGAAGTCAGGGCCTTCTTTTTATTTCAATTTAGGATGAAGCTTCCAACATGTCTCATTCATATGACAATTCACACCATAATGGCTATAACAATTTTTAGTATCTTTTTTTGCAATAGTAGTAATAACATCAGGCACACCTTTCCATTTGCCTCTCCCCTATGGCTTGGGACCATCTTGTTAATTTGTGGCATGTGAAGAGGTTGATGGACCCTTTGTGTCCATCTCAAGATAATGTGCTCGTGAGCACACCCCCTCTATATCTTTAGGCTTTAGCCATCAAGACAGGCATTCTCAGATGGCTATGAAGTCTTCCAAGGTACTTCATCAAGGTATCATAGTCTTCTCTGACTTTCTGCATTAGGACAGCTCACTTTCGAAATTCGGCAGTATATTCTTGCACACTTCGACTGTGTCCTTGCATAAATTATTGCCAATAAATAGAGTGTGCCTCTTCATAACAAATAAGATAAAACTGCTCTCGAATAGCTTCTTAAATTCATCTTATTTAGTAGTTGGTGGTAAAAAAATTAAATCCAAAGAATGAGCATAACTCTCATACCAAGTGAATACATTACTGGCCAAATTCAAACGTGCAAAAGAAATTTGCTGCCCTTCACTAATATTGTGCAAACTGAAATGTACTTCAAGTTAAGGCAAGCCAATGATCAATCTTTTCAATATTTACTTCTCCTTCATAGAAATGATTTTCTCTGTGTGTCTGCTTTGAATGGAGGTTGTGTTGGGAGAGTCTGGACGACATCTGGCTGCTCCTTTTTGTGGTCTTGGAGCTGCACTTTGCTCACCTCTTCTCTTGCCTTGGGAATCTCCATAGAAATCCATCGCTTGCCAATGAAAGCCTCCATAACCTTCTCAATCTTATCAAGCTTATCCATTGAATGGGGGATACTTGAAACATCCACTTCCAACTTTAAGAATCTCACTTCTTGAGAATCATCATCTCAAGGTATTATTTCTTTTATGAGGTCATGCATCTTCTTACTTCTCTATTCCACCTCCTTGTGGATATTTGTTGCTGCAACGGAACCAAATCATCTTCTATTACACTAGTTAATCTAGTCAAGGCATATATCTGTAAAATTGATCACACCACAAGAAAACCACACAAACAAATGAACAAAACTTGCTCTAATACCAATCCGATCTGTAATTAGGATAGATATTTCATTCTTGATTCACCATCATGAACTTAACAAACGGAAATATAATAACATTATCCTCTAAGAAATATCCTTAAAAATTAGTTATCCTAAGAATTGTGATGCTTAAGTGCTGAAAATTGAAGAAGTAATTGCATAAAATGAACAATAATCAAGTGAAGAATTGAAACAACACATAAAAAAAGGAATCAACGTAAGAATTTACCCTCAAGAAATCCATTGTTGTGTAGTACGCTACTTAGCAACATCCTTCTATATACTATATAGCACATTAGCCCCCTAGTCACAAAATTTAATCATCGTGCAACTCCATAATAACCAATAAGGCTATGTATTTTAATTAGTATCGAGTTATATTATTCAATTTTACGACTACACACTACCAAATCAACACGACGACCATAATTGATACTTTACTTTGACGCTTTCATTGTCACACCCCAAAATAGACTGATTTTTTTTTTGAAAGAATGTCCAAAGCACATTCTACTCACCCATACTGCCAACAGTTGGCCAAATATGAGGCATAAGACACGCAATGCGATACAACATGCACACATGCTCTTTCGAAACCATGTCAGTTAGGCATGTATGCTTGTTATATCGCATTGTATGTCTTATGCCTCATAGTGTAGTGTAGTGCAGTGCCCTATTTAGCAACACCCTTCTATATAGCTCATTAACACCCTTGTCGCAAAATTTAATCATCATGAAACTCCATATCAACCAATATGGCTATATATTTTAATTAGTACCAAGTTATATTATTCAAACTTACGATTACACACTACAAAAACAACACAATGGCCATCCTTGATACTTTACTTTGACGCTTTCATACTAGATTATGATGCTTAGTATATTTGATGATATTATACAAGTTAGATAGGAGTTATACTTTCAATTTGATGATGATGCTGCTATTTGAATGTTGATTTACATGTTTAAGATGTAATATTTTGAGTATATTTCTTGTAAACTAAGTGAGGTGGCTCACTATTCACTATCCATTATTCATTGTGATATTTTGATGCAGAAGCATTTGGGTTCACAAGCAATCTTATGTGAACCAAAAACATAGGTTGGGTTTTGTGCGCGAGGTTGTGTGTTTGTGCAACTTGTCGGCAATGTCAACAACGTTGTGCACATCGAAGATGATCAACAATAGCCTCAAGAACATCATCAAAACTCCAATGAATTTAGAATGTCAAGTAGAGACAATTCCAGTCATCTCCCAAAGGTCAATTGACCTCTTTTAGGGATGATGAAGAAACCACCGGTCTGCAGTAGCTGCAAGTTTTGCCCAAAGTGAAGACACAGGTAAAGTAATGGCCCAAATCTTTATTTTGACATACGGACCATTTTCCAAGACAGAGTGAAGAGTCATTGAAACCTGTCAAAACAATTAAGGAGATTCAAACCAACTAGTGGGAAGGTAAAAAGAGTTTGTTAAAAAGGCATCTTTAGTTAGTTCCAACTCCAAGAGAGGTGGAGAGTTAGCTAAAAACAAAGAGAGAGAGGTAGAAGCTTGAGGAGCTTGCTAGGGTGATCTATGTCCAAAGTAGAGAGTGTAACCAGTCCATGAGAGACTGAGATGTTAGTTGTCTTCTTCATAGTTCAGTGAGAGAAGTGTATGCGCAATGAAATCTCTGTAGCCTTTGTCATTCATTCAATAAAGATAGTGGGTTTGGGTTTCCAAGTCTAAGTATTGTGTTTAGTGGTGTTTGTCTGTGGGTGAGTGTAACTCCTAGCTGGGGAGTATGGCAGCCATTAATTTGGCCCCCTCCAGTTGTGTTTAGTGGTGTTTGTCTGTTGGTGAGAGTAACTCTCGGCTGGGGAGTATGGCAGCCATTAATTTGGCCCCCTCATATTCGTCTACACCATTTGGTATCAAAGCAAGGTTTGACTTGCTAGGTTGAGCATGTGAGGCTCAAGTTGAGTTAGTTGCAGGTTGTGAAAGAGAACCTTCTATTGTTGTTATTGTTAAGAGTTGTGATGCATAGATATGGCACATAGAGGAATACCGCTTAAAGGAGGAAGAGCACCAAGAGTATCAAACTTGGCAGAGATGCTGAGAGGAATCCATTTGAGATTAGATGCAATGGCTACACAAAGGAGAACTATAGTTGCAAATTTGAGTGATAATGATGAAGGGGGAACCAAATGTAGAATGATTATAGAGATACTGAACTACCAATGACTGCATACACATAATAGTAATTGCATAACATACCATCGCAGAGCAAAGTATCTGAACAATAGTAACTTTGTATTCATGAAGATAGTTCTCAATAAATTCATACAGTATAGGGAGGCCCTGATACCAGCGCCCTTGCCTTGACGTACATCATTTTAATATGACAAGAACACCCAATGGATTGTCTATTAACACAACCGTCAACCATCGAACATACTCACGAGAGTTATAATTTAACCACATAACTTGTCAACTACTAAAATATAAACTTACATTGATAACCATGATAATATTAATATGATGGTCTACATTTTCCTCTCCTTTCAACAAGTCATAGTCCCTTCTGACAGAATGCATACACAACATGAATAAGAATGAAAAGTTAAGACATGGACATTCCGTTGGAGAATTAGTTGTTGAAGCTACCAGACACCCGGGCAGAAAGGCTATTGTGAAATCATTTGCGAGATAAACAAGTCAAAGAAATGATGAATGCTTCATTGCTCCATGGCAGTGTACATAGTTTCAGCATTGTTCCCTTGCTTGTTGTGCTATCCTCTTGTTGTTTCTTGCCTTGGTAGAGAAGAAACACATGACTCCCATCCATTGGTACTTTTATTAGGACTACCACCAACAACTCGAATAGACGTCCAATGATACAAGAATCACGATCATCTATAATGATAGAAGAATGCAACTTTTCATAACTATATTTTATCACATACAAGAATCACGATAATCTATAATGATAGAAGAATGCAACTTTTCAGCACTATTAAAGACCATTTTATCATGTTTATGAAAATAACTTTGAAGGAGTGTGCTCTTAAATCGTCTAATGCATAGCCAACTCCAGCAATGGCAGCCCACATAGCATCCGATATTGAAGGCATAAAGATCATTGCGTTTAATGCCAAGCATTATCGGAAATCGTAGAATTGAAGCAAATAGAGCTTGCCCAACGCCATAGCTGAGTTGAAGCAAGTAGGGTTAACCATGCCCCATACAGAAGCAGCACGATGCAAATGGCAAACTTACATTCTTCTAAATCTTCTTCATCGTCTCGATCAATCTCTTCAAAAGCCACACCCTCGTGCAATGTCCTCTCAACATTTACAACTATAGGGAGTTCCAATCTATGTCAGTTTGTTTCTTGGATACCACGGTGATGAATGTCTTGTGATCTTACTTGTAGATTGTGGTTGGCATATGCATTTGCTTGACCATCCCCATCCTCAAGGTTTGCCAGGATAAAATCAAACAATCCAAGCATCCAACCAACAATAGAAAACCAACATAATAGAATCATCTTAAAAGTTGGCTTTGTCCTTAAGTTCTCAATAGCAAATGGAATACAAATAGAAAACAAAAGCATGTCTGCTGGAATCTCTGTAAACGGATCTGACACCAAAGTATCTAGAGGGAACATTGAAGGTGCCAAATGCGTCGCAAGTTTGAATGGTAAGAATACCAACAAGACAATCAAGCTTCCATAAACCACAACAGATAATATAACCCTTTGTGCATGTGTATTATATGGGATCATCAATGAGATCTTGGAATGGATTATAATTTGGATTTGCAAGATCTCAAAGAAATCATAAGACACCAAGATGGAGTACATCTCGAAGAACATTGACAAAGATACTTATTTGCAACATATATACAATCCTAACAAGCCAATGAAATAATGAACTTGTTATGGGTGAAGCCCAAAAAAATCCCCTCTAGTCATACGGTCTGTTGTGCATGCATAAGGTTGTTGGAGGGTGGTTGATGATTGAATGGCAAGGCTTGACGACGAACACCTATTGGGAATAGAATGGCGATGTTCGTTGGCGATCGCCCAAGGCTAAGTCGTTCAACCTCATTACATTGTTGCTAAGGGTTGTACGACTATTGAAATTCATTCGGCAATGACGTTTTGAACTCCTTGGTTGGCATTGGGAGTCAAACCATACAACTAGTGGTGGGGGATCAAATGGTGCATGTCAGTCAAACGAGGATGGGGAGTGGTCGACAACAGTAGAGGGATCGGCAGTTGAGAGATCAAAACTATGCAACTATTGTGGGTGATCGACCAAAACTACAAGCAGCAGGTGTTCGAGCGTTGGCCGTGGGTGTAGTAAGTCGTACTAACTAGGCAAATAGTACAGTGGCAACAAGTAGTTGGATGGCATTAAAATGTCTCATAGGTTGTACAATTCCTTTGCATTTGCTTCATTTAATTGGTTGAACTAATAGTGGTCATACAATTCCTTACTCGCCTTAGCTTTATCTTTTATGTGGTTGAACGATGCTCTATCTTTTATTTGGTCGTGCAAATTTAATCATTGACTAAGTCAATCCTTTTAACTTTGTGTTAGATGTATAGGTCCAAGTCACTCATTTTTACTTTGATTTTCCCCACTCCTATGTCTTCATTGTCCACTTGTGCTTTTGTCTGAAGTCCATACACTTGTAATTGGGACCCGTACTAGCATGCCACTAGTACTAGCATGCAAATCAGAATAAAAAATGTTCTAGCCTAATTTGGATTAATGGGTGAGATTAATCTAATTAAGATCAATATTTGAAATAGGATTCATATAAATAAATGTGGCGTGCAAGCATACATCTGAATGTAAATAATTGACAATTGATTCTTTTGAATTGATAAGGGCATGTGCTAAATATGGAAAGTATTAAATAGATCACAATACTTATCTTTTCTAGTTGACCGTATGACTGTGACTGTGTTCTAGAGTGGAAAACAAGGATAAGCATGCCTCTTGTTCGCTCGGTTAAGGAAATAATCTGCTACCTGCACTGGGTTAGTTCCGCAAAATCGAGTCAATATCGTCAAGCTAAATATGGAAAGTATTGAATAGATCACAATACTTAGCTTTTCCGGTTGACTATTTGACTGTGACTGTGTTCTGGAAGTGGAAAACAAGGATAAGCATGATTTTGGTTTGCTCGGTTCAAAAATACCTGTGCTGGGTCAGTTTCGTAAAATCAGGTTAGTATCATCGCTCGATACTGACCTGCTAATTTGTACTGACCTGTGCGGAAGTGCAACACAATGACTATATGGTCACCTATGACTGTCTTTGTTCATTTTGTGTTTGCGATCCCAAACCTTGATGACACACGTTGATCCAAAAATCAGCCTCTTTTGCCTCGAAACCCTAGATGTGTTTGTGAGAATTAGAAACCTGCAAATATAGAAGTGTAATGCGCTGAGCTGACCCCAATCACCTCCCCCTGATGATTGGCCGCTACCTACGTGTCCAATGCCCCAAGGAGGGAAATCAAACCAAATGTAGTTCTCCCACCTAGTGTCATTGTGCAATTGTGCTCCTTCACTATGTGTATGCAACTAATGATTGGCTTTGGTACGTGACAATGCTTGTTTTAACTTGGATTTTGTGTGTCGAAGACTTGGCTTGTGCCTGCTCCTAGTGATAAGTATGCAAATTGGGAATAGGGCAAATTTATTCAATGTGCAATAGTGTATAGATGTATATTAGATAGGTGTCAGGTCCTTTTAAATGAGACCTTGATTTGTTTATATATGTGTCTATTTGAATAATTTCTCATGCCACCAACATGCTAGGCAGATGGGCCGACCCTAGGATAGGTTTGATTTTAGAAAATAGTCATTCTTGGAAGCGGGTCTGTTACGACCAGTGCAGGTTGTTATCACCTGGCAATAAAGACCGAAACTTTGGAAACTAACTCGTGTACAGGGGGACTGCTCTAAGAGTTTAGAGATGTTTGTGCAAGATATTTAGCAGGTTGTACGTTGACAAAACCACTGCTTAATGCAAGCTGGGGTTTTGACATTGACAGACGGTTACGTAATTGTCGATCTATAATAACCAGCAATTTCACCCATGGTGAAGGCAAAAGTAAAGTACCTACCTAGATTGCCATTTTCCAACGTGGACCATTCTCCAAAACAAAAGGAGCTTGAACAGTCACTACAACCTGCCAAAACAGTCAAGGGAGATTCGGATCAGCTAGTTAGAAAGCAAAATTCAATTAGTTCCAACTCCAAGAGAGGTAGAGGAGAGTTAGCTCCAAACAAAGAGAGAGAAGCAAAACCTTGAGAAGCTTGCCATGGTGATGTATGTCTAGAGTTATGTTACCAGTTCTTCAGATTTAGCAGAACTAGGGCCACATTCGTACCAGATCTTGGACCTGGTTCGGTTCGCCTCTGGGTTCGCCCTGGGTTTGTCTTGGGCCACCCAAGTTCTTCTACCATAAGAACCGGGGTGAACTTGGGTGGCCCAAAATGAAGCCTGGGGGAACTGAAGGAGAACCCACAACAAAAAAAAGTTAAAAAAGGCATTTTTTATGTTTCTATTTATTTTTTATCGCTATTTCACAGAAAACAACGCTATGAATATTAAGTTTGACGTAATTAATTACAAGATAATTATTGATATTTATGATTGACGATTATAATTACAATTGGCATTTTGTTACTATTTTTAATTTTGTGATTATTTTCATATTTTGTTTTTAATATCGATATGCATACTATGTGGTGAATGACAATGTCACTAATTTCCTATTTATTAGACTAGACTTTTTATATTTTTTATTTTTTTTTATTTTTTTTGTATAAACAAACCCAAGACATACCCAAAACTAATGGTAACCTAGGTCCAGAGCAAAAAGTGTAAGCAATCCATGAGAGACTGAGATGTTAATTGTCTTCATAATTTAGTGAGGGAGGTGTGTGTAACAAAAACTTTGTAACCTGTCATTCATTCAATAGAGAGAGAGAGTTTGGGTTTCCAAGTCTAAGTCTTGTATGGTAGTGTGTGTCCATTGGTGAGTTAAGTCCTTGCTGGGGAGTAAGGCAGCCATTAATTTGGTGCCCTCATTCCCATCTGCATCGTATTTTGAGGAATATGTGAACTTCAATGATAGTTAGCATGTTTTATTTGGAGGTGTTAAAGATTTTTTATTATGATATTGAAATATGATTCAAACACACAAATAACTTGCGGGTCGAATTTCTCTCTTATTTCTCTAAAAGTGTGTGTTCTTGTTTAAACAAGTAATTAGAACTACCTAGATCCAATATGGTATTTTACAACCATCAAGCTTAGAGGAGCTATGTAATGTATCATCCTTGTGATGTAATACGTAGTGGGTATGCATGTTAGTTTGAAGCATACTCTAATTATGTAAGTTGAGTAACTAGGTAGAAACCATGATGGACATCAGGTATGGCAAATGGATAAATGATGTGTTGTGCTATATTAATCTTAAATAGAAAAAAAATAATTGGGTTTATAATGAACCATTGTTCTTGTGTTTTATAATTGGTGGTGCTAGAGTGGTGATACAGGTGGGAAAGCTTCCAAAGAGTGGGGTTGTGCCTCCTTGTCTCCACTATCATCACGTAAGATTTACAAGCCAATTGCTTAAATGAACCCACCAACACTGTGAGAATATTGCAAAACTACCACAATGCTCACCTAGCCTGCCTTGCTTAAAAAACTTGCTTCACTACTCTACTCAATTGTGCACATCCTACAACTCCATATTTTTGAAATACATGGCCCCCAAGCAGTATAAGTATACAAACGTATGAGCAAATGAATCAGAGAGAGACGCCAAATGCCAAAGCAACCAAAAATAATAATTGTTTTATCTTCTTGTAGGGCACTTGAGTTTATTATTTTTTATTACATGCATATGCTGGTTTTCTGCAACCGAACCTGTCATGCAAGTTTGACTGAAGCCAAACCCATCAGGTATGGCTGATCCACAAATTTTATAAACCCCAAGATGTCCAGATCATCCTTGGGCCTTCCTACACCTGCTTTCCTGCCTGTGTTATGTTTCTGAAGCTTTGTTTTGTCCAATTCCGCTTCTTAGAGTGTGTATGAGCATGTCTTAAATTACATCATTGGCTATGAAGTTGTTCTAATAACATCAGTCAAACTGAATTATACTATTTTTAATTATCCAATTCGAATCAAGAAATTGTAAATTAAAGAATGTAAAGGCTTTGAAAGTGAAGTCATGTTGGAGAAGCTGTAAGGTCAAGAGTCGTGTATGAGGAAATAGAGTCTTCGCAAATGAAAAATAAGACTTGAAATTCATGCATAAATATGTAAATAATCAATCTATAATAATCTCAAGTGCATAAAGAATACTGACAATCTAAATTTGGAGTAACAACTCCCTCAATGAAGAGCCATGTAGGAGAATCTGTAAGGTCAAGAGTCGTGCATAAGGAAATAGAGTCTTCAAAAGTGAAAGATAAGATTTGAAGTTCATGCACAAATATGTAAATTATCACTTTTAAAAAATAAGAGCATAAAGAATACTGACATTATAAATTTGGAGTAACAACTCCCTCCAAATTAGCTAACTGAATAACAAAGACACGCCTCCAAACCCACCCCGTGCCTTCGCCTCCCTCTCCCTCCCTGATTCAGCTAACTATATGAAAGACAGAAACTCCCCCTAACTAGCCAATTAAATTGCCAGTGGCCCTATGACTAAAAATTAAATGAAATTGCACGAAAAGTGACTAAAGTGAAGATTAAGTGAAAATCAAATGGACATTATCTCTAACACTCTTCTCATAATGGCCTTTTCATTGGCCTTAACACCTATCATGTCCCTAAATTTTTCGAACTTTTCTTGTCCCGATAAAAAATCTGAGTTGCCCCCCAATGACGGGATCAGCAAATAGAATATGAATTGTTCCCGGACGAATCTTCAAGCGGATTGGGTGGAATCGAACATGGATGGGGATTCTAGTAGCAACCCTGACCCAGCTAGGACCGGAGAAAATTGTTGAAATGATAAGGGACATGCTATTTTTTGTTTTAGTTTGAGCTTGGGAGAGACCACCAATAACCTTACGAAGGCTCTGGCCATCAAGTAGGGCCTGATTTTAGCCACTAATCTCGGTATCCCGAAGACAATAATGGAGATGAAATCTCAAATGTTGGCGAACACCCTCAATTTCAATAAAAAGTTGAAAGATTGGCATCTCTGAAAATAGTTTGAGGATACACATGGACTTCTCAGGCAGTTTGATGAGCATGTCAATGGTTAGGTGGGAGACCTTGCTAAGATGACAATTTATCTTGACCCAAGAGAGTAATGGAGTGGTGGGGTATCAGAATTGCAATCCATTGAGCTTAGAACTGACCTTCAAAAGTTAATGGATGAGGAAGCTAGCTGTTGGCTCTCTCGGTAATGTTTTGTTTTTAATGATGATGATGGGGTATGCTCCCAATGATCTTTGGTATATTATGTTGTTGATTTTAATGAATAGATATGTTAATGTTACTCTCAAATGCTGTGATGCTCATAGGTTGACATTATATTTTTTTGATATTTAGTATGACATGATAGGTAGGGTCCTGTCTTGGGCTATCTGGGCTTTCAAGATCGTTGAACGTTATTGTTCTACTGCTTGTTGGAAAGCAACTAGAGTTTATTGTTATGTTGTTCCTCTTTTGATATTATAAATACATAATTATTTTCCCTTTCTAAAAAAACAAGTCAACATCGAAGTAGATCAGATCAACCTCTCTTTGTGCCTTTTCTAAAATGAAATCGGAATATGTGTCAATGCGCTTTGGTATGTCATGATAAACTGGATTTTGTGCTATCTTGATAACACTTTAGTTGTCACACATTAATGGAGTACGTTTTTGCTAATGAATTCCACGATGATCCAAGATTCTTTTCAATCATAGTCTCACAAATGGCTCTGACAGCTGTTTTGTATTGACCTTCTATGGAGGATATAGCTACAATGTATTTTTTCTTGCTAACCCAAGAAATGACAACTGAACCCAAGCTGAAAGTATAACCTGTAGTGGGTTTACTGTCATCACTAAAACCTGCCCAATCTAAATCAGAATAAACCTCACGCTTCAATTCTCCAATTTTATCAAAACTGAAGACCATAATGAAGGGATCCTTTGACATACTTCAAGATCCTCTTGGCTTCCTTCCAACGACTTTTGCCTGGCTCATCCATAAATTCGGAAATAAGCCCATCTGTGAAACTCAAATAAGGCCATGTGGTGGGAATGTATATAATGCTGCTAACAAGCTTCATGTACACACACAAGCAGTATACCACTCCAAACACACCATAGAAAAAAGGAGTCATGAAAAGAAGAAATAGGACAATTATGCAAATGCCATGATGCACAGTGCAAAGACAGAATGTACATCTTAGGTATTGGGCAGAAGTTATGAACACAGCTGTTTACATCATTAATAGAAGTCATTGTAAAGCCTTGTGGAACAGCACTTCCGAAGAAGCATGGTCAGGTAGAACACAATGTAAGTGATTCTTGTATTTTCAGTTGTACTAATTTCGCATTAATTTCTAGAGAAAGAGGAGTGGTTTACATGTCAAAAGCAAAACATACATGTTTGTTGGCTATAGTGAGCAGTCCAAGGGATACAGATTACTAAATATCTCTACAAACAAAGTTGTGGTAAATAGAGATGATGTTGTAGATGAGAAAATATCATTTTTTACAAATAATGGTAAAACTAAAAATACTAGTAATGTATAAATCCAACGACTTTTCCCTGGCTCATCCATAAATTTGGAAATAAGCCCATCTGTGAAACTCAAATAAGACCATGTGGTGGGAATGTATATAATGCTGCTAACAAGCTTCATGTACACACACAAGCAGTATACCACTCCAAACACACCATAGAAAAAAGGAGTCATGAAAAGAAGAAATAGGACAATTATGCAAATGCCATGATGTACAGTGCAAAGACAGAATGTCCATCTTAGGTATTGGGCAGAAGTTATGAACACAGCTGTTTACATCATTAATAGAAGTCATTGTAAAGCCTTGTGGAACAGCACTTCTGAAGAAGCATGGTCAGGTAGAACACAATGTAAGTGATTCTTGTATTTTCAGTTGTACTAATTTCGCATTAATTTCTAGAGAAAGAGGAGTGGTTTACATGTCAAAAGCAAAACATACATGTTTGTTGGCTATAGTGAGCAGTCCAAGGGATACAAATTACTAGATATCTCTACAAACAAAGTTGTGGTAAATAGAGATGATGTTGTAGATGAGAAAATATCATTTTTTACAAATAAGGGTAAATCTAAAAATACTAGTAATGTATAAATCATAGTAGCAAAAATTGTTTGGAAAAAAATCATTTTTTCAAAAAAAAGTGTAAGTGTTTTTCAAAAAATTGTGATTAATCAGGAAAAAATCGAAAAAAAATTAGAAAAACATAAAGACATCGAAAAAATGTGGAAAAAAGAGAAAAAAGTGTTTTTTCTTAAATTTAAAGGCATAAAGATGCATATTAGACATTTCAATTGCATAGAGAATAGATATAGATTATGAGAAGAAGTTAAATAAGATTGTACACCATCAAAATCAGCCAACTATTTTCTTTCATGAATTTCTAGACTATTTAATTTGTATTTCAAAATGCATACTATTGTCGTTTACAAAGAAACAAAAAATGGGAGGGAGCCAATGGCAACAAGGTAGACTAGGGATCAGTAAGTGTAGATGTTGAAGCTTTAGGGTTAGAGCTTCTCCTAATTTGAGAGACAACCTCAGTGTCATACCCAACCTTCTACAACAAGTCAAAGTCAGCTTATCATAAATAGGGTCATCATTATTTTTGAGCCATTCAGATTTTGGATTGATTTTGTCAAGTTCAATCGGCCAATCTTCCTCAATGATACCTAACATTATCAAATAAAATGCATGTGTTAGTGACTTGGAGAATAATACTTTAGAAGAATATAAATCGACTTTCCATATGAATTGAGAATTAGAAATGCAACATTTATTAACCTTGAGCTTTCTTTATTTTCAAGTAAAGATTGTGGTGGACAAACACCAAATCATTCATATGTTCCTGAGTGTGTCCATTGCGCTTTTTGGAATATATATGCTCGAACACACTCCAATTATGCTTGCAAGTGGGTGAACTGCATCGCTGGCTCAAAGTGTGCATTGCCATCCATCGAATGTATTTGGTTTCTTCGCCAAAGGAATCTCACCATTGTGCTACAAAAACAGATTTTGTCAACACTATAATATGCACAATTCCATAAAAATTTAACATTTTCACCATACGCATGTAGAAAAATTGTCTACCTGGTTTAAAGATTTTCTTCCTTGTGATGGCTGCCTTACTAAAGAAGAAACCCCTTGCTTGCTTGTACATCGAAAACTCTCTCCTAACTATCTCAAAACATCGTTAGGAAACATTCTCTTCGTGCACTTAAATAGGCCCTCTATGACCTTTGCATCGTCTTTAAATTAGCCGCTGAAGAACAACGTTTGTCAAGAAATATCTAGCTGCATGGAGGGGAGAATGTATCTATCAATCCCATCTTTTAACAACTATCTCCCATAATGGCATGTACTTGGCCATGTTATTCTCCAATCTGCTCCTAATAGTGCCTTTGGCCCTATCAATTGCCTAATATAGATAACCCATGGGGGTTTATACCCATCAATGAGTTTCAAAAATTTGAACTAGAGGCTCAGAGAATAATAAAATTTTATCTACCTCTTCCCAAAAAGATAGTGATAAAACATAGTAAACCACTATGTTTCACAAAGGAAGATTCCATCTACTCAATTGAAATGAACATTCATATTCAATGCATTTGTTGTTGAAAAAGAGTTTGCAACATAAGGAAGTGGGTTGTAAACCTTGTCACCCCTTGTTGAAGAAGTTTCTTGCCATCTATGAATGTGTGCATTATATTAAGCACTCTTGTGTGGGCTTTTTTGCAAAACTTCTTTCATCCATGGAATTTTGCCTATATCATCCAAAGTCAAATTAAGACAATGTGTCACATATAGAGTCCAAAACATAGTTCCATATTTGACACTAAAAGCTTCCCAGCAACCACGCCAACATCTTTATTTGCAATAAATTTGACCACATTTTGTGGCCCCACCTCAATCACAACCTCATCAAATAGATGAAAGAGTGTCTTGCCCGATTTTATCATCTCAAATTCATTGACACTTAATAAAAATTGAGCCAATGTCACATGACACAAGGAAGTTGATAAGTGTGTAGCTTCATTTGTCCATCCGACATTATAATGCATCATGATTTTTTCCATTCCGTATGATGTTTTGCAAGAACATCGCTCACATCATGTACAACATCCTTCAACAAATCAGTATGCAAAGCCTCGTATGATGGGTCAATGAACCCAAAACTTGCAATTGCAATTGCATTTGCCATATGCTAGAGTTGTACCAAAATTTGGAGATTGTCTTCTTTGCCTACTCTTGAACAATATTTTTCGAACCTATACTCTCTAGCATGGTTTGCACTCCATATGTAGTGCGAGAGCTAAATAAAGCATGAATGTTTCCTCTACCTACATCTAGCCCACGAGGTCCTAATCCAAAGGTAGATTATTAAAGAGCTATAATGAGAAATATTTCCACCATATTTCACAACTAAAAATATTAAATATGTTTAATTTTTTTTATTTTGGGTGTGTTTAAGTTTTTTTAAACTGTAAACAACATTTCAAATTGCCCCATCATACAAGGCTTTGCAGATTGATTTGTTGAAAAAAACACCAAAAAACCAGGTTGAAAAAAGCATTTTGGGCCAAGTATAAGAATTAATCATGACTAATCGCATGTTCTGCTACTATGGTATAAATAACTACTAATGACTCTGGAATGAGTTCAAGTACTAAATTTGAACAAGCCTCAAAGTGGGAAACACGATCCTTACTAAAGTTTAGTTCCATGGAGGGATCCAGTGAAGGAAACAGTGATTCACATTCAAATTAGATAAGCTAGCACAAGACCAAACTGGTACTATGCCACAGTGAAGGATGTATGGGAGGGTGAATTTCCACAAACAATGGAAGGAAGATCTACAAGATCATGGAAAAAAGCGGTTGAAAATAGTAAGCAAGTAAATTTTGCTCTAACTTCAATTGTTTCACATAAATTTGAGCCAAACAAGTGGAGAGGCCAAAGGGAAGAATGAATGAGAATCCACTATGAAGGTGGAAAATGATGCTTTGATGGAAAACAGAACTTGCATTTTCTCAGATTTACGCTAAAGTAAGGCATTCATTAGTTGTATGTGGATATACAAGGTTAAATGCAAATCAATTGGTTTTATAGACAAGTACAAAGCTTGTCTTGTAGCCAAAGGATATGCATAGGAAGGAGTAGACTATGAAGAAAGTTTTGCTCCTACTGTGAAATAGGTAACCTTTGAATTAGTCATTGTTATTGCAACTCAACTTGGATAAAAGTTATATCACATGGATGTTAAAAGGACCTTCTTGACCAGAGACTTGAAACAAGAAATGTACGTGATTCAGTTGTAGGGATTTCAAGTTCCTGTAAAAAAAACATTTGGTTAGTAGGTTGGTAAAGTCCTCGTATGGACTTAAGCAAGCTCCTTGAGCTTGGTATTTCAAAATTGATAAATATCTTAAAGAGTTTGGGTTTAGAAGAAGTGATTCAGAATCAATTCTCTATGTGAATTAGTCGGTGATGACATAGTGGTTCTAGTTGTCTATGTTGATATTGCCATCATGAGAAGCAATGTCGACTTAATTCAATAAGTGAAAGTTAACATTTGTTCTGTTTTTGAAATGATAGATTTAGGCCTGCTTCGGTATTGTTTAGGAGTAGAATTTTGGCAATCAAATCATATTATTTTCGCATCACAAACTAAATATGTCAATTTTTTGTTAGACAAATTCATAATGCATGATTGTAATCCAACAACTACACCTATGGAAGTTCGGATAAAAATCTCAAGAAACATCGATTCACCACTAGTCAATCAAATAGTGTATTGGCAATTGATAGGTAGTTTGATTTATCTCACTACCACCCAACCAAATTTGTGTTTTGTAGTAAGTTGTCTTTCTTGCTCCATGTCTTAACCACAAGAACAGTGGCAAGTTGCCAAATGAGTTCTTATATATGTCAAAGAAACTCATCATTGGCATTCTATTTAAAAAATATATTGGTTTTGAACAAACAAGTTGTATTGATTCAGAATGGGCAAGATTAGTTGATTCAAGAAGGTCTACAACAAGTTATGTTTTCACCCTTGGTTCAAGAGTTTTTTCATGGCAAAGCAAGCTTCAAACCAAAATTGCCTTGTCCTCCAATGAAGTTGACTACAAAGTAGTAATTAGTGCAGGTTGTGAAATTATGTGGATTCAAACAATATTGGAGGAATTTCAACTTGACCAAACTACCCACTCCAAATTCTTGTGACAACCATAATGTTCTCAAGTTGGTGAAGAACCCAGTCTTTCATGTCAAAACTAAGCAAATTGGAGTTAATCACCACTACATCCATTAGATGGGGAATAATGAATACATTTGTCTTTATTATTGTCCTGCAACAGAGCAACTTGTTGACATAATGACTAAACCTCCTGGTAAAGATAAGTATTTAAAGTTACAAAATAAACTTTGAATTGTTTCCAGTTTAGTCATTGGGGGCGGAGTGTTAAATATATTAGATTAGATAATGTTTTACTCTTAGTCAATCTCCAATAAAGCCTAAATAATGGCTAATTTTTGGTTTTGTAGTTTCGTAGATGCTTAAGCTATTATTAGCCCACTGGTTATTAGTGATAGGCTGGCTTGTTTAGTCATTAGGAGGGGAGGGGCGGGTGTTAAATACTAGATTAGGTAATGCTCTAGTCTTAGTCAATCTAGAATAATGGTTACTTTTTGGTTTTGTAGCTCCGTAGATGCTTAAGCTATTATTAGCTCACTGGTTATTAGTGATAGGCTTGTTTAGTTTTAGGAGTTTATTTAGCTATATAATAGCCATCCAATAATATAATTGTTACAACTTCAATTATAAAATAATAAAGGTTTCATCAACCAGTTCAAAAGAATCCAAGGCTGATAATTTTTCACCTTTCACATTAGGGTGTGGAGTTAGTTTACATTTAAACATATGGAATTTCTCTTACATTTCTCATGAACACTTTATTTGCGACATAAAGATAAAGTTGACTGCTTGCCAAATCTCTATCCCTAGGAAGTAATGTACGAGACCCAACATCAGGCATACAAATCTCTAATTCATATCAGCCTTCAGTAGTTGTATCAAATCTTCATTATTTCCACTTATGATCAGATCATACATGCAAGATAATGACGATCAAGTGACCTACATCGTTGATTTCCACATACAAACTACATTCTAATGGACTTTTATCAAATCCAATTTTCTTGAAGTAGCAATCTATCTTGTTGCACCAACCCCTTGTGACGTAGATGGGATTGAAAGGGCCCAGTGAATGGTTGCCTTACTCCCCTATGGGTGTTACACTTACTAACTCTCAAGGACACGTGCAAATTCTAGATTCAAAAATGAAAACCAAAATGTTTTCTTTATTGATGCTCATTTGTGTTACAAAGATTCATACACACACACACACACCGTTCCCCTATGACTATGAAGAAGACTATCCTCGGTCCAATGTCTGGGTTGCATGAGCATACATCTATCTAGTAAGCTCTTGGCTTTGCTTCTATCACTCTCTAAGCTTCACTCATATCTCTCTCTCTCAACTCTACCATCCTAGAGTTGGAACTCTTCCCTTCTGGCTTGATCTGATTGAGATCCTCCAACTGACCTCCAACCCGCCTTCCAAAATCTACATTGAATCTTAGTAGCCTAACACTATCATCCCGCAAACCTATTCAAGCTCCCTCCGTCTTGGAAAACGATCCACACATCATGTTTTCTTGATCTAGGCAAATACTTTGCTTTTTTGCTCAATCAGAGCAAAACTGCGAATTGTTGTAGACTAGTGGTTTCGGAAACACCATCTGCATTAGGCAGCAATTTCATCATGCTCCCAAGAAACGATCATTTTGACCAATGGGAAATGACTGAAACTGTTCTTCCTTCACTTCCTTGTCCTATGGGACTCTTGATGATGTTCTTTGGTTGTTGATCTTCCTCCATTCATGTGATGATGTCATGGTGGTTTTGTAAACACCACCAACATTAGGTGGCAATTTCATCATGCTCATAAGAAACAGTCATTCTGACCAATGGGAGATGACTAAAAATGTCATTCCTTTTCTTCCTTCTCCTATGGGACTCTTGATGATGTTCTTTGGCTTGATGTTTATCTTCCTCCATGCTTGCAATATTGTCGCAAGAGACAAGAAGTTGCACAGCACAAAACAAACTTTCACAAGAATTCGAACCCATGTTTTTAGATGATGCAAGGTTGTTTGTGAGCCCAAATGCTCTTGCATCACCTTGGGGCTTGCTTGAGGCCATAAGTTGTAATGTCCCCAAATGGAACGATTTCATGCACAAGGGGTTTTCCCCTAAATCCCAAAATTCTAAAAATGCAATCAACAAACCCTAGTTTGCAAAATAAGCTTTTAAAACCCTTGTTAGGCCTTAGAAACCCTAGAAGCCAAAATGGTAGGGTTTTATGGATGAATTCCAGCCAATAACTTATTCCCAAATAACTGAAAATTGATAGAAAATAACCAAAAATTAAATTGCACAAAACAAGTACCTTTTTGACCAATTTTTGAAACTTAAACGCCACTTTTTGATGGCTAGAAAATCTGATTTAATTCCAAAAATACAACTATTTTGAATATTTTTTCCGCTTCAAACCCTTGTCAAAACCCTGCTCTCAACAAATATTTATTTCTTATGAACAGTTGAAAACTTAAAAAATTCAAAACTCCCTCAATATTTGGAATTATGATGCAAACAAGAGCTCAAATTGATCATAAAAATAATGGCTATCAATTAAAAATAATTTTGGAATTTTTCTTCCATGAGAAGGTCACCAAAAGTTTCTCCGAAATTTTGAAAACCTTAGTTTCCTATCAAAATAATTAAATAATAATTCTGAAAATTATTATTTAATTTTCTACTTCAAACCCTTCACGAAAACCTCCAATTCCTCACACCAACACGTAGAAAATTAGCAAATAAAATCAGAATATTTAATTTGCAATAAATAGACCAAAAGAGACCTCCAAACCCTAGATCCAAGCTTCCAAAGTGGTTCGCTACACTTGCAAAAATAGTATAAATATTTAGCAAAGTTAATATGCAAGAAAAGAACCACGAAACCCTCACAAAAATCCACATGAACTTGCTAAAGCAAATCGTCCCACTTCTAGGACAAGAACAAGATCTCTTTAGCAAAAGATGGTGTCAAAAGACACATTTTTAAATTAATCAACACCAAAGGTAGAAAACTTCTGTTGGACATGCATCCCAATAGTTTTCTTCAACCATGAAGAATAATTATCAAAATTCAACATATCCTCCATTGTAGCTTTCACCATGTATTTATAACTTTCCAAAGAAGGTGAACCACTTTAAGAAGATAAAACACCTTTCCTTATCTTTACTTTAGCTCCCTTGTCGACATCTCATTTTTGAAAAATATATTAATTATTGGTCTTAATTAATATAGTAATTAAAATTACTTTAAGGTAAATAAATTAATATTTAATTCATTTAAGCACTTTAGTGGTAAAAACCACTTTTTAAATATTCTATTAATTAATTAATAATTGTCTTATAATAAAAATCATTATTTCGACAATTAATAAATAACTAATAAAATAGCATTCCCCAAAAAGGGCTCTTTTAGTCTATAGAAAAATAGACTAAACGTCTTCAAGACTTGTTTATTCATGATGTGAAAATGGAAACATTACAGTTCTCCCCACCCAAAATTACTTGTCCTCAAGCAATTGCAAAATCCAAGTAAGTGTCCCAACACACCTTATCAAACAATGTCCCTGTTGACAATTTTTCCCCAAAGGAAAGAACAGATTTATTCAAGTAGTTGAAGGGGCAAATTCTAAAGGGTTTATATCCTTTGGACTTTTGTCCGAAGGGTCACTAGCTGAAGATTCAATTGCTTCAGCCTGTTGGTCTGAAGGAAATGACACTTGTTTAAAGCCCAAAGGATCATAAGGAGAGGAGGACTGCAACTTTCCCGAAGGGTCAAAACTTCCAAGGATGCTGAAGGGTTCATTCATTTGCCGAAGGGTCATTTTATCGGCCAAGAGACCAATTGCAATTTTTCTGAAGAAAAACAGAAGTAATAGGCCGAAAGAAAGAGTCCATTACAAGAATCCCGAAGGGCAGGGTACCCCTTGGAAGGGTCATTTTCAACAATCCCGAAGGGCACCTACCCTTCGGGAAGGTACAGGAGCAAATTCGGACCTTTGCAAAAACCCGAGTGACCATTGAAATTTTTTTGAAGGGCACAGACGAAAGACACGAGCCCTTGCGGAGGGCACTTGTTCGGCAGCAGAACCATTGCAAATTTTTCGAAGGGCGCATTTCGAAGGCACTTGGTTGAAAAGCAAAAGGGGAAAGGAAACCTTCAGACAAAAAGTCCGAAGAAATTCGGAAGGCTACAAAGCAAGAAAGTCCGAAGAAATTCGGCCGCCAAACAATGAGGACCCGCATACAAAAGTCCGAGAAAATAAACCCGAAGAGACCGAGATAATTCTTGCAGACATTTTTTCCGCAGGGAAATGACTTAACAAAAAGGCCGACAAAGCAAACAACAAAGGCAAAGGAAACCTTCGGGCTTTTTGTCCGAAGGAATTCCTTCAGACAAAAAGTCCGAAGAAATTCGGAGTGAGCCAAGAAAGAGAAAATCCGACTATGAAAAGGAGCCCGAGCAAAGGGAAAGTAAAGGAATATTGCGGAAGAAAAGGCCGAGGGAAATCAAGCCCGCAGTCAAGACAATTCGTGCGGACAATTTGTCCGACAGAAGTTGCCACAGGAAAGTCTGAAGACAGGCCCGAAGAATTAAGCCGAGACAACCAGAAATCCGAAAGTAATGGAGGTTGACTGTGCAAAAGAGGATAGAAAATAGATAATCCGACGGAGAGTTGAAAACAGAATATCCGAGGAAATATAGATTAATACATCCGAATATAGAATCTCGCCAGAAATAGACACGAACAGGCAAACCAAAACAGGGTAAAATACATGCAAGCGGGAGCTATTTTTGAGCACTAGTCAGAGCTTCAGTCGGCTGGTTATTGAAGACCTGTTCGTCTCCGGATCAACACACGTATCCGAGGGTCCAACTTAGCGTCAACCGAAGTTCCAAATTCGAATGTCGAGTTGATTGTTCCAAATTTAGAGTTGACTAATTGTTAAACGCCGTATCCACTAGGAGCTTTCCATGTGAGGGAGAATGATCTCTTCGACCAACTCATCTTGCCAAATAGTCAACTCAGTCGATCCCTTCGTCCAACTCAGCTTATCAAACAGCCAACTCAGCGTTTCCAACGTTCCAATTCGGCATCAAGTAGCTCACGTAGAGTTCTAAAATTAACATTGGCATGGATTTCCATGCAAAGAGAGGTGGGCAGTTCATAACAAAGACAAGTTCACTTCCTCAAGCGCAAGAAGCTTCATGCAAAGACAAAAATGGAAATATATTTAATTGAAAGGCCAAGTCAGCCTTGAGTTAACCGAAGTTAATCCTTCTCTTCAAATTTTCAACGCCAATCTTTGGCCTTTTGTAATTCTCTATAAAATGGCTTTCAGCCTTGATTAAAAATCATCCAATCTCTCTCTTGGTTAGACCAGACTCTGCCATTGGTGAGTTGTGTAACCTCTTCGATCAATAGGACTGTACTTTCAGATTTCAAGTGTTGGCATAATGTATATTTCATTCAACAATTTGCACAAGTGGTAGATTTTTCTCCCTTCCCAAATTTCGATTCATACCTAGTTGCTAGATTATCCTTAAGCAGGTCATGTTCAGTGTTCTTTACGACTTTTGCTGACACTGTAAGTGGATGTTAGGTCGCTGCAAAGTGTCTTGTATTGGACCTCTCTCCATCGTTTTCCCTCAGGTTTTGGTCATTGGATCGAACCTCTTCATGAAATATTTATGCATAAGTGGTTGATTGAAATCATAGGTCTTCCTTTTCCCTTGTTCGTTCAGTGTTCCAGGTTCCAAATTGAGTGGATCAAACTTCTGGTGTATCACCCCTTTTAGGTAGGATTTCCCCTTAAAGTTTCCTTCTTTCTTTTCCATGGTAGTGCGCAGCATAGAGTAGAGATCCTCATTGATACATCATACAGGAACCAGCCTTCTCTGGAGGTTCTTCTCACCGTTGAGGCACCCACCCTCGTGAGAAGATCCCATTGTTTCAGTCGGATAGAGGACTGGCCATTTCACGCACGTCTTCGATTCAGGGCGCAGCTCCAGGTTGACAACAGTCCCCATTTACCTGTTTTTCAATGGAGGAAATCCTCAAATGGCTTCTTCATATTGTGGTCCCTATACCTTGGAGGCTGCCCCCAATCATCAATAGGATCCTCATGGCCTTCCCAAGGCTCAAAAGACTCCTCATTTTTCACCCCTGTCAATACTGAGTGGAAGGTAAGCGAACTCCTCCTTATACCTCCCAAATGGGTGAGATATGCCCGAAGTGGTTATGCAAATCACAAGTGAACAAAACCACCTTGCTGCCCTGTATGCAAAATTTATTCATGTGCTGGTCCATGTCCCACAAAATATGCAAAGAGAAATCAGAACTATATTGTCTATGAGAAAAGGACTTCAAGACACATTCACCACCATGTATGGACATCCAAGTATGAAATTTGCACCCAACAAGAGACTGCCCCATGTTACTTACCTCAAACATGCATATGATTCTCTTCATACTTCCCAAAAGCTCTCCAACATTGTCACGAGAAGGTTGTACCTTCCTGGTGAGGAGGTTCTTTATGTCACCTTCACATGATGCCAACAATATTACATTTCCCAAATCTTGTGCAAACTTTTTTGTATGAAATAAATCAATTTTCCCTTCATGTTGACATGGTTGTATATGCAAATAAACCTCTCATTTTTCATGTGGGCAAATGTAGAATTGATTGTACATATATCTCTCATATCCCAAGAGCTGGAATGCATCATAAAACTCAAAATTTTCCCCTCTAAAGTAAGGTTGAATTTGCTTTTGCAAACCTGATTTTTCTAAGTGATAAATTTCAGAAATTGTAAATACCTTTATTCTTCCTACCAAGTGCTAGAAAGTGCCACAAGGATCAGATTTCTTCCTTTCATCATAGCTGCCATGTGTGACCAAATAGACATCAGAGGGATGCTTAAACTGAATCCGTATGTATTGTTGTTTCGTGTCCTTACACTTCCCCTTTTTTCTATGCAAACCATGACCCCAATTATTAATATTTCCAAAATTTATGGACAGCTGAAAGTACATTACAAAATCAGCCCTATTGCCCATGTGAAAGCGTTGTAATACTGATGTAGAAACTGAGTTTTCTGATTGTACCAAATCAGAATTACACCTAACATTTTTCCTTGTCACCAGTGTTAGAATGCTCCCAAAATTAGATTTCTTATGCATGATAGGTGGCTGCCATAGGTTGCTCAACTCAGAATTTTTGAGAGTAAAGTTTTCATACCTTTCAACAATTTTTAATTTTTTGGGAAGGTAGGAAACAAATTTTCCTTCACCAATTTATTTTGTCCAAAGCTGCTCATGATTTGGGCCTTTGCCCACTCTAGTGTAGTCTTCAAGTCTTCATCCATGTTTTCATCTTCAACTCCTCCAATTGGTAGACCATGTATGGGAACCAACCTACTCCTTTATTGCTCATTGCAAGAGATCTTCCAAATAAACCTACTTATGAAACAAGAAATTTAAGGAAATCATTGGTGTTAAATAACACCCCTTTGATCCACTCGTCAAATTTTAAGATCTTTTCTTGATGTCTTTATCCTTCCTATCCATTTCACACAATGGATTGCCTTTTACATTCCAAAATTATTGGAATCTTGATTTTTTCCAATATCCATTTTGATTGTATGCAAGTCCATCATAGCATTCTTTTCCTTTAAGCATTCCCTCATCTCATTGTGCATTGATCTATTAAGAAGTCCCCTTGTGCCATCCAACCTTGTCAAGGCTTGCACTCCCTTCTTATTTGTGATTAGGAATTGTTCCTTCCAAGTTATTTCATCAAATCTAGAGCCATGCAACAAATTTGAACAATTATTAGATTCCAAACAAAAAAATTATTCAACTCATACCTTTTTATGAATATCTCGATTTCTTTGGCTTCTTCAAAATCATATTTTTGAATACTAAAGTTTGGGGTACTTGGCTGCCCCAAAGTGAAATGTCCCCAAATGGGACGAATTGGAAAATAAAGGTGATTTTTTCAAATTCCTCTAAATCTGATCTGAAAATTAGTAAACCCTAAGTTGAGAATTAAATTCTTAAAATCTTTATTTAATGCAAAAAACCCTACTCCAAAAGTGAGGGTTTTGTAGAGAATTTCTGCCAATTAAATACTTTGAAATAATCTGAAAATAAATAGTTAATTCCAGATTTAAATCCTCTTACATAAATACCTTTTTCTCTCCCTTTTTTTCTACGAAATGATGAAAGAAAAATCAGATTTAATCACCAATTTTCTGATGTTGTTCGGAGAATGAAAGATCTTCAAAACCCTTGCCAAAATCACTGCCAACCTCAAAAAAATTTAAGAAAAATACCAGTGTTTTATTTGGCATAAAAATCGCCAATTTGACCCTCCTAGGTCAATCGCCCCACTCTTAGGAACCTTGAAAAAATAGCAAAAAAATAGGACTATTCCAACCTTCCACAAACAAGAAAATATCTGGAAATTTGTTGAAAAAATTAATAATAATTATGAAAATTATCTATTAATTTTTCATCTTCAATATCCTTTGCATATCTTCCAAAATGCCACAATAATGATCGGAAAAATAATAAATAATTGCATATAATTATTATGAATAATTTGATCAAAAAAGGCCTTCAAACTCTATCGCCAACTTCTCCAAGTGATTCGATCCACTTGCAAAATTAATAGAATAATTTAGCAAGCCAAAAATGCAAGAAACATATGACCAAACCCTCAAAAGCAAGCACCAAAACCTTCCCAGGTAGTTCGCTCCACCTCTAGGGCACAAAACAAGCTTTTATTTGCAAAAAGTGGTGTCAACAGACACCTTTGTAAGATTGATCAATCACCAACCAACGAACTTCTATCGGGCATGCATTCCAATAGCCTTCTTCATTCAGGAAGAATAAGATATCAATTTCAGCATATCCTCCTTGAAGCCTTCGCTATGTATTTATAACTTTGCAAAGGGTTTGAACCCCTTTGGGAAGATAAATCATCTTTCTTTATTTTCACTTTAGCTCCCATGCCAAAATCTCCTTTTTGAAAATATTTAAATATTAGTCTTAATAAAAAAAGAGTAATGGTAATTACTTTAAGGCGAATATATTAATATTTATTTCACTTAAGCACTTTAATGGTAAAAACCACTTTTAAATTATTTTATTAATTAATTAATAATTGTCTTGTGATAAAAATCACTATTTCAACAATTAATAACTAATAAAATAATTTTCCCCAACAATGGCTCCTTTACTTTATGGGGAGATAGACTAAAGATCATCCTATTTTAATTAAAAGAGAAAAGATGGGGACATTACACAAAGCACCTAGCACCTCCTCATTTTCATCCATCATTTGCAGCCCTCTTTGCTGCTCCAAAAATTCAAATTGTTGATGCTCATAATCTTCCTCTAAGCTAACCCAAAGTGTCATATTTTTGTAGCTCATCTTCCTTCTTCAAATATGATTTTTTTGTTCTTTGGCTCCCTCATAGGAACCCTCGTGAAGGGTTGTCCCTTTATTGTTTCCTTCCAACTTTCCATGTAGTTCAATTTTCTCTTCCTCTACATGCTCCACTATCAAATAAGGCCTCAATTTTTCCTCACAATCAATTGCAATATTTTCAAACATCATATGTGCAATTGAAAAAAATTCTTTTTCTAGCCCCAAACTTGTCAACAAGATATATAATAATGGATTGAAAAGATCATCACTCTCATTGAGTGTCACGGTCAAGATTTTTTGCATAGAAGCTACAACATTTTTGGTAGGATTCTTACAAGTAATTGCAAAGAAATGTTGAAACATCTTAACAATAAATTCATCACTCATTATCTAACATTAGCACACAAGATCTAACTTTTGTCATATTTTCAAGAATAGTGATCCTCTTATTAAAAAAACTTGTGATGTCACCTAGACCTTCAAAACTTTCCACCATCACCTGAAACATTTCCTTCATGATGTCATTATATTGTTGTTCCGGAGCTATTATCCTTGTAATTTCACTAATACAAGTAATAGCTACAAGTCTCACATCCAAATCTGAATGTCTTAAAATCTTGGGTCTAGCCAAATAAACCACCAAAAAATTCATTGCCCAAAACATAGACTTACAATCTGATTGTCCTATCATGGACAAACAGTTCGCTGCTTCCTCCAAAATATTGAGCAAAACATTTTTTAAATGATGTGGATGCTCAAGTTTATTTCCCAATTTGTGAAGCTTTGTTATGAATTCATCTTCACTTATTAACTCCATGATTCATAGACTATGCATCCAAATCTGCAAACATAAACCTTCATAGGCTAGATAAGATCGGTGCTCTAATACCACGGTAATGTCTTCAAATAGGGCGATTTCAAGCAAAAGGGTTTTTCTCTTAAATTCCAAGATTCTGAAAATGCAATCAGCAAACCCTAGTTTGCAAAATAAGCTTTTAAAACCCTTGTTAGGCCTTAGAAACATTAGATGCCAAAATAGTAGGGTTTTATGGATGAATTCCAGCCAATAACTTATTCCAAAATAACTGAAAATTGATAAAAAAAATAATCAGAAATTAAATTGTACAAAATAAGTACTTTTTTGCTCAATTTTTGAAACTCAAATGCCACTTTTTGATGGCTGAAAATCTGATTTAATTCAAAAATACAACTGTTTTAAATATTTTTTCTGCTTCAAACACTTGCCAAAAATCTGCGTTTAATAAATATTTATTTCCTACAAAAAGTTGAAAACTTCAAAAATTCATAACTCCAATATTTGAAATGATGATGCAAACAAGAGCTCAAACTGATCATAAAAATAATGGCTATCAACTAAAAATAATTTCAAAATTTTCCTTCCATGGGAAGGTCACCAAAAGTTGCTCCAAAGTTTTGAAAACCCTAGTTTCCTCTCAAAATAATTAAATAATAATTCTAAAAATTATTATTTAATTTTCTACTTCAAACCCTTCACGAACACCTCCAATTCCTCACACCAACACAGAAAATTAGCAAATAAAATCAGAATATTTAATTTGCAATAAATAAACCAAAAGAGGCCTCCAAACTCTAGATCCAAGATTCCAAAGTGGTTCGCTCCACTTGCAAAAATAGTATAAATATTTAGCAAGATTAATATGCAAAAAAAAAACTACAAAACCCTCACAAAAATCCACACGTACTTGTCAAAGCAAATCGCCCCACTTCTAAGGCAAGAACAAGGTCTCCTTAGCAAAAGATGGTGTCAAAAGACATTTTTTTAGATTGATCAACACCAAAGGTAGCGAACCTCTATTGGACATCCATCCCAATAGTTTTCTTCAAGCATGAAGAACAATTTATCCAAATTCAACATATCCTCCATTGTAGTCTTTGCCATGTATTTATAACTTTCCAAAGAGGGTGAACCACTTTAGGAAGATAAAACACCCTTCCTTATCTTTACTTTAGCTTCCATGCCGACATCTCTTTTTTGAATAATATATTAATTATTGGCCTTAATTAAAATTACTTTAAGGTAAATAAATTACTATTTAATTGATTTAAGCACCTTAGTGGTAAAAACCACTTTTTAAATATTCTATTAATTAATTAATAATTGTCTTATGATAAAAATCACTATTTCGACAATTAATAAATAACTAATAAAATAGCATTCCCCAAAAAGGGCTCCTTTAGTCTATTCTATGGGAAAATAGATTAAAGGTCTTCAAGACCTATTTATTCATGATGTGAAAATGTAGACATTACATAAGTAGCCTTCTTAAATCTACAAACTAGACCTTCCCTCCCCATCCTCTTCAAATCCTTGGGACTGAAACATGTTTCCTCTACCAAGTCAACATTAAAGAAGGCATACATGGCATCCATTTGATACACATTCCAACGAATTGGGCAGCCAAGGACAACACCAAAGGTATATTCATAAATTTATGCCCTATTTTTGGGCAAAAGTTTTGGCCACAAATCTAGCATTGTGCCTATTAATGGAACCATCACCTTATAACACTCATTTGCACCCAATGAATTACTTGTGAGATGGTAATTCAGGCAAGTCCAATGTCTTAATTTTAATAGGGAATTTTGGTTCTTCAAGCATTGCATTATCCCACTCAATAATGCCATGTAATTTAGCAAATGTGGCAGTTTCTTTTTCTGTCAAAAAATTAGCCATCAAGTCAAGATTTACTCTATATTTTGATGCTGTCTATTTTTTAGGCACTTCCTTTCTAAATCTGGGATATTTTATATATCTATATAGAGAGAGAGACACACACATATATCACTTATCTTTGAGATGTACCGCTCCTGGAGATGGAGATGGAGATGGAGATGGTGCCAAATTTTGAGGGCTATTGTTGTTCTCAACAGTTGATGACCAATCAGCTTGCAATTTTTGACATATAGGCCATGAAAGATCACAGAGATCAAAAGTATATCATATATGTTCATCAAAACCATCTCTGATGATAATAACCTTTTTTGTTCTTATGTCAAGCAATCTATAGGCCTTGGATACCTCATTGTATCCAATCAGAATACACATTTTACTCTTAGCATCTAACTTCTGTCTGTTTTCATGTGGTACATGAGCATAAGCTACACAACCAGAAGCCTTCAGAGACCAATATCTTGTCTGTTACCCTTCCAAGCCTCTTCTGGTACAATATCTTTAAGAACCCTCATCGGACATCTATCCAGAACAATGCAGCTACATGGAAAGCTTCAGCTTGTAAATCATTTTTAAGATTTGCCCCATTTCATGAAGTCAGTTGACTTGTAATCTCCACAATTGTCAGACCTTAATCCTTTCAGCTTTTGTCCAGATTCCTTCTCAACCAATTACTAAGGTCTTGAATACAGTAAACACCTCAACTTATTCTTCAATAAATATACCCCGTCTTTCTTGTGAAATTCATCAATAAAAGTTAGCAAGAACCTTGAACTACTCATAATAGTTCTCATTGGTCCCCAAATGTCAGAATGGACCAACTCCCATTGTTTGATTGCTTTCGAAGTCAAGTTTTTGATAAAGCCATCTTGGTGTTGTTTTCCCATAAAATAGGGTTTGCAATCACCTTGGTCTTATTTGATTTGATGATTTGGAATGAATTGATACACATCATACACAGGTGTAGAGATGATTGGTTGCCCATTCATTCAGTTTTATACAAAAGTCAAAAAAGTTAGAAAAATAGTAACAAAGCCAAAAACAATGCAACAAGACCTTGAAGATGTAGGGGTGATACATGAGTGAGATCAAGATAAAAAGCGATATCTTCCAGCTGTCTGAACATAGGAAAATATAGCTTTAACATCCTCACAGGCCGCATAGATTTATGGACTGCAGGACATCCTGACAACCTCAGGGATGACCAGTTTACCGCAGAGACATTGTGACAGGAAGCAAAGATGTCTTCCTTGAGGCGGCATAGGGAGGATATGAATTTGAACCATCATACAACTAGAAGTCTTCAGGAAAAACATAATTCGGTAAAACACCCCCAAGGGAGTCGAACTATCAGCAGTCTTTGAATACATTCTCTCCAAGAGAAAGGTGTTCCTTTGAGGAGATGGAAATGAGATGATCATTTCAGAATAGAAAAATGAAGTTTTCCAAGCTTCAAAGTGAGAGGAATCTCTGTACACACCTATGGAACTGTATATTTGCAAAGGGTATAAAGCTGTAAACTTTTACTGAAGTTTTTCTGCCACGAGTATTTTCTCTAAATAAAAATAATGTTACATGTGTGCAATATGCTGTCTTGTGTTCCTTTGCATTTTATCTCTATGATTATGCTACTTATGTGAGGGTTTTGCCAATTGAGCATTTATTTCAGAGTTTTCAATAGTATGTTCATGAATTTCAGTCATGTCCACAATGAATTCAGGATTTAGATATTAATGGCATCTATTAGCTGAGTTGTATCACCTGTAAGTTCTGCATTTATAGATCAATTCGAGGAAGACCATATGCCATGTTCATCTTCTTCATAGAAACAAGTGACAGAAAATCAATGTGTCCAAGCCTTTGGCATTATAGATCAATTTACGAAAACCCAAATACCATGTTCGCCGTCTTCATAAGAACAAGTGACTAAAAATTTGTGTCCAAGCCTTTGGTGTCACAATCTATTGATCGTGTGAATGAGATTGGGAAATAGAGGCTAAAAATCTGTATAGTCCTTACTGTCGTATGCTTTCAGCAATAACTCTTTTCTGGTTCACCTTATCTCTGATTTGGCACCTGTCCATATCAAATTCTAACTCCATGTATTTCCCAGTTATCTGACTTCCAGAGTAGGCTCTTTTTCAGCCCTGGGACATCATCAAATTTACATGTTACTCCACTAGGAAATTTAATGGGTATTGTACTCTTGGATTTAACACCATGTTTAAAATCATCCCCTACAGCTAGACTCCCCTTGACCTTTATTTACACCGAGACTATCAAAGCATTCCCAATGGTTTGACATGTGCCATTCTTCTGAAGGCACCTGAATCTATGTACCATTCTTCTGATGGAATTGCGTTATCGCTGACCATGAACATAAAATATTCATCAGTTGTGCAATTATCTTCTACATATATTTATCTATGTTGTTGATACAGGAGCATCCCTGGAAACAAAACTTGATTGTGCATGTTGAAGAGCAATTTTAGGAGCCTTTTGAGGTCACGCGGACGCCTGACCTTGTGAAAGCCGAATCTTGTGCTCTAGAGGGCACAAAACCTTGTGGAGGTCATATCTTGCTCACATGGACTCGAAAATAAGTGTTATTTTTTTATTGAATGTGCGTTTTTCCAAGAAGACATTGGTGAAATCAAAATCATAAGATTCCAAGCCCAAGAAGCAGCTTGACCTTGTGGAAGCCAAATCCTATTGTCTAGCAGGTGCTAGACCTTGTAGAGGTCATATCTTGCTCATACAATCTTAAAACTGAGGGTTGTGTTTTTTAATTTGTGTATTTTAGCAAGAATAAAACATGGGTGAAATCAAAATCAATATATTCCAAGGTCAAGCAGCCGCTTGATCTTGTGGAAGCCGAATCATGTGGTCTAGCAGATGCTATACCATGCCAAAGTTTATATCGTTGAAGTCTATTTTAGTCATAGACTCACAACAAAGACACAAGCTTATTGGAAGTTTTTGCACATGTCATGTTCTTTATATTCACAGGTTATTGTTGACTTTTTAAGTCACCCCCAGCTTGCGCAGAGCTCACAAGGATTCTGTAGAAGATTTGTGCACCTGCGAAGTGTTGAGTTCTTTAAAGCAAGCCCTGAGCAGACGCCCCCAGTCCATGCCCGCACCCAAAGCAGTCAACACAGATCTACGCATCGACTAAGTGTTGATTCGCACCCACTAGGCGTTCCCAATGCGCACCCCACGCAAAACTCTCCATCGCACAAGCTAAAATGGCGTGCAAGTTCAAGAACGTGTAATGTCCCCTTTTTAGCATGATCCTGTTTTATGATGGTTTAGCCTATCATTGGCCCTCTTAGGCTAACTCAGATGGTTAGAGGGTCTTTTGTGACGAAAACCTAGTTAGTGGATGGTTTATTTCTTCTTCAGAGTTCAGTAAGTTTCAGGGTTGGCCTTTGCAAGGGTTTCAGGTTTTTTTCTCTCATACTTACTATTTATAGTAATTCATTCAGTCAGGGTTACTATTTATAGCAGGGTGCCTGTATGGAATATTTCAACAGTGTCGATTCCGGTATTCAGTTGGCTTGGAGAAATAAGGTGTTTGGCCTAAGTTATGATATTTAATTATTATTAAAGGTCACTTTAATAATAATTAATATTTTAATATTATATTTCAACGTTATATTTGCACTTTATGACTTGTGGGGTCATGTGGCATAGAAAGGGGGCCATTTCAATTTATTATTTATAAAGTCATATTTTAATATTATTAAAAGTGCAACTAAAATATTATAAGAAGGAAGCTTCTAGATGGGCCGACTTGATGAGGAGAAAAAAAAGTATATTAAGAGGGTCACCCAAGCTTCATATCATCCAAGAATTGATATTTGATTTTGAGATTGTTGGTGATGAGACCAGCTAGGGTTTCTACCATTACTTCAGCCATTGGGAACGAAGACTCTCAATTGGTAATGTGATTTTGAGGTTGTGGAATATCTTCCGAATTATTGCTTCATTGTGGGCTTCATCCAGGAGTCCAATCTGTGCTTAAATTGGAGAATACATTAATTTTCACAAGGTTTTCAAAGGTTAATCATTTGCAGATCTGAAAATTGTTGATGACATGAATAGTGGCGTGAATAGTGTCACGCTACAGTACCTGCTACAGTGCACGTGGACAGTGATTGCTACAGTGCACGTGAACAGTGATCGCTACAGTAAATGCTACAGTAATTGAAGCAATGTGAAAGGAATACGCAGATTATTGAGGTTCACTTTGAAGGCATTTGGTGGCTTAAAATATTCATATTTATTGTGGAAAAAATCGTGGGTTTTAGAGGCACATTGGCAGCCATCGATTGGCATATCAAACCTCACATATTTGCAGATTGGGAGTTTAATACTCATCAATTTCTCCTATGATCTTGGGCGCTCCCTTCCTAAGGATGGGACAATGATATTTGATGCATATTTGGAGGTGAATAAGGTGTGAATATTCTTATTATCTGCAACTTCAGGTCTAAAACAGGGGCAGCACCATTAAGGGTTCGATTTGGCTTGTGGAGAGGACGTTTGGTTCTATTTCATTGAGGTTGCACCTTCTCCAGCATTGGCACTTCATGTGACCAGGTTCTCCTATGATAATCACATTACATATAGGCATTTTGAATGAGTTTGTAGCTGCTATTTTTATCTCAAACACTAGGGACTGTATTACATTGTAATGCCAAGAGACTTGGCTCTTCATTCTATGGTATTGAGATAGATTACCCACATTGGGGAAATAAGTTACATGATAATTGTTAGATGTAATGCTTATATCAAATGCATTTGATTATCATTTTAGGATGCATGCCAATTGTTTGACAATTTGTCATTGGCTGTAGATGATCTTATTGCATATTCAGTTTGTGGGACAATTGCTTGTGAAAATACCTTGCAGTTGTAGGTGGTTATTGGCATATGAAATTTGCATAAGAATTGGTTGTTTGAATGTCAATGGTCTGTAGCTATTCTTTGAAACATTTCCAAGTCACTTAGGATTCATGCCAAGTGTTTGATATTATGTCTACTAGCTGTACAAGTCAATTTCAGTCACCTATATGTATGAGGAAGTTCAAGAACAATTAATATATCATTCCTATAACATTGTCAATCCATCTTGCATTGTTAGAAGCATTCAAAACACTAATTGTGGCATTCAAAACTTATTCAAGCAAGAACCAATCAGACTGAAATACAGAAACAGCAAGTAAAGAGATTGTATGAAAGGTGTTTGACGATATTCCTTGAGCCTCTAATCAGCATTTCAAGGTCAGTTTGAGCAAGGAATACTACATTGGTATCAGAGCTTTTGTCCTGCCATCATGTTGGGTAGATTGGACATTGAATTGGCTAGTTTATCATGGTTACTTCAAGTACTCAGAAGCAGTGGGACAAGATATGGAGAAGCTTAAACAAAGTTTGAATAAATTGGATGAAAACCAGAAGAGGATGAATGAATTGCTTTTACACCCTACAACCAAAGACAGATTAGCACGGTATATGGCATCCATTTTTAAGGGGTCTACATCACAAAACGAAAAGGAGAAATAAGAGGTATCTATAGGAGAAATATCTAAGAATCTCTACAATGAATTTTCTACAGTTAGTGACCAGCATACAGCTAATCCTATGGAGAGCAAAAATCAGACTTACATAAAGAAAGAAGTTGAGCACAAGACACTTCATGATGACTTCAAGAGTGAAGAAGAGCAAGTGATGGGTGAAGACAAACCAGTTACATTAGAGCAGCTACATGAAGATAAGATTTCTGGTGATGCTTCATTAGGTGAGTCTAGCATTGCTTCATCCTATCGTGGCAAAGAATCAGATGGTGCTTCCATGAATGTTATTCATACATATAAAAGTCCATTGAAGGTCCAAGATATTAAGGTGGATGTGAAAGTTGATCCTTTGCTTAGTGGAACAGCCACTATTGTTTTGAATACACATGATGAAGGAAACATTTTACAATGGCATGATGTCATCACTGATTTGTTTGAGGACAGCAGCATTATGTCCCATCATTCTCATGAGATAGGAGCTTGTGATCATGAGAAAGCCAACGATGTGATATCACCCATTGATGGCAGCCCTACACCAATTGCTAGACATGAAGATATTAAGCATAAGAGAACTGATTTTGTATATTTTGGCATCCAAGAGGTAAAGAAGTTCGAAAAGATGAACGAAGAATGGTTGCAAAAATCCAAAGAGGGTAGATTAGTGGCTGCCAATGCAAGACAACATCTTCAAAAAGTGAAAGAAAAGATCAATCTCATCAACATAGCAAGACAAAAAAGGATAGATAACATTAGAAGACTCTTATTTCAAAGAGAGGATGAATCTGAAAATGCACTTTGTTCTAATGATGATGATGAGGTTGATACGTTTGGTCAATTGAAGGACTTGATAAAGATTCCCAACATGAGGAAACAAGAACAGATTGAGGTTTCTTCATGTGAGGCGGAAGTGGTTCATAGCTTGGAGACTCAGTTGACAGTGAAGGAGGATGAGATTATTGCAGCATTATCTCATCATGACAGGATGCACAAACGGATTGAGGATCATCTTTGGGTGGTTCAGTTAGATAGAAGACAAAAGGGGATTGGATTAGAGTCTTCTCATGATGACTTGCAGGAACAGCAGTCAGTTATCCATCGTGCTATTATGTATCCGACAAGGTTTGCTACTTCTATGTCACATAGATTTCACACAAATACATGGTTACAGGGTGATTATGGGGGCAGTAGGTATGATGGCTTGGTTAGTCAACATGTCCATAGAAATTGGGCAGCTGATAGAGGTTGTGCTTTCATGCTTGCTAGGCAGTTGTATGGTGCACTCATGAGGGAAGAGGCACAAATATCCACTTCCGTTGATGCTGAGAGGGATCAACCCTCCATAGTTGCATTGATTAGTGCAACTAGCTTTATGAGTTGGTGTCAGGAGCACTCTTCTTCCAGCCTTGGCAGTTGGAGTATTGTGGGGACACCAACATTTGTAGATGAGTTAGGAGATACTCATCTTTTCTGGCAGTTGTTTGGGTCCATAACCCACAGGTCTCAGTATCAAGGAGCAGCCTCTTGGCAGATTAGTGATCCAGTTGCAGACAGTATGGTGCAGCAGGTGCCACCAGTTGTCATTGGAAGTGGATTGTTGATTTTGTTTTGGGATCCTGGTGGTGACGTGTTTGATTTGTCACTCTATTTTGGTCCTGATGAGGTGTTCCACCACTCTTGGTGCAATGTCAGTGGTTTATGTAGAATGGCACAGTGGAAGTCAACATGTGCGCGTTGTGACGTACTTCCAGTTTGGCATTGGGACCCAGGGATTGACATCAGTAGTGATATGTTTATTTTAGCTGTAGAATTGCACAGTTTGCTAAGTTTTGGTAGGTTCTATCGCTGCAGCTGTTTTCAACAAGATTCTGATGCAGTTCCTTACAGATTCATTTGGGATCCGGGCATTAGTTGTGGGATACTCTCCAGTATGTTGAGGAATCCTTTGTGTGCATCAGGGTTCACTGTTGAGTTTTGCAGCGTGTATATGATGGTGATTACTTGCAATTGCACTTTTGATCTTTATATACATGATCTGTTTCAGACGCATAGCTCAGTGGCACATATGCTAGATAGTGTGTATGATAGCTTAGCTTGCGCAGTTATGGGAAGCAAACATTGTCGGTATTCAGAGTTGCTTCCACTTAATGCTTATGCTCCTGTGACACCTGGTGTTGGGTTGATTTGATTCGACGAGATCTATAAGTTGTACTTGTGATGGTGTTATAGGGGTTAATTGGTGACATGAGGGACATTACACAACACTTTCCTTGGGATCCGGGTGGAGTGGTGTTAACTTTGTTGTTGAGATTGCTTGGGGACAAGCAATTTCAGGGAGGGCGGACTGTAATGTCCCCTTTTTAGCATGATCCTGTTTTATGATGGTTTAGCCTATCACTGGCCCTCGTAAGCTAACTCAGATGGTTAGAGGGTCTTTTGTGACAGAACCTAGTTAGTGGATGGTTTATTTCTTCTTCAGAGTTCAATAAGTTTCAGGGTTGACCTTTGCAAGGGTTTCAGGACTCTTTCTCTCATACTTACTATTTATAGTAATTCATTCAGTCAGGGTTACTATTTATAGCAGGGCACCTATATGGGATATTTCAGCAGTGTCGATTCCGGTATTCAGTTGGCTTGGAGAAATCAAGGGTTTGGCTTAAGTTATGATGTTTAATTATTATTAAAGGTCACTTTAATAATAATTAATATTTTAATATTATATTTTAACGTTATATTTGCACTTTGACTTGAGGGGTCATGTGGCATAAAAAGGGGGCCATTTCAATTTATTATTTATAAAGTCATATTTTAATATTATTAAAAGTGCAACTAAAATATTATAAGAAGGAAGCTTCTAGATGGGCCGACTTGATGAGGAGAAAAAAAAGTATATTAAGAGGGTCACCCAAGCTTCATATCATCCAAGAATTTTTGATTTTGAGATTGTTGGTGATGAGACCAGCTAGGGTTTCTACCATTACTTCAGCCATTGAGAACGAAGACTCTCAATTGGTAATGTGATTTTGAGGTTGTGGAATATCTTCTGAATTATTGCTTCATTGTGGGCTTCATCTAGGAGTCCAATCTGTGCTTAAATTGGAGAATACATTAATTTTCACAAGGGTTCCAAAGGTTAATCATTTGCAAATCTGAAAATTGTTGATGACATGAATAGTGGCGTGAATAGTGTTGCGCTACAGTACCCACTACAGTGCACGTGAACAGTGATTGCTACAACGCACATGAATAGTGATCGCTACAGTAAACGCTACAGTAAGTGAAGCAATGTGAAAGGAATAAGCAGATTATTGAGGTTCACTTTGAAGGCATTTGGTGGCTTAAAATATTCATATTTATTGTGGAAAAAATTGTGGGTTTTAGAGGCACATTGGCAGCCATCGTTTGGCATATCAAACATCACATATTTGCAGATTGGGAGTTTAATACTCATCAATTTCTCCTATGATCTTGGGAGCTCCCTTCCTAAGGATGGGACAATGATATTTGATGCATATTTGGAGGTGAATACGGTGTGAATATTCTTATTATCTGCAACTTCAGGTCTGAAATAGGGGCAGCACCATTAAGGGTTCGATTTGGCTTGTGGAGAGGATGTTTGGTTCTATATCATTGAGGTTGCACCTTCTCCAGCATTGGCACTTCATGTGCCCAGGTTCTCCTATGATAATCACATACATATAGGCATTTTGAATGAGTTTGTAGCTGCTATTTTTATCTCAAACACTAGGGACTATATTACATTGTAATGCCAAGACACTTGGCTCTTCATTCTATGGTATTGAGATAGATTACCAACATTGGGGAAATAAGTTACATGATAATTGTTAGATGTAATGCTTATATCAAATGCATTTGATTATTATTTTAGGATGCATGCCAATTGTTTGACAATTTGTCATTGGTTGTAGATGATCTTATTGCATATTCAGTTTGTGGGACAATTGCTTGTGAAAATACCTTGCAGTTGTAGGTGATTATTGGCATATGAAATTTGCATAAGAATTGGTTGTTTGAATGTCAATGGTCTGTAGCTATTCTTTGAAACATTTCCAAGTCACTTAGGATTCATGCCAAGTGTTTGATATTATGTCTACTAGCTGTACAAGTCAATTTCAATCACCTATATGTATGAGGAAGTTCAAGAACAATTAATATATCATTCCTATAACATTGTCAATCCATCTTGCATTGTTAGAAGCATTCAAACACTAATTGTAGCGTTCAAAACTTATTCAAGCAAAAACCAATCAGACTGAAATACAGAAACAGCAAATAAAGAGATTGTATGAAAGGTGTTATACGATATTCCTTAAGCCTCTAATCAGCATTTCAAGGTCAGTTTGAGCAAGGGATACTACAGAACGCAAAGCCCTAATCTTCAAACAGCACAGGGAGAAGTGCGCAAGAAACAGTTCCAAATTGTGAGAAGTGCATCCAAGATCTTCCATCTTCATGTGCATTCCTATTCAAAAAGGTCCCTATACCTTCATGATGAAGTCTCGCACCAAATTGCAAAGTTTTGCTTATGCGATCTCATACATCGTAGACTGCGATCTATGTTGCGCACGTACTACTTCACAAACTAATGTGGATCCCAGGTGAAAAGCAATGACGTGGCAGTTCAAGGGAGGCCCACGCAGAAATCGACAAGTGGAGGCAAGGCATAATGAGGTAGTTGGAAAGGTAGTTGAGCATCTAACGAAGCAATGTCAGAATAGGATAGGCCACGAAAACGACAAAGCCAATTACAACCTTAATGAGGCATGATGGCATGGCCGATGGCAGGTCCTAAGGAAATCAGTGGTTGAGCCTTATTCATTTTCGTTGCAACAAAAGCATGGACATGAAATTATCATATAAGAGCCTCAATCCACTCAACCGATCATCATTAAGAATTGTAACCACCCCAATAGTGGGTAGAATCAATCAACGACCCATGGGCTTCCCATTTGCCTATATAAGCCTAGGTTTTTCCTTGTAAAAAGGGTCGACACATTTTAGGCAACCTCACGCTGCCAAAATTTGCCCTACAAGAGCACTTTTGTTGGTTGAATCTTGCATGTTAATGAGAATTAAGTTCACCTCTCTTTATTATTCTTACACTTTGTGTGTTATTTGTGTTTGTTGATCTTTGTCTGTGGGTAAAGTTCGCCCCTCTCATCGCTATTCATTCCCAACACCGCTGTGTGGAACTCGGAACTCACTTGCAGGTTGCATCCTGTGCACATTTGGGTCTGTGTAGACATTGTTTGTGAATCATTTGTCGTCCCTCTCGGTGTTGCACTGCGTTCCCGCACCTCTATGCGAAATACTTATGCATTTAGAGTGTCCTTGGTGGAGTCTATGTGATAACGTCTTGTTCCCAAAGATTTGTAGTGTGTTCATGGCAATAGGAGCGCTCGCTCTATTCTTGATGTATCGTCTTTTTATTTTCCAACACTTTTTTACCTTCTCCCTCCCTTTGCCCTCAAAAATCTTAGGTTTAGATTAGCAGTAGATTTACCTTTCTACTCTTTAGGTCTGTGTGTTGGTCTTAAACCAGGTGCACTTAGAATAGAAGGAATTTGACCTACTCTGGAGGCTCGTCCCAAGGAGCACAAGGGTCCCACGTCTTGGGGGCGTTCCCATCATTGCGACGAGACAACTGATGCTCTATGCGCGCAGGTAAGCGATAACACTTCCACGCCCAACATCGAACACTTTTGCTACTTGTACAAGACATTCGCACTATGTGCCCTACCGCAAAACATTCTCTACGCAGCAGATCATCCACGAGTGCACGTTTTGAACGACAACAATTACATCAAAAAACATGGTACATATCATGGTTTATCAAAAAGCCTATGTTATCGATTCATTGAACCCGAACCTCAACCCAAACCGACAACTTAGCTTTGAACTAAACCAAAGACACATAATCTTGCAACGTTCAAAAGATTAATCACCTCCCCTTAACATCATGAAACGTTTTTTTTTGTAACCATTGGAAGGTGAATTGTTTCATCTTCACCACTAGTTATCTTCCCTCCAATAATGGACAAGAACCATGAAGACAAATATTCATTCTTTGTGATAAGGATTTTTGGAATTGGGAATAGTAAAGCTAGAAAACTAAGGAAATCTTGCAAGGAAGTGAGTGTAGCTTACAATAAAAAGATTTCTAGAAGGTACAATAGTTTGAGTGTGTAACTCTAGCTAGAGAGTAGAGTGTAGAAGAGTGGTGTGTTTATGTATTTCTTCCAACCATTGGATTTATTGAGATTTTAAAAAACTTAATCAAGAATATCATATTTTCCCTTTTGAATGTGTTCATGTTTTTGTTTCCATATTGTGTCTGTGCACTCTGATATGTTGAGTGGTTGATGGTTGCTCATTTGACCCACGACAACACCACCCTTTATGGTATAAAAGCTAAAATTTGTAGGTCACTGATACTGCCAATTTTGGTATTAGAAAAGAATTTGAAGTTGCATTGAAGATAAGTGTAAAGAATGGTTCATAGAATAATGCCTCCAGTAAGAGAAAGACATGGTCAACCCCCAAGAATTGTTGACCTTGCTAAAGATAATATGCACAATAACAAACTAGATGGGACGCTGTGGAAAAAGCAAAATGAAGAGGAGTTTCTACAAACTTGAGCAAAGAGGAAGAAACAGGTCCTAGAGACCAGCTGCTCCTAAAGAAAGGATTGCACATGCTTTAGCTAGAATGGGAGGTAAGTCAAAGATCAACACTCCTAATTTGCCTAGAAGTTTGAATCATGAAGATTTAATAGATTGGATGACTGAGTTAAAAAAGTATTTTCATTATGAGAAAACAGATGACCCTAAGAGAGTAAAGTTTGAATGCACCATGTAGAAAGGTCATGAATCTCTTTAGTCAGACCATGTGTGCTTAGAAAGGGTTAGAATGGGAAAAGAAAAGACAAAGACCCTGGATAAAATGGCTTCAAAACTCTAAAGGAAAATTTTTGCCATATTATTATCAGTTGAATTTGTTCAAGAACTTATAGAACCTAAGGCATAGTGATTTGAGTGGAACAGATTCCACCAAGTAATTTTATAAGTTAACTATTAAAGCGGGTCATGTAGAAGATGAAGAGAAAATTGCTAGATATGTGAATAGCCTTAGGACTTCTATTTGAGATGAATGCAATGTGGTGAGATTGCATTTTGTAGAAGCATCATATAAGTTGGCTATGAAGGAAGAAGTTAAGAAACACAACAAACAGTAATAAGAAGAGACTACAGAGGTGAAAAAATAAAATTCGCAGGGAGCAAAAAGAAGCTCCTCATAGCAGAGTCAAAGAGGTGATCAGTCTTAATGACCTCTTGTTTGTATCTTAGTCTATAGAGAGAAAGAGGATTGTTACAATGGTCATCCTAGCCCATGCATACATTATGTAGAGGCATATTCTTTTCAAGATAGATGTTTATGTTTATGAATCCATGCTTATATAGGCTTTATCCATTATGGAGATGCAGTATACATTGTATAATTAGCACTTTGGTGAATATTGTTCCCGAACTTGGAGGAGGAAAGCAATTGAGGACGACCATGCATGGAGAAGTCTTCATATAGCCCTTGGAGTAGCTCCTCTTGTGAATAGACCTTTATACACTCTTGGAAGAGGCTTTCCCTTCATATTGAACTATTGCTGACCTTGTTGTGTCTTCTTACATTCTTGATCAAATTTGTATCATATGATTCATAGTTGCCCCTATGAAGGACTCATTGAGAGAGGTATTTTGTGCCTTGCTTATAGCCCATAGGGGTGTGTAGGAGATTACATCATGATGATTCTATTGCATGACCTGGCTGATTTATATTTCTTGTATCTATCAATATTGCCCTTGTTGATGGGCATAGCTGTTAGAAGACATTGTAATGGAGGCTATTGTTGGAAGCCTCATTAAATACAGCCACTCCTTGTTTACCCTTGCTGATTTTGTAAGGATCTGATGCAATGACAGACGAGTAGCACATTAGTGGATGACATGGCATGAGACCATAGAGTTATGTATATGCTTGATGATGGAGCGTTAGATTCCTTGGATCTTATTTATTATTGTACCATATTTATAAGCGTATACAATCACTAGTCGACCTTCGTTTTATTATATCTTGTGGCATTCATTTCTTATGATGAAAGGTATCGAACTGCATGATAGATAGTGCGCCATTTTTCTTTATATGTGAACATTTAGATAGTTTCACAATTTGTGGACTTGAGTAGAGACTTATTGCTTCTTTTATGCATAGCATATATATGCTAATAGACCCTTGTCTTCACAGAGATAGAACATGAACAATGCTTAGGGTAGTATAGGTAAGGTGTACTGCATGTTGGCTCTCTGCACAATGCTCTTCACATTTGATTCACTAATTTAGCAGGCTCTCTCTCTCTCTCTTCTTTTAAGAGAAACTATTTCTGAAATCGTGTTCAAGTATTGTTTGGTGCAACTTGACTTTCCTCATTCATTTCTCTTGTTGTGCCTAGGCTTATTCAGCCAACATGGTTAATATGATTGAACATAGGATTGTAATATAACATCAGAAATTTCTGAATATACTTTACAGTAGTGTGAAATCCACATCATTAGGATATCTATTATTTCTTTACACCTTGGCTTCCCTAAGAGCCTTAAGATTCTTGGGCTATAATGTGTAATGTCCCCTTTTTGAGCCATTGTTGCAAAATGACCTAGATGACCTAGATATTTGGAAAATTCGAAAATAACTATTTTTCCGTTGGCAAAACGAAGTTTAATTATGACTTAGAATAATTTTGTGGTAATTATGGTGAAGTCAAATTTAATTAAATAATTTGCCTTGGAGTGGAACGACCCACTTGGAGGATGGAAAGTGGAAAAAATAAAGAGAAAATAAAATAACAAATATAAAAATAATATTTTAATGCGAAGGGTGGCGTCCCACTTGGAAAAGTGAAAAATAAAATGATATTTTATTCCTTGACTTGGACGTCCCACTTGGAGATGGGAACATTAAAATAAAATATTATTTTATTATGGGGGTGGACATGAAAGCAAAATAAATTATGGCAAATTTGGGCACCCAACTTGTGGATTATAAAAGGGCATTTGGAGGTCACTTTCATTCATTGTGAATTTGTCATTGGATATTGGAGATTTTCTCTTTGAGCTACTACTTTGTTTCAGCCTATTTTTTGAGAACGAAAACCCTTAGAAAATTAGTGGTTTGGACAAAAACCAACTCCACTTTGAGAGGTGAATCCATACAGGGTTTACCATTGGACATATTTGCAAATCTGGGCGCATATAATTGCAGGTTGAGGACTTCATGATTCAGATCTGAAGGTTATTTTGATATATTTTCATCATAACATGTATGGCTAGGGTTTGGAGTTGGAGCACAATATTTTGGAGGGATTTTTGGTGATAGATTTCATGTATTTGCATTTAGATTTTTATATCAGACATCAGCAAATTCATATGAGTCTACAGATCGGAGGGTTTGCACGCAATATTCAACATTGTGATGCATTATTCTCCATCAAGGAACACATCACTCCATCATAGGGCAAGTCGTCATTTTTTAGGAGTTTGGAAGCATGGAAGGGTGTATTTCAGTCAACTAGGGTTTGTATCAGATTGCTGCAGAAATTTTCAGGTTGGTGGTAAAGGCAATTGCATCTTCTTTTGACATTTGTCATCATCCAAGCCTAGGCGGCTTCCTTGGGAATCCATCGCATCATTTTGGAGGTGAAATTTGGCATGTTTCATCATTGTATATGCTTATCAATTCATATCAACAACTCAGAACTTTACAACAGCAAGGTACAATCACATATGGGCCTTAATTCAGACCTCTAGACATCTCTATTTGACATCTAAATTGTACCCATGTGTGGAGAACTCAATCGGGTATGTTGGTGCAACAATTGATTGATGTAATCATTTCAAATCTTTAATTTGAAATAAAATATCTTGTTGTTCTGAGTGAAATCGGATCTCTGATATATGTTTTCAGTTCATTAGTTTGTTGATATTTTATTTCAAAATAGTTCTATATTGTTATCATTATATGGAAAATGCATCCTTTCATTTAAAACTCATAAAACCACTCAAAACAATCAAGAAACCCTAATCAGAAATTCAGATCAGCATTGAGAAAAACAGGGCAGAATTGGTAAGGGTTTTTACAGTGGTATCAGAGCTATGATCCTGCCATCCTGAAGGGCTTAGAATCTTCATATGCAGCCACCTGAAGTTGGTTCACATAGGTATTACACTAGAAGAAGAGCAGGCCAGCAAGATAATCGAGAAGAAGAGACTCCAATTGCAGGTACAAATCAGTTTGATATGGATAGGGGAAGAAGAGATGGGAGTCCACCAAGAGATGACAGGAATGTTGGTGATCTTCGAAGGGAGATAGCAAGAGGACAGCAGGGTATGGCAGTAGGGCAGCAACAAGCAAATAATGTTGTAGCTCAAATGATGGTTTCCCAATAGTAGATGAAGCAGTATATGACTCAAGCCATGGGAAATATGAGACTTAATGCAGCACCTATAGGTGAAGGTAGTGTAGAAGGCACACCTCGAGTTGGTAGAACTCATACTCACACAACGGATAGACCATTACAGCCTACATTCCTTCCAATGGAAGAAGAAGATGAAGAAGTTGTTGAGGATGAGGTTAAGCAACCATTGGCAGATGAATTGGTTACCATACATGAGTATAGAGCACTTCCCGATGAAATCAAAGAGGATCTAACTTTCAAACAATTCATGAGCCAAAGAAGAGATAGAAGAAGACCAAGAGTTGAACAAAGACCTAGAAGGCAAAAGAAGCAAAACAAAGAATTCAAGCAAGCTTTGAGCAAAGTACCTCTTCCCAATTTTGATGGCAGAGGTAAGACTAGTGCAAGAGCTTGGATACGTAAGCTAGACACCTTCCTAACTCTCAAGCCACCGTAAGAAGACAAAGCCATACAATTTGCAACCATGCATCTAGAGGGAGTGGCATATGATTGGTGGCATCATGGACTTGTGACACAAAACCATGCAATGATTCATTCTTATGAAGAGTTTACATGCAAACTCATTGCTAGGTTTGACGGGAAGGATGTAGAAGTCTATTATAGGGACCTGGAACAAATGAGACAAATTGGGCATGTGGATTCCTACATCAATGAGTTCCAAAAGGTTGCTGTTATGGTTCCAGATATGTCAGAAAAGAGAGTGGCAATGTTGTTTGTAAAGGGTTTGAATGATAAGTTGAAGGGTTTGGTAAAGGCTCATAAGCCTAATACTCTAGATGAGGCAATTCATCTAGCACTTGATCTTGAGACATCACCTCCTTCATTTCAGCCCCGAAAGAAGAGCTTCAAGCATGAAAAATCAGATCAGCATTTACTTGAGCAGGCCACACCTACAAAGTTTGAAACACCACCAAAGACGGTTATTGAGACAATGAATGATCTTCGCAAAAAAAAATTATGTTTTTCTTGCAAAGAACCATGGGAACCCAGTCATAGGTGTCTTGGAAAACGTAAAGTACATTACATAGGGGTTATTGATGATGAGGATGATGACATTAGTTCGGAAAGTGAACATGGACAGCCAACACCACATATTGAAAGTGATGGTAACAAAGGGACTAAGATCACTTATCTTTCAGGAGCTCCAAGTTATAACCCATTCCTATTTGAAGGTATCTTGTTTGGGTGTAAGGTCATGGCACTTCTTGATAGTGGAGCTACTCATAACTACATTGATGAGAGTTTGGTGGTTAAGAGGGGGTTACATAGTGATGATTTTGAGGGCTTTGATGTGACTATAGCAGGCAGTTTAACTATTCCATGCAAGAAGAAAATCAGCAAGTTTAGCATTCTATTTGGTGAGTATACACTTTGTGATGACTTCTATGTTCTTGATTTGAAAGATAATGATATTATTCTTGGGATGCAATGGCTACATTCACTTCATAGAGTCATTCAAGATTTGCAAACCATGGATTTGAGTTTCCAACATGAAGGGAAACAAGTCACAATGAAAGCACTCAAGTGCACACTGCCACACCAAATGACCGCTAAGAGTATAAGAGCTATGGACAAAGAAACATTTAATTTGTGGATTTTTCAGTGCATATCAGCATGGGACAGCAAAAGCATGATGAAGAATTGCACACATTTGGGAAATGAGTTGGGTATTTGAGGAGGATTGTGGCACTTCTAGCAAGAAGGTTGCATAAACTCTCTTTTGCAAACCTTGAGCAGCATGGTATAGCACATGAAGAACCACACCAAGGGCCTACATTGATTTGGGATCCGGGAATTGGTTGGTATGTTTGAGTCTAATGCAAATTTGATACATGTGATTGCTTGAGGGCAAGCAATCTCGGGGTGGGAGGACTTGTAATGCCCCCTTTTTGAGCCATTGTTGAAAAATCACCTAGATATTTGGAAATTTGGAAAATAACTATTTTTCTGTTGGCAAAACAAAGTTGGATTATGACTTAGAGTAATTTTGTGGTAATTATGGTGAAGTCAAATTTAATTAAATAATTTGCCTTGGAATGGAGCGACCCACTTGGAGGATGGAAAGTGGGAAAAATAAAGAGAAAATAAAATAAAATGGCAAATGTAAAAATAATATTTTAATGCCAAGGGTGGCGTCCTACTTGGAAAAGTGAAAGATAAAATATAAATAAAATAATATTTTATTCCTTGACTTGGGCGTCCCACTTGGAGATGGCAAAATTAAAATAAGATATTATTTTATTATGGAGGTGGACATGAAAGCAAAATAAATTATGGCAAATTTGAGCGCCCAACTTGTGGATTATAAAAAGGCATTTGGAGGTCATTTTCCATCATTGTGAATTTGTCATTGGATATTGGAGATTTTCCCTTTGAGCTGCAACTTTGTTTCAGCCTATTTTCTAAAGACAAAAACCCTTAGAAAATTAGTGGTTTGGACGAAAACCCACTCCACTTTGAAAGGTGAATCCATAAAAGGTTTACCATTGGACATATTTGCAGATCTGGGCGCATATAATTGCAGTTTGCGGACTTCATGATTCAGATCTAAATGTTATTTTGATATATTTTCATCATAACATGTATGACTAGGGTTTGGAGTTCGAGCACAATATTTTGGAGGGATTTTTGGTCATAGATTTCATGTATTTGCATTCAAATTTTTATATCAGACATCAACAAATTCATATTCGTCTACAGATCGGAGGGTTTGAAAGCAATATTTGGCATTGTGATGCATTATTCTCCATCAAGGAACTCATCGCTCCATCATAGGGCAAGTCGCTGTCATTTTTGAGGAGTTTGGAGGGATGGAAGGGTGTATTTCAATCACCTAGGGTTTGTATCAGACTGCTGCAGAAATTTTCAGGTTGGTGGTAAAGGCAATTGCATCTTCTTTTGACATTTGTCATCATCCAAGTCTAGGCGGCTTCCTTTGGAATCCATCGCTTCATTTTGGAGGTGGAATTTGGCATGTTTCATCATTGTATACTCTCAGAAATTCATATCAGCAACTCAGAACTTTACAGCAGCAAGGTACAATCAGATTTGGGCCTTAATTCAGACCTCTAGACATCTCTATTTGACATCTAAATTGTACCCATGTGTGGAGAACTCAATTGGGTATGTTGGTGCAACAATTGATTGATGTAATCATTTCAAATCTTTAATTTGAAATAAAATATCTTGCTGTTCTGAGTGAAATCAGATCTCTGATATATGTTTTCAGTTCATTAGTTTGTTGATATTTCATTTCAAAATAGTTCTATATTGTTATCATTATATGGCAAATGCATCCTTTCATTGAAAACTCATAAAACCACTCAAAACAATCAAGAAACCCTAATCAGAAATTCAGATCAGCATTGAGAAAAACAAGGCAGAATTGGTAAGGGTTCTTACATAATGTAAAATAATATTTTTCAAGAGCGAATGTATGTATGGATAACTGTGCCATATCTATTTCTATCTATCTATTTAGGGGTGTGTGTGTGTCTGTTTTTGTACTTATAACACACACAACAGACATCAACATTTATGTATGTACTGTTTTGCTTCCTACTAGATACAATTCAAACACGGAATGCCTAACTCAAGCATATGTGTATGCACCTGTACATACATATGTTGCTTTCCAATGGAGGTGCAAGATAAATATGAAATAGCCATCAAAAATTCCAGTACTAACCCTTATTCATAGCAAAGCTTGGAAAACAAATACACGGAAACAGGCCATTACCATCCCTCAAAAAGCTGTCATGATCAAATGATTTCATCTTCACAATGAATGAAGAATATGTGCTAAATTACCAGGAAACGGATTCAAAACTTAAAAACACCAATTTTCCAGGAACCCTAGGAAACGAAACTGATGGAAACATCAATACAATAAATTATTAAAAAATATATCAAAAAATAAAACACTTCAAAAATATGGTAATAGCTTTTTATTTTCCAAGTTTTTCTTGTAGTTTTTTTATTTTTTTTAAAAAGGTGCCAGAAACCTGTCAGAAACCTGCCAAAAACACCCAGAAACTGTTGGAAACGGCACAGCCATTTCCAAAACATTTCTGGCAGGTATCTAGTATTTTCCGGCGCTTCCAGTACATTTCCAGGGTGTTTTGGTTCTCCACTTTGCTTCAGAAGCATTTCTAGATGGAAACACCCTGTGCAGGTGGTGCTTCCTGCAAGTTGGAATATACAATCTACAGTACAACTTAGAATATATGATCTACAGGGCGACTTAGAATATATGATCTATAGTACACGTAGCAAACATCAAATTCTAGAACGCAAAAGCTGAAGAATATCTGAGCCCAAATCATAGAATCTCAAAATCAAAGAACTTATAAATTACCTTCTAACTCCGCAAGATCTGCAATGCATTCAAAAAATTCCAATCCCTTCTTAAAGCTTTTCACTTTCCAAGACCTATGCAACTTTGATTTTCCATCTTCATTTAATATACTCCAATCTGGGATCTGGATAAATTGTTATGTGACTTTATAAGCACAATTATAAAAAATTATAAAGAAGAAACTAATATTTAGAGACCTACAATTCGGCTTTAAAGCCAATACCAGTTGTATTTGACAAGTAATTGATCTCATAGATTCACCTGTTGTAGTAGTCCCTTTGCTGCTTCTTCAGATATGGGTCTAATGTCCTTTGATTGACATCGTACACACTTCTTCCTTGATAAATCCATTTCTTCACAAGCATATGAAACATGTTTGTAAGACTCGTGACAGATCCTCTGCCTTTTTCTTATAAAATATTCATGTCCTGGCACTCAACTCAATACCCAAAGTCATAACCTCTAGTCATTGAACAGCTTTTCAATCATTCAACATTGTATGATATGTCACGTACAGAACCAGAAAAGCTGTATAAGGATTCCAATACAAGAAACACAGAACTCGAGTTTATGCTTAGTATCACCTTAGGGAAATCCAAAATAAGCCATTGACATCGCACAAGGACATTCATACGTACTGATTCACAAATGATCAAGGGCATAGTATAGGCACGTCTGGTAAAGCTTAATACAAATTCAAGACTACAGGCAAGTAGAGCCTTAGAATTTTTTTTGACAGTTTATCTCATTTTGGAGAACATGCAAGTAAGTGAATTAAACAGAATAGATAGACATTATAATATAAACATAATGGAATACGCCTTCATGAATTTATTAATATCTATATCAACCGGTAATAATTCCAAAGCGGCGACTTATAATGTAAAGTACTGCTGTTGGTTGTCCTACCTCATAAGAACAAAAAATTGTTGCTCTGTCTTTAGGACATCAAGTTGCAATACTAATGGGAAAAATTTGGGGAAACATTTACAGTCTGAAGAAGTATCTTAACTTTGTGTTTGGCACTTATGTTTGTCTTCGGAAATTAAGTTGCACTTGCAGTACTTCAGGGAAGACTTTAAAGAGGGAAATTCTTTATAAGTATAGAATGGTTGTCTATATTGCACCAAAAACAGCAAGCGGATACTTGGAAAATTCAGTAATACTAGTATTGGAAGCACAACCGACACATCAGGACATTGTCGCAAATTTTGGGTAGGGAATCAAAGGATCAGTGGAAAATAATATCAGGATCAGCAGAAACTTTCGAAAAGTATGAAAACGGTAACAAAAAAACTTTTTAAAACTCTTCGTAACAGTATTGAGAATTTCCTTTTCACTTATAAAAAAACTGTGTTCTAGCGCCAGAAACCTGTAGAAACATGCGAAATGAAAGACTACCTGAACCTGAAGATGAAGATGAAGACGACGACGTAGGAACCAACATTTGAGAGTCGTGCCGGCAACGTTTCTTATGTTTTTTAAACCCATATCACATTCTTGTTGGATTTTAATTTTGGCAAAGTTAGGGTTACTATCTGCTAAGGAAAAGGAAAAGGGAAATAATCTAATTGGAGGGTACAACTCCTTATCCTTATTAAGGATAAAATTTGTGTCTATAGATTTGGTATTGAAAGGTTACGTTGAATTTTGTGATCGTCAAAATATAATAAAATTTACATTTTATTTGAAATTGTGACACTTTTTTTGTGGTTGTTATATTTGAAAGAGGATTATGAAAAGGAAGAATCCTCGAAGGATCAAACAATCAAAGATCCTTTTGCTTTTAGAAAGTTGGGTATGGGCAGCCTAGAGAAGTTAGCTTAAAGATAACATGTTCAAAAAGAATTAAAGAGGAGGAGGAAGGTCTAAAGTTGAAAGGAGGTTTCTTGAGTAGTAATAAGTCGAATGAAATTAAAGAAGAGGTAATGGTATCAAGAAAAAGTGAAATAGGGACACCTCAAGAACAAGTAGTTAAATCTCAGAATATTGAGTCAGGGAACTATGGAAGAAACACCAAAAGCACTAAAAATAATATTGAAGCAAGGTTAGACATCAAAAGAGGAAGACTCTATCAAAGAGAAACCCAAATCAAGAAAATAACCAAGGAAATAGTCGAAGGATCTCAGATGATATTAGAGGTTAGTTGTTTGTCTTCAAGACTTATAAAATGATCAGTACTTTGGAGTGTGAGAAAGAAGGGAGAGGTATAAGTCTTAGTAGAACAAAAGAGTTCAAACAGAGTCTAGAAGGAGGGCAAAGAGTGGGCGCTGGAGGGTGGTAATGAGTAAGTCCTTTTGGGTTTCTAGAAATTGAAGGTTGGGGGAAGGTTTGATATCCGTTTGTTGTGGTTTGTTCTTATCTTTATTTTGATTCACTATTGAGTGGTTCTATTTTTCGCTGGTTCAAATGATATTGTGAGGTTGTATCTTTCTGTTGTGCATCTGGTTTTCGGGTGCAGTCAAAACCCTGCTTTTACCCATGCTAAATTAGCAAATAGTAGTTATATTTGGAACCACCACTATATGCATTCTATTTTTTACACTAGTCTTTATCTAGCAACATTTTATATGTGGCCATTCGAAATAAATATGTCAAAACATTCAGATTTGGCTATATGGTATAACTATTTGAAGAAACAAAATAAAAGGGTTGGGGAAAATGTTAACTCAAATCAACAAAAAAATGGGCAACGTTCTAAAGGACATCATTGGGCCCACGAGTATTTGAAAGATCGGAGTAATCAGTGTAATCACCTATATGTGGGCATTCGAATTAAATATGTTGAAACATTAAGAGTTGGCTATATGGTAGAACTATTTTAAGAAAACAAAATAAACAGGTTGGGGAAAAGGTTAACTCAAATCAACAAAAAAATGAGCAACGTTCTAAAGGACATCATTGGGCCCATGGGTATTTGAATTATTGGAGTAATCAGTGTAATCGATGGTCCCATAGACTGTTTGGTCTCATGAACATAATTAAAACCATTTCATTTCGTATAGGCTTCAAGAATATCCATCACTATAGCATTGATGAGATTAATAGTGATTATCTATATATCAGTGAGTTTTCATATAACTTTCTCTTCACACCTATTAATTATATTATCTTCTTTAAAGATTTTGTTTGGTAGTGTTTTTGGTTGGAGATGACTTATTTGTGAAGGGGAGGGTGTTCCTAAATTCAAAAAATAAGTCTCTTTATTTATTGGCTTTGAAATTGTTCATAACATCAACAATGCTACACATTAAAATATTTACCACATGTTTCAATACTTTTATGTATAAGAGGATTTAGATATAGTGGTATTGAAACATTTAGAGGAGTAGATGTGGTTGGACACTTTTATGTATAAGAGGATCTACATCTAGTGGTATTGAAACATTTAGAAGAGTAGATATTGTTGCAAGTTGTTTGTTCTTGATACAAGTTGGGTATGATTTATTTCCTTTCCTTACCTAACCTTCATCTTCGTCCACATTAGTAAATGTTAGTGTAGGTGTTTATTCCATTTAATAGTTTTCTCTACACGTTTCATTTAGCTTGCTTAGGTGTTATTAGGTCATTGGAAAAGATAAATCCCACATGCGTGAGGATATTGGGTCATACCTATCTTCCACGTAGATATGCACATTTCCCAAAGCTATTGTAATCAATCTGATCAAGGTAATTATTACATTTATTCTTGCATAGTTTTGAATACAAGCAGGGTTATCATTGCAATGAGGGTTATCATTGCAATGAGGGTTATCATTGCAATGAAATTTGTGTGTGTTTGCTCTACCAAAGATCAACTATTGGTAAATTATATCATGGTATCAGAGCACCCAATTATGGTCACAAGCATCATTTTGTCTGTTGAAGATAATATTGATTTTTGATTCGTATTTTAATATAAATTGTTGAGAATAAATAAAATTGCATATATGTGTGTTCATTTAAAATCTTACTCTCTCATTGGCTTTGGCATTTGCATGTGTTGGTTTTATTTGGCCTATGTCAAATAGAATAATATTTGCTTGATTTTTTATATTGGTCATATAAGCCTTTTTTACAAATATGTGTATATTTAACACATGAGCTGATCTATTTAGATCTGTAAGGCACATTGGTCGAGTCATCAAAGAGGAGACGTCCACATTGGCAATGAAATTCAAGGCTCTCTACCATCATTATTTGATTTGGGCTTGTGTTTGGTTTGAATCACCTTCACTGCTAGGGTTTCAACTTGACTTGACAACATCATCCAAATCTGAGTACATCTTGCAGATTCTATGACCTACTCACTATTAAAAATGTCCCTCTACTCTCCACCTGGTTCTCCACCCACCACCATTTGAAGCATGCCCTTACCATCCTTGCGCTAGGTGTTTGTTGCTAGGGATCTACTCAAATATGTCTCACGACCTTTGTACAAGTTTCAAGTAACAACACAAATCTGGTTCACATCTTCCCATCCTTATTTTTTTGTTAATATTGTTTTTTTAGTTAAAAAAGAGCATTTAAATTTAGTGCAAATTTAATCAAATAGGCATTAATAGTATAAAATTGAAAGTTTTATAACTTTTGATAGGCAACTTAGATTGAGGAACCCTTTTTTTCAAAAGTGTTTATTTTTTCATGTTCATCTCCTTGGAGTTGTCTAATTTGTAATCACACTAAAATTATAAAGTGTCAAAACATGGGGGCGTTGATTATAATTAATTTCAAGGGGGGTGTTGTGTGTCTCTTTTCATTATGTCTATGCATTCTTTTCATTTCTATAAACTTAATTATGCATTATGGATGCTAATTTGATAAGTCCTCTCATGCCTTTTAACTATCATGAATGGAAATCCTAAATGCAAATCATTATGAGGAACAGGGGTTTACATCACATAACTACGGGTACTGAGACGTAACCAAATACTAATGTAGAAAAAGTTAAATGGTTTAACCATTGTGATGAAACATTTGGATTGTTGTGTCTTTTTATGTCTCTTGATATTTTCTTTCATGTTAAATCTACAAAAAATCTTAATGAAGTATGGAACACAGTGGAAAAGTATTTTGGGAATATAGGTTTGATGAGAGGTCATGAACTAGAGAATGAGCTTACAAGCTTAAGCCCTAGCAGTTTTGACATCCTACAAGATTTATTCACTAATTTTAAATCTTTGAGATTACAGTTAAAAGAATGTAGAATAGATTAAAATAAAAAGATCAACTAGTTTTTTCTATACTCTCTAAACTAGGTCTGGACCATTCTTTGTTTGTCTCTACTTTCTATGCCACAAAAAGTGCTCTTGGAGCCACGTGGACAATGCCCTCTTTAGATTCTTTTGTTTCTAACTTGACTTTGGAGTAAGATAAGTTAATACATATGGGTACATTGAAATCATCAAAACCACATGCTCTAATTTTTGGAAATGAGAAACCAAAGGATTCAAATAATAAGGAGAAGAAACATAGTAAAAAGGATAAAGAGAGAAAAGATCAAAATTCTCCCGCCTCCAAATCAACCAATGACACCTCCTCTTCCATTGTTAAGCCTAACAAAGAGAGGATAAAATGTGGGTATTTCAAGGGAAAGCGTGATGAAAGCAAATGTTTGAAAAAGTAGATTGAGCACCTAATTATCCTTCTTGAGAAGAACAATATACGTCTTCTTGAGTCTATCAAACCAAGTTCATCAACCCTAAAATCCTCCACAGCAAATGGCAATGGTAAATAAAAAGCAAAACAATATGATAAGGAGAAAGTAAAAGGTAGGGCCCTGGTTGTAGTTGTATCTTAGACTCCTACATGGGTTATTGACTCTGGTATATCACATCACATGGCTTCTTCATAGGTAGAGTTCACTTCCTTAGAACCATGTGACATGTCCACTATTCAATCGGGTGATGACACTTCTACACAAGTTTTTAGGAGAGGGTCTATTGAAATGAGTGGTGGAACATTCAATAATGTTATAAGTATTCCCTCACTTTCAAATAATCTCCTATTAATCTACCAAATTACTCACCTTAATTCAAGTATGTGAGTTGAGTTCACTCCAAATTTAGTGTATGTCATAGAGTTGCATAATGATACTACAGTGGTAGTGGGAATAGTTGATCATCAGACTCAACTATATACCTTCACATAATTTATCCCTGACTCTCCTTCAAATTCTTCTTCATTGGACTCACCTGGACTTGATGACATTTTAAAGCCTAAACACATCTTTGATGATGGAGAATCCTCTTTTAGCATAAATGACGACAATAGTGATGGGGACACACCTCTACCATCTCCTTGTCACCTTCCAAATATTGAGGAGTTATTTCTTGATTCACCTACTTCTAATCCACCCCAGACATTTTAGGGAGTAGGTACATTGATCTAGGATGCAATAGATATCAGGTACTAGTACATTGTTATAGGGCATTCTACATTCTTTCTTCATTTATGTTCTCGATTCACCATCATTGCATGGAGAAGTTGTTCATCTATTATGCCTAAGGGGTATAATTCCTTGTATAATAACCACACCTTGGTTGGATATCCATCTAGCACTTGGTGGACACATTCATTATTCCAAGGTGGTCCACTCTTCATTACATTTGTTTTGGATCCACAGTCACTCCAAAGAGCTCCTTTGAGGTTACAAGGTGGCTACAAGCAGTTTTAGCTTCTAGTGGGGTTTTTTATCCCTATCTTCTTCCTTTTTTTTTTTTTTTTTTTTTTTGGGGTGGGGGGGGTGGGGGGGGGGGAGGCAGTACAATTTTTATCATGGGTTTTCTTCTTTTCTCCACTTTATGAGAGTTACTTTGTAATTGGGTACCTTACCAAGCTTAGTTGTTAGGACCCAATTCTTCTATCCATCGAAGCTAAGTTTAAGAGAGGGGTGACAAAGGGGGGTAGTTGGAGGAGGGGGGGTGTTAGTGTAGGTTTGTATTCCATTTAATGGTGTTCTCTATACATGTTATTTATATTGCTTATGTGTTACTAGGTCATTAGGGAAGATAATCCCACATGCATGAGGATGTTGGGCCATGCCTATCTTTTACCTATATATTTACCTTTGCTAAATCTATTATAATCAATCTAATCAAGGTAATTATTGTATTTTTTCTTACATGGATCTAAATACAAGAAGGGTTATCATTACAACATAATTCTTGCGTGTTCACTCTACCAAAGATCAACTATTTGGCAATTCTATCAATAAATGGTAATGTATCCCATAAAACCATAGTTATAGTTGGGGGAGTATTGTTTCATGGCTTATCAAATTATTTTGTAAAAAGGGCTAAAATCCATTAGGAACTTAGAGCAATTTTTCTCACTATGACTTTTTTTTTGTCCTCTACATCGATAGCCCATGACCACTTTGTTAATATTAGTAGCATTTATTTATAGCAATAATACTATATGACTTTGTAGAGGAGGTTTTATTAAGATGTTTTAGTTTTTTTTTATATCTTAAAAAAAAATTGGAAGAAATTTTCATATATTTGAAAAAGGTGAAATTAAGGTCTTTAAGGATGTTTTTTCAACAAGGTGTGTCTATCGGGGTTTCAAAGCATTGGTGCATTTGGTAGTTAACTATCACATTGATGCTTCAATTAGTTAGATTCTTGCACCATCATCGGCCATTTTAATGTGTGATAGTGTAATTAACACAAATACTAACACATATGGAGTTCCACTAAGCTGGTGCATCATTTGTCACACATTATAGTGTGTTGATATAATTTGGATGTTATACACAGACTTATAAGATTACAAACATTCACTAGAGTTGGTGTTGTGCAAAGAGGAATTAATCTAATGCACTTTAAAATATTATTATAATATGTTTTAACAAATAAAAGAATATAGTACTAGATTCCATACACATACATCCATGTAACATATTACACATGTATTTCCTACTCTAACTTCTCTTTATTCAATATCAATATCCATTACATTCCACCACACTCTCTATATTTGTATCTACTTACTTACTCTTCTCTCTCACATAAGGGTTATAGTAAAAAATATCTTGTAGGAGAATATGTATTTTATCAATACATTACAATATCAAGAGATATGTCCACTTTCTAACAAGGTGTATGAAATATGTCGCAAGCTATATATGATGTTGCACAAGTCCATAGAGAAATATATATATATATATATATATATATATATATATATATATATATATATATATATATATATATATATATATTTTATCATCATAGTTGATGCCACCCCATGTTATAAGCCTTCACGGTACACAAAAACATATATGCCAACCTGATGAATAATGATACCAACATTATCCTTGAACTTAAACTATTGTCTCATCCTCAAGACAATACTATTGTGGTACAACACACCCAATCTCTTTTAAGAGTTTAGGACCACAAAACTATTTATTTAGAATGATTTAATTTTGGGTCTTGTTCTCTATTTTTATTTTATAATAAAACTAATGCCTTGGATTTTTTGTAGGTAGTGAAGCCTTGGTAACATTTGTATTAGTTTGGTATGTAACAATAATATTTGAAACAGTCTGGTATGCCATGGTAACATTTGTGGCAATTTCTGTGCAAATGGTGTTTTAGCCATATATTTTTAGCCATGAGTCTTATTTCACTCTCACTTGAAACATTGGAAATATTATTAAGATATCTATGTGCATATAATAGAATTATGCACCATAAGTCTTTTATGACATGTGCATTATGGCTAAGTCTGAAATCTTGAAACCTTGAAATAGGTTAAGTCTAAAATATGGTAGAATCCTCCAAAACCTATAATTTTCATTGTAACTCCTAGAGGTTTGAAACCACTCTCAAACATCCTAAAAGTATATGCATAAAATATAACTTTAGTATAATGAATTAAATGTCTATATGTAAATGTCAACTTATACTTAAATGTTTACTTCATGTAGATACTACCTGATTCACCCATGGTAATTACTTTTACTAATTACCATCATAATTCTCATAACCACCCATAAATCCTAAAAATCTAAAATCAACTAAAAATCAATATAACAACTATCCCAACAACCTACCCTCTGAATAAATTTGTTACCAACAACTTAACATCTTTTAGTCCTAACTTATCCCGTGGTTAAAACCTCTTTGCAACTTATTTTACCAAAATAAGCAGAATCGGTAGTGATTCCCAAAATTGACGTCGATCATGTACAATCAATGTTGATTGTTTATACTCCGTCAAACCTCTTCCAAGGTTAATGGATCAAATACATGGAAACTCTCAGGATGAACCAAAAGGATTCATGTACACCAACGCTATGTTACTCTGAAGATTTGACTCTGTTGAATCTACAAATACACAACCTATAATCTTTGATCACCATTTACAAGGGTTTCAAGTGCGAAATCATTTTCAACAATCCATCTCCATGTGTCCTTATGGTGACATAATCAACATCAATCATCATATGATAAAAGGTATGTATTGTAATATAAATTATACATCTTTCATATATTGTGAATATCATTAACATATCTGAATCTTATTGTAGTTATGCTCCTTTATTCATGTTTTATTATCTTGGTTATCCCTGAAAGGTTTCATTAATATACAATTATGTGTCAGTCATTATTCTATTAGGATCGACTTTGACCATAGAATCATCAATGATTCATCAAATCATCATCGATTATGATAGGTCAACATCAATCACTAGCATAATCATTTTCCTTTTAGAAACCCATATCAATTGTGGTAAATTTAAAAATATATATTTATTTTATTCATCTATATATGTTTATCTCATTGATCCATATCTATCTATCTTAAATAATTTCTATTCATTTATCTTATCAAATTATCTTTTGCATGATCTGTATCTTTTAAATCACATTTGATAAATATGTATCTATTTATCTTGTTAATCCATATCAATTTATCTTAAATAATCTATAGTCATTTATCTTATCAAGTTATCTTTTTCATAATTTGCATCTTTTAAATAACATTTCATAAATCTCTTTTATCATTATTATCTTATCCACTTAATTGTTGATATAGTGGGCTGACATCCTTGCAAGGAAGTGTACCACTTCCTGGGACTAGTCTCATACCAGGAATCCCACTCGTTTATCCTATTAATCCATCTTTTTTTTGAGTTGTCTATCTTGTGTAAGTATTCCTTCCAAGATAAAAAGGAGTTCCTACATCGTCGAATACAGTGTGCAATCCATTGTGATATAGTGTGCAATCCATTTTCGTCACAAGTATCTTGTAAAACCCTATATCTCATTTCAAGTTTTTGAGCAATTTAATTTTTATATGAAATGAATAAAAATACCTTAAACATTCTAGCACTTCTGGTGGAACCTTAAAGGGTCTCACTATTATTATTTTTCTTTGTTTTTGTCTTGTGTGTTTGATTCATTTAGTGAAATTTATTTTTCATTAGAAAGTATTAAAAATCGAAAAATAAAAAAAAGGCAAAAATACTTAGATTACTTTCCATTATTTTAAAAAGATAGATTTTCCTTTTGTTTGCCTATTTTAGAACAAATCTAGTTTAGTTAAGTGGATTAACTTATTGTTTAGTCACACTTTATTCACACACAAACCAAACCACAATCATAAAATATTTCAATCAAAACAACTCCCACCCAAGTAGACCCACTTGGATTTCATCACCAAGGGGAAAACTAACTTGGTGTTCTGGTTGAGTATAAATAATTAGCTAGTGGTATATAGGTTAAGTGCTTGACACCCTTATCATTGTGGGGTCATAAGTGACGGGGTATGTCCCAATACCAGGCCATGTGTTTCCACCAACACATAATTAGGCCTCACTGTACCTTCATGTATATTGAGGCTCCCAGTCTTAAACAAAGCTTGAAACCAACCTTAGCTTTCCACTTCCTAGGAACTTCATTAACCTATCTCCCCTTCACATTTTAAAAAGTTGGTTTCTTAAAAAAAATAAAAATATTTGAGTTTGTTCAAATAGAGCGAGCTTCTCCTCGTTAAAAGCAAGATAAATAAATAAAAAAAATTATTCTTGTTTGTGTTGTGTTTTGTGTTTTTATTTTTTTCTTGGCATTCATCTTCCTTAATGGAGTATTTTCCAAACCCCCTACATCTCCTGAATCCATCGGGGATAGTCCTCCATAGTTCTATATGCAAGGAGACATTGGGTTTTCTAACATTCTACATATCAACCCAATAGCCCTTAACCACTATCTCACATTATGAGCAAGACATATCCATGTTTATCCCCTTCTTGAATTTGATCTATTTAGACATATCCCACCCATAAAAGGGTTTGATATACACTTGATGGCTATGATTTCAACCATGGTCCCTCAAACACCACCACCAATAACTAGTCCTCATGCAACAAATAACACCAACACAACACCACCACCGACAACAAGTAGTCCTCATATTTCCACCGCAAATGTTAAAATAAATCAGCCACCCCCAAAAATATCCAATCATTCTAAAACTACCATTAAAACTCATAAAACTGTCACTTTACAACCTGTGTCTCATATACCACCTACAACCTCCTTACAAAACCTAATGGTTTCCATACCTATGACACTGCCACCAATCCAGACACATATGGCCACTAGTCCTCAACATCTAATACCTCCACCACAATAACAAATACCTCCCTAATATCAATACATATCATCTTTAAATCCATCATATCAATAATACATACCCTCCCAATATCATCCATATGTTACCTTAACTCTACCAATCAATAACATGACCATTGGTTATCATCTAGCGCAATCACTTCCCATCTCATTACCTCCTCAATAACCTCTTCAACATAATTACATCCCTCCTAATATCCTAAGTATCCTTCCCCCAAATGATCTCAAATCAAATATCTTTCACATCCTCATGGATAGGATGTCCCATTTAGAAGCGTCCACCTCAGGGCATAAAGGTATACCTTCCTATGAGCAAATCTAAAATGATCCTATAGACCCAAAAATCCCCATCTGACCTTATTTGGTATAATGGGAAATGCCCAAATTTAACAAATTTCAAAACAAATAATATCCCCAACAACACATTAGGGCATTTAAGCATGTGTGTTACATCATATCCCATGACAACGCTCTCCTTTTAAGAACGTTTCCAATATCATTAGCTAGACTAGCTTTGGATTGGTATAGTTTCATTCCCTAACACTTTATCTTTTCCTTTAATTAATTAGCTTAGATTTTCCTATAACACTTTTTGATAAACATCACAAGGAAAATAACCATCACTGACTTATATGCTATCTGAAAATTTGAAGATGAATCCATTACCGACTTTATTACCTAGCGGTGTAGCATTATCAATCAATTATGCTTTTCTCTTCCCCAATTGAAACTTATTGAGTTATTTTCCACATCTTGCACTAGGCATATATCATCTACAATCCAAATCCAATCCTTTAAAACTTTTGACAAAGCTTTCATTATGGCTCGAAAACTATAAATTCAAGCCCTCGAGCAAGGTAAAGTCAAATTATAAAATCAAAATGTCAAACTATAACCCTTTAAGGAATTCAACAATTCTATTCCAAAAGACACCACCAATGCCATTGTTCTAAATATTACCCCTCCATCGACACCCAACCAGTCTAGTCCTTCCTTTTCTCAAACATAATCTCAAAGGTCACCCACACGATTTCTCGCTAGAAAGTACACACCTTTAGGGGAATCTTACGCTTCATTCCTTAATAAACATGTGAAGGCATCTGTCATTGAGCTTCCTTCAATTGGGATTGTCAATGATTCTAGTCCTAAACCAAGTTGGTCTATGAAAAATTAATTTTATGGCTACCATCATGTAGAAGTTCATGGCGTTAATAGATGTCACTTCTTCAAAAGTCTAGTCCAAAATCTTATCAATCAAGGGGAAATTCAACTGGATAACCTTAACACTCACCTGAATCATTCCTTAGATATCCTTAGATAGACATTTACTAATAATCCCTCCTTGTTAAACTCAATACACACACATAATGGAGATCCCCAACAACAAGGGACTCACATGATTAGTACTGTCCATGACCAACCTCTACCTTAAGAAGTTACGGTGTCTCTAGACTTATCCTATTAAAAACCAAACCTCCTTACAAGAGATACCTTGGGGGTAAAACAATTCGAGTTGATCAAAACCACCCCCATTACCCATTTTAACCCCTCTGATCTCATTACATGGGATCCCGCAAAGGAGGAATATTTTAAATATATTCACAACTCCACTCCAAAAATAGAAGATAAAAGGGGCAATCCAAATATATGCCTTGGTATCCCAAGAGAAAAAACTATCCAACATCCACCAATCAAAATAGAGATCCCCTCACCATCTAAAGGAAAACACATTAAATCAAGTTACAACAATGTTACTAACACATATAATAGAATTAAAAAGGGAAAATGTAAAATGCCTCTAATCCAAAGCAAGCCATCCATCTTAGGACCTCTCCCTTAATCCAAACTATTTGTCATAGTCATTAAGTCATCTTCTAGAAATCCTATCCAAAATTCTTATCCTCTCCTTTTAACACCAAAACCTTCAGCCAAACCTTCCACCTCTAGACACCAAAAGGTTCCACTTAAATACATAAAAGAAACACCTCCTATTAATGCCAAAGGCAAATTAGCTCAAAGGTTCGTATCCCAAAAAGATGATAAGCCATAAAAAGACCCATTAAGAGGGTCATACACTACCATTATTAACTAATTTTTATAAAGATCCCTCATTTCTTTACCACCCCTTAAACCTTTTAGTCCTCATACCAAAAGACCTCCTTCGTATAGAGAAAATAAGGTGTGCACGTATCATAAGACTCCAGGACACGATATTGAAAATTGTAATGCACTTAAAGCCATAGTTCAAGATCTTTTTGAGGATGATGACCTTTTAAATGAAGAATTTTACCTTGATCCCATATTTAAATAGGAAACATAGCTCACTCTTTCTAGATATTCACAAGAGTTACTAGAGTAGACCTCAAATCACTCACCAACCTCGATAGGCAAACCATTCCCACAAATAAACATCATCGATATAGATACAATATCATGGACACGAGCTCATAAAGCTCAAAATACAACCAAGGCTAAAGTGACCATCATGGGGGGCATGCCTCTACATTACACCTATGCCTCAAATATGCATGTGAAGGTCAAACCCACACTATCCCAACAGACCCACATCAATTTAAGCAACTCTCACTGGGGGAGTTTTGCTTATCAACACTTTATACCCTTCTAACTCTTCAATTGTATGGTCATCCTACTCGACAACCCATTTATCACCCCATCCTTAGAGAAGCTACCTCCCTTTGATTCTTTTCATTTTCTACCCATTTTTAGATCAATCCTCCTCTTAAATTAGCATGTCATAAATATGAGAAAAGAGTAATTAAAAAAATGCTTAAAATTGACTTGGATCATATGGATTTAAGGCATACTATTTGGCATCCCTTGAAGGTAAATTAGAAGAGGGTATCTTGGTGATTTGCATTTGCACTCTATTTATTGTTAATGGTTTTGGTTATCTGCATATCAAACTCATACTACCCATTACTTATATCCATACAACTTTCCACATATAGCCTATAATGATATAGAATCATGTGGTCATTTGACAACACTTTCTTCATGACCTTGAATGTGAGCACCTCAGCTCTACTCATAACATTTTTTAACTAGATACATTCTACCTATATGTAAGATGGAGACCCATATCATTATTACCCATAAAAAGGATCACAATATCACCTTATTTCGTAGCTTTGTCTTTGAGAACGTGACTTAGGCTAACTCCACTCAACCCATGGTTTCCTTAATCCAAATTAGTAATTTGGGATGATAAAAAATCAAGTGATGGGAAAAATTATCGATTTCCCCCTTAAAGGACAACTATTTATAAAAGGTACAAAGCGCAGACTGCTCCCTCGAAGGATAGTTATTCATAAAATATATATAGACCGCTCCCTTGAAGGATGGCTATCAAAAAATAAAAAGCAAGAAAATTTCTCGCATTGATAAACTTTTTTTATCTTATCCAGAAATTAGCGAGCATGCCCATGAAACTATAAAAACAAAAGTCAAATAATATCCCAAGTAAGCTTCCTGCATTGATTATCTTTCCAAACACTTAGTAAAATTCCAACATTGATCAATATGCACAAAAATAAACATGGGTTAGCCCCAGTTGGCCCTATCATCACTAGTACACCAAGACTTAGCATCTGACCTAAGGAGATAACACAATCCTCATTTCATATCCATATCTACCCATATTAATATCATTTCCCATTTTTAGGAAGCATAAGCTTGGTTGATTGGTGATAACTAAAGCATTCATTATCATTAGACAAGGCTTGCAGAGTGCATAAATCATAAAGGAGCTCATGCATTGCCATAATCCCAACAAATTAAAGAGTTAAGTGAACCTTGGTTACTTTTTTCTCATATATCATGCAACAAATCCATAAGCACCATCCATCCATCCAATGAAAACCATCTAAATTTTCTAGATCTGATCGATATTTAGATAATAAGCAAATGATGTTTGGACCACACTATCTATAACCACAACAATGATTTACGTCGATCCCTTATGATCAACCTCAATCCCTTATTTTAAATTTACTTGCATGCTTCATAATAGATAGTCTTGTACCAAAGCCAAGAAAATTACACCCATTACAATTATGAAATTTTACACATAACACCTTAGGTTAATGGAGGATGACCCCCTGATGATCCCACAACCTATCTTGCCTCACCCTCTATTAGGAGCAAATCCTTGGCAGATCTTAAAAGAGCATGTTTCACCTTGAGACAGTAGTCTATAGGCAATTTCCTCACTTTTATCACAACAGATGCTTTAGTTAGACATCCCTATCATTTATTTTCTTGGTAGCCCATTTAGTTTTCCACTTGTTCATAATGGTGGTAATATATATTTTTTACCTTGGGGCATTTTTGTATGTAATATCCCTATCCTTGTAATTGTAAGATGATTGCTCACTCGAAAATATACGTCATTTGTGTTCACTTTTATCCCTCTTATCCTTACCCTATCCTACCATCCACATCATTTGAAACCCATCACCACATTATCATCCCTTGTTGGCTCTCAATTTGAGGGGGAATACCTCCTCATATAAACCTAGGGAATCAAAGCTATCTTAGGTTTTGTCTTACAACAAGTTATTACAAACTGCTTAACAAAAAGGGACAAATGTAGAGACTAGAATTATGCATCATTAGTCTTTTATGACATGTGCATTATGATTAAGTTTGATATCTTGAAACCTTGAAATAGGTTAAGTCTGAAATATGGTAGAATCATCCAAAACCTATAATTTGAATTGTAACTCCTAGAGGTCTAAAACCACTCTCAAACATCCTAAAAGTATATACATAAAATATAACTTAAAGTATAAGTAAATGTCTATATGTAAATGTAAATGTAAATGTTTATTTTATGTATATACTACTTGATTCACCCATGGTAATTACTTTTTATAATTACCATTGTAATTCTCATAACCACCCATAAATCCTAAAACTCTAAAATCAACTAAACAATCAATAGAACAACTATCCCAATAACCTACCCTTCAAATAAATCCATTGCCAACAACTTAACATCTTTTAATCCTAACTTATCCCATGGTTAAAACCTATTTACAACTTATTTTACAAAAATAAACAGAATTAGTAATGATTCCCAAAATCAACATCAATTAAATATTATCAACATTGATTATTTATACTCAGTTGAACACCTTTCAAGGTTAATAGTTAGAATGCACAAAAACTCTCATGATGAACTAGAAGGATTCCTGGATACCAACACCCTATTGATATAAAGATTTGAATCGATTGAATCTACAAATACACAACCTATAATCTTTGATCACCATTTATAACAGTTTCAAGTGTGAAGTCTGTTGATGTACTTATTATGATCCCTGTGTCACTACAGAACAAGGGGAAAGTAAGAAACTAAATTTTAAGTCATGGAAGACTTGGGGCTTGAATTTTTTATGCAAGTATTGTTGGTAATAACATAAATAGCAGATATATGGTCACCACTTTAAAATTTTGCAAGTAGACCCTGCTGTAGGGACAACATATATTTATGTAGTGACATAGTTTCTAGCTAATCTTTGTGAATTGTCTTAATATTTGCCAATTATTACCCAAAATGTAAACAAACAATGAATATTTACAACATGAACCAATCTAAATTGATTCATGGGTGGATCCAAGAGTGAGTAGGGTAGGGCAAAAAAGAGATTATGCTTAAGATGATCAAAGAGACTAATTCTGCTAACTTTTAAGGCAAAAACATATGAAACTAGCATCTACCAACTCTAGCGCAATGCTCAAAGCTAAATAAATGTAGTTGAATCTTAAGAGGAAGGAAAATGCATATGTCTAACAACATAATTTGCATAAAATTTCTCTTTTATAGTAAATTTCATAACACATTCAATTGTAAATGAAAAGAAAACAAAACATGTATACCATCAAATTTATCAGCCTAGTGTTAAACTCAAACTAAGATGCATATATAAAATGTAATTGAAAAATTGACTTGTAGAAAAGAAACAATCAAACATATAAAATCATGAGGAACAACAACCATATAAATAAACAATCAAGCACTACAGATAATCTCTCCTATTCTTTAGCTCTCTTGTATTAATTCTTGCAATAACTATTTTCAATTTACAAATGAGGGGGAAACCCTTATTTATAGGCTCAAAATGCCTAAGAAAAGTTTGAGTGCACCCAAAAAAGGTGCCCAAATACATCCAAGTGGCTTGAAATGTTACATTATAAAGGAATATTTTGAATTTAAAGTTACAAAACCTAACTAAATATTCCTTATGGTCCTACAGGGGCTATTGGCTGGCTTACTACTACTATTTTTATAGTCTCTACTTCTTCTCTACTTCTTCTTTGGTCTAAACCTCTACACATGCCTAGTAGTCTTGCTATATTTGATCAAAGACCAAGATCATGGGCCTAAACAAGTTAGGTATTCCCTAAATGAGCTTCCCATATTTGGTAAGTATTGGCCTGAGTTTTTCTCCAATTGTATCTACCTTCTCCAGCCTTTGATTGGAAAATGATACAATTATTATTACCTCGGCGATAGTCTTTGTACTAGATACATCCTAATGGAATTTGGCTATGAACACCTTTGTTTAGGTTCTAAACTCTTGATTGTCCATGAAGGATCCATCAGGCTTAGTCACCCTGGTGACCATGGCATCCTTCAACAACAAAGCAATTTTAAACTCAATCTTCTCCAAGGATGTGTGTGCATCCTTGAGTTGATATAACTATCCCTTTAATATTATTCTTCTATTCATGATGATTTCCTATGCAGGGCTGATGTCCTTAAGTGGTAATACCTTGAGGTCAGAGAATTTATTATTCCTTGCAACTCTAGCCAAGTTTGTCAAGTTGGTATCATAAAGTGCAAGTTTTTGGTCAAGCTTCATGACCACCTTAGACTTCTTGATCCCATATTCCTAAATCTTCTTTATTACTTCATAAAGGTTGAAGACATTAATAATAACATTTATTATTAAACTTATAGTGCCATCTGGCACTATTGGTAACACTTGCTCTTTTAGCCTTTTTAACTCTTACTCCATCCCGTTCATTAAGGCAATAATAGATTTTGTCTATGCTAAATTGAGGATATTGAGTTGTATGGATACTCTTGCACCTCTCCAAGGCCAACTTTCCTTTTCTTTGTAAAAATGAAGAGGGTAACTTCACTATCATATATCAAACCTCATTTCAACTTGGGGTGTAGAGGAGACTACTTTGGGATTCTCTTGCCTTTTTGACTATATAATATCCCTCACCCAATTTGGGGAAGTTGTATATGATGGCTGTGTGGGAGGTTGTTGTAATGGGATTGCCTTGGTATAAGAGGAGGTGAAAGCTATTATAGGGATGAATAAATTGGTTGGGTCTAATTGCCCAAGTGGATCAAATAAAGATTTAGCAGGGCCCATGTTAAAAATGAATGAAAGCAACATTAAAGGCCCAATTATTTTGGCAGTTGTGGTGAAGTTAAGTGGCTTGTGGAAGGGGGACATCTTTGATATGGGTCTCAATGGCTTAGTGGATGCAGGGGAGCCAAGAGTGAGTGATGCACTTGCTATGGTAGCTTAAGAAGGAGTAGAACCCACATCTTGGCTAACACTAGTGCTTTGGGAGTCTGATGGAGGTGGAAGGTTGGCAGTGGCATAGGAGATGAAGTGGGGGATGGTGCTCTCAAAGGAAGTAATAGTATGGGATGTAAACATAGGAGTGGGAGTAGTAGTAAAAGCAAGAGCAGTTGTAAATGCACTAACAACTAGGAAGGAAAGTAATGGTATAGAACTTATAGGGGGAGTTTGGGGAGTTGATGGGGGAGGCATTACCCCTCTCATTATGGTCTTAGGAGAATTATTTATCTTGTAAACTTTCTCAATACTTCTCCATGTTAGTGCCTGTAGTTCCTCCATTGAGAACTCATTTCCTTATTTCTCTTCCTCAAGATCAATGACATTTGGATCAGGTTGGTCCAAGTTTTTTGTTGTAGCTTCCTTAACAGATGTAGAGACAATTATAGGTCCTTGTGAAGGGTTAGGCTAACTACTAGCTTCTGCTTGCTCAGAGCTTGGAGGTAAGCTCTATCCACTTAGAGTGGCTTATAGTGGAGGTATGCAGGGTCTAAACCTGATGAGAGGAACGTTATCCTCTTCCTCCTCATCTTCATTCTCCTCATAGTCTACATTGAACATGCTCCCATCAGTTGGTGGGAGCTAAGGCTTTACTATGTCCTTCTTCCTTCCTAATTGAGCCTCATTTCAAGCTCTATATTCTTTCTTAAAACATTTCTTAGGACTACCTCATCATTCATTGCATCCCTATAAATCCATGTGTGGACCTCTTCTTGGTGCTTATATTTTATAGCGACATCCTTTTTAAACTTGAATAGGTACTTGGAAATGACTTGGTTTAGATCCCACATTCTAAATTCATCCTTGGGCAATAGGTAAAATCCCCTATGCCTTGCATCCATAATGATGTCCTACCATTTCATGATCTTAGTCCTTCTGAACTTGTAAGGGGTCTTATGGGGGATAGTCTACTTTTTTTTCTTGAATACACAATCAACTCCATGTAGGAGTTGGTAAGTCATCTCCTCCTAAGCTAACTTCATAGGCACATACTTAGGAATCCTAAGGGGAGCGACCATCACCTCTTCCATCTAGATGATTGTGTAGTCAGGGTAGAGCTAGAAGCTACCCATTTCTCTCAATGTCTATTTAAATTATAGGGGAACTCTTGGAATTTCACATTCAATGATTGACTTATAAATAGGAGGGTAGAAATCTTCTATGATTATCTTGATGTGGTGCCTGAAGTGGTGAATGTACATTACAGAATATGTCTGGGGCACAACTTTATCTCGCATATGAGACCATGTGTTTGACCTTAATTATGAAGTTATACATATAACATCCAAAAAATAGCTCATCATGTAGAATGAAGGCCCATTATGGCAAGTATCATGCATATCAGAGACCAAGTTATTGCTAATAATGTCCCCAAGTGAGGGGATCTACTGATCCTCTAAAATTATTTACAATAGTGGGATAACTCTTATATGCACATATCCAATATGTGCATTGTTGAATATTTTGTTTAGTAGGATGAGGCTAACCCTGAATACTTTTCTAAAATGGTGAATAGATACATTCCCTTGGTCATCCATGAAGACCACTCTAATTAGGTTTGTTACCCATGAAGCTAAAACTGTCTCCATTTTGTGTGCCTCATACCAGTTATCAATGATGCTCTTGTTATAGTCCAACTATGGCAGGGGTAGGTCATAATATTTTTCAAAACTTAGCCCTATAATGAAGGCAATTGTTAAGTTGTGGAGCTAAAAGCTTCAACTTATTACAGACAAAGAAAAGGAGGTTGCTGAAGAACCAGAAGCACCGACGTCGGTAGCATGACTGACGTCGGTCATGATTAGTGCAGAAGGAAACCGGCGACGGCAGGAAGTCGGCCGACGTCAGCAAAACCAGGCAAGCAGGGACCGACGTCGGTCGCCTGTGTGTTCCAGAACTGTTCGTTGCACGAATAATTAGTTTAGTGAATGGATTGTTTGCATGTTAAAGGCAATTGTGAGTCTTGAGTTGCGTGTCTATTATTAGTAAAATAGGAGTCTAAGTTATTGTTTAAGTTTGGGATCTATTTATAGACCCATTGGCATGTATTGTAAAGTGTGCTAGTGAAGAGAACAAAGTGTGTGTTCCTCCTAGTTCCATTATGAGCTAGAAAGGAAGGCAAGGAAGATCCTTCCATTGTGAGTATCGTCTATTGAATTGCAGGTTGTAGGTTCATGGGAGATCAACTTGAAGTACTATAGAGTGCTTGGTGTACTAGCAGGGTTATTACTGACTGGTTGGAGAGGTGAACACCAATTCTGTGTGTGAGTTGGTTGTTGGGACCATTTTTTGATAGGAGAGTGTTTTGAAGAAGAATTATTGTACACTTGAGGTGTGGGAAGCCTCTGTAAGGTGGAGGAGTGTGGCGGCTCTTTATTGTATTCTTTTCTATACAAGTATTAATATATAAGAGTGTATATTGTCTCTCATATTCTGTGTTATTGGTGAATTCTAGTTACTTGTATTTCTGGTATATTTCCGCATGTTTAATTGCTTAAGTTTGGTAATCATATTGTGCTCTTTTTGAGGAGCAAGATCCTAACAAGTGGGATTAGAATAGCTGTGTTTGTTCTTGGATTCCCCATCAATTGGTACCAGAGCATGTTTGTTGTTTTAGGGGTACCTGACAAGTGGTATCGGAGCTTTTGGTTGGGATACTAACAGGTTGATTAGATCTAGTTAGTGTGTTTTGATTACAGGTTACTCATAGGAATTTCTGTTTGAGTGGGAGTAGAGCAATGACAGAAGACAATAAGCTAAGAATGGAGAAGTTTAATAGCAGGAGGTCCAAGTTCAGGAATGGCAGAATAACCTGTTGGAGATGTGGAAAGAAAGAACAGAGAAAAGAAGATTATTGGTTGGTAGTAGATCAGCATGAAGGACATGAAGAAGAAGCAGGTGTTACAGAGTTTGTTGCACATGATGCTCTGGTATGTTCTTTGGATAAAGTAGAATCTAGGGTTTTAGATTCTGGTGCCTCTTTTCATGCATCCCCAAATAGGGTATTTTTTCATGAGTATGTCCAGGGAGACTTTGGAGAAATTTTTTTAGGGGATGGAAAGCCTTGTCAGATGGTTGGCAAAGGGAAAGTGAAGCTAACATTGCAGACAGGTAACACATGGGTGTTAAAGGAGGTCATGCAGGTCCCAGTCTTGGAGATGCGGCTAATTGCTTCAGGAAAGTTGGGTGATGAGAGATGCACAAGAACTCTCATAGCGGATGCACTTGAATTAGCGGGTGGTAAGAAAGCAGGTACTCTTTATCTACTTGCTTATATTACTGATTCTTCTTCTGTTGCGAAGACGTGGCTTTGTAGGCTTGGTCACATGAGTAAGAAGGAGATGCATGTTCTTGAGTCAAAGAGTATAGATCGAGATTTCTGTATGCAAAAGAAGAATGTAACGTTTCTTGAGGATTTCGATGTTCGTGACAAGAGCAAAAAAGCCTTGGTTTTTAAGGAGAATGTGACGGACAGAGTTTAGCACGAGGGGTAGAAGAATTCTGAGCAGAGCAAGGGTGATTTGGACAAGGGTTTGATCCAAAAGGAGCTCATGGGTAGAAGTCAATTCTCACGAGCAAAACACAGAGACCGACGTCGGCAAGAAAACTAGCGTCGACGTCCAGACAGAGACTGACATCGACTATGTGTAGATCGATGTCAGTGACTCAGGGCAGATAAACACTGGCGTCGGTCAGGGGGAACCGACGTTGGTGATGAGGCAGTCGCAGGGAACCGACATCGGTAGGGTGCAGACTGGAATGTGACCGGCATCGGTCACTGAGACGGATTTTGGGTGGACAACATGCTGTTAAGGAGTCTCAAGTGCCCATATGAAGGACTTAAAGGGTAGGTAAGCCTCAAATTCGTCATTTCCCTTCTTTACACTACTTGTTGCTGATTGATGGTAAAGAACTAAGAAGTTATTGAAGAAGTAGAACAGGTAGATCCAGGAAACAGTGGGAGCTTGGCATGGATGAGGATGTGATTCCTTGGAGAAGAACCAAATAGAGATTTGTTGGTAGAGTTGCTAGCTGGAAGAAAGCACTGAGAGACGAATGGATGTTCAAGATAAGGAAGAGTGGGAATGGATACGTGAGACGAAAGATCAGGGTATATGATCTTGAGTAAGCTGAAGGGCAATGGAGGTTTGATCATTGTGTTTCTCTTTACTAGGTTGGATAATATTAGCTACATTATCCTAGTACTGTATGATGTGCTTGTTACAGGGTTACATATACAGGTATTGTTGAACTAAAGGTAAAGCTAGTTCAGGGGTGTGTCATGGAGAATCTGGGAGCAGCAAGATTCTTTGGCATGAGTGTGTTCTAGGGACATGGAAGGTCACATGTTGACTTTGTTTCAGGATGATTGTGTGAGACCGGTTAGCACACCGATGGTTGGACAGTTCATAGAATAGGTGTCTTGATTCACATAATGAGGTTAGGTGCATGGTATGTACTAGACTGAGTTTTTCCAAGCAGTGGGAGTTGTCAAAAAGTTGGAGCCAATCCGAGAAAGAAGCATTAGAGGGCAGTTTAGTGGATTCTTAGAGGGACCAGCAACAGGTGCACATGCTATGCAGGTTCATGTTATTTTCTACATGGTTTGTAGATGCAGATGTGGCAGGTAATTTGGATGACAGGTTTTGCACTACATGTTTTGTGGTGGGTAGTCTTCAAGGGTGATCTTGAAGAGGGATACAGAGCCAAGGAAACAAACTAGACGGTGTACAAGTACAGGTACAATTGCAGCTATTTATCTCCAAGTGGGAGATTGTTAGGTTGTGGAGCTAAAAGCTTCAACTTATTGCAGACAAAGAAAAGGAGGTTGCTGAAGACCCAGAAGCACCGGCGTCGGTAGCATGACCGACGTCGGTCATGATCAGTGCAAAAGAAAATCGACGACGGTAGGAAGTCGGCCGACGTCGATAGAACCAGGCAAGCAGAGACCGGCATCGGTCGCTTGTGTGTTCCAGAATTGTTCGTTGCACGAACAGTTAGTTTAGTGAACGGATTGTTTGCATGTTAAAGGCTATTGCGAGTCTTGAGCTGCGTGTCTATTATTAGTAAAATAGGAGTCTAAGTTATTGTTTAAGTCTAGGATCTATTTATAGACCCATTGGCATGTATTGTAAAGTGTGCTAGTGAAGAGAACAAAGTGTGTGTTCCTCCTAGTTCCATTATGAGCTAGAAAGGAAGGCAAGGAAGATCCTTCCATTGTGAGTATGGTCTATTGAATTATAGGTTGCAGGTTCATGGGAGATCAACTTGAAGTACTATAGAGTGCTTGGTGTACTAGCAGGGTTATTACTGACTGGTTGGAGAGGTGAACACCAATTCTATGTGTGAGTTGGTTGTTGGGACCGTTTTTTGATAGGAGAGTGTTTTGAAGAAGAATTACTGTACACTTGAGGTGTGGGAAGCCTCTGTAAGGTGGAAGAGTGTGGCGGCTCTTTATTGTATTCTTTTCTGTACAAGTATTAATATATAAGAGTGTATATTGTCTCTCATATTCTGTGTTATTGGTGAATTCTAGTTACTTGTATTTCTGGTATATTTCTGCATGTTTAATTGCTTAAGTTTGGTAATCATATTGTGCTCTTTTTGAGGAGCAAGATCCTAACAAGTGGGATCAGAACAGCTGTGTTTGTTCTTGGATTCCCCATCAATTGGTACCAGAGCATGTTATCAATGATGCTCTTGTTATAGTCCAACTATGGTAGGGGTAGGTCATAATATTTTTCAAAACTTAGCCCTATAATGAAGGTAATGAGAATCCCTTGGTTTATTGACTTGAGCAATCCATCTTCGTATCTCGACCTCCCAAAGATTCCATATACTAGGTCAACACATGGCATGACCTCTAATTTTGTTGTAGCTTATTGAAGATTAGAAACTTCGATTGAAAGGATGTCTGAATCTAATTGGATGATATGGGGCATGGTCTAGATCTCATTAAGGGCTCTATCTCTTTCAACATTTTAATAGATACTATTATAATGCATATCCCCCAAGTTTATGGCCTCGAAGATGAACGCTATGCCTATAAACATAACCGAATTACCATATTTAAATGGAAAATTATCATTTCTAAATGTAGTGCTCTTCTTTGGAGTGGAGGGTCCTACTTGTGCCATCTCTAAATGTCTTGGGTAGTAATTGACATTCTTGTGTAATTCTCTACAACTTTTGAGCTCCAATAATGGTGACTTGGGTATAAATTCTGAAGAGCTCAATCTTTGTCATAACTAGGATGCAGATAATAGGGAGAGTAAACACATATAAATTCAAATGAAAATATAGGTAGCAATAGTCAAGTCAGGTAGCCTTTTGAAGATTGCTTTGATTAATACAAGGTTTAATGGTGATTATGGTTTGTGTAGCATTAATGGTGAGCTCATCACCTTTGAATTTAAATTTAGCATTGATTTACCTTTGATTTTTCATCAATTTTAGATTTAAATCTAAATATTATTGCCTTTTGACATGTGGCATGCCACCTCAGATCTGGTTGGGTGCCCATAGAGCCTGAATGTGACCAAGCCACTTAGTCATCTTAAATCTAGACATGTGGCACCTTATGATTACTCTCAAGCTTTCTAGATGCATCCTAGTGTGATGACTCATTTATACTCTACCACATGGCATCTTTTGATTCATGGTGAGATCTTGGGTGTGACCCTCTAATCTTGGTTGGTCACAATAGTGTCACACATCACTCTAGTGGGCAATCAGAGTTTTTTCTTTGCTAGGTGGATCTATCATTGGCAATCATGACTTTGTTTTGATAGGTGTCACCTTTAAAAGGCCTTTAGACAACTATCAATAGCTTTGTGTTAATCATGTGGCTCAATTAGAGCCACGTATCATTCTTGGAGGTGATCCCAGAAGCTACCCATTTCTCTCAATGGCTGTTTAACTTCTAGGGGAAATCTTGGAATTTCACATTCAATTATTGACTTGTAAATAAGAGGGTATAAATCTTCTATGATTATCTTGATATGGTGCCTGAAGTGGTGAATGTATATTACAAAATATTTCTGGGGTACAACTTTATCTCGCATAGGAGACCATGTGTTCAGCCCTAATTATGAAGTTATACATATAACATCCAACAAATAGCTCATCATGTAGAATGAAGCCCCATTATGTCAAGTATCATGCATATTAGAGACCAAGTTATTACTAATAATGTCCCCAAGTGAGCGGATCTACTGATCCTCCAAAATTATTTGTAATAGTGGGATCGCTCTTATATCCACATATCCAATATGTGCTTTGTTGAATATTCTATTTTGTAGGATGAGGCTAACCCTGAATCCTTTTCTAAAATGGTGAATAGATACATTCCCTTGGTCATCTATGAAGACCACTCTAGTTGGGTTTGTTACCCATGAAGCTAAAACTATCTCTAGTTTGTGTGCCTCATACCATTTATCAATGATGCTCTTGTTATAGTCCAACTGTGGCAGGGGTAGTTCATAATATTTTTCAAAACTCAGCCCTATAATGAAGGTAATGAGAATCCCTTGGTTCATTGACTTGAGAAATCCATATTCGTATCTCAACCTCTCAAAGATGCCATATATTAGGTCAACACATGGCATGACCTCTAATTTTTTTGTAGCTTTATGAAGACTAAACACTTTAATTGAAAGGATGTCTAAAGCCAATTGGATGATATGGGGTATGGTCTCAATCTCATCAAGGGCTCTATCTCCTTCAACATTGTAATAAATACTGTTATAATGCATATCCCCCAAGTTTATGGCCTTGAGGATGAACTCTATGTCTTTAAACATAACTACATTACCATATTTAAATAGAAAGTTATCATTTCCAAATGCAGTGCTCTTCTTTGGAGTGGAGGGTCCTGCTTGTGCCATCTCTAAATGTCTTGGGTAGTAGCTGACATTCTTGTGTAATTCTCTATAACTTTTGAGCTCCAATAATGGCGGCCTAGGTATAAATTGTGAATATCTCAATCTTTGTCATAATCAAGATGCAAATAATAGGGAGAGTAAACACATATAACTTCAAATGCAAATATAGGTAGCAATAGTCGAGTCAGGTAGCCTTTTGAAGATTGCTTTGATTAATACAAGGTTTAATGGTGATTCTAGTTTGTGTAGCATTAATGGTGAGCTCATCACCTTTGAATTTAAATTTAGCATTGATTTGCCTTTGATTTTACATCAATTTTAGCTTTAAATCTAAATATTATTACCTTTTGACACGTGGCATGCCACCTCAGATCTGGCTGGGTGCCCATAGAGCCTGAATGTGACCAAGCCACTTAGTCAGCTTAAATATAGACATGTGGCACCTTATGATTAATCTCAAGCTTTCTAGTTGCATCCTAGTGTGATGACTCATTTATACTCTACCACATGGCATCTTTAGATTCATGGTGAGCTCTTGGGTGCGACCTTCTAATCTTGGTTGGTCACAAGAGTGTCACACATCACTCTCATGGGCAATCAGAGTTTTTCTTTGCTAGGTGGATCTATCATGGGAAATCATGACTTTATTTTGACATGTGTCACCTTTAGAAGGCCTTTAGACAACTATCAACAACTTTTTGTTAATCATGTGGCTCAAGTAGAGCCACGTATCATTCTTGGAGGTGATCTGGTTGATCTCACAATGAAGGTTTGTGGGAATGACATGTGGTAGTATCTTATGGGTTCAAGGTGGACACATGTCATCTTTGTGGGTTTTCAGAGGTACTCTTAGTGGGTCTTTAGATAGAATTAGTGTGGGCATGACATGTGGATTCATTACATAGGTCCAAAGGGGACACATGTCATTTTCATGGGCTTATCTTCATTCTTTTACCACTTATCATTCTTGAAGGAAAATTTAGATAGTTGTATGTCATCAAACCTTGATTAGGCAGCTCGAGTGCTACTAGATGTCTTGCTTGAGAGCTCTTATGAGATTTAGATGGATGCAACATGGTGTGGACACTCATCAATCTTAAATGAACTCAAATGGAACACATGTCACTTGAAAGGTTGCTCAGATTTGGATGGTCACGCTTGAGACATGCAATAATATCTCATAGGATTCTAGATTATAGTGGGATGTGTGGTCACTTAGATTGAATGAGATTGCTTGTGGGGGCTAGGATCTTGACATGTAGCCTTGGATTTTGAATTATAATGGCTAGTCTTCTTACGAGCTCTCTAGAGGCTCCACATAGCTCATGAGTTTTGTATATTTGTTCCAATTATCTTATGCAGGGAACGATGAATCGTTAAGGCATCATGAAGGCCAATGAGGTGGACATCTATCCTCTTTAGGTCACACTCTTTAATTTGACATCCTATGAGGTGTCACAAATTTCTACTTTAATGTTGACATCCTATGAAGTCAAGTGAGAAGTTAAGTTAGACTTATAAAAATGTCAAATGCCCATCTCAAGCAAATTAAACAAGTCTAAATCAAAAATATGTAAGTAAGTGCTTTAAACAAGGTATGAGGTTAGTCCAATAAGATTTGGTGAAGCTTATAACTCTCATGTTGATTGGAAAACCATGTAAAACATCCTCAGTGAAGGCCTGTCTGCACATTTTTGAATGAATTCATTGTTAATAATTCATCATTGAATGAAACTTGACAAAGAATTGTAATAATTTGAATTTTTCCAAATGTCAATTGTTATTGAAATATGAGTGATTGACCAAGAATTGTTAGGAAGTATTAAATCAATTTTCTATGCAGTCAAATGACTTAGCAAGCTTGACATCTTAGGCATTTTTTGGAAAACTTAGAAAGGAGGGTCCCCATTATGGGAATAGGGGGTGGTTGAGAATCAATAAAGTCAATTTCAACAATTGATCTCCCTGCATCCTTATGGTGATAAAATCAACATCAATCATTGTATGGTAAAAGGTTTGTATTGTAATTTAAATTATACATCTTTCATATATTGTGAACATCATTGAAATATCAAAATTCTTGTAGTAGTTAAGTTCCTTTCTTCATGTTTTATATCTTGGTTATCCCTGAAAAGTTTAATTAAGCTACAATTATGTGTCAGTCATTATTCTGTTAGGATCGACTTGATCATAAAATCATCAACAATTCATCAAATTGTCATGAATTATGATAGATCGACATCGATCACTACCAGAATTCTTTTCCTTCTAGAAACCCAAATTAGTTGTGGTAAATTAAAAAATATTTGTTTATTTTATTCATATATATCTATTTATCTCGTTGATTCATATCTATCTTAAATAATTTGTATTCATTTATCTTATCAAATTATCTTTTGCATGATGTGTATCTTTTAAATCACATTTGATATTAATCCATACCAATTTATCTTGTTAATCCATACCAATTTATCTTAAATATTATGTATTCATTTATCTTTTTAAGTTATATTTTTCACAATTTTCATCTTTTAAATATCATTTCATAAATCTCTTTTATCATTATTATCTTTATCCAAAAAACATTTGAGATAGTGGGCTGATATACTTGTAATGAAGTGTACCACTTCGTGGGACTGGTCTCGTACTAGGTAGCCCACTCGTTTATCCTATTAATCCATTTTTTGTTTGAGATATCTATCTTGTGTAGGTAATCCTTCCAAGAAAAAAAGGATTTCCTACATTGTCAGATATGGTGCACAATCCAATTCCATCACAGGTATCTTGTAAAGCCATGTATCTCATTTTAAGTTTTTTAGTAGTTTACTTTTTATATAAAATGAATAAAAATACCTTAAACACTATGCAAGAAATATAGTTTTGAGATGGCACAAAACACTAAAGGAGTCACACATGCTGCAAAGTAACATTTCTATGTAAATGGTATTTTAGCCATATCTTTTTAACAGTGAATCTAATTTCACTCTCTTTTGAAGTGTTAGAAAGCTAATTCAAAGAACTATGCAAATAATATTAATTTAAGGTGGAAAAAATCTACTATAGGAGCCGCACATGTCAAAAAGTAATGTTTTTACATAAACAATTATTTGGCCATATCGTTTGAACCGTGAATTTAGTATCACTCCCATTTCAAGTCTTAGAAAGCTTATTTAGAGAGTTATGCAGGGAATACAAAATTAGAAGGTGTTGATGAAAAATTAAAAAGTGGTTCATGCAAACAAAAAAATGGGATATGGTTCGATGTAGTACTAACACTATAGGAATTGTGTGGTACAAAAAAATAGGAATTAGGGCTAGGTTGATCCCACATGTACTTTAGATGATGCTAAAACTACTAAAGGAGCCACACATACCACAAAGGAATCTAGTATGTTGTAGTAACATTTGTAATAGACAGTGTTTTTACCATGACTTTTGAACCACCACTCTAATTTCAATTATGTTTGAAGCATTGGAAAGCTTGTTCAGAAAGCTACGTAATGAATATAAATTTGGAAGGAAGTTATGGAAACATTATGCAATTCATGTAGATATTTTAGGAGGGCAAGGTGCTCTAAAAATGGAAACACCATTTATAGTTTTTTTAAGAAAAGCTCATGCAAAGTCTAGGTTACATTAATATATAATTAAAGCAAAAAATCAATTAAAGTTATCATGTGGTTGATAATAGTTACTTTAGTAAATAAAGCATGCAACTTGGATGAATAATTCAATGCATCTATTTATTTATTTATTTTATCTTTTTTAGTTAGAGTGGTAGTTAATAAAATCAAATTCGCGCATGGAGGTTGTGACCCCATTGTTTTGATATAAAAGACTCTTAGAGGCTCATTTTAAAGAGAGGATGAACCCTTATTTTACATGTAAAATGGATGAACTAAACTTAAATCTCCATCCACTAAATGCTCAATAATACAAGTATTTTATTGTTCAAGAATCAAGGGTGTAACATAAGCTTTATCGAAAGTAGTTAGTATGTGCTTTGTTATTCTAAATTAGTTTTATTTATTTATCTAGATCCTTATCACTTTAAATTCATGGATGTGTTATGCAATTCATAATTTTCATGACCTTGTTTGCTACAATTATTTTATTAGTAGTTATAATGTTCTGTATGAACTTTTAGGTCATGATTATTTAAATTACTGTTGTGATATAGTTCTATGATCTAATCTATTATGATGCTGTTGAGACAACTATCTATTATGCACTTTCATTTTAGCTTTATATATTTCATGATTAATGTATTATTGATTCATTATTTAGTTCAATTGTATTATTATTATTTAATGTTGTTATTGCATTTATTGCCCTTAAATAGTATGGATGTTATTGATGGCCTATTGTGAGTACAGGTACGTGATATGAGCTAGGTTGGATGTGACTCTGAGTAGTCAAGTGAGGCTAAGAAAGTGAATGAAAATAAATAGTGAACTTAAAATTACAAAAAAAAATTGAGCATAGTCATTGATGTTTGGTTGTCATTGATGTCAAAGAGAGCACATGGTAATAATGCATTAATGACAAAGTGATCAAATTGTTGGTTTGGGGAGATATGACACATTTTCATGTCTGTAAAGATAAATAAGAAGTTGTGAGGCATCTATAGATGTCTTGGTGAATCTCTGGTATGTCACTTGATCATTTAGAATGAGAAACATGCATCTTCTAGCTTAAGAGAAGTCAGATCGTCACTGCACATCATGCAAATATATATGAACCAAAAAGTTTGTGCATTTATTTTAGGTACTCAAAGATTAAATCAAGGTCAAAGGATTTCATGGATATTTTGTCTATAATTCCAAGATGGTACCCTAAAAATTTGGACTCTTAAAGTGTTTTCTATCTCAAGTTATAAACCTTCAAAGTTGCTCTTGTAGACTGTGATGGGCCAGAGAATGTCAAGTTTAACTTCATTTAAGTCTGAGGTCATGAGTCATTAGATCTAATGGCAAGTGTTCATTATATAGATATCGATCTAAAGGTTTGCATGAAGTCAAATTATCAAATGTACCTATGATTAAATACACTAGTAACAAGTGTCTCTATCTCATTGATCTGATAGAAGATCAATAGTTTGTGGGCATTCATACTGACAGAGATCGATGGTGTAGGTTGAGTCAAATAGTCAAAGGTGTAGAAGGCACATAGAGTTACCAAGTGGCATAATCATTGAAGCTATGATCTAAGATCAATGGTGAACATTGCAAGATAAAGATCAAGCTACTTAGAGGAGATCAACGATGCATATTTATCCACAGTTGCTAGGAAGCATGAGATGAGATTAAAGTGCTTAATGTTTAACATTTTCTCAGTGACTATTGGAATTTGAATTTTCAAATTTGTGAATAAAACTAGTGCTTAGTTTTTAAGCTATAACTTTTGATCCAAGATGAATTTCTTGATGCAGTAAAAAGCAATGTTGTAGAGGACTCCAAGATGCATCTAGTGAATTTGGTTAGAATATTTGAATGTTTGTAAAGGTGAAGATATGGAGATTTAAATTTTAATATTTATTCATTCTTGGTGATACTATGTACAAAATAATGTTTGAACAATTTGTGCTTTAGCATAAGAGTGTATTGGTGGGAGAAATCATATGAAGATGTCATAAGGGGTGTATGGAGTGGACCCATATAGTTGAATTTGATTGTATGTTTTTAATTTGATCCTTGGAGTGATAAATGGATGAATAGGTATTCATGAGACCTATAAGGGTTACTAAGGCCTAATTGAAAGGCGTAACTACTTAAGTGTGACCCATAGATGCTATGGCCAACCTGTGATAATGTATTTGAGCTATGTATTGGCAGCTTAGATGTTTTAATGGTTAAGGTAAGTATTATGGCTGACCAAGAAGATAATATTAATGAAGACCCTTTAAATATTGGAGACCAAGGCAATGGTTTCTAGATGTGTATGTGTGAATTGAGAAAGTAGAAGATAGAGATGAAGGAAAGAGATCAGAGGGAGTGTGCTTAGTGGATGGACCAAAGTACAGAGCTAATTGAGGATGAGTGAAGCAGACTAGAGAGATCCAAAAGGGTATTTGAATGCATTTATTGTATGAGCAAGTTTGAGTGTGTGTGAAGAGTTTGAAATAGAGCTATTATACATTATTTCTCTAATCAGATTGGAATGCAATCAGAGTTATAGAGCTATTGATTTCATAGGTGTTGTGTGAGTGATCAACATCTAGAATAAGTGGGTGCTTGTTCATACTTATAGGTGGGTGATCCTTGTAAAGTGGGTGCTTCACTAAAATGTCTTATGTTTGTGATCATCTTATATGACAAGTAGTCCATGTGTTTGTAGGCTTGAGAGTGGATTTTATTCCCCAAGAGGGTTTCTCATGTATATCTTGTGTGTGATCTTACTTATTCATTGTTATGAACATCTTGCATGCTTTATGAGTGCTTGTGGCCATTGATTAAGAGTTTGAAAGGATTACATTTAAAGTTTAAAATGTCTTACATAACTGATTCATCCCCCCTCTCAGTGATTGTACCTCCAATAATTAGTATCAGAGCAGGACCTTCTTTGCAAATTTAACCACTTGAAGGTGATCCAAGGTACATTATGGCAAGTCAATAGATGCAATGTTTCTCTACAAATCAAGCACTATTGTTCAATGGGTCAAATTATGCTTTTTGGAGTACAAGGATGAGGACATACATCATGTCTCTTGGGTTTGATATTTGGAAATCTATCATGGATGGTTATAATACACCAACTACTCCCCTAACTAGTGTTGCTAACAAGAAGTTGAGTGAGAATAATTCAAAAACTATGAATGCTATCATTTGTGGTCTATCCAAGGATGAGTTCACTAAAGTGATCCATTACAAGTCTACCAAGGAAATTTGGGTCAAATTACAGACTATCTATGAAGGAGACTCTAAGGTAAAATTGGCCAAATTGTAGACCTATCGAAGGCAATATGAAGGTCTCAAAATGAAGGAAGAATATACTGTGGCATCCTATCTTCTAAGGGTTGATGAGGTAGTAAACATGATAAGAGGTCTTAGAGAGATAATTGATGAAGCTACTATAGTACAAAAGGTATTGAGGACTCTTACACTCAATTTTGATTTAAAGGTTTTTGTTGTAGAAGAAAGTCATGATCTCACTTAGATGAAGATGGATGAAATGCATGGCATCCTTACTGCCTATGACATGAGAGTTGATGAGGACATACCTCCTAAGAAGGAAACAACCTTTAAGGTGATCAAGGAGATAAAAGCTAAGAAGAACAAGTTAAGTCTTAAAGATTTTTATCTTAATAAAGATCAACTTGAAGCTGTGATTGTAAGAAAATTGAATACAGGATTAGGTAAGTATGAAGGATAACTTCCTTTCACATGTTTTTCATGTGGTAAAGTTGGCCATTTTAGAGCTAGATGTCTAGGTATAGACAAGTTTGAACCTAAAGAAGCTCATAAGGAATCTCATGAGGACAAACATAAGAAATCTGAGGGTCCTAAAAAGTACAAAAATTTCTTCAGTAAGAAAAATGGAAATAAGCAATCATACAAAGGTAGTAAGAGCCTTTACCATGAATAAGATAGTAATTCATCTGCAGAAGAAGAAGTAAACACATCTAATAGTGATGATTATTTTCATAATGGGAACATGGAGACATTATTCATGGCTCTTAATGATGATGGAGGTGAATGTTCTTTAAGAATATATTTCTTTGGTGGAGATAACTTAGAGGAAGAAGATGAGAAAGTCACTCTTAAAGATAAATATCTAGATATTGTGGAAGAAATGAAGTTACTACAAAGAAAGAATAGAAAACAAGATTCCTTGATCAAATATTATGGGGAGCAAATTAGAATTTCTGAAGGTAGGTCAAGTAATAAAGTTAAGGAGCATGATGATATCACACAATAGTTTAAAACTCATGTTTGTTCTATTAATGAAGAAGTAAAGAATAAGGATGAAGAGTGTATCATGTATCAATAAGAGATAGAGTCTTTACAGATGAAACTAAACCAAACTATAAGCAAAGATACAGTTGATGATTCATATATTACGAATGAATTGAATGATCTTGAAGATCTAAATATTGAGAATAAAAGGAACAAAGAGATGATGTCAAAAATCAAGGAATATGAAGAACAATTCAATATGTTTGAAGCAAGATTGAATGATGACACCAGGGAACATGAAGATATAGTCAAGCATCTTAGTTGTTAATTGGAAATCCTATCTATAAGCCTAAAAGCTAAAGAAGATGAGTGTTTAAGGTATATGATTGAAAATGAGTTATTAAAAACTGATTTAGAAAAGATATCTAGTAAGGTGAAGTCATTTATGAAGTTTGAAAAGAGCTGAAATGATCTTGATAATATTTTGAGTAGTCAAAAGCATGCAAGTGATAAAACTAGTCTTGGATACAAGAAAGAACAAAAGCACGTAAATCAAGACAAGATAACGGCTGATGTGAACAAGGACAATTAGAATTCAAAGATCAATCATTAATCAAGGAATGAATGTATTGGTAGAATGAAGACAAATTAGATCAGACAACCAAATACTATGAGGTATATAATTTTCAATGGTCATTATTACTCCTGCAATCAGTTTGGTCATAGGTCAAAATATTGTAAAAGATCCTCAAAGAATAAATTTGCATGGAATTAAGAGTAAAACAATGGGAAGCATGAAGAACATCATCACTCAAGATATTAACAGGTTCACAAGGAAAGTATGATATCTTTTGCTACAAGTGACAAGGATTTGGTCATATTGCAAAGTTTTATAATATCTTCATTAGGGGAACAAATGATTAGGTACATAATCATGAAACTTCAAGATCATAAGGTATGTAAAATTAAAAAAACCTAATTTGTTTCAAATGTCATGAGAGAGGTCACATAGCAAGGTTCTGTAAGAATGATCAAAATTTTACTTCAAAGATTATCAATCCTATCATGAAGAGGAGTTATAGTGAATGGAGACCTAAGTAGGTAAATGATAAACATGCTCAAAATGGATTGTTTACCATGATAGAAAAGGGGAAAAGTTCAAATATCAAGGAAAAATCCTTATCTACCCAAATGGATAAGGAAATCAAGCAAGATCCTGAGATAAAATAAAAGACTAAGGTTGAGAACTCATTCAAAGACAATCTTAAGATGAGGAAGGACTGCAAGTCAAGTGAGAGCATGGAGATATGAGAATCTCTTGAGTTTTGGGATCTTTAGTCTCTCTATGATAGGTGGGTGTCTCTACCTATGATTCTTAGGAAACATCTTCAATGTGTGGAAGCAAGTGTGTGTGCTCTAGGTAATGATCAAAGTGCCAATTAGTACAGAGCTTGAAGGCAAAGGGTAAGCAAGAGTTTGTGAAATATAAGCTTATAGATGTAAATCCTTAAGAAAGTTAAATCAGTTTGGATGCTAGTTTAAGAGGTTGATCAATCAAGATAAGGATAAGTAATTGCAAGACAAGAATATCATTGGAAGATGTGTTTTGCTAAGGGAGATCTAACTCAATTAGCTTGAGTGTCTTGAAAAAGTGTGCATGATGTAAGGGGGAGCATATGTGAAGATGCTTCAGTCATGATAGAAGTGTGAAGATGTCTACTATAGTTGTGAATTCAAGAATATTGACATGATTAACTAATCAAACTAAGTGATGTATTTTGGTAAGGTATTGAATCTTCATACATGAGCAAAGAGAGCTTGTGAGTAGTTTATTACGTCCAAGGATCAAAGAAGTCCAAGTTCAGATTGGTGCATATCAAAGGGGGAACAATTGTTTCATATGCTTGAAAGTATGAAAGTATCTTGAGCATCTTAAATAATATTTGAATGCTTACATGACGTTAAGGAATAATTGTTGGCATGTTAAGGAAGAGACCCTTTGTCATTAATGTCAGAGGGGAGAAAGATCAAAATGTAGGAACTCAATTCAAATAAGTAAGAAGTCATTCTGAGGGTGTTTTGCCATCAATGACAAAGGGGGAAATTGTTGAACATAATCATTGATGTTTGGTTGTTATTGATGTCAAAGAGAGCATGTGGTACTAATGCATTAATGAAAAAGTGATCAGATAGCTGGTTTGGAGAGATATGACACAATTTTAGGTCTGTAAGAACAAAGAAGTTGTGAGGCATCCATAGATGTCTTGGTGAAGCTTTGGTATTTCACCTGATCATTTGGAATGATAAAAATGCATATTCTAACTTAAGAGAAGCCAAACCATCATTACACGTCATACAAATATTTATGAACCAACAAGTTTGTGCATTTATTTAAGGTGCTCAAAAATTCAACCAAGGTCAAAGGATTTCATGGAGATGTTATCTATAGTGCCAAGATGGTACCCTAAAAATTTGGATCTTAGAGCATTTTCTAGCTCAAGTTATAAACCTTCAAAGTTGCTCTTATAGATTGTGATGGGCCAGAGACCATCAGTTAATGGGCCAGAGACCATCAGTTTAACTTCATTAAAGTCTGAGGTCACAAGTTAGTAGATCTAAGTGTGAGAATTTATTGTCTAGATCTTGATCCAATGGTATACGTGAAGTCAAATTATCAAAGGTATCTATGGTTAAACACACTATTGACATGTGTCTTTATCTCATTGATCTGATAGAAGATCAATGATTTACAAGCATTTGTACTGATAGAGATCGATGGTACAGGTTGAGTCAAAGAGTCAAAGGTGTGGAAGGCACATAGAGTTGCCAAGTGGCACAATCATGGAAGCTCTAATCTAAGATCAACTGTGAGCATTACTAGATAAAGATCAAGTTACTTAGAGGAGATCCATGGTGTGTATTTATTCATAGTTTTTAGGAAGCATGAGATGAGATTAAAGTGATCGATGTTTAACATTTGATTAGTGATTTTTGGAATTTGAATTTTCAAATTTGTGAAGAAAACTAGTGCTTAGGTTTTGAGATATAACTTTTGATACAAGATGAATTTATTGATGTAATAAAAATCAAAGTTGTAGAGGAATCTAATATGCATCCATTTAATCTAGTTAAAAGATTTGAATATTTGTACAAGTGAAGATATGGAGCTTCAAAGTTGACTATTTATTTGTTCTTGGTGCTAATGTGTACATAATAATGTTTGAGCAATTTGTGCTTTAGTAGAAGAGTGTTTTGGCAGGAGCAATCTCATGAAGATGTCATAAGGGGCATATAGAGTGGACCCATATAGTTTAATTTGATCGTACATTCTTCATTTTCTTGATGGAGTGATAATGGGTGAATAGGTCTCCATTAGACCTATAAGGGCTACTACGGCCTAATTGAAAGGCGTAGCTACTTAAGTGTGACCCATAGATACTATGGCTGACCTGTGATAATGTATTTGAGCTATGTATTGGCATGTTAGATGTATTAATGGTTAAGGTAAGTCTTATGGCTGACCAATAAGATAATATTCATGAAGACTTTATAAATAGTGGAGACCAAAACAATGGTTTTTAGATGTGTATGTATGAATTGAGAAAGCAAAAGATAGAGACAAAGGAAAGAGATTAGAGGGAGTGTGCTCAGTGGATAGACTAAAGTATAGAGCTGATTGAGGATGAACAAAGTATACTAGAGAGTTCCAAAAGGGTGTTTGGATGCATTGCTTATATGAGCAAGTTTGAGTGTGTGAGAAGAGTTTGAAAGAGAGCTATTATACATTGTTTCTCCAATCAAATTGAAATGAAATTAGAGTTCTGAAGCTATTAATTTCATAGTTTTTGTGTGGGTGATCGACATCTATAACAAGTGGGTACTTGTTCATACTTAGGGGTGGTTGATCCTTGTGAAGTGGGTGCTTCACTAAAAGGTTTCATGTTTATGATAATCTTATAGGACAAGTAGTCCATATGTTTATAGGCTCTAGAGTGGGTTTTATTCACCAAGAGGGTTTCCCATGTATATCTTGTGTTGTGTGTGATCTTGGTTATTTATTGTTATGAACATCTTGTATGCTTTATGAATGCTTGTGGTCATTGATTAAGATTTTTAAAGGATTACATTTAAAGTTTGAACTATCTTGCATCACTGATTCACCCCCCTCCTCAGTGATTGTACCTCCAAAAAAATTTAGATTTGACTATTTTATGAATTGCTTAAGTTGTTATTATGATTGACTTAAATTGCTAAGTATTTGTCTTGGTTTGGATTCAAATGCATATTTGGATTAGGTCCTAAGTTAGTTTTGACTTCTTGTTTATTTATTTTTCTACTTAATTTTGAATTCAATTCTTAGAATAATTTGACACTTGTTAGCTTTATTTCAAAGGTCATAGTCTTGTTCAACCATGTTGTTAATCTATGATTATTGTTTGAAGGCATTATATCATTTTATTTGTTCATTGCTTTGAGGGTCTTAGTTAAATTCTATTTTTTTGGTCTCTTATTGGTAATGTTTATGTTGATCAAGTCTTGGCTTAGATAGGTAAGAAGAAAGGTCCATGAACTATGGGACTTGGCATTAGTTTGGAAGTTAATTATTTTTTGAAAAAACTTTGGTATGTGGCATTATCTCACCACTCAAGACATGGAAGTCAAGAGGCTTCCTAACCCTAATAGGGTTCTTATTTGGTCATTTTTCCTTGTTTCATTATGGAGAGCCTAATGCATGGGGAAACTCTACCAAAAAATTTGGTGCAGGGCAGTGAAGGGAAAGATTGGGGCAATTAGTTGCATGAATTTTGTGAGCCTATCACAGAGTTATAACTACAACAACATATTTGTCTTATCAGCCATGTAAAGGATTTTGTGGAGTTTTATGTTAGTTGAGGGGTTTATTAAGAGGTTTGACTAGTTTTTGCATGGATATGTGGAAGTTGGAAGATTTTGGAGGGCAAAGAATCTTAAATAGTCACCATTTATTTGAATTTTTAATTACAGACACCCAAGTAAGTTGTGTATTGAATTATATACACCTGTAGGTGTTCTTTTTGGCATTTACACATATGGGTTTTGCTCTTACTAATCAAATCCAATTTATAAGTGTGAAAAATAAATCATTTTGTTTAATTTTATTTAAAACCCTGTATTAGTATTATTATGTTTTACCCCTACATAAGTTATCGGCCTTAGGTTTTTATTTATCCTATCTATGGTCATGTGGCCATAGTATTGTTATGGAATGTGTTCTTGTTACATTAAAGTTTGAACATAATGGCAAAATGATTATTCATATGGACTTGGGAAAATGATTTTTAATGGGTTCTTATTCACCATTCGAATGCCAATTTTTACCAAGTTTGTTATTACTCATATTTTTGCAATAATTTCATTTGACTTTTAAATGAATTCATTTTCATATCTAATGATATCTTGGTTGTACAATGTTTATTCTATTCACAATAATTTGTTGGAAGGTTTGAATAAGATAATTAAATTGGGTTATCTTATCATTAGGGTTTGACTTCAACCATGATTTTATTTTATCATATGAATATGATTACATTTCTGGGATATTATAAAAGGTCAGATGTTGACATAGTTTTGTTAATTTCATATTTGTTGACTTGAGTTTTTGATTGCAAGTTTGAATGGATGGTCTATTGGTGATAATTGTATGCCTCTTCTTAATACTTATCTATTACATTTAGATTTTTGAGTGGTTTTATTGGTGTAAATTTTGAAGATTTTTGATAATAATCATTATTTTCATTGGTATTATAACCTTGTTGGCTAGATTTGATCTTCCATTAACTTATGTGTTAAAAATGAATCAAGTTCCTATTCTAACTTGATTATATTTTTTATATTAGAATTTAATACATGGGATGAAAATATATATGTATATTTACAATGTATTTATGGATCATATTATATTCATTGAATAGAAAATGATTCAAAAATTATGAGGCTCAATGGGATGAACTACACTCCTTGGATTGTGTGCAAAGGTAATGAATCTTGGTGGGATGGAATATGAACAAGTTCTATATATTTAGTTTTTGTTGTGGTGTTGAATTGGTGTTGAGAAAGTTATTTTAGCACGAGTTTTTCAAAAGATATTTGGGTCATTAAATTTTATTTATTTAGATGGGAATATTTAAAGAATACTGTTTGTATTCAAGGTTACTAGCAATAATACAATTGCATTTATTTTAAGTGATGGACCCTAACAAAGACTTGAGGCTTATAGGTGAAACACAAAGGGTTTCACTCTTAATATTCAAATCTTAAAATCTCAAACATGAGCTAAAACAGTTGGAATAGCTATAAAAGTGTTAGTTTTGTTAACCAAGAATGTAAATGATGTTGTTTAAATATTTTCATCAAGTGTTCATATTATGTCAAGCTCAGTAGTCACTGCTTATCTTACTCACTTCTCTCAACTGGCCTCAATCACATTCAAATGATGGATGGGATAGTCTAGGGCCACTTATGGTTGGCCTCATTGGGAATGGAGAGTCAGGATTTTACTTCATTAGAATTGCATGCAAATGATTAATTACTTATACTTCTTCAGAATGTGCATTACTTTTGAGTATTAGAAGTGAAGTAGATGGGATCGTTATGTAAAATGAAATGACTAAACTTTGAATATCTTGGCTGTAGGTTCTTCATTGATTTTATTAATTCTTTCCAATATGGTAAATAATGTTATTGTTATGTTTATATTGCATAACAGGTTTAGTTGGTAATCAATTTGATTTATAATTATAAGTTGCATGTTATCTTTTCAACTTATAATTCCATTCCTTAAGTTGTTATACATTCAATTTGGGAAACCTTATTGTTTCATTTGAAGGTTGTGGAAATCTTACCTCAGTGTAATTTTGTTTGGTGGATTTGATAGGTTATAAATAGTGTATGTCATTCCATGACTTCATGAATATTTAATAATACCTTGGAAATAATGATCAAATTGATATATTTGCATGACTTGAATTATATATTCATTGGACTTATATTGGTTGGACTTAAGGCTTTGTTATAAGTATGTTCTTATTTGAATATCTCATTGATAAGACTAATATGAGTATGTTGATGTATCTTTTTATACACTTTGATAAGTTCATTTAGGTAACATAGTATAAAATGAAGAGTGTGTGAATCTTTCAAAAAGTTCATATGACAGTATAATACTATTGGTTGTCTTATTTCAAATAGATGGCATTGAGTTAATTGGATATGTATTATGATTACTTAGTTATTTTGAATTAGGTTTATGCGATTCATTTATGAGATTACATGTGGGTATTATGTTTGTTAAAGAGTATAAATAAGTTGGAAAGTTATGAAAATATGTATAAAGTATATTCATATACTATTTGTACAAGCTGAGTTAATTATTATTTGTAGACAATTATGATATGTTTCCACTAGACTTTAAAAAGACTTTAGAATTAACTTAATCTATAAGAATCTATATTTATGAAGACAAATTATTTACTAATATTATTTTAAGGACTTCCAAAATATATATATATAGATCAATAACTTCATAATGATTTTTTTTTAACATAATCATTCCAAAATATGACTTTATGATCTAGTTAAGAGGTTAGACTTAAGTTGTCATTTTTAATAAAGAGTTTTGAGGTTATGAGAAATCCCTTTATAAAATTTTCATATATTTTTAAATTGGAATTAATAACATCACTATTCAAGTGATTGAACTGTTATGACAGCCTTATACAATTGTTAGAAAAAGTTGTTTTGAATAATTAAAAACTTAAGATACAATTATTCATACACTAATATCGTGTATGTTATAAGTTAAGTAACCTCATAAAAAACTTGTAATAGATGAGTAATTCAAGGACCTAAATTCTAATGGTTATTACAAATGAAACATGATGTGATTAACGAACATCTCTTCTCTATTTGGAAATGGCCTATGAAATGTTAATAAGTTCCCATTTCATTGTAATAACAAGAATTGTCTTCCTTATGGAATTGTAAGAAATAATGATTTGAGTTATAAACTATTAAGTTATGAATTGGAAGGTAAGAAAGAGAGGTGAATATTTACTAAAGGGTAAATTAATGTTACTAAGCATTAAGGCCTTGGCATTAAAGACACACTTAGTCTAAATGAAAGTGATCTAGGTTGATTTATAAGCCACTTGAGTGATTATGGATTAAGAAATAAACTTAATATCAATATATTGAATTATTCAAACTCAAGAGGAAATTAATATAATGATGTTTGAAGTTATGTGTGTATAACCTAAAACAAGGCTTGATTAAAATAAAAAAGATAAATAACAAGGAATGTATTGACTTGTAAATGTCAACCAAATGAATATTGGAATATGAGGCTAACCATGCCTTATGAATTGGAAAATTTATTCCAAAATGAAATTTAAGCATGGTTGTTGAAACATCTTAAGATGCTAGAAGAACATAGCCTTAATCAGATTGGATTTTACATTACACTTATACTTTTTGATCAAGTAAGCAATTGGTTAATATAATCTCCCTAAGCTACCTAGCAAAAGGATGTCAAACTCATCCCATGCTAGTTTGTGACTTTGATAAAGTGTTCCAAATATTTGTATTACTTTTAGAAATAGTCCTTCCAATGATCATTGCCTACTACCTATGTGTTTGGTAGATATTTCTTGAGCAAGCTTAGTAAGATGATTCTTTTGTTATATCTATTTCATATTTTGCAAAAAATTTCTAAACTTTTACCCATTGAGGTACATGGTGTTTTATAGAATGTGAAGGTGCTCAGGTAAGTGTATAATTTATTGAAAAATTTACTAAGAAGGCCACATAGAAAGTACATAGATAAACATGCATGAGTGTTCATACACTGACTCACTTGTATTTGAATACTAAGTGGTTAAAACATTTCCTAATGAAGTCATTGTTTTTTTATGGACTTGGTCTAGTACATATGTTGTCTAGAACATAGTTAACGATCTTATTACATTTTCCATACTAACTTTGTTTGTAAATCTATCATTGTAATTGCTTATCTCAATGATATACAATTTTTTTGTATGGTTATTACATATTTGTATCAGAGTGGGGTTTTACAGCTCTAGGGAACTTTGGGGAATGCTTCTTGTTATTTTTCCTACTAAATAACTATTTGTTTCACCATAGTATGGTGAGAATAAGATTTGGAATAACAAACAACAAATTGAGGAATGTTAACCCTAGTAGAGGTCGTAAGGCCAATACTCCTAAAAGAGAGGCACCTCCTCCCAACAATGCTGGTAGTAATGTTGGAGCCCTTAATATTGAAGAAAACAATCCTAATTCTAACCAAGAGGTAGTCTTGAATGGGATACTGACTGATTTAAATGAGCAAAGTAAGTTGGATACCTAATAACATCTATTGAAAAACTTAAAAGTGTGTTCCACTTGAAGAATTACCTCATAGAGAAGAAAGGCAAGGTGGTGAGCTAGAGATCCAAGACAACCCTGTTAATGTGGTTGATATTATCATCAAGGAACTAAAAAATTTACCTCCACCAACCTTTTCAGGTGAGGAATTAGGTGATGGAGTTGATGCATGGTTGGTTCACTTTTAGAAGTACTTTATTCTACACAATATGCCTTTTAATGTTAAAGTAAGAGTGACTGCTTATCAATTAGTTGGAGCTTCAAATATTTGGTGGAACCATATCTATGCATTAGAGGGTTACAAACTAATGACCCTTACCTAGCTTATTTTTGAAAGGCAGTTCAAGAAGAGATATCTTAGTTAAAAACTTAAAGAATAGAAAATAACTGATTTTCAATTTTTAAATCAAGAGAATATGTCAATAACTGAATATGAAAACAAGTTTTCTACCCTATTACATTATGTTAAATACATGCATGATGGATAAACTAAAGTAACCAAGTTAAAATTAGGGTTGAAGGAGATATTGATGCATGATGTCAATATGACCAATCCTAAGACTGAGATTACTGCTATTGAAGTTACTCATTGAGCATAAGAGAAAAATAAAGCTCATCAAAAGGCGAGGCAAGATTTTAAATAGAATAGACAATAGTCTAAAAATAAGAATCTATCCCCTTCCTCAAAAAATGTTAAGAAATTTGATCAAAACCATATATTTACTAAGAGTACCAGTGGTTTTAATAAATCTCAAGGGCATAATAAAAACTTGAAAAAATAGAATTATTCTAAGAATATAAATTTTAAGAAAAATCAAAGCTAGGGTAGTCAAAATGTACCTACCACTGGGGTAAATACCATTCCTGTATCACTCCAAAGGACTATAGTATGGTAGGAATGTAGTGATAATCATTATCATAATGATTGTCCCAAGTTGAAATTAGGTCAATTGGTTAACCACAGGGTGTATGCAAACATGGATAATAGAAATGCAGGTTTTCAAGCAACTCCTATCGAATTTAGGGGTAAATTAAATATTTTTTCTATTTCTACTTTGTTTGATTCAGGAGCAACTAATAGATTTTTTAATCCTAAGATATTAAATAGCTATAAATTGAATATTGTAACATTGAGGGAAGGTTGGGATGTTGAGTTCAATTCCAAAAAAAAGGTGTCAGTTTCTAAATGTCTTGATCAATCAAGCTTAGACTTAGGCAAACTTTAGACCAAGCTTAACCTTTTTCTAGCTTCCCTCAGTTATTATGACATCATTATGGGTATAGAGTGGTTGAAACAACATAAAGCTAATCTTGACTGTTATAATAAAATGGTAAAATGTGGTGATAATTTGGGAAAAATAGTAGAGATACAATGTTTTCTAAAGTCTAATGTACATAAGTTGCTATTATCCTTACAACAAAAGAAGGTAATACATAAGGGATGCAAACTATATGTTGTATAGATGCAAGAAACAACACCTATAACTAAAACCACATTTTAAAAATATCCCTTTATGTAAGAAATTTTTGATATCTTTCCAAAAACATTGTCTGGTTTGCTTTCAAACAGGGTGTTTGAATTTTCTATTGATTTAATGCCAGGGGTAGCCCCTGCATCTAAGGCACCTTACTACATGAATGCGGTAGATTTATAGGATCTTAAATTTCAACTATAAGAACTACTAAAAATGGTAGCATTAGGCCAAGTGTGTCAGCATGGGGTGCACCTGTGGTCTTTGTGAAAAAGAAGGATGGAACATTGAGATTGTGTGTTGACTACCGCCTGCTTAATTAGGTTACTATCAAGAATCATTATCCTTTTCCAATAATGGATGATCTATTTGAGAAAATAAATGATGCAACTATATTTTCTAAGATAAAATTGAGATCAAACTATCATCAACTGAGAATTAAGGATGAAGACATCCATAAGACCACTTTCAGAACTCAGTATGGACACTATGAGTTTATGGTAATGCCCTTTGGTTTAATGAATACGCCTACTACATTTATAAATTTGATGAATAGTATATTTATAGATTTCTTGAACAATTTTTTTCTAGTTTTTATTGATGACATACTGATCTATTCTAAGAATGTAGCTGAACGTGAACAATATTTACATTTACTGTTATAAAGGCTAAGACAAATTAAATTATTTGATAAGCTATCTAAGTGTGCTTTCTTTCAAATTAAGATCGACTATTTGGGTCGCATAATATCTAAGGTTGGTATTGATGTTGATCTAGATAGGATTAAGGCTATCTAAGAATGGTCTTCTCCCAAAAATATACATGAAGTACACAATGTTATGGGGCTAACTAGTTATTATAGAAAATCTATTGAACTTTTTTCTAAATTAGCTAATCTAATAACTTCCTTGCAGTTCAATGATAATAAGTTTGTTTGGACTTCTTAGTGTGAACATAATTTTTAAAAACTTAAGGAGCTATTAACCACAACACTTGTACTTATTATACTAGATCTTAATGATAGTTTTGAAATATAAGTTGATGCATCCAAAAAAGGTTTGGATGGAGTGTTAACTTAGGATGGTTGAGTCGTGACTTATGAGTCACAAAAATTGAAAGATCATGAGAAAAATTATAGCACTAATTATCTTGAACTTGTTGTCATTGTATATGATTTAAAATAATGGAAACACTTTTTGTTGCTAGGTAATCATTTTAAAGTAAAATCTAATCATCATAGCCTAGAATATTTGTTTTCCCAAGATGATCTGAACACACATCAACATAGATGATTGGAAGTTTTGAGCAAATTTGATATGAATATTTTTTATGTGAAAGGTAAGGAGAATCATGTTGTTGATGCACTCAACTGACACACGTATCTCATGGCCTTGTCTATTTTGTATAATAATTTTAGAACAAAAACATTTTGATAATTTCTGCCAAGAGGTAAGTGCAAGTTTGGATGATGATCTTATAATTATTTTTTTTTGACTTTTTTATTGATTCTAATGGTCTAATCAGACACAAAAAAAAATTTGTGCTAGAGTATGGTGACTTAAAGAACATTTCACTAAAATAAGTGCATGTAGAACCTCATTTTACTCATCCTAGTGTCACGAAAATGACACATGAGCTAAAAAGGCTATATTATTAACAGAGTTTGAAACTTGAAGTTACTTATTTCATGGAAAAATGTTTAGAATGTTAGTGCATGAAAGCTGAACATTACCATCTAGGTGGACTATTATATCCTCATGATGTTCCATGAGGTAAGTGGAAAATTATTTCTCTAGATTTCATATCTGGTTTGCCAAAATCTCAAATCAAACATGATACTATTCTAGTTGTAATTGATAAATTTACCAAATTTAGCCATTTCATTACTAGAAATTTAATTGATGACGCATCTATGTTTGCTGAATGATTTGTAAAAAAAATAAAACGGTTTTATGGCATGCCTAAAGTTATTAATTTTGATAGAGACACAATTTTTACTTCAAGGTTTTGGAAAACATTGATTGATGCTTTTGGTACAAGATTGAACTTTAGTTCATATTATCACCCAAAAATAGATGCTTAGATGGAAAGGTTAAATTAGGTTCTTGAAGATATGTTAAGAATGTACGTGATGGATCAACATGGTAAATGGGAAGATTAATTTCACCTAGTTTAATTTGCATACAATAACACATATCATTTTGTTATTAAAATGACTCCATTCAAAGCTCTATATGGACGTAAGTGTAGGTCTCCACTTGGTTGGGAAAGTTTAGAAAACAAAACTATTATTGGTCATGATATTTTATAGGAGTATGATAGGCAAATGAAAATCATAAGGCAAAATATAAAGGTTGCCTCTGATAGGCAAAAGAGCTATGTGGATTTAAATAGGTCACCGCATGAATTTGAAGTTAGTGATAAAGTATTTTTGTGTGTTAGATCATAAAAAAGTTTGATTAAGTTTGGATAGTATTCCAAATTATCTCCCTGGTTTGTAAGAACCTTTGAAATTTTGGAAAAATTAGTCTTTTTGCTTATCGACTAACCCTTCCTCCTTCTTTGTCCCAGATTCATGATGTTTTTTAATGTTGCATTATTGAAAAACTACATGCCCAATCTTTATCATGTGTTTGGATTGGACTCATATTTAGGTTTCAAAAAAGGAAATGATGTAGTTAGATGTAGTGAAGATCCTAGACCATCACAGTATTAGACTATGACATTATGAGATTTCCCAAATTCTGATTCAATGGGATCCTTTATCTGAAAGAAGTTCTACTTGGGAAGATGAGTCTTTTTAAGCAACACTATCTTTGGTTATTTTAATTACTGGGATGACTCTTTTCCAAGTCGGGGAGGATATCATGGCCCTATTTGTTGCACTTGTTTTATTAGCATTTAGAATGTTCTGTATGAACTTTTTAGACATGATTGTTTAAATTATTATTGTGATATAGTTATGTGATCTATGATCTGATCTATTATGATGTTGTTGAGATAGATAACTATTATGCACTTTCACTTTAGCATTATATATTTCATGTTTAGTGAGTTACTAAATTATTATTTAGTTCAATTGTATTATTATTATTATTTAATGTTGTTATTGCATTTATTACTCTTAAATAGTATGAATGTTGTCGATGGCTTGTTGTGACTATAGGTACATGATATGAGCTAAGTTTGATGTTACTCCAAACAATTGAGTGAGGGTGAGAAAATGAATGAAAATAATAATGAACTTAAATTTCAAAAATTGAACTTTAATTATTTTATGAATTACTTTGAGTTACTATTATTCTTAGTTTAAACTGTTGAGTGTTTGTCTTGGTTTGGATTCAAATGCATATTTAGATTGGGTCTTAAGTTAGTTTTGAATTCTTGTTTGTTCATTATTCTACTTAGTTTCGAATTCGATTCTTAGAACAATTTGACACTTGTCAACTTTTCTTCAAAGGTCATAGTCTTGTTTGACTATGTTGTTAATATGTGATTATTATTTGAAGGCATTGCATCATTTGATTTGTTCATTGCTTTAAGGGTCTTATTTATATGTGGTTTTATTTGGTCTCTTATTGGTAATGTTTGTGTTGACCAAGTCTTGGCTTGAATAGGTAAGAAGAAAGGTCCACAAACTATGGGACTTGGCATTAGTTTAGAAGTTGATTATTTTTTAAAAAAACTTTAGCATGTGGCATTAGCTCACCACTCGAGGCATGGAAGTAGAGAGGCTTTGTAACCCTACTAGAGTTATTATTTGGTCATTTTGCATTATTTCATTATGGAGACACCAATGCATGGGGAAACTCTGTTAGATTTTTGGTGCATGGAAGTCAAGGGAAATAATGGGGTTGTTAGTTGCATGAATATTGTGAGCCTATCATAGAGTTCTAATTACAACAATGTATTTGTCTTTTCAGGCATGCCAAGGATTTTTTGGTTAATTTGGGGGTTTGTTAAGAGGTTTAACTAGTTTTTTTTATGGATATGTGGAAGCTAGAAGATTTTGAAAGGAAAATAATCTTTTATACTTGCCATTCATTTGCATTTTTACTTGCAGACATCCAAGTAAGTTGTGTATTGAATTATATACACATGTAGGTGCTCTTTTTGACATTTGTGCATATGGGTTTTGATCTTATGGCCTGAATATAGTTTATGAGTGTGAAAAATAAATCATTATTATTATTGAATTTTACCCCTATAGAGGCCATCTACCTCAAGGTTTTATTTGTTTTATATGTGGTTATGCGGCCAGAACATTGTTATGGAATATGTTCTTGTTACCTTGGGGTTTGAACATAATGGAAAAATGATTATTTGTATGGACTTGGAAAAATTATTTTTAATGGGTTCTTATTTTCCATTCAAATGCTAATTTTTACCAAGTTTGTTATTACTCAGATTTTTGGAATCATTTGATTTGACTTTTAAATGAAATCATTTTCTTATTTGATGGTATCTTGGTTGTACAATGTTTATTCTATTTGCAATCATTTTATGGAAGGTTTGAATAGGATAAGTAAACCAAGTTTGTTTATCATTAGGGTTTGACTTGAGCCATGCTTTTATTTTATCATATGAATATGATTATTTTTTTGGGTCTTTATAAAAGGTCAGTTGTTGACTAAGTTTTAATGATTTCATTTTTGTTTCTTGGATTTTGGGCTACAAGTTTGAATGGATGGCATATTGGTGATAATTGTATTCCTCTTCTTGATATTTGTCTATTGCATTAAATTTTTTTGAGTGGTTTTATTGGTTCAAATGTTGAAGGGTTTCAATGATAAAAATTATTTTCATTGGTATTATAACTCTGTTATCTAGATTTGATCTCCCATTAACTTATGTGTTAATAATGAACTAGATTCCTATTCTAGCTTACTTATATTTATTATATTAACATTCAATGTATGGACTAAAAATATATATGTATGTTTAGAATGCATTTTTGGATCATATTATATTCATTGAATAACATATGACTCACAAATTATGAGGCTCAATGGGATGAATTGTAGTCCTTGGATTGTGTGCAAAGGTAATGAATATTGGTGGGATGGAATATGAATAAGTTTGGTCTATTTTTTTTTTGTTGTGGTTTTAAAGTGGTTCTAATCATGATATTTTAGCATGAGTTTTTGAAAGATATTTGTGTCATTAAATTTTATTTATGTAGTTGGGAATATTTAAAGAATATTGTTTGTGTTTAGGGTTATTAGTAGTAATAAAACTGTATTTATTTTAAGTGTTGGACCCTAATGAAGACTTGGGGATTATGGGTGAAACTACATGGATTTCACTCTTAATATTCAAACTTTAAAATTTGTAACATCAGTTGCAGTAGTTGGAATAACTGTAAAGGTATTAATGTTGTTAACCAAGAATATAAACAATGTTGTTTGAATGTTTACATCAAGTGTTCATGTTAAGTCAAGCTCAGTAGTCACTTTTTATCTTACTCACTTCTCTTGACTGGCCTAAATCACATCCAACTAATGGATGGGGTGGTCTAAGGCCACTTATGGTTAGGCTCATTGGGGATAGAGAGGTGTGCTTTTGCTTCATAGGAATTACATGCAAATGATTACTTACTTATACTTCTTTGAAATGTGCATTACTTTTGAGTATTTGAAATGAAATAGAAGAATTCATTATGTAATAAAATGAAATGATTAAGTTTGGAAAATCTTGGCTATAAGCTCTTCATTGATTTTATTAATTATTTCCAATATGGTAAATAATGTTATTGTTATGATTATATTATATAAAAGGTTTAGTTGGTAATCAATTTGAATTATAATTATAAGTTGCATGTTGTCCTTTGAGCTTATAATTCCATTCCTAAAGTTATTATACATTCAGTTTGGGAAACCTTGTTGTTTCATGAGAAAGTTGTGGAAATCTTACCCTAGTGTAATTTTATTTGGTGGATTTGAAAAAATATAGATAATGTAAGTCATTCTGTAACTTCATGACTATTTAATAATCCCTTGGAAATAATTATCAAATTTATATATTTGCGTGATTAGTTTTATATTCATTGGATTAATATTGGTTGGACTTAAGGCTTTCTTGTGACTATGTTCTTATTTGAGTATCTCATTGATAATACTAATATGAGTATATTGATATATCTCTTTGTACACATTGATAAGTTAATTTAGGTAACATAGTATGAAACTAAGAATGTGTGAATATTTCAAAGGTTCATACGACCGTATAATACTATTGGTTGTTTTATTTCAGATATAAGGCATTGAGTTAATTGGATATTGATTATGATTACTTAGTTCTTTTGAATTAGGTTTATGTGATTCATTTATGAGATTACATGTGGGTATTATGTTTGTTGAAGAGTATAAAGAACTTGAAAAGTTATGATAGTATGTATAAAGTATATTCATATACTATTTTTACAAGATGAGTTAATTCTTATTCGTAGACAATTGTGATATGTTTCCATTAGATTGTAAAAATACTTTACAATTACCTTAAGTTATAAGAATCTATATTTATGAAGACAAATTATTTACTAAGATTATTTTAAGGACTTCCCAAAAAAGTTATATGGATTAATAACTTCTTAATGATTGGTATGAACATAATTATTCTAAAATATGACTTTATGATCTAGTTAAGAGGTCATATTTAAAATTGACATTTTTAATAAAGAGTTTTGAGGTTATGATAACTCCCTTTCTAAATCGTTCATATATTTTAATATTAGAATTAGTAACATCACTATTTAAGTGATTGAACTATTAAGACAACCTTATACAATTATCAAAAAAGGTTGCTTTGAACAAATAAAAACTTAAGATACAATTATTGATGCATTAATCTCATGCATGTTATAAGTTAAGTAAATTAACCTCATAAAAAGCTTGTAACATATGAGTAATTCAAGGACCTAAATTCCAATGGTTATTATAAATGAAACATGATGTGATTGAGGAATATCTCTTCTTTATTTGGAAATGACCTATGTAATGTTAATAAGTTCCCATTTCATTGTAATAGCGAGAATTGTCTTCCTTATGGAATTGTAAGAAACAATGATTTGAGTTTTAAATAATTAAGTTATGAATTGGAAGGTAAGAAAAAGAAATGATGATTTACTAAAGGGTAAATGAATGTTACTAAGCCTTAAAGCATTGACATTAAATACACACTTAGTCTAAATGACAGTGATCTAAGTTGATTTATAATCCACTTAAGTGATTAAGGATTAAGAAATAAACTTAATATCATTATATTGATTTCATTAAACTCAACAAGAAATTAAAACAAAGATGTTTGAAGTTATGTGTGCATAACCTAAAACAAGGTTTGGATAAACTTTAAAATATAAATAACAAGGAATGTATTGACTTGTAAATGTAAACCAAATGAGTATTGGAACATAAGGCTTACTATGCCTTGTGAAATGGACAAGTTGATGCAAAATAGAACTTAAAAATGGTTGTTGAAACATATTAAGAGGATATAAGAACACAAATTTATCAGATAGGATTTTCCATTACACTTATACCTTTTGATCAAGTAAGTAACCAGTTTACCTAATCTCCCTAAATTACCTAAGAGGAGGATGTCAGACTCATCCCATGCTAGTTTATGACTTTGGTAAAGTGTTCCAAAGTTTTGTACTAATTCTGGAAATAGTCCTTCTAGTGATCAATGCCTATTGCCTGTATGTTTGTTATATCTTGCTTAAGCAAGCTTAGTAGGATGATTCTTTTTTTGGATCCATTTCGCCTTTTGCAATTGTCTATTGAAATTTTACCCATCGAGGTGAATGATGTTTTATAACTTGTGCAGGTGCTCAATTAAGTGTATAAGTTATTTGAAGATTTGCTAGGAAGGCCACATAGAAAGTACATGGATAGGTGTGTATGAGTGTTCATACATTGACTCACTTCTATTAGAATAATAAGTGGTTAAAATGATTCCTAATGAAGTCATTCTTAATTTATAGACTTGGTCTAGTACTTGTGTTGGCTAGAACATAGTTATGGATCCCATTACATTTTTTGGGTTAACTTTATTTGTAAATCTATCACCGCAGTTGCTTGTATTGGTGTTATACAAAAAAAATTATGGTTATTACAATAATCTTTAATAAATTAGTGATCAATGCTTCCTACTTTAGAGAAAGGTTGGTTGAGTTATTTCTTGAGTGAATGTGCATTGTAATTTATTCAATTGGTGAATAAATTTTAAAAATGTGCATAATTTAATATATATTGCACATTAGGGTCTTCTACTAGGTTTAAAAAAGATTGAGTTTTATTACTCTCTTTAAACATTAGTTTATTGTAATTTACACTTGATATACATTTAGATTAATTTTATTATTTACATTAAAACTTCTTTTATGTCTTATATTTCCCTCATTTTGAGTTTTTTTAATGAATGGATTTAAAACCTGTATCATATTAAATTATTTTTCTTATATATTTGTATTTTAGTTTTATCAAAATCCAGTGAATTAAACAAGTGTTAATTCTAATTATGACAAATTGTTGAGTAAAATCAAAATGTGTAATCTATGCATAAATTACACAAAAGTGATTTAGAAATTAATTTTATAGAATGATGCTAAAATAGGAAAGTATTAAATACAAAAAACTTAACTGGCATTTAGATCTGGTGGACTACAACAAAGACTATATGATCAAATCTACGATTGTGTGAGGTTGTTGTGAATTAAGAACATAACTATGTAAGTATTTAATACAAAGCCAATATATTTAGTCATGGCTAGCCTAATTTGTCATTTGTAGGTTATGTCAACATTTATTAGGGTTATTTCCCTCTACATGAAATTAATATAGTGTGCCATCACTTGTAGGTCCTTTGTGTGTGATCTGGGTCACTTGATTCGCTATAGGAGCCATTATGTACCTTCTTCTTTACTTAGAACCTTACCTCATTAAACAAAGAGGAAAAAATGTAGCAAATATAAAAAAGGGTGTTACATCATGTCCTCTCCTTAACAAACAACATATATTTTAAATATATAGTTAGACTATTGGTTAGTAAGGAATAATCAATTATATATTATTGTGATTATTTTATTATGAATATTTTGTTTTTCATTCTAAATCTCTATTTCCAACACATATATTTAGTATAAAATGCATGGTTTGTGGTTGAATTTTGTGCCTTTTGATTTGGATATTACAATTGTATTTATATAATTTATTATGAGTTGATTTTCTAGCTATATTGATATAAATGGACTAACTACATTCTCCTTTTCTAAGGTGGATGCATGATAATTTTTACCCTTGCATAATAGTATCGAGGGGGAGCATCATAGGGGAAAGGGTAGTAGATCATGATAATTGGGAGTACACAAAGCCTTCTGAGAACTATCGTACACACATACATATAGTTGATTGTTTTTTATTGCTTGTATTTCATTATAATTTTGTAGTGATATCATAGATGCATCCATTTAATTTGAATGTTGTTTGATTTCTCATGAGAATGATATATAGTAAACAATGTTGTAATGAGTGTTTGTGTTTAATCATCTTGGTTTCATTAATACTATATTATTTGTGCTTTAGGGTTTATAATTAAATTGTCGTTACACCTAATCATGATGTTTGATTTTATCTTTATGGATTTTTTGGTAGTCTAATAATCCATGTCTTTGGTTGTGTGCATGATGAACATCTTTGAAATCCTTTTTATTAAGTGGCATGATCTTATTTTATTCTACTTGAAACATTATTATGAAACTTTGAGTGTATATATATTAATAAGGCTTAAAATCCATATGGAGGTCCTAATGTGTTTATATTGTCAACTAAATTTGTTGGTGGTACACTTAGGAGTTAATATGATTATTAGGACCATTTTTTAGTGGTAACCATGGTTTGACAATATTAATCTTAGATTTTAAAAAAATGGGACTTGATGTAATACAACAAGTGAAAATAAATATGATTAGGGTTTTGGATAGACATCCAAGTCAATGAGGTTTTCAAGTGGGTGTAGGATCTAGTAGTGTGACTTGGAGTGAAACCTTAAATTGAGATTTAAAGTTGTTGTTCAAGTCTATTTTTGGGGATACCACTAGAAATTTTTAATTATAATGTGGTTTTTAAATGATAAAGGAAAGGAAAATTAAGAGAAAAGGGGGATCAATAGCAAGAAGGAGATTAAAGGAGTAAAGAATCAAAAATGAAAGTTTTGTGGACATGATAGTTTAGAGGGAAGTTTGTGGATCTATTCTAGTCAAATAACATAACTTATAAGGGAGCGTGAAACTTTTCCATTTTAATATATTGATTTTAGCTAGTTAAAATGGAAAATAATGAAGTTTTCATGATTTTTAAATTCAAATAAATTGCATGTAAAGAATTTTTTTTATACCTTGTTTTGTGAAGTGATTGATGTAGACACTCATTTTGGCCACTTTCCTATCTAAACTAAGTATCAGATTGATTTATAGTAAATGACATAGTTTAAGCTTAGAAATCACCTAGATTTCCCAAATTCATCCATGCAAGGGATATAATTACCAAAAAACATGTTGAGACTTGCTTATTTAGGGTATTATCCTATATTCACTAATAACCTAGTTTGGATTTAACCCTAGTCAAATTATGACCTAACAATTTGATATGATTGGCCTGTTGATATATTAATGCAAAAAATTTGAAAATAATTCATAAATGCCAAAAAACCTAAGCAATATTTATTGAAAATGAAAATTCAATTAGCTTTCTTAAGTAAAAATTCCAAGCTGAATTAGGGTATTACATTTTCTAAAAAAGGAAATTTTAAATAAAGATGAGGTCAAAGTAAAGGGAGCTAGTAATTTATTTGATTAATTCCTAAAATTCAAAGGAAAGGTGAGTCAAAACTTCATAAATATATTCTATGAGTTGGAATGGCAATAAATATCTTTTATGAGTTGTCAAACCTTCATAATTGCTTTAACCCAACCTAGAGCTAACCTAAACTCAAAATAGGTTATTTTAGACTCAACCAAAATTAAAACTAAACCTAACCACTTTAAGGTTAGAGTTATTTTTAAGACCTATAAATATATTTTCCCTCACTCCCACCAAACAATCTTTTGTGTGTAAGATTATTCTACATGAATGCCTTCAAAAAACCTCTCAAGTAACGTTATTAATGCCAAATTAATTCAAGAAGCTTCATAAAAAGACAATCCAAGCTATGTCAAGAAAATAAAATCCACATGTCGTCTTAGATAAGTGATTCCAAGATAGATAATGCATTAATCAAAGTCTCTAGAGCCCACTAGTTGAGCAAGAACATCCTCTATGCCAACAAGTGAACACTAGTTTTGACAAAGGAGGTAACTTAGTTGTATGATTTTATATCTTAATTTTAGTTTTTATCATTGTTTTAAGCTCACACTAATAATTAGGAAAGAGTGGTTTATCTTCCATTTCATTATTTTTTGGAATTATCTTTGAGATTCACTAATAAGGAATTAATGATATTTGCTGCTAATCAAATTCCTAATGTTACATAATGGCACACCAGGTGGGACCATATATCTCACATGTTGGAATAAAAATGACTAAGAGGGGGAGGAGTGAAAAATTATTAATTTTTTTTTACAAATTTACTTTAAAATTCATGAAATATCAAAGAAATATAGTGAAATAACAACACATCAAGAACCATTTATACGAGCATGAGACAAAAACATAACACATAAAACACTTATTTGAGTGGGAAACCATTAAGGGGAAGAAAAACCATTGATATATACAAATGTAATATATTAATATAATACAAAAACTAAATTCAATAATACAAATGGAATTTAGTGAAGCACCAATTTCACATGGAACACCAACCCCAACTAACTAAGCACCAACTCAGCTAGGCTTTAGCAAGCACCAACTTGTAAGGAGGTATCAAACCCATAGTAGAGTCAGAACCAAATAAAAAAATTGATTTATTTGGTTAAATTTAGGACAAATTATTTCTAAACCAATTGATTATGACTACCTCTTCAGCTCTTCACACTCTTCTACCCTCTCAAATTATCTTTTAGGCTTCTTCGCTCAACTAGGTCTCGTCAAGATAGATTAGGTCATTTAACCTTGATAATCATCTAAAATAACCATATTAGATATTATTTATAGTCATATTCACCATTTTTATGGTCTATAAGACATACTTTATGTAATCAAAGTGCTATATCTTTTACTTCAATAGTCTCATTCTCTAACTAGATAATTAGGCCTATATGCATTGTTCTTATATTAGGATATTGCTCAGACACCTCTTGGTTAGCCATTTACACTTACCCAATTATATTTTACATGAAATAGGAATTATAAAATTCCAAAAACATGACTCAAGAATTAAATTAGGTTATCCATAGCTCAAATGGACCAAATCCTTCTTTAGGCCTTAAAGAGACCTAATTCAATTAGGCCTTCATTAGTACACATTATCCTTTGATCTTATTGGAACACTTTTAAATAACAAAAAAGGAAGGAAAAATTCATATGAAACTAAAACATACCCATAATAATATCATCTTATTTCCATGACACATTGTAGCTCCAACCACCACTTGAAGCACACCATTAACACTGTTCACAATTAGGCCTGTGAACCTATAAGAAGTCTATCTTGAACTACTAAAGATTAAACATAAATTAGATGATAAATAATGACCATAAAAAACATATACATAATATATATTAAATTAGGGACATTATCATATTATTTAGACTTCACATCTCAGGGCAAAAGGACTCAAACCCTTTTTTGCAAATAACCCACACAGAACTGCCAGAATACATTCAAGCACAATCTTGGTTATAATAACCTTAAACACATATATGACCAATTTAAAAGAATTAAAATGATAATTTAAGATAATTATAACATTATTATATAAAAATATAATATGGTCAAATGGAAATATTGGTCTTGTAGACCAATCTCATGACCTTACATCTCACTGTTTCACCTGAACTAGACAGGTCAACTTGTGAGCAACTTTTTCACTATTATCACTATCCTTCAACACTTATATAAAAAAAGAGAATATATTAAAAGTCATAAATAACATCCCCATTCAATTTTTTCCATCACTAATCCATGAAACACATCCCTAATCATCTTTTCATTATTGCCTAGGTTTCTCATTGTTTCCACCATTAGGCCTGTTAGCGACTGGTCAACTTGGATGATAAATTTAATACACCTAAGGGATATAAAATATATATAAACCTTTATTTACAAAAAATAAAAGTCTCAAAATTTTTCCTCCATCCATTTAGGAACTTTTACTTGGTCAACTCTGATTGCTACAATAGATCTCCAATAAACAAAGCCTTTCTTGTAGGGTAAACTCACTCACCTAAAGACTCAATCATACCTGGAGATGATTAGGAGAGTTTAATACAACCCAAAATCAATAAAATAGACATAAAAATCCATTATAATCACTTTATAACAACTTATTTTATAATGGGTCACTATTAGGGTTCTTTGAGGGTTTAAACCATCTTCCATTGTTAGCAATCATTCATAAAGATTAACCCCTCATTCCAAAAAATAATGAATAAAAATTTGATATAGGACCATTATTATGCCATTAATATATTAGGTTCACATTCAAAGGGTTTATGAGCTAAAAAACATAATAAAATCCTTCTTAGGTTGATAACCATTCATTCTATGCACTCGAGAGACCTCAAAACCACTTTTCATGCCTTTTCTTGAAAATCATGACCTCAAAATTTGTGAACATCCTTGAAAAAGTATAAAATACCTCTAAAAATACTAAAATATCCATAATTTACTTGGAAAAAAAACTTCATACCCCATTAGGCCATACTCTCTCTCTTTGCTTGCTTAGATCTTGACCTTCAAACCACATTAGGCCTTAAAACTAGCCTTCTTGCCTCTTTACATGTTCTATCCACCTTACACAACCATACATCATTCACATGCCTTGAAAATAGACCATTATACCTCATTAGGCTAGGCATGGTCTAGAGTGGTCTAGGTACAGACTAGGTTTGTAGGTCCTACCCCTGTAGGCTCATCTTGAGACCCACATGAGTTATATAATGCCTCATATACATGTTCAATCAACCTCATACAACATTTCGTGCCTATGTGCTATTGACCAAATTTGACATTTTAGGTCAAATTGGGACTCTTATAGGTAAAATATTGTTTTTAAGGTGTTTTAAGGGTTTAATATTATGTCATAAGTGTATTATAGGTCATTTCATATCATTTCATGTCATGTTAGCCTTGGTATTGGTCATTTTCAATATTTATGTCTTTTTGAGTCATTTTGGGGGTCAAAATGGAGTATGAAATGAGTTTTACAACCTCTTTGAGTAATGTGGAAGTTTTAAAAGGTGATGTCATGCCCCACATGTCCTAATAAGTCTTAAGTAACCATTTAAAATTGAAAAGTGGTAAGTTCTTCAGAAGAAAAGGTAGTTTTCTTGAAAAAAATGAGCATTTAATGAGGTTTATAGAATTGTATGAGCTCTTGTATCTAAGGACACTTAAATAGTGTTTATTGGTGTTCCACACACTTATTTCAGTGATCATTTTGATCGTAAACTCAAAGAAATGAAGAAAACCTCTTCTCTTTCCTTCCACTAGGCTTGGCAATCAAAAATGGTCTTCGAGTTTGTACTTGGTATAATAAACAAGAAATATTTTAGAAAAAATTATCTTTGAGGTGTCTTCTACACTTATTCATATTCCATTTGATGTCTGGTTGTAGAGGAATGGTGGTCTGTGCTTTATGAACCATTCCTAAGAAGTTAGACTATCTAATTTGCTTGCTAATCTATGCACCCTATAGGTTTTGCCTTGGTTTGGAAAATTACATATAATTAACTTGATAATTTTGTTTATATATGACATTTACTCCCTATTAAAATGATCCCCATGTTTGGTTTCATGTTTCAAGGTGTTTGGATAAGTCAAGTAAATCAAATTTGCAAGAGAAGCAACATTCTGTGTTGCAGGCAGATTTTCACTATTTTCAAAATCTCTAGGATTTGGTAGTGATTATAAGGGATTATAATAATTTAATTATCACATTTAAAATGTTATTTTTATCTCCTCCCATTCCAAGATCATCTTCCAAAGCATACTCCATGAGGGTGCAATCATAAAACATCATGTAGTTAGTTTACTCTATGCCTATTATACACAGTCAGCCATGGTGAGTTACGTATATTGAAGGTCTATATAGAATTAATGGAGAGATAAGTATGGTTTCAAGGTTTTTATAATTGTATTAGGAAATGAACAAACAAGTGGAATTTACAAGGAGTGAGTAAGGGACTGTGGCAGTTAGTAAACGTAGTCATTCACAGTCTCCTGCCATTATACTCACCTCTAGGTGCCCTCATAGAAACTAGTCATGTTGCAAAGGAGTACTTGAACTGAGCAAAATTATTGATAGTGAAAGGATTATATATTCAATATTTTAGAATATTTTATCTCATTAAATGTTATAACAACACTCATTGCCCACAATCATCATCACTGCCTGTACATTTGAATAACCGCTTATAAGTCGTGTTAACCGAGAGTTAAAGAGCCATATAGAAAGTTTGAAGCATGAGATGAAATCCTATTTAATGCATTATTATGTTTAAAGGATCATGGTAGACTCATTTGAAGTGTTATATGGCTAGGCAAAAATGAATATAACCTTTTAGTAGGAAGTGACTGAGTTTTGGGACATAATCCCCAAAATGTGAAAATAGAGAACCTCACCATTTTGTGGATAACATACAACAAGGTTGCCACTTCCTTTTATGCATATTTATGACATTGTATTGAAGCCTCCATATAGGACAAGGACTCTATAAGTTTTGAGGTGTAGATGATCAATGTATTTTTTTTTAGAGGCTCAAAGTTGTGCACTTATGCACTAAATCTAGGTAGTAGTATCTACAGGTTTGATCTTAAAAGAGCCCTCTTCACCCAATGTTGCAAAACTAGACCATGCCAACGTATGTGAATGGTATAAAATGGTGAAAGTGATATTTATGATCTAAGATATCATCAATAGGAGAATATAGGTGGTGTTTTGTTTCCCATACACACCTACAAGTGTCCCACCATTTGAGAATGCACACCTACAACTGACTGTAGGAGCATACAGTCTAATATAGAAGCTTGAGTATGAAAACATCAATATTGGTTGTTGAAAGAGGATTATAAGTGACTCCCAAAGAGCTTAGAAGACTCCCAAAGAACATGTGACACAATTTTAAAAGGGTAATGTGTACTTATAGGTCCTTTTGCTCTAAAATAAGTCAACTATTATTGACTGTTATAGGCAGTGAACATGAAATATTGTTTTTAACATTGATACAACTTGATTATGAAGCAAATATTCCCCCAAAAAATGTCAAATTACCCTAATAAACTCTAAGGGGACCCAAAATCATCATTCTCAAGCTTGAGCATATAGGACAACCTTCAGGTGTCCTTCTCAAATAGAAACACAGTCAAGAAATTATACACAGTCTTGTGAGTTCAAGTGTATGGAAGGGTACATGAGAGGTTGGAGGGATAAATGAAGACTAGAATACCTTGATTATGGTCATGATATCATTTTTATACCCTCATGATATGGAAATAATGTAGATAGAAGACTCTATAATGCAAAACACAATCCATATGGTAGAAATCTTGCACACAGTCTACCTTCTAGGGGTCTATTTTAGGTTTTGGAAGAGTTGAGGGGTCAAATGACCTGACCAAAGTCTAGAATTTGGTATGGATAATATTTGTCACTTGGAGGGACTTCTCCAACCCTTATTTTGTATGATAAAATAGGGAAGTACATGTTGACAATTTTGACCCCATAGGTCAAATTGCAATGCTTATCATTTGAAACTTGCATAACTATGCCTTTTGTCTAAGTGTTAAGAATTGGTCTTTGCAATTTTACCAAAAGGGTCATCTTCAACAAATCTGAAGGAATTGGGATTTTCAAAAAGTATGAATGAATTGACATTTTCAAAAATCTTAAAAGTCATTTTCAACTTTTCTAAAGAAGGGGACCATTAAAAAAATTGTTAAAGACACTTGACACTTTCCCAAAGGGTATTTTTCATCACAAAAAAAGTCCAAAGAAATTCTCCAAGAGGGTAGTTTCAAAAGATCCACTAGGTCTTTCCAAAAGCAAAAGGTCCATTTTGATTCTTCTATAGGGAAAGAGGACCATTTTAATTTTTTTGAAAGGTAATTTTCATAAGAAATGGTCCTTATTAAAAAATCTGAAAGGTCTTTTACAACTTTTTCAAAGGGCAAGAGGACCATTCCGTTTTTTCGAAGGGATACTTTCAATTTTGCTGAAAGGTCTATTACAGAAATCTGAAAAAGCTGAAGGGTATCTGCCCTTTAGAAAAAGGCATTTTCAAAGACAAAGGGAGACTCGAATACATGAAGGGATTGAAGAGTTTAACATTGGATGACTATTCAAGGAGAGCTTAACATATAATTTCATGCATGCACTCTTATCTATCTTGTTAATCAAAGCCTTTTCAAACACTTCCAACTCAGCCTTAAGTGGAGTTTTCTATTTGAAGATTGGTGTAGCATCATGCATGAAGAGAATTGAATTACCAAATATACATGCACATTTAAAGAATTTAATCTTTATTCTAAATAAGGATTATGAAATGGGCTCACCATCATTTTCAATGCCAAAGAGATTTTCATGCAAGGCATAAGACAAAAGATATTATTTAAAAGCTTGGTTATCTTGGCATAGCTGGAGTTAGACTTGGGGTGATGTGGGAGTTTATCTCCTCTTCTATTTTTAATGTCAATGTCTTGGATTTTGTATGCTTTTTCTATATAAGTTGTCTTTTTTAGCCATTTTAGGGATCTCTCTTTTGGCAAGATCAGACTCTAAAAAAATTTGAGTTTTTTAACTTTTTTAGATAAATATAATGATTATTCTTTTAGATTCTAGGGTGTTGGTATAGTGTATTTATGTCAATGATTTACATATGTGATAGAATTTTCTTCCTTGTCAAGTCCTGATTCTTACCTAGTTACTAGTTGATTAGATTATGCAGGTCATGTTCCATGTTTGATGTCTTTTGATTAAAAGTTACAGTGGATGTAAGTGGCTAGTTAGTGCCTTGAATCAGGCCTATTCCCTCATTTCCCTCAAGATTTGATCACCAGATAAAACCTTTTCATGAAATAATAGAGTCAATTAGAATTGAAAGTTTAGTCTTTTTCTTATCTAATTAGTGTTTTTAGGAGCTCAAATTGAGTGGATGAACCAAAATTTAGGTGTATTACCATCATTAGATAGGATTTTTCCTTCAATTTTCTTTTTCCCCCTTTTCTGGTAGTTTATAATGTAGAGTATAGATCTTAATTGATACACCAAAGGGAGCTAGCCCGTAGAATCTAGAGATTCAATCTGTTGATTAGGCCACCTATAGCCTATGATTATTTCCATGTTTTAGTAGATTATGAAGGCCTAAAACTACCTTCATAAGGGTGTGAGTCTAGTTGAAAATATTTTTTGGTATGCCCTATGGGACATTAAAGAAATTCTTTACATATTTGAAGATGTTTGAAGCTGAGGAGAAGCAATTGCAATAGATGAGAATATTCATCTTCATCAAAAGCTAAAGATTCTTCAAGTTGTAAGGTTCATAACACCATTCATGCAATCCTTTCATGCCAAAGGTTACCACAAGGTCAGCTAGTAAAGGTATTCCTTTTGAATTTATATCATATAAGAGATTAAAGTTTAAGAGGGAAAATCCATATCCTCAAAATAAATATTTATTTCCTGGTTATCCTATTGTTCTAAGTACTACAATCCCCACTATCCAAATGGCTATCAAAAACTAGGTGTTTGTTTCATTCAATAGAGGTATCCCACTGAATCTAGACCAGTTTGATGATATTTTTGTATCTACCCTCAAGAGCATCCCATTCTTCTTAGGATAAAACCAAACAACCCCTATTGAGCATATCCAAGATGTAGTTAATCTCTATTTAGTCCATATTGTTAATGAAGATAATGTTGGTATTATATTGCTTACTACTTCCTTTAAAGGAAAAGCATTACAGTGGTATAAAAAACTCCCACTAAACTCCATTTCTACCTAGAATGAATTAGGTGTAGCCTTAGTCAAGCAATTTGAGGATAATTTTGATTACCTATCTTTAGTTGAGCAATTAACCACCATAAATAGAGCTCTTCAGGAGTTTATGTCTGATTTTAACCTTAGATTCTAAAAGACATGGACTAAGATACCTATGTTGATTAGACCATCTCCCGAGTATGCATTTTTATATTATTTAAAAGCCCTTAACTCTGACATTAATGTGATGATATAGTCAATGGGTGGTACTACTTTGCTAGATGCTTATGAGGTTGTAATTAGGGTAGATAATAGTTTGATAGAATCTGGTAAGCTTTATCCAAGACCTCTAATGCATATATTCCTAGAATTTAATTCTATACCATCCCCTCAAGTTCCTTAAATTCCTCCAATTCTATCCTTAGCTCCTATTCCATCACCTGAAGCTTAAATTACAACCCCTACTAGTCAAGCTAGTGAGAAGGGAGAGTTAAAAAGCTTGTTACAATCCTTTGGGAATGAAATATGTTAACTCAAGAGACAATAATATCAATCTAATAGGCCCTATCAACAACAAAATTAGAACACCTATCATCCCTTAAAGATCAAAGGGCTCCTCATCAAGGTTTCAGAGAGAATAGACCACCTTATCAAACATAAGGAGCCATAAATCTAGCTAATCCATATGCTTCCCTTCATCCTAATGTTCCCTCCACTTCAAAGGCCATTATTCCCACCCCACCTCAAAACAACTTGATGCATGATTTAGATTGGCAGTCCTCAAATCTCAATGATTCTCAAAACCAAGTCTTGGTATTGTTGTCCCCTAAAAATATCACTCATTTTTTGGACAACATTTGAACTATTTTGGTCTTACAGACCAAAATTGTCTCTTCCTTTTCTGAAATTTGTACTGGGCATTCAAATTCCTCATTTTTCAAGCTTCTCAAGAATCTACGGACTCTGCAGGCTTAAATCTACAGAGTCTGCAGGCCAAGTTCAATGGGCTTTATAGGTTGATTTCTACGAACTCTTTCAAGGTTAGAGAAAAATACGGACTTGGTTTCTATGCACTCTGTAGGTAGATTCATTTCTACAGGCTCAAAGGCTTCTACAGGCGGGTTAAATCAAAAGAATCAGTTTCCAACACTTGGTCATTTTTGGGATTGGTTCAGTGCCTTGGTTCAATCAAAAATGTCCATCGGCAAACATCTAAACAAGGATCCAACCATTGAACCACTTTGGTTCAAAGGTTCAACGGGTTAAACAAGTTCAAAGGTTCAACATCATCGGTAAGAGTTAAGCGCTTCATCAAGGTTCAAAGTTCAACCACTTCATGGTTCAATGGCTTCTAATCACTTATTAAAGAGAAGAAGGCTTAAACCATTGAACCATTGAACCACTTTGATTTAAAGGTTCAACAGGTTCAAGTTTCAACAGGTTCAATACATTTGGTTCAACGAAGATCAAAAGGACTCAGCCAAATCAAAGAGAATGAATCGATTGAACCATTGAACCAAAGCTTGGTTCAATGCTTCGATTCATTCAGTCGGTTCATCAAATGGTTCATCTGCTTGGTTTAAAGCTTGGTTCATCTGTTTAGTTCAATCAAAGGGATCATCGGCTTGGTTCATCACCTTGGTTCAAAGCTTGGTTTAATGGTTGGTTCAATGCAAAAGTTAAAAAGAGCCTCCTAAAGGACAAGTGCCCTTACGGAGGGTACTTGGTCGACAAAAGCACCCTTCGAAAGGGTCATTTTCGAAGAAGCTACAAAGGTAAGTTCTTTCAAAATTTTGTCTAAGGCAGGCGAAAGATAAAGGGATTTCCTTTAGGAAAAATACTAAGGCATTCCTTCAGACAAAAAGTCTAAAGGAATTTGAGAAAGAAGCTACGGGAGGAAAGCCTGAAGGAATTTGAAAAGATAAAGCAATCAGAAAATTTCTGCAGACTTTTTGTCTGCGGGAAAATTTTTGTGGACTTTTTGTCCACAAGAAGTGTCTACGAAAAAAGCATGCGAGGAAGCTCTGAAGGATGCCAAAAGGCCACTGAAGGACCCTAAAGGTTAGGTGCCCTTGTGGGGGACTCTTGACTACCAACTTAAAGGACACTCCCCCAAAGTCAAAGGGTCACCTTCCTTTCGGGAGGATGCAAAACAAAGGGCTTAGCGACCTATCGAAATAAAGAAGCCCAAAGGCGATCTGAAGACCACTCGAAGGGTGAATACCCTTGTGGGGGGCTCTTCCCAACCTAAAATGGATCATTTCTTAAGGCTCAAAAGGCATGTCCCCTCTAGGAAAGCTTAAAAGACAAAGCCAAAGGAATTTTCGAAAAAAGTGACGTGCCCGCAGACGTCAAAGTTTTGACAATAAAATAGCCGTTGATCCTTGTAAATTTAAATCTACAGACCCAAATGCATTCAAAGGCTTTAAGGCCAAAATTAGCAGGAAGCGACTAAGGAATAGAACATCAAATTGAATCCAGGACCCAATTCAATTAACCAAAAAAGGAGGAACAATGAGGAAGGACCAGAAACATTTACACATCATATATGTTTCTAGAAGTAGACCGCCAGGTGGACATTGAAAGAGGAAAACTTTCAAAAGCATGACTTATTTCTCTACATTGAGAAAAACAAATGGGTAGATGCCCCTAAATTTCAGCCTATCTTCTTAACAAATTTCAATGCAACATGATGTGTTTCTATCCCTGAGTCCTTCTTGAAGAGGCTATATAAGGGACTCTCTTTTATTGTAAATGGAGATCTCTTTGTGACAATCAAAAATGAAACTCTACCCAAATTGAAAGGCATTACTGAGACTTTGAGCTTAGATTGTTGATCATATTTTGTTATTGGAATAAGAAAGCAAGTGACTTTTTAGATTTTGTGCTGTAATATCTTTGTTGTTGGGGAAACTGTTCTTATGTCTTTTTCCTTGATATATTTTCTGTTCCTTTAATTCAATAAGTAGAATTAGTGAAAGTAGTCAGGAAGGTGTCCTGAAGTCAACTGTGGAGAGACTTTGTGCCTCCATAATTGCCTTTAGTGTGTTTTCTTTTCATTTCTGTGTAAAGGACCTTGGGATGACTTTGTGCCCTCATTGTCCTTCATATCTCACTCTTGGGCAATTCAGGTGGAGACTTTGTGCTACATCTCAATTTGGTGGTTAATACGTCCTTAGTTACATTTTGCTTTTACTACTAAGAGTATTCTTGTGGCTTGTTGAATAGTACTTATAAAAGAAGAGGAGTGCTTTCTATCATTTCCCTTGAGTTTTTCTTTTGATTTGCATGCATCATCTCTGAAGAAAGAGAGATGGATGGTTTGTCCTACCCTTGAGTATTATTTTCTATATATATATATATAGCATATCCATAGGGAACCTCCCCTTGATGAGAGGAGAGATTAGTCCCCTTTTGATGTGGTAAACCTACACATTTGGATGACCAATCATCCTACTTTGGCTGATCAGACCTATTTTGTTTATCAGTACGTTGATCGACAAAATATTCAACCAACAATTTTTGGTGACTCCACTAGGGATATAACCCATTATCATTATAACCCTTATCCATTACAAACTCTGACAACTCCATTACTTGTCTTACCTATTATCTGTTTATAGCCTTACCATCTTCCTCCACCTCTGTTATTTTATCTGGTCTACAGAAATAGAACTAACTGAGAAAGAACGCATAGTTTAAAGCCTCAAGCTTCAAACTGAAGCAAGGTCAATTCTTTTCCATTTTTGTTTCACAATTTAGGAGATTCAAGGTATACATGAAGCCAAAAGGTTAAAGGTATTGTTGACCTTATATTTAAGTTGGTACATCAAAGTGATTTTGATTTTTTTCCTTCACCATCTCATCTCCAACGAACCAAGAGCTTTCCTCTTACTAAAGTCAGATCTCCATTGCCAGACAAAGTATCCACTTCTGTTGTTGATAAAACTTTGCCAATAATTACCCCTCTAAGATTTTTTTTCCTCCTTTTCATAATCCTATAATGGCAGTTCAAGGCCCCTGGGGTAATGCTTTTGGCCCTCTCAATCTTACTCCACCTTTACATGAGCTTCCACACAATTCAAGGAAAAATTTCTCCAAATTCTATGGTGATAGGAAAGTTCATTCTGATGAACACATTGCAGCCTTCAGCATAGCCTGTGGCGTAATTGGAGTAGAATTTGAAGACGTAACAGTCAGGATATTTCTAAAAACATTATAAGGTAATGATGCAGATTGGTTTTATCATCTACAAGCTCAGTCAGTAACTGATTGGAATACCCTCAAAGCTAAGTTTGAAGCCAGATTCAAACCTGTAAAAGATGCACATGCACTATTGGCTTAACTTACACAAATAAAGAAAGAGCCTCATAAACCAATGAGAGACTTCATAGCCAAATTTGATAAACTAAGGAATATAATTTTTGTAATTGCTCGACCTACAGCTGAGAATCTCAAATACTTCTTCATTAATTCTCAGTTACCTGAAGTAAGTTTTCTTTTGAGACGTGCTGGTCAAATAGATCTTACTGCAGCTCAACATTTGGCCACTAAGGTAGAAGATGATCTCATCTTAGTAGGGAAGATAAGAAGAGATCCAAATAGAAATAGACCTTCATCATCTTCTCAATATTCATCTCCAAGCACCACAAATCCAATGGTGCAAAAATTTGCAAATGAGTTACTTGCTCTCAAAAAGCAAATGGCACAAGGAATGTCTTTTGCTCCTTCATACAGAGATATGCCAAGAAGGACATTCCCAAATCAGTCATATCAGGGCAATGTTGCCAGAAATCAAGGGAAATAAAATCATCTTCCTCCCCCATAAGGGAAACTTGCCCTGAAAGCTCCTCTAACCAATTCAGCAATCAGATATCTTGAAGTAGAATCAGAGTTCTCTTTTCAGCCTAAATTGAATAAAAAAAATGACGCTGATCTCCTTATAGAAAATCAAGAAGAATCAGCTGGCGACTCTCACATTAGTTTTTTGAACTACCAAGATGAACCCAAAAGCAAAGGAGAAGCTTTTGATGGATCATATGCAGTGTTTACCAGGTCTAAGAACCAATCAGTCTAATAAGATGATAAAGGGAAGATAGAAGAACAACCTCAACCAGTAGTTATGATTGCTAAGCATAGAACCACTCTACCTTTTCAGTCAAAGGATTCGATGATCACCCAAAAGGTACATACATCAATTTCACCTTCACCTTATACTCCCATTTCGTAAACCAACCCTCCTCCCATCCCTCCTAAAATTCAAAAGGTTGAAATACCTTCCTCTGTACCTAGCTCAATTCAGCCATTTGATATAATTGATCATGTCAAAAATACAAAAATATAAATATTTGAATTTGAATATTTGTAGTCCAATCTTGATCAATTGAATAAGTTTATCCAATGTGTTAAGAACCAAACCATCCCTGTAAGACAAAAAGCTAAGAAGGTAACTCCTGATTCACCAAAGAACATGCCTATTCTGAATAATCTTGTCATTACTCCTCCAGCTGCCCCTGGGAAAATAGAACCTTTCTATGTTTCCCTATTAATAAATGGTCACAAGCTGACTTAGGCGCATCTAAAAATGTCATGCCTGCTAAAGTAGCTGAGTCTTTGGGTCTCACACTGACCAAGACATTTGGGAGATGTTTCTCCATAGAAAACAAGTAAGTACCATTACTGGGGCAAATCAAAGATGCCTAATTTGTATTTGCAACCTTTCTAGACAGGAGAATCAAGATGACTGTCTTGGTGGCTGACGTCCCAACATCCTATGGCATTTTGCTTAGACAAAATTTCTGTAAGGACGTGGGAGGAGAACTAAGCATGGACTTGTCTGAGGCAAGGATCCCTGTACAAGGCATAATGAAGAGGTTTCTCCCTAAAAAGGAGGCAAAATATGTGGTCACCCAAATATTAGCCCCTGAAGCTCAAATCCCTTTTAAATCTGTAGGTATGGGTAACTACTTTCTATCTACAGATGAAGTGCATGAAGCATTTGATAAAATTCTTGAAAGTGCCAACCCAAAAATAAGTTTAACTAGAAAAGTAGAAGAACTAGTAGGTTGCAATACAAATGAAGAAGGACCCTCCCTCTCTAATGAAGGAAAGTCTAAAAAAAAATTAGTATCTGATGAGGTATAGACTCTGGAGTTTGATGGTAGCTGTTCCTCTACCGGTTCGAGAGCTAGGATTGTGTTGATATCTCCTCAAAGAGATATGTTTCCTTCATCTTAAAAATTATAATTTAGCAACACTAACAATACAGCTGAATATGAATCTTTGTTGCTTGGAATGAAGGCTGCTCAAGAAAAAGGCATCAAGTTTCTTCATGCCAAAGGGGATGCTGAATTAGTGGTTTGTCAAGTGAGAAATCTATACCAAACCAAAAATAAAATATTATGCCACTACTACAACTTGGTTTGGGACCAAATTGAAAGCTTTGATGCTTTCAACATTTTTGCCATACCCAGGGAATCTAATGACAGAGCTGATGCACTTGCTGTTTTAAGAACTCTCTTAGTTCCTTATTCAGATTTCAAAGAAGATAGGTATACTATTGAGTTGGTCTATAGACCAAGTGTTCCTCACAATGCTGATCATTAGCAAGTATTCAATGATGATCATCAAATCATTGCCTTCTTAGAATGAAAAGATAATTTTGAACAACTACGTTTTAAAGGCAATGAATCTCAGAAGTATGAATCAGCCTCTGAATCCAATTCAAATATAAATGAAGAATTATTATATTTGAAAGGAAATAAAATTTCCAAAGGCCTGGTTTCTCTTGAGAAACTGTTTGACAAGCATGATAGATTCATCAAACAACAACAAATAGATTGAAGTTTCTCTCAGGGATTCCATCAAGTAAATCTGACTACTAAAGAAAATCCCAAGGTGGTTAACATTGGTAAGTGCTGCACCCCTGAAGAAAGATTCAAGTTCACCACTTTACTCCGTCAATACATGGATGTCTTATCATATTCTTATGAAGACTTGAAGTCTCTCAGACCTGATGAAATCCACTATGACATTCCTCTCAAGGCTAACTCAATGCCCTATAAGCAAATACCCTATACTATCCAAAAATATCAGGTACTATTCTATCTGAGATACAAAAAATGTTAAATGCTAGAATTATCTTCGCAATCCATCATTCCACACGAATTGAAAACATAGTGCCTGTAAGAAAGAAGAATGGTGAAATTTGCATTTGTGTAGATTTCAGAAATCTAAATCAGTCATCTTTGAAAGATAATTATCCTTTGCCAATCATGGATCAAGTGCTTCAAATAGTGACAGGTTCAGAGATGTTATCAATGCTGGATGGCTTCTCAAGATATAATCAAGTTGAAGTTGGTGAAGCAAAACAACACAAGACTACATTCACCACACCTTGGGGTACATTTGCATATAGAAGAATGCTTTTTGGCTTGATAAATGCTGGTGCTACCTTTTAGAGAGTAATGAACCTAGATTTCAAGGATGAGATAGGTAAATTCATAGTGGTATACCTTGATGACTTGACTATCTTTTTAAAGCATTGATCTGATCATGTACACCACTTACAACATGTGCTAGAGCGTTGCCGCCAGAATGGTATTTCTTTGAACCCCAAGAAGTCTATTTTTGGAGTAATAGCGGGGAAACTCCTCGAACACATTGTGTCTAAATAAGGCATAAAGATTGACTAAGACATAGTCAAGTCTATTCAAGAGCTTAATTTGCCTACAAGTAAAAATAATGTTCACTCTTTCTTTGAAAAGGTGAATTTATTATGGAGGTTCATCCCCAAATTTGCTGAGAAGACTAGACACATTATGAACATGATGAAAGGGAAGACCACCTTCAGCTAGACTAAAGAAGGCAAGTCAGCATTTTAGAATATCAAGACTGCCATTGCCCATGCTCCTACCTTGGTTTGTTTAGATTACAACAAAGATTTCATCATATACAACTATACTTCTAAACACATGCTTTCAGCAATTCTTGTTCAACAAGACAAGGAAGGTATGAAATCTCCTATTTCTTTCATGAGTTTCCCTTTCAAAACCCATGAGATGAAGTATTCAAATGTAGAGAAGCATGCTTATGCATTGGTGAAAGAAGTCAAACATTTCCGCTTTTATATCCTAAATTCACCCACTACTACCTTAGTTCCTGACACCACAGTCAAGTCCATATTAACTCAGCAGGAGTTTGGCACAAAAAGAGGCAATTGGATTGCAAAGATCCAAGAGTTTGATCTAGACATCCAGCTAACAAAGCTGGTCAGGGGAAAAGGCCTATGCCAATTAATTCCTGACAATAAGCCAGAAGATACACAACATGAAGAAGCTGAAGTGGAAGATACACCAACAGTCCTTTTTGTCTCCACTACCAATGAGTGGTATTCAGGTATTGCTCATTTCCTTACTTATGGTGAATGTCCTACTCATTTGTTTTATAAATAAAGAAGGACTATCAAGTTTAAAACTGCCAATTTTATCCTTTAGGACAATGACTTGTACAAGAGAAGCATAGATGGAATATTCCTTCGCTGTGTAGACAAAGAGCAACAAAACCAACTTTTGAAATCCTTCCACAATTTAGATTGTGGAGGACATTTTTCTACTCCTATGACTACTCACAAAATTTTGTGAGCCAGGTATTACTGGCCAACTCTTTTCTAAGATGCACATAAGTGGGTGAGGAAATGTGAACTTTGTCAGTAATTTGTTGGAAGACCCAAGTTAGCTGCTATGCCTCTCAAGCCAGTAATCATAGAAGAACCTTTCCAATAATGGGGGATTGATTTTATTAGAATTATAAACCCATCTTCAAGTGATAGACATGATTATGTCATTACAACAACTGACTATTTCACCAAGTGAGTAGAAACAATTCCAACTAAGCATGCTACTTCAGAAGTTGTATGCAATTTCCTCAAGGAGATTATCATTTTCAGGTTTGGAGTTCCAACCAAAATTGTTACTGACAATGCAACTTGTTTCACCTCTTAGGAGATTACACAATTCTATTTCTATTATGGAATTATACTCTCTCACTCTTTTGATTATTTTCCACAAGGGAATGGACAAGCTGAATCCAATAATAAAAACTTGGTAACTATCATCAAGAAGCTAGTAGATGACAATCAAAGGACATGGCATAAAGCATTGGTTGATGGTTTATGGGTAGACAGAATCAAACCAAAGAAGGCAATTGGTATGTCTCTTTTTCAACTTCTTTATGGTATCAATGTTGAGATACCAATCACCTTAGAATTGCCAGCCTTGAAATTGGCAAAGGCAATTGAAGATCAGACATATGAAAGCTCTCTTGATAAGAGAATCATGTGCCTGACTGAGCTGGATGAACAGAGAACCATGGTGGTGGACCGAATTGCTGCTCATCAAAGTCTGGTAAAGAAACTCTTTAACCAGAAGGCCACAAATCATGATTTCTAGATTGGGGATCAAGTCTTGCTGTGGGACAAAAGGAGAGAACCAAAAGAGATGCATAGAAAATTTGACTCCCTTTGGAGAGGCCCATTTATAATTCATCAACATAATGGTCAAAATAGCTTTCTACTAAAATATCAAGATGGCACACTCTTTTTTCTACCTCACAATGGGCAGCATCTGAAACACTTCAACTCTTGAAGTACCAGGTCATTATATCTGTATATATGTATATTTGTATAGTTTTTAATTTAATTTTGTTTTGTTTGTTTCCATTTTTGGTGCCTTTCATTTCTGAGTAACATGAATCCATAGTCCAATGGTACACATGAAGACACTGGAGATTCTAGATTCTACTCCCTTCAATTATTTTTACAATTGATAGAAGTTTCTCAACTGGAGCCAGCTGTTGTCCCCCAAAAATATCACTCATTTTTGGGACAATATTTGAACTATTTTGGTCCTACAGACCAAAATTGTCTCTTCCTTTTCCAAAATTTGTCCTGGGTGTTCAAATTCCTCATTTTTCAAGCTTCTCAAGAATATATGGACTCTGCAGACTTAAATCTATGGACTCTGTAGGTCAAGTTCAATGGGATTTATAGGTTGATTTATACAAACTCTTTCAAGGTTAGAGAAAACTATGGACTTGGTTTCTATGGACTCTATAGGTAGGTTCATTTATACAGGTTCAAAGGCTTTTGCAGGTAGGTTCAATCAAAAGAATCAGTTTCCAACACTTGGTCATTTTTGGGATTGGTTCAGTGCCTTGGTTCAATAAAAAATGTCCATCGGCAAACATCTAAACAAGGATCCAACCATTGAACCACTTTGGTTCAAATATTCAATAGGTTTAACAAGTTCAAAGGTTCAACGTCATCATCAATAGTTAAATGCTTCATCAAGGTTCAAATTTCAACCGCTTCATGGTTCAATGGATTCTAAACACTTATCAAAGTGAAAAAGGCTTGAACCATTAAACCGTTGAACCATTGAACCACTTTGGTTCAAAGGTTCAACAGGTTCAACATGTTTGGTTCAACGAAGATCAAAAGGACTTAGCCAAATCAAAGAGAATGAACTGATTGAACCATTGAACCAAATCTTGGTTCAACGGTTGGTTCAATGCTTCAGTTCATTCAGTTGGTTCATCAAACGGCTCATTCGCTTGGTTCAAATCTTGGTTCATCCGCTTGGTTCAAAGCTTGGTTCATCCTCTTGGTTCAATCAAAGGGATCATCAGCTTGGTTCAAAGCTTGGTTTAATAGTTGGTTCAAAAGAGTGATTCAATGCAAAAGTTCAAAAGAGCCTCCCAAAAGATAAGTGCCCTTGCAGAAGGCACTTGGTCCACGAAAGCACCCTTCAAAAGGGTCATTTTTGAAGAAGTTGCAGAGGTAAGTTCTTTCAAAATTTTGTTTAAGGTAGTCAAAAGACAAAGGGATTTCCTTTGAGAAAAATACTAAGGCATTCCTTCGAATAAAAAGTCTGAAGGAATTTGAGAAAGAAGTTGCGAGAGGAAAGCCTGAAAGAATTTCAAAAGATAAAGTAATCAAAATTTTTTTGCAGACTTTTTGTCTGCGAGAAAATTTTTGCAGACTTTTTGTCCACAGGAAGTGTCCATCAAAAAAGCCTATGGAAAAGCTCTGAAGGATGTCGAAAGGTTGCCGAAGGACCCCAAAGGGTAGGTGCCCTTATAGGGGACTCTCGGCTGCCAACTTAAAGGACACTCCCCCAAAGCTAAAGGGTCATCTTCCCTTTGAGAGGATGCAAAACAAAGGACTTAGCGACCCACCAGAATAAAGAATCCTGAAGCCATCTGAAAACTGCCTGAAGGGCAGATACCCTTGTGAGGGCCTCTTCTCAACCCAAAATGGATCATTTTTTAAGGCTCAAAAGGTAGGTCCACTTCGGGAAAGCTTAAAAGACAAAGCCAAAGGAATTGTCGAGGAAAGTGATGTGCCCACAAATGTCAAAGTTGTGATAATGAAATAGCCATTGATCCTTGTAAATTTAAATCTACGGACCCAAATGCATTCAAAGGCTTTAAGGCCAAAATTAGTAGGAAGCGACTAAGGAACAGAACATCAAATTGAATCCAAGACCCAATTCAATTAACCAAAAAAGGAGGAACGATGAGGAAGGACCAGAAACATTTGCACATCAGATATGTTTCTAGAAGTAGACTGCCAGGTGGACATTGAAAGAGGCAAAATTTCAATAGCGTGACTTGTTTCTCTACATTGATAAAAACAAATGGGTAGATGCCCCTAAATTCCAGCCTATCTTCTTAAAAAATTTCAATGCAACATGATGTGTTACTGTTCTTGAGTCCTTCTTGAAGAGACTATATAAGGGACTCTCTTTTATTGTAAATGGAGATCTCTTTTTGACAATTAGAAATGAAACTCTACCCAAATTGAAAGGCATTACTGAGACTTTGAGCTTAGATTGTTGATCATATTTTGTTATTGGAATAATAAAACAAGTGACTTTTCAGACTTTGTGCTGTAATATCTTTGTTGTTGGGGAAACTGTTCTTATGTCTTTTTCCTTGATATATTTTTTGTTCCTTTAATTCAACAAGTAGAATTAGTGAAAGTAGTCAAGAAGGTGTCTTGAAGTCAACTGGGGAGAGACTTTGTGCCTCCATAATTGAATTTAGTGTGTTTTCTTTTTATTTCTATGTAAAGGACCTTGGGATGACTTTGTGCCCTTATTGTCCTTCGTATCTCACTCTTGGGCAATTTAGTTGGAGACTTTGTGCTACATCTCAATTTGCTGGTTACTACGTCCTTAGTTACATTTTGCTTTTACTACCAGGAGTATTCTTATGGCTTGCTGAATAGTACTTTTGAAAGAAGAGGATTGCTTTCTGTCATTTCCCTTGAGTTTTTTCTTTGATTTGCACACGTCATCTCTAAAGAAAGAGAGATGGATGGTTTGTCCTACCCTTGAGTATTATTTTCTATTTATATATATATATATATATATATATATATATATATATATATATATATATCCATAAGGAACCCCCCCTTGATGAGAGGAGAGATTAGTCCCCTTTTGATGTGTTAAACCTACACATTTGGATGACCAATCTTCCCACTTTGGCTGATCAGACCTATTTTGTTTATCAGTACGCTGATCAACAAAATATTTAACCTACAAGTATCACAAAACATCACTATACCACAAATAACATAAGAAGATTTTTATTTTCAAGGAGTTCAGTGCTAAGATACAAGTTTGGCATCACAAGGAGAGACTCGACAAGTTCAAGGGTAGCCTGATGCCATTAATCTAAATTGGCAAGTGGATGATCATGTTGCTTTTACTTAGGGTGTTAAAGCTAACAATAGGAGTGGTCAAGTTTTAGCTGTAACTAGAGCTAAAAGAAGATCCATTGATGAAATACAAGAGGTGATAAATGTTTCAATTAATCCTAATCTTGTTTCTAAGATTACAAAATAACAACTTGCTACCCCTACAACATAAAAAAACTAGAATATAGAGGTTAGTAAAGTTCACCAAATACCCCTAGTTCATGAGTAGCTAGTTATTTAGAAAGTAAAACCTAAGGTTGGTGGTTCTTAATTCAGTACAGTGGATTAGATGAAGAATTGTAATATCATAATTAACATGTGGGATTCTATTTCCATTCTTGGACAAAAATATATGCTCATCCAAGAGCTTTCAACTCTCATATTATCTCCAAAACTGATTGACAAAGGAGTTGTCTTAACTAATTTGGATCAACCAACTAAGCAATAAGTAAATTAAATCATAAAGGTGGAAATAAATAAGGTAAAAATAAATAAAACTCCTCCTTTCTACCTTTCTTTGATAGTAGGTGATACTTTGGTTCATAATTGTATGGTGGATAGTGGAGCTAGAAGTACAATCATGCCTAAACAGATTACAGACAAGCTCAGCCTTGTTTATGAGACAAACACTAAGGGGGTATTACAAAGGGATAGGTCACCAAAATAGATGATAGGCATCATCAAAGATCTGAAATTGATATTACATGCTTGTTCTAATGTTACTATTCAGCAAGATGTTGTTGTGGTAGACTTGTCTCCTTAGATTTCTATGTGCCTTTCAAGGGACTTCACCTCAAATATTGAGAGATATTTATCAACTGATTGGACTTATTTTTTTATTATAACTAGGTATGATACCAAGTTAATGATTCATTCTTAACCTATTACACATTTTCATATGGAGCCATCTATGCCAAGTGCTGTAAACACTAACTATATCATCTTGGATAATGTGCTAGAAACTAGTGAAGTAGAAAGTGGATCACCTTTGGATGGAGTTCTAGATTTGTGTTTTAATGAGTGCACTTATAATTTAAATGAGCATGATCATTATAATATAATTTAAGTAGAAAGACTTGGTGTGTATTGTCATCATGAGAATGATGTACCAATTCCAACCATGGTTAAGGATGATGAATCTAGTGAAGGTTTATGACAATTGTACTTTGATGGATCAAGGAATAAACATGGTACCAGGCCTGAAATGATGTTGGTTTTTCCAAAAAATCAAAGGTATTTATCTTCTACTAAGTTTTAGTTTGGTTTTTCAAATAATGTTGTAGAGTATGAGACACTAGTTCACGGTTTGCAGTGGGCTAGGAAGATGAAAGTCAATTCTTTGCAAGTGTCTGGTGATAGTGAGTTTGTAGTCCACCAAGTAAGAGGTTTGAATATATGTAAACATTTATTTCTTAAATATTACAAGCATAGAATATGGGATGTACTTGAATATTTTTAAGCTTTTAACATTCAAGTAATACTAAGAGGCAAAAATAAACACATAGATAGGTTGGCTGTCATTGGGTCATAATTTAGTATCCTAACTGATATAAAAAATGAAATTTTTTAGTCACATATAAAGATGGTTGTAAGGCCTTTAATTCCAAATAATCATGATAATTGGCAAGTGTTCGAAGATGACAATCAAATTATGAGATTCTTGTAAGAGGAGGCTGAGTTTTCTTCAAGAAACTGATCAAAGCACCTACAATAGTATGGTAATTAGATTGTGCAACTAAAAACAAATAAATTGCCCAAGAGATTGGTCACACTTGATAACATTTTTAGTGGTGATGATGAGTTAAGGAAAATCCATCCTTATCAATAAAAAAAGAGCACTATGCTAATGTAGAGATTGTAGCTAGTAAGATTTTGAAGTTGGGTAAGGTATGCACTCCTTCACAAAAAGAAGCTTTCATTAAGTTATGCACAAGTTTTGTTGATGTATTTGCATGGAAATATAGTGATATCAAGGGATTTGATCCAATTTTAGCTCAACATACCATTGAGTTAGAGGAAGTAAACCAATAAGGCAAAGATAAAGACCCATTAATCCTAAGCTTGAACCTTTGATGAGAGCTGAGCTTCACAAGCTCATAGAATTAGCTATTATATTTCCAATCGAGCACTCAACCTGGGTGGAAAATATTATTCTAGTATGGAAGAAGAATGACAAGATTAGATTGTGTGTTGAATTTTGTGATTTGAATAAGGATTCACTTAAAGATCACTATCCATTTCCATCAATGGAACAAATTTTATAGCTTGTTATAGGTTTAGAGAGGTTTTCTTTGTTGGATGGATATAGTGGCTACAATCAAATTTTGGTCAAAGAAGAGGACCAATTTAAGATAGCCTTCACAACCAAGTGGGGGACATTTGCATATAGAAAGATGCCATTCAATTTATCTAATGCTAGAACAACCTTTTAGAGAGCCATGGATGTGGCATTCCAAGGCCTTCTTAACAAGTTTGTACTTGTTTATTTGAATGATATAATAATGTTTTCAAAGAGTGAAAAATATCACACGGTTCATCTCAAGCAAGTGTTTGAAAGGTGAAAGCAATTTAGGGTATCTCTAAACCCAAAAAAAATGTGTCTTCTCAGTTCATGAAGGTAAACTTCTTGGACATGTTATTTCAAAGCAAGGTTTAAGCATAGATTCCAAAAGGGTAGACTCCATTCTTGCACTTTCCGTGCCTCAGTAGAAAAAGGCTATGCAAATATTCTTTGGGAAAATCAACTTTATAAGGAGATATATTTCAGATTTTAACATTTTAGCTAAGCCACTTATAGCCATGCTAAATAAAAATTAGAGCTTTAGCTAGTCCAAAGAAGGAATTAAAAGTTTTGAAGATATTAAGAAGGCCATAGCTAGTGCTCCTACAATTATAAATCTATATTTCACAAAATATTTCATTTTGTATACTTATGCTAACATGGGCACCATTTTAGGCATTCTTATGCAACAAAATCATGAGGCTTTGGAGTAGCCAATATCTTTCTTTAGTCAAGGCTTGGAAGAATATGAAATAAGGTACTCCTTTGTTGAAAAACATGTACTTTCAGTTATAAGGTCTCTTAAAAGTTTAGATACTTGTTGTCTAAAAATAAAATAAACTTAATGGTTCCCCATCCAAGCATCAAGGAGTTCCTTTTGAACAAAGATATAAATGAGAAGAGAGCTAGTTAGATAACGAAGGTAATGGAGCATGACATGGAAATTAAGGTTCAAAGCTGATTAGAGTCAAATGACTTTATGAACATTTAGCTCAAGACTTGCAAGAGACTAATGAGGTTATTTTGGTGTCAAATGATGAAGAGGTTGCATCTGGTCATACCTCACCTTATAGCTAGTTTCATGACTTGGTAAGATATCTCCAAGATGGTAATTATCCCTCTCATCTAAGTGCTTCAAAAATAAGATATTTTAGGTTGTAATCAATTCCATTTTTGCTTGTTGATGGTGTTTTATTCAAGAAAGGTATCAATGACATGTTGCTAAGGTGTATAGAGTCAAGACAAACTTAGAGATTGCTTAAATAATTCCATGATGGACATGGTGGAGGACATTTTTCTACTAGAAATACAACCCTTAAGGTCATGAGTGGTGGGTACTATTGACCTAGCTTATTTATTGATTGCCATACATGGGTAAGGAAGTGTAAACAATCTACTATGTTTGTGGGAAAAGTGAAATTTATAACTTTACCTCTTCAACCAATTGTTGTGGATCATCCCTTTGTCTAATTGGGATTAAACTTTATTGGTCTCATAAATTCTCCTTCAAGTTCAAGACATAAAAGGATTCTAACTACTAAAGATTATTTTACACATTGGATAAAAGTAGTGGCAGTGAAAGAAGCAAATGAAACCAATGTTCTAGATTTTTATGAAGGTTTGACTAATAGATTTGGAGTTCCTTCAACCATTATTTAAGATAATGCAATGGATTTTATGGGAAATAGGATCAACCAATGGGCTGTTCAACATGGAATTTATCTTAGCATTTCATCAAACTATTTCCACAAGGTAATGGCCTTATTGAATCTACGAATAAGAACCTATTGAAGATTATAAGAAGGCCTATTGAATGAAATAAGAGGTTATGGCATCTCAAGTTGAAGTTAGATCTATGGGCTGATAGGATCACCTACAAAAGGTTAATATCCAACTCTCCTTATAAGCTGGTCTATGGTAAGGAAGCGAGGTTACCCATTTCTCTTGAGTTTCCTACGTTAGAACTAATGCATCAGCTTGAATTGTTGGAGAATGAGCCTATGGAGATAAGGTATGATAAGCTTAAGGAGTTGGAAGAAACAAGAAATTATTCTGTGCTATCCATGAAAATTTATCAAACACAAGTGAAGTGACCATTTGACAAAGAAGCTTCTTCATGAAGTTTCAAAGAAGGAGATATTATCCTTAAGTGGGATGAGGATAGAGATAAACTAAGAAAGAACATGAAGTTTGACTCCCTTTGGAGTAACCAATACATAATCTCCAACTACAAATCCCATAATGCCTTCCAACTTGCAAAGATGGATGGTGAGGAGCTTCCAATCCCAGTCAATGTGATACATCTGAAACATTACTACTAAAAAGCTTGGCTCCTTGTACATAGATAATTTGTTTTCCTCCAAGTGCTATTCAAGCACATTAGTTTAGTTCTATTTTATCCCAAATAAGTGCTTTATTTGCACATTTGCTTTGTTTAGTTAGTTTTCTTATTTTGTGTGTTTCCCTTCTTATTTTGGAGGATGAAGGTTGTCTTTTTTAGGTCAAAAGAGAATTTACAGTCATGGACCAGATTTTCCATTATTTTATGAGTTCAAATATCATGTATATGGTCTGAGTTCTCAAGCATAGTAGGTCTGCTTGCCAGTTGAGTTGCCAAATTTTAACAATTTTAACTCCATAGGTCAAATTGCAACCCTTATCATTTAAAACTTGCATAATCATGCCTTTTGTCAAAGTGTCAGTAATTGGTCTTTGCAATTTTAGCAAAAGGCTCATCTTCAATAAATCCAAATGAATTGGGCTTTTCCAAAAGTCCAGAAGAATTGAAATTTTCAAAAATCCTGAAAGGCCTTTTCAACTTTTCCAAAGAAGGGGACCATTAATTTTTTTTTGAAAGACACTTGACACTTTTCCAAAGGGTATTTTTCATCAGGAAAAAAATTTGAAGAAATTCTCCAATAGGGTAGTTTCAAAAGATCTGAAGGGTCTTTCCAAAGGCAAAAGGTCTATTTCAATTCTTCCGTAGGGCAAGAGGACCATTCCAATTTTTTGAAAGGTACTTTTCACAAGAAATGGTCCTTGTTAAAAAATCTGAAAGGTCCTTTACAACTTTTTTGAAGGGTTCTTTTCCTTCAGAAAAGTTATTTACAACTTTTCCAAAGGGCAAGAGGACCATTCCATTTTTTTTGAAGGGATACTTTCAATTTTGCTAAAGGGTATATTGCAAAAATCTAAAAGGAATTTTAAAACTGCTGAACGGTGCATTTCAAAAAAGCCAAAGGGTATCTTCCATTCAAAAAAAGGCATTTTCAAAGACAAAGGGAGACTCAAATGCATGAAGGGCTTGAAGAGTTTAATGTTGGATGGCTGTTCAAGGAGAGCATAACATAGAATTTCATGCATGAAATCTTGTCTATCTTGTTAATCAAGGCCTTTTCAAATACTTCCAACTCAACTTCAATTGTAGTTTCCTCTTTGAAGATTGGTGTAGCATCATGCATGAAGAGAATTGAATTACCAAAGATCCATGCACGTTTGAAGAATTTAGTCTTTATTCTAAATAAGGATTATGAAATGGGCTCACCATCATTTTCAATGCCAAAGAGCTTTTCATGCAATGTAAAAGATATTATTTGAAGGCTTAGTTATCTTGGCATATCTGGAGTTGGACTTGGGGTGATGTGGGAGTTGATCTCCTCTTCTATTTTCAGTGCCAATCTCTTGGTTTTTGTATGTTTTTTCTATATAAGTTAGCTTTTTTAACCATTTTATGGATCCCTCTTTTGGCAAGATCAAAATCTGCCAAAATTTGAGTTTTATAACCTTTTCAAATAAATATAAAGACTATTCTTTTAGATTCTAGGGTGCTGGTATAGTGTATTTATGTCAGTGATTTGCATATGTGATAGAATTTTCTTCCTTGTCAAGTCCTAATTCTTACCTAGTTACTAGTTGATTAGATTATGTAGGTCATGTTCTATGTTTGATGTCTTTTGGTTGAAGTTACAATGGATGTAAGTGGCTAGTTAGTGCCTTGAATCATGCCTATATCCTCATTTCCCTCAAGCTTTGATCACCAGACATAACCTTTTCATGAAATACTGATGCGTAGGAGTCAATTATAATTGAAAGTTCAATATTTTTATTCTCTAATCAGTGTTTTTAGGAGCTCAAATTGAGTGGATGAACCAAAATTTATGTGTATCACCATCATTAGATAGGATTTTTCCTTTAGTTTTCTTTCTTCCCTTTTCTCGATAGTTTATAGCGTAGAGTAGAGATCCTAATTGATACACCAAAGGGAGCTAGCCCTTAGAATCTAGAGATTCAATCCGCCAATTAGGCCACCCATAGCCTAAGATTATTTCCATGTTTGAGCAAATTGTGAAGGCCTAAAAATACCTTCATAAGTGTACGAGTTTGATTGACAATAGTACACTCTATTTTGTCTCAGATAGAGGGCACTCCACTCATGCATAAACCCTACAGTTTTTGAGAATGGTAATAGTCAAGTGAGTTAGGAGATAAAGTAGCCTTGGAGAGAGGTGTGAAAGCTTAGATGACATCTACACCAACACATGAAACACCTCATAGAAGGAAGGAAATCAACAAGTTATCCAAATCCATAGGAGTTATTGTTAGGCCTAGTAGGCAAGGTTTAGGCCTAAAGGCCCAATGGAGAGTCAATTCCAATTGTAACATGAGATGATAATTCCAATGGATTGTGTCATGTTTTGGATGTAATTGTAGATATGTTCAAGCTTTCACCTTGTAGAAGAATCACAAAGAAGGCCATTTTTAGCTTAAGACAACTTCAAGCCTATAAGGAATGGAGAAGACAAGCTCGATAGGCTAAGTTGAAATGCTCATATCTCCCTTGGCACTTTACATGGAGATATAAGGGGTTTAGGGAGGTTGATGGAGGTATTGAAAAGTGATCTTATGATTTTTTTTTGCAACTCCAACGTCAAATCTACATAAACAAAGCCTAAGAGCCTAAAGCACTCAAAACCCTTGCAAACCCTTAGTCTAGACCTGATGAGGAAAATGAAAGAGATAATACACAAAAATGGTATATTTTTCCTAGAATTATGATTGGATGTTATATAATTATTAGCTAGTCTCCCTATCATTAGACTGAGTTATAAAAAATCCATACAAACAAGGTACAAAATTGCTATTTTTAACTATTTTATGCATTGTTTAGGTTCTAAGAGGTTTCAAGGAAAGAAATCAACTTTTTTAAGGAATCTTGAGACTTAAGATAAATCCTCATGTACATTTCTTGCCTTGGAAAAACTCCTAAGTGTGTTTACCAGATACTTGATCTCAACTAGTTTGAACTAGCGTAGTGAACATGATGATGAGAAGTGTGAAAACTTCAAGTGGAAGCATTTTTTAGGTGTGCTTGATGCCTCTGGGGCCATGGAGGGTATTTACAAGTGTCATACACTCCATTTTATAAAATTTCATGGAAAATTTATGTCTTTTTGGAATCCAAGTGTGTAGGGTGTGTGAAAGAGGAGTTTTCTTTAACTACATATGGTGATGGCTCACTTTCAAAAGATCTCATATGATTATGATTTCAACCAATGCATGAAGGGGCATGTATAAAACTCTTCCCTCTTATTCAAATCATTATATTTATCCATAATTATTTTTGGGATGTTCCAACAAGGGTGAATGATGAAGGCAGTTTCATTGTGCAAAATGAGAACTCCTACGCCACATTTTAGGAGTTTCATGACTTGAAGTGATACTTGTGATTCTTGAATTTGCATTATAAATTTCACATTCTCTTCTCATGTAGAAGTAACTCATTTTATTATCTTGACAATTTTTCTTGTGACCTTTGGACTTATTTCTTCTCTTCTCTCTCTCAAGTTCTATAAGAACTAACCATTTTAGCCTTTTGTAAACTATGCTCCACCTACGTATGGTGAATATATACTCATTTTAATACCATGGATAAATAAATATTACTGATTTTTACCTCTTCCATGACTATTCATAGTGTGTTCACTTAAATGATTGATCTTGTTTATGTGATGACTGTGGTTTCCTTAACATTGTTATCTCATCCTCCCACCTATTCTTAGCTTGAAAGCTTCTTATTTCAGGTCATGTCAAGTGTTTTATGATGTGTCAAGGTTGAGTGAGTTATCTACTAAAATATTTCCATTTTAGGCCCCTTGTGTAGTCCTCCTATCCTAAACATTCATCACAACCTCGTAATGAAATATTGATGTGAGAAGAATCAGATTTTAGAAGTGTATGTTTAGTTAGTCTCTTGGTTTCATGTGTGACATGCATTTGGTTGGTATTAATCAATAAATTTGGTGATCACCTCCTTTAGGATAGTTTACTTTTATTTTTATCTCCATTTTCCCTCACAAGCATAGGTGTATTAGTGATCTACAAGTGGTACATCAAGAGATCTAGCCCTATCTAAAGATTTACCTCATTTTTAGGCTACCCACAACTTAGAGGCATTTTGATTGTGACAATTGGATGAGGAGAGATAATACATCTCCTCAAAGGGTGGAAATCTAAGTGATAATAGTTTTTGGCATGCCCAATGGGACTCTTAGTCTAAAAAGTTGAAAGATTTTTGGTGTTGTCTTTCAACACATCAACCTTTGGAGGCATCTATCTAAACATCAATGGTGACTTCAAGATTAAATCAGTTGGTCAAACATCTTAGGTATTCCTTTTAAATATTGTTGATAATCATTCCTTGTGTTCTTGCTTCCTAATTAAGTTCCATGGCTGACTTTGGTGTTGAGTACTATTTTACACAAGTTGGTGAGGTATATCAAGCTTATGACATTCCCTATCAGTATTTGTGTGATATTTATCAAAAATTTCATGCTCCTTACCAGATACAATATGATCCTTATCATCCTTGTTATGATTTTTATCAGCCATCCAACCAACCTCCTCAATATCTTGCTCCTCTTAGTCAACCTAGTCACTTCTCAAGTTAGTCCATTTCAACTTTCAAGTAAACTCTTTTAGGCTATGAGAAGTACATGTTGGATCTTGATAAAATAAGGGTAATTTTTCAATATTTCCCTTTTAATATCATTAATAAGGTGAGAGATTCATTAGATCTAGTTAAAAGAGAGTGGGCTCCTATTGAGAGAGCAAATTGGCAAGGGCTCACAAGTGAGATGCTAGATGTGAGTGGCTTAGTTTTATATTTAGAAGATAAGATAAGAATTCATAAGGAGTAGAATAAACAAGTCTATCATCCCTCATATCCACTTCCCAGACATTTTTATTAGTCCTACATGATTCCTACTCATGAACCCAATCAAGCTTATCAAAGTCATCATTTTCCCAATTAACTGGAAGAGAGAGTTGGAAAGACAAGCCTTATTTTTAAAGCAAACCTTAATAAGAAGATTGAGTTAGAAAATAATAAGATGAATCAATAAATATTATTATCAAATGAAGTGGAATATAAGACCTCATTTCGCTCTCCCATTACATCCCCACCTCAAGAAGAGACCTCTAGATATGAAATCCCAAGTTGGAGACAAGGTGGAGAATCCAAGCCTAAGAAGATCCCAAGTTTCTTGAACACTTAATCCACTCCTTAAATTACATAAATACCTCAAAAGAGACTCCTAATACTAACATCAACTAGTCTGGAATGAGGTAGTGGAATAATGGGGAAATAAAAGGGATAAAACCCTTGATAAAGAGTGTGAAGTTGAGAAAAAGCTTGATCTTATGCAAGCCCCTCCCACCCTTCCTCAAGAGACCTCTTGTTTTCCATATTAGACCTCTTATACTCCTCATAATCATGATGATGCCTATCAAATTCAAGAGTGGCTTTTCTTAGAGAACCTAGCCAAGCAAATTGAAGAGTTAGAGTCAAGAATGAAATTGTTGAGTCAACGTGTGATGGAATGTTTAGAGCCAAAAGAAGATCCTATACCTAAAAATACCCCATATAACCCTCATAAAGAGAGTGATAAATATTAATAAAATGTAAATGAAGTGATTTTCAAATGGAAATAAGAAATCCAAGCTATTTTATCCCAACGTCTACCTCTCCTTCCCCAAGAGCTTCCAAAATGATCCCCTACAATTCATTCTCAATTTGATTTTGAGTCCTATGTTCCACCTCCACCAACTAGTTCATCTTTCCCTCACACCATCACCATTTTCCTTGATTTAATTGTGGTATGGGAATCTGAAGAGGAAAATTTGGTTGATAAAAATATAGAACTCTTTTTTGAAGAAAATACAACTCTTTGGCAGCCTCATTGGGCTAACTCACCTGATTTCAAGATTCCTAGTCTTGGCATCACCAAGGAGGAGATTGAAGATTTTTTAGCCCTTGATAAGAAAAATTAGGTTATGATAGTTGAGATAAAAATTGAGATCCCTTAAAAGGTCCTAAATTTTAAGGAAGAGGTGAGTCCTTATGTTGAGTCTTCTTGTTGTGTTGATAATGAGGAATGCCTTCCTTGTGTCAAAGAAGAAATCTTGGATGAAGTCCTTTTAGATTATAAATAAGAGTAAGAAGGAGATTATTTTGTTGTTACCCTTCATGATTCTAATCAAAGAGAAGATGAGGACTTGTAGCAGCAATTTAAAAACATTTGTAATGAGTTTGAGTCTCTCAAGAGGTCTACAACTTCCTTAGAGCTGATTACAAGTGATGGTAAGCAAGATGACATTTTTCAAAATGTCATAAATGAGCTAGAGAAAGGTTCACTTCATCCTCTAGATTTCAAAATAGGATTCTATTGGGCTCAATCTTCCAAGGAACAAGGAACTACTCCTCTTTAAATCATGCTTACAAAGAAGATACAAATTGATCATGAGATGAAGAGTGGACAACAATATGAGGTATGTGTACAAGGACAAGAGGAATACATTTAAATTAGATACCTATTTTAATATGGTCTACTTGAGAGCATAGCAAGTGAAATTCTAAGAAATAGGTTTGATATATCAAGCATCCAATTCAAAGAGTAACATGTTTGGTAGTATGATTCATCTCATGAAGAAGGAGATGTAAGGAACTTTCCTTTTGATCCTATAAAGGGAGGTATGATTAATTTTTATTTGTACATAGTGGTTTATTTTTCTATTTTCCCTAAGTGCTTTGAGCACATTTGTGTGTGTGTCTTATTAGTTTGTTTATTTATTTTGTGTGGTTGAGGTGGTCAATTGGTCTTGTCTTGATCAAATCTTGTTGTGAATGATCAAAGTCGTCTTATTGTGTTTTAGACTCTAGATGACTCCCTAAGCCCAATGGACTGATAAGGCTACTAATCCTTAGCATAACATGCATGATATGCCTATGAATCACTAATTTGTTGACCAAATTTGACCCTATAGGTCAAATTAGGACCCCTATAGGTAAAAACTTGTTTTAAGGTGTTTTAGGGGTCTAATATTATGTCATAAGGTGTATTATAGGTCATTTGATGTCACATTAGCCTTGGTCTTAGTCATTTTCAATATTTATGTCTTTTTGAGGCATTTTAGGGGTCAAATGGAGCATGAAATGAGTTTTACAACCTCCTTGGGTAATGTGGAATTTTCAAAGGTGATGTCATGCCACATGTGTCATAATAAGTCTTAATTAACCATTTATAACTAAAAAGTGGTAGGTTATTCAGAAGAAAAGGCAAATTTCTTAGAAAAATGAGCATTTAATGAGGTGTATGGAATTGTAAAGCCTCCTATAGTTGAGGAAACTTCATTAGTGTCTCTTGGTATTACACACACTTATTTTAGTGATTAATTTGATTAGAAGCCAAATGAAATGAAGAAAACTACTTCTCTATCCTTCCATTAGGCTTGGCAAGCAAAAATGGTCTTCAGGTTTGTACTTAGTACGGTTAGCAAGGGAAATTTAAAATAAAATCCTAGGGGTATATTATACACTTATTCAAATTTAATTTTATGTTTGGTTTTAGAAGAATGGTGGTCTGTGCTTTATGAACCATTCCTAATAAGTTAAACTATCTAATTTGCTTGCTAATTTGTGCACCCTATAGGTTTTACCTTGGTTTGGATAAGTATATACAATTCACTTACTGATGTTGTTTCTATATGATTTTTAATCTCTCCTCAAATGATCTCCATTCTCATTTTCATGTTTCAAGATGTTTGGATAAGTCAAGTACATCAAAGTTATAAGAGAAGCAACATTTTGTGTTGTAGGCAGATTTTCACTATTTTCAAAATCTATAAGATTTGGTAGTGATTTAAAGGGATAATAATAAGTTAATTATCACATTTATAATGTTATTTTTATCTCCTCCCATTCCAATCTCATCTTCCAAATCATACTCCATGAGGGTGTAGTCATAAAACATCATGCAGTCAATTTATTCTATGACTATTATACATAGTCAACCATGGTGAGTTACATATATTGAAGGTATATATAGCATTCATAGAGAGATAATTATGGTTTTAAGGTGTTAATAATTACATTAGGATATGAAAAAACAAGTGGAATTTCCAAGGAGTGAGCAGGGGACTGTGGTAATCAGTAAACATAGTCATTCACAATCTCTTACCGTTATACTCATCTCCAAGTGCCCTCATAGAAACTAGTCATGATGCAAAGGAGTAATTAAACTGAGAAATGTTATTGATAGTGAAAGGAGTCTATATGAAATATTTTATAAGAGTTTAAAGCTCATAAAAGGTCAAAATAACACTCATTTCTCATAGTCATCATCACTACCTGTACATTTGAATAACCACCTACAAATGGTGTTAACAGAGAGTTAAAGAGCCATATATAAAGTTTGAAGCATGAAATGAAATCCTATTTAAGGGAATATTATGTTGAAAGGATCATGGTGGACTCATTTGAAGTTTTATATGGCTAGGCAAAGTTGAAGATCACCTTCTAGTAAGAAGTGACTGAGTTTTGGGACATAATCCCCAAAATGTGAAAATAGAGAACCTCACCATTTTGTGGATGACATACAATAAGTTTTCCACTTCATTTTATGCATCTTGATGACCTTGTCTTGAATCCTCCATATAGGACAAGTTATATACAAATTTTGAGGGGAAAATGATTAATGGAGATTGGTTTTTTGGAGGCCCAAAGTTGTGATTTTATGCACTAAATCTAGGCAGTAGTATCTACAAGTTTGATCTTAAAATATCCCTCTTCACCCAATGTTTCAAAATTAGACCATGCCAACATATGTGAATGGTTAAAAATTGTGAAAGTGATATTTATGATCTAAAATATCATCAAGAGGAGATGATAGGTATTTTTTTGTTTCCCATACACACCTACAAGTGTCCCATAATTTGAGAATGCACACCTACAACTAATTGTAGGAGCATACAGTCTAAAATAGAATCTTGAGCATGAAAAAACCAATCTTGGTTGTTAAAAGAAGATTAAAAGTTACTCCAAAAGATATTAAAGACTCTCAAGGAACATGTGACACAATTTTTCAAGGGTGATGTGTACTTACAGGTCCTTTTGCTCCAAAAAAAGTCAACTACTATTGACTGTTACAAGTAATGAATAGAAAATATTGTTTTCAACATTGATACAACTTGATTATGAAGAAAATATGCCCCAAAAAATGTCAAATTACCCTAATAAAATTTAAGGGTACCCAAAATCATCATTATCAATCTTGAGCATATAGGACTACCTACAAGTGTCCTTCCAAAATAGAGACACAGTCAAGAAATTATACACAGTCTTGTGAGTTCAAGTGTATGTAAGGGTACATGAGAGGTTAGAGTGATAAATGAAGTCTAGAATACCTTCACTATGGTCATGATATCCTTGTGATACCCTCATGATATGTAAATAATGTAGATAAAAGACTCTATAATGCAAAACATAGTCCATATGGTAGAAATTCTGCACATAGTCTACCTTTTAGGGGTCTATTTTAGGTTTTGGAAGAGTTAAGGGGTCAAATGACCTGACCAAAGGCTAGATTTTGGTATGGAGAATCTTTGTCACTTTTAGGTACTCATCAAACATTCATTTTTTATGATAAAATAGGGTAAGTGCCCTCTATTTTGTCTTAGACAAAGGGGTTCCCCTCATGCATAAACCTTACAATTTTTGAGAATGGCAATGGTTAGGTGAGTTATGAGCTAAAGTAGCATTGAAAAGAGGTGTGAAAGGTTATATGACATATAAAACAACTTGGGAAACACCTCATATAAGGATTTAAATTAACAAGTGGTCCAAATCCACAGGAGTTGTAGTCAGGCCTAATAGGTAGTGTTTAGGTCTAGAGGCCAAATGAAGAGTTACTTCTAATTGTAACATGAGATGAGAATTAAAATGGATCATGTCATGTTTGTGAGGTAATTTTAGATATATTAAATAATTTACCTTGTAGAGGAAGCACAAATAAGGCCACTTTTGGCTCAATAAAACTTGAAGCCTGTAAGGAATGGAGAAGACAAACTCGATAGGCTAAGTTGAAATGCTCATATCTCCCTTGGAAATTTGCATGGAGATATAAGGAGTTTATGGAGGTATTTAATAGTGATATTGTGAAATTTTTTTGCAACTTCAACGTCAAACTTGCATGAACAAAGCTTAAGAGCCTAAAGCACTCAAAACCCTTACAAACCCTTAGTCTAGACTTGATGAGGAAAATGAAAGAAATAATGAAAAAAATGGCATATTTTGCCTATAAAAATGATTGGATGTTGTAGAAGACTCAGTTAGGCTCCCTACCATTAGGATGAGTTGTTTGAAATCCATATAGACAGGGTACAAAATTGCTCTTTTTAACTATTTTGTGCATTGTGTAGGTTCTAAGAGGTTTCAAGGAATGAAATAAAAATTTAAAAAAATATTGAGACTTAGGATAAATCCTCATGTCAATTTTATTCCTTGGAAAAACTCCTAAGTGTGTTTACTAGTTGCTTCATCTCAGCCAGTCTGAACTAGCATAGTGAACATGATGATGAGAAGTGTGAAAACTTCAAGTGGAAGCATTTTTAAGGTGTGCTTAATGCCTCTAAGGCTATGGAGGTTATTTAAAAGTGTAATAAACTCATTTTTATGAATTTTCATTGAAAAATGATGTTTTTTTGGAGGCTAAGTGTGTAGGGTGTGTGAAAGAGGAGTTTTCTTTAACTAAATGGTGATGGCTCACTTTCAGAAGATTCCAGATGATTAAGACTACAACCAATGCATGTAAGACATGTATAAAACCCTTACCTATAATTCAAATCATTGGACCTATCCCTAATCAGTTTTGGGATGTTCTAACATGGGTGAATGATGAAGGCAGTTTCTTTGTGCAAAATGAGAAATCCTAAGCCACATTTTAGGAGTTTCATGACTTGAAGTGACACTTGTGATTCCTAAATTTACATGATCAGTTTAAAATTCTATTTTCATACACAAGTAAATCATTTTATTATCTTTACAAGTGTCTTTGTGACCTTTGGAATTCTTTCTTATCCTCTCTCTCTTAAGTTCTATAAAAACTAGCCATTTTGGCCTTTGTAAACTATGATCCACCTGAGTATGGAAAATCCTTGCTCATTTTTATACCATGGATAAATAAATAACATTGATTTTTACCTCTTCCATGACTATTCATAGTGTTTTCACTTGAATTATTGATCTTGCTTATGTGATGACTGTTGTTTCCTTAACATTATTATCTCATTCTCTCACCTATTTGTAGCTTGAAAGCTTCTTCTTAAAGGTCATGTGAAGTTTTTTATGATGTGTCAATGTTGAGTGATTTATTATACTCAAATAGTTCCATTTTATGCCTCTTGTCTAGTCCTCTTAGCCTAAACATTCATCACAACCTCATAATGAAATATTGATGTGAGAAGATTCAAATTGGAGAAGTGTATGTTTAGTTAGTCTCTTAGTCTCATGTGTGACATGTAGTTGGTTGGTATTCATAAATAAATTTGGTATATCACCTCATTTAGGATATTTTACTTTTATTTTTATCTCCCTTTTTCCTCACAAGCATAGGTGTAGTAGTGATATACAAGTGGTACATCAATGGAGCTAGTCCTATCTAGAGATTCACCTCATTCTTAGGATACCCATAGTATAGAGGTGTTTCAATTATGCCACTTGGATAGGAGAGATGAGAAATCTCCTCAAAGGGTTAAAATACAAGTGACAACATGTGCATTCATCTCACCAAGCCATATTACCCTTCATGCACAAGACTAGGCATCTTATGCACATACCTTCTCAAGTCACTTACTGGGTTCAAGTAATTGATAATTTTGATAATAAGGAACTTCCATGCTAACCTTAACATCACTCATGCAGTCATAATAACATATAACAAACATGTGTTAAAATTTAAGTATCACTACAACATTGATCAATATCTTCTCTCATAGCTACATTCTTTAATGATCTCATGAAGACCTTTCTCAAAAACTTTTGACATCAATGACAACATCAATGCCAAACCTGAATATAAGGAACAATACTACAAAAATCTCCCCCTTTCTCATTGATGTAAAAATACATTGCAAAATGATCATTCTTATCTCCCCATATTTGTATTTCTCCCCATTTGACATAAATGACAAAATGATGTCTGTAACTCTTTTGATCACACTCCTTACAACCAAAATACTCAACACACAGAACTATGAGTTTATGAGACATAACACAAGCATGATCCCGTTATCTCCATGCATACCTTCTTGGAAAAACTCATTTTTTATTTGAACTAATGATCATGATTATCTCCCCCTAAGTACTTGGTTTCCTCAGTGATTGATAGGGGTAATAATTACACCCAATTCTTGTCTTAGATGTTCAAATGTTACCTTTGGAAGTGGTTTGGTCAAAATGTCTACAATATGATCATATGTAGATACATATTCAAGTATGATACTTTGTTCACCTACTTTCTCTGTTATAAAAAGATCCCTGATGGGAATGTGATTGGTCCTTGACTATAAAACAAGTTTCTTTGAGATGCTTATAACACTTGTATTATCACAATAGATAGAGCTAGGACCATTATACTCCACCTTGTAGTATTTTAGTGTCTGTCTCATCCATAGGACCTAAGTGAAACATGAAACTACTAAAATGTACTCAACCTCATAAGTGGATAATGCTACTGATGGTTTCTTCATGCTTATCCATGAAACTAGGCACCCACCTAAAAATAAATATCCTCCACTGGTACTCTTCCTATCATCTAGACTTCCTGCCCAATATACATTTGTATAGGATATCAAATTAAACTCCTTGCTTATTGTATACCAGAACCCATAATGCATAGTCCCCTTGAGATACCTGAGTATCCTTTTGACTATGTGTAGATGATTCTCCTTTGGATATACTTGAATCCTTCTCACAAGACCTATTGCTTGCATGATGTCATGTCTAGAGGCAGTGGTGTATAACAAATTTCCAATCATTAACCTATATGGTGTCTAATTGACCTTTAAAGACTCATATTCTTTGCTCAGCTTACACCCTATGATCATGGGTGTACTAATTGTCTTGAAATCTTCCATCTCAAACTTCTTCAACATTTCTTTTATATGCTTGGCTTGTAAGACGAATATACCTTTTTTAGATTGAGTGATTTTAAACTCAAGAAAGAATTACAGTTTTCCTAGCATGGACATCTCAAACTCTTTATTCATCACCTCTACAAAGGCCTGTGTCATATTCTCATTGTTTTCACAAAAGATGATGTCATCCATATAGACAACTACTATCAACTGATAGTCATTTTATATCTTGATGTATAGATTACTACCTAAAACTCCTCTTTTGAATCCTTGATCTAATAGATACCTATCCAACCTAGAATACCAAGATCTAGGAGCTTGCTTTAGACCATAGAGAGCCTTTTTCAATTAACAAACATAGTATTTATCATCTGATAGTGATAACCCCTCAATTTGCTTAATTTACACTTCCTCTTACAAATTCCCATTCAAAAAGGTAGATTTGACATCCATCTGGTATACCTTGAACCATTTTAATCTTGCATATGCTATAAATAATTTGATGGCCTCCAATATTTCTATTAGTATAAAGGTATCCTCAAAGTATACCCCTTAAACTTGTGCATATATTTTGCATACCTATTTATTCTTGTTCCTAGTTACTTCTCCATCTTCATTCAACTTGTTTCTAAACACCCATTTTGTGCCAATGACATTCTTGTATTTAGGCCTAGAAACTAGTTCCCAAGTCTCATTCTTCTCTATTTGGTCTAACTCCTCATTCATACCACCTATCCAAAATTTGTCTTTGCTTGCTTCTATAATATTCTTAGGTTCAATCTTGGATAATAGGGAAATATCATCTTGATTTAGATTACTTAGTAGTCTTTTCTTTGTTTACATACCTACATTCTTATTGCCAATGATTTAAGATTTAGGGTGATCTCTTTGAATCTATATTGAGGGTCCTTTTGAGTCCTATCTCATTTCAATTTCTTCTTTTTCCTCATCAAAATCTATAGTCTCCTCTTAATTCTTGAAGTGTAGATTCTCTAAAGTGTCCTTTGACTATGAGTGTGATTCCCTAATCTCATCAATCTTCACATTTATGATTTCCACTATCTTTTGTAGCCTCTTGTTATAACATATATAAGATAAGCTCATCAATGAGTATCCTAAGAATATGCCTTCATCATATTTGGAATCAAAAATTTCCAAGTCCTTATCATCTCTTTTGATGAAACATTTGCTCCCAAACACTCTAAAGAGTTCCACATTGGCAGGTCTGCCCTTTCATAGTTCATAAGGAGTCTTGTTTCCATTAGTCCTTATTTATTCTCTATTCAAAATATAGACTAGTACTACCTCTCTCCAATATCCATCAAATAATATAAACTCATTTAGCATCATTCTATCCATCTCTTGAATTGTCCTATTCTTCCTTTCTACTACCCCATTCTGTTGAGGTGTCCTAGCTACTGAGAACTATCTCCTTATTCCATGAACCTCAAACAGGTCATAAAAATCATTAGAGAAAAAATCTCATCCTTTATAAAATCATAGGAATTTGATTTTACCATTCTTCTCATTCTCAACAAGATCCTTGAATGCCTTGAACTTGTCAAAAACTTCTAACTTTTCTTTCAAGAAAGCAACCCAAGTCATTCTTGTGTAATCATCTATGAGTAACATGAAGTAGCTATCTCCTTGAATGCTTTGAAATATTGTAGACCCATAGAGATAAGTGTGTATTAAATCCAAGGGTATTGTAGTTGAGTAATCCTTGTACTTGAACCTTCTTCTAGTTTTCTTTCCATGTTGACAAGCCTTGCAAAGTATGTTTATAGGTTTGGTGATCTTAGGCATGTTCTTCATAGAATTCTTAGTGCTAGTCTTGAATAAATTGTCAAAGTTTAGGTGACCTAACCTTTTATTACATATCCAAAGTTCATATATATTTCTCATGAAACATCTCTCCTTCTTGATCTCATTTAAGACATATAGATTGTTCTCAGTCCTTTTAGCATTGACAATTAGCCTTCCTGATTTGGCTCTCCTTATCTCACACCCTATGTCATGAAAGTTTAGTGTGTGTCCTTGATTACACATTTGAATTAAAATAAATAGGTTATGTTTCAAAAATTCCACATACCATACATTTTGTGTCTTGGTATTCCCATTGTCCAAACTCAAGACACCTTTGCCAACTATATTGGTAGTTGTGTTGTCTCCAAATCTCACTATTCCTACAACATTCTTCTTCAATGAGATGAACTTATTTTTTTCTCCTATCATGTGGCTTGAGGAAAATATATAAATAATACACACACACACACACACACACACACACACACACACACACACACACACACACACACACACACACACACACACACACCATTTCATGCCTTCATATTGAATTCATGCCTTCATATTGAATGTGAAAGGCAGTTTGAGTTAGCATAAAATCCTCTTTAATATTCTATTCCTCGATAGTAAATAGTCTATCTTAACTCTTGAGCTCAATATGATCAGTCCTAACTTGATTTAGATTTCATATGAATGTTTGATCCTTATCATGCATTCTAAGAGCTTCATATGTATTATTGAATCTTGAGGGCCTTCTAACTCTACTAGAGTAGAATATTACAATGTGTCCTCAACTGTGATGGATGTATCAAATAACATTTATGTACGTACCTCTTAACTAATTACTCACTTTCCCATGGTCCCATGATGGCTTATAATTTATTGAATTGGGTTTCTTGATTGGTATTTCATGCTGGTAATCTTGACTTATTCTAATTTCTCATGCTTTCTCTCAATCTTTCTCATCTTATTTATGAGTTGCTCATGCTCAACCTTCAATAAATGTAGCTTTGTCTTCAATTGGTCATACTCAACTTCCTTTGATATAAAATTTGTATTGAAAGTTAACTTATTCTTGAGTTCCTTAATAGTATTATTTTGATGCTTAAAATCATCAATACCACTTATGATCTCAACTTCAAGGTCTACTTCAGCTTCTCCTTCACTGTCATAGTAGACTTCTTCATCATTGGACATCTTGTGCTTCTTAGGATCACATTTAAGATATTAGACTTGATTGAAAGGACTAAGATATAATACCAATTGAAGGAAGCATAATTAACGAGAGGTGGGGGGATAATTAGTCTTCAAAAACTTTTACAACTTTACTTTATCATTTATGAACTATTTGATCAATATAGTGAAATAACAACACATCAAGAACCATTTATACGAGCATGAGACAAGAACATAACACATAGAAAAATTATTTAAGTGGGAAAACCTCAAGGGGAAGAAAAAATATTTATATATATAAATGGAATATATTCCTATAATACAAACACCAAATTTAGTGAAGCACCAACTTCACATGGATCACTAACCCCAACTAGCTAAGCACCAACTTAGCTAGGCTTTAACAAGCACTAACTTGCAAGGAAGAACCAACCCCTTAGATGAATCAGAAAAAAATCAAAAACCTAATTGATTTTATAACCTTAAAAATACCTTATTGATCAACTAATTGATGATGACCACCTCTTTATCTCTTCACACTCTTGTACCCTCTCAAACTGCCTTTTAGGCTCCTTCTTTCAACTAGGTCTCTTCAAGACAGATTAGGTCATTTGACCTTGATATTCATCTACATTACCCATGTTAGATATTAATGATATTTTTTTTAACCCTTATTATGGTATATAATACCTAACTTATCTCTTCAAAGTGTTATATCTTTCACTTTAACACTCTCATTCTCTAACTAGATAATTAGGTGTATTAGGCCTTATTCTTATACTAAGCTCTTGCACATACACCTCTTAGTCAGAAATAAACACTTGAAAACTTATATTTTACATGAAATATGCCTTATTAAATTCCATAAACATGAATTAAACATTAAATTAAGTTGGCCATAACTCAAATGGACCAAATCCTTTTTTAGGACTTAAAAAGACCTATTTCAATTATGCTTTCATTAGTACACGTTACCCTTTGATCTTATTGGAACACTTTTAAACAACACACACGGTAGGAAAACTTAATATTAAAATAAAATAGAAACATAATAAACTCATCTTATGTCCATGACACATTGTATCTCCAACGACCACTTGAAGCACAACATTATCACTATTCACAATTAGACCTGTGAACCTACATGAAGTCTATCTTGAACTAATAAATATTAAGAATAAATTAGATGATAAATCATGAAAATAAAACACATATAAATAATATATATATTACCTTAGGTACATCACCATATACTTTATACATCACAACTCAAGGCAAAAAGACTCAAACCATTTTTTACAAATAGCCCACTCAGAACTGTCAAAATACCTTTAAGCACAGTCATGGTGATAATGACCTTAAACACCTATATGAAAAATTTAAAATACTTAAAATACATGAAAATTATCATATAAAATAATTATATAATTATTTTATAGAAATATAATATGGTCAAATTATAATATTGGTCTTGCAGACCAATCTCATGACCTTACATCTCACTGTCTCACCTAAGCCAGACAGGTCAACTTGTGAGAAACTTTTTCACTATTATAAATATCCTAAAAATATTAAAAAAAACATTATAATGTCTTAAAATTAATTAAAAATACATCCATGCACTTGGTTCCATCACTAATCCATGATAACACATCCCTAATCATCTTCTCACTACTGCCTGGGTTTCTCACTATTTCCACCATTAGGCCTGTTAGCAACTAGTCAAATTGGATGACATATTTAAGACACATGATGGATATAAACTATAAAAAACCTTTATTTACACAAAATAAAATTATACAACTTTTAATCCATCCATTTAACAACTTTGACTTGGTCAACTTTGACTATTATAACAAATCTCTAACAAATAAGGCCTTTCTTGTAGGGTCCACTCACTCACCTGAAGACTCAACAATACCTATAGATTAATGGGATAGTTTAATAAAACATAAAATCACTAAATTATCCATACCAATCCATTATTATCACTTTATAATAAATTATTTCATATCAGCTCATTATTAGGGTTCTTTGAGGGTTTAAACCATCTTCCACTGTTAATAATAATTCATAAAGATTAGCCCTTCATTATAAAAAATAATTCTTGGAAATTTGAAATATGAAAATTACCCTTATTCAATGAATAGATAATTTTCCCATGAAAATATTTTATGAGCTAACAAACATAAGAAAATCCTTCTCGGGTTGAGAACCCTTCATTCTGTGCACTCAAGAGACCTCAAAACCACTTTTCATGCCTTTTATTACAAACCATGACCTAAGAACTTGTGAAAATTATTTAAAAAATATACCATACCTATAAAAAAACTCACCTATCCATACTTTTCTTGAAAATAGAACCTCATACCCCATTAGGGAATATTCTCTCTCTTTGCTTTCTTAGATCTTGACTTGCAAACCACTTTAGGCCTTGAAACTGATCCTCATACCTCTTTAAATGTGATATAAACCTCAATAAAATACTAAATAAACATATATAATTATTATAAACAACCATAAATACTTCACATGCCTTGACAACAGACCATTATACCTCATTAGGCTAGGCAAGGTCTAGAAGTGGTTTAGGTATAGATTAGGTCTATAGGTTCTACCCCTGTAGGCTCACCCTGAGACTCATATGAGTGATCCAATGCATTATATACATGATAAATAAACCTAATAATACCTTTCATTCCTATTTTTATTCATCTCAATAGGCCATCATGACCCTTCATGCACTAGACTAGGCATCCTATGTACATCCCTTCTAAAGTCACTAAGTTTAGGCACTTGACAATTTTGACAACAAGGACCTTCAATGCTGACCTTAAAATCACTAATTAGTTCATAATAACATATAATAAACATTTATTACACTCTTAAAATCACTGCATCACTGATCGATATCCTCTCTCATAGCGAAATTTTTTAATGGCCTCATGAAGACCTTTCTTAAGAACCTTTAACACCAATGACAACATCAATGCCAAACCTCAATAACAGGAAAAATAATAAAAACCACATGGGACAAATAAATGATGTGGAACCTTTAAAATTATTAAAAATATCACTTACATCTTCAATTTTTAATTTTTATGATCAAAATTCCCATAATTTTATTTTGTCACTAATCGGTGACTTCGCCTTGCTAATCGATAACTTCACCTGTTTTATCCTCTATTTTATGATTATTTATTTTGAAATAAATAATGGATTCACATTAGTGAATTTTTTGGAAACAAATACATTTAACTTATTTAAATTTACCTTAATTTAAATGGCAACATTAATGAATGAAAATAATGACTTTGATCATGCATATCGTGGGATTCACCAAGTAAATTTACTCATTGTTTTGGTAAATTTACCTAATTTTTAAACATATTTATCAAAAATTACCTAGAATAATTAGTAAATTCATGCATGACTAATGGTTAGTTAAATAGAAACCATTTTCTATCTATTTTTTTACCTAAGAAATTGATGATTTCACATAATCAGTGACTTTGCTCTGTTGAGAAATCGATGACTTCACTAGGTGCAAATAAAACCTAAGAGTTGAAAATGAAAAGTTATTTGTTGGTTGGATTTTTAAAATAAAAATGAGATAACCCCATAACATTTTTCTCAGTAACCTAAGTGGAGAAGAGGAGGTTTAAACACTTATAAATTTTATACACACTTATGTTTTATTTCTTAAAATTTACCTAACACAACTTGTCTTTTCCCATTTCAAGTTTTACAAGAGCAAACAAGGCCAAGGGGAAAAACTTCATTCAAATCTTGTTTGGTGATTTTAAAATGAGCATCCAATTTATTTTAGATATCTAAAGAGATTTTATCTTTTTGTTTATTCCTTGCTTGTTAATTAGTTTCAAAACTTCTTAGATTAAATTATTTATGGCAAAATGAACTTTGCATGTATGCTCTCCCCCCATCCTGTTTAGGGAACTTGAATGATAAAAATCACCTTGTTTATTACCTTGTTTGTTTAACCTAGAATGGAAGAAATATCATGTTTGATCTTTCTAAGATCTGAGTGACTTGTGTGACCCAAAAATGACCTTTAAATTTCTTCCAAATTTAATTTGTTTATTTTTATGCATTGGCTTATGGGTAGGAGTTCATCACCTCCTCAAAAGTCCTTTAGGGGTGCATTGACTTGGGGTTTCATCTCCTAACATCATACAAAACCCACTCCATGGTGGGGTATATAAATTGGGCACATGATACTGGGATTGAATAGTGGTTGAGTGGTTAGCCTGACAATCCTAATGAAAAATTGGATTAGTTCACACTAAACATAGGACTTCACTAAATAATACACGGTTGAAGTCATTATATAAAAGACTAGACCTTTGTATAATAAGTTAGTGAGTTTGAATCCAATTGATGTGATGCACCCTTGTGTTAGCCACACTTGGGGCCATTTAGATCATTTTAAAACTTATATATTTTTATAAACCCCACTTTGTCATGGAATATCTTGCCAAATGCCGAGTTCTTCGCACTCTAAGTTCATGCCATGTACCAATGCTTGAGAGATAGAGTGGGGATTAAAAACTCTACCTCCACGTACTTTTTAATTTTTGGATTAACACTTAATTCATTTTGGGCATTATATTGCTGAAAACTTTGGTGGAAGCTACGCACACTTTGTCAGTTTTAGGGATAAGACATGCACTTATTATTTTGTTTTCTATTTTATTTTATTAACATGTGTATTTGGGTCTAAAAAATGTTTATGTATCAAATTAAAATTAGTTAAAACCTTCACATGTTACACACCACTTTGAACCAAGAGGTGTTACATTGGTGAATTCATTTTAAACATTTTCCTTGGAGTTTTCCAAAAACCACTTTTTATACCACTTATTTGAAGGAGCGTTGTTACGATTCCCATTTTGTTTCAAAATAATTGCCTTGTTCAAAATCAAGTTCATAAAGCATTCGTACCATTTATATCAAAACATGCAATTACTCTACCCATTTGAGTCTAGCCTATTTGCCTTTACAAAATTTGAGTGTTTTTATATTAAATTTGAAATTCAATCTTTTGAAGTTTAGATCCTAAACTAATCAGGTCTATAGTAAAGCCTCATCTAATTTGGGCTTAGGTGGCCTACCTTTTTCAGTTGGATTATGTTACTTGGATTAATTTATTATTTAGTTTAAAATACCTTTGCTTAAAGTTAGATGTGTTTTGTCACCATGTGCCTTATTTAGAGTCCTTTGTACCAAGTTCTAAAATGTCATACTTTTTTTTGTCAAGAGTTGTTTGTGAGATAATTACTGAGTTTTTTTGATCTAATTACCTTGGACCTAGACCAAATTCTTTTGATTCAATTACCTTAGAATCAAATTGTTTTCTGAGCCAATTACCTTAGAATTAGATAGTTTTTAAAGCTAATTATCAAGTTTTCTACAAGCCAATTACCTTAGATTTAGATTACTTTTGAGTTCTTGTTTAAACTGATCGACCTCATTTCCAAGTATAGATTTGTGACTTTTGATCGAAGACCTAACACTATTTTCCATTCAAATGATTATAACTACCTTTGGGAAAATCATTATCTTTTCAACCTAGTTTAGAATTCTAGCTTTGTGATGTTGACCAAATACTTAACACCTTTCTTTTTCATTATTAGACATAGATCATAATTATTTTAACTTGCCTAAATACCTTTGCCTTTTATCAATTTGAATTTTTCACTCTACCTTTACGTTAGACCTAGATTAGACATTTTAACTTTGGAACTCTTTTACAGAGTTAAAGGTTATTTTCCTTAAACCTCAGTCATTTGCCACATTTAGACCTTTTTTCAAGAGACCTAGTCATAGATCCAAACATGATTCACTATACACGTAATGGGACCATATACAATACAAACTATGAGAAATTTGTTAATAGTGACCCATTTTTTCAAGAACCATATGGTGATGATGTAGCATATGAGATGAATCCATATCCATATTATAATAATCCATATGTAAAATAGGGAAATACCCAATAGCGTAATACCTAGTTGATGTACCTTCCTATCCAAGCGAAGAGCAAAAACAAATGGCATAATACCTTGATCAAATGATAAATCTTATTGAATAAAGCTAATAAAAACAACCCTACTATGTAAAAATGTTGATAATTTCTGACTCATACTTATTTGATCATCATTTACCAAAAAACAAAGATGAAATTATAATTAGGGCGGTGGAAGTAGGAGCCAAATTCTCTCCAAACTTCCCACATGAAAGTTTGTCTAGTTTGATTAGAACACCTAGTAATATACTTCATAACCAATAGTTTGAACAGGAATCAACTAGTTACAATAAATATTTAATACAAATACCTTAAAAAATCCAAAGTGCACTTGCCAAAGGGAAGGGTCCCATGGATAATCAATTAGAACAAGTACAACAAGTGTACCAAAAATACATTAACTTGGCTCATAACTTCAATGCCATGGCTATTTCAAGCACACCACTTATAGTGTTAGATACTTAAATAGGGACAAAAACTTATTATTTGAGCTATGAAAATTAGAACATAGACCCCTTTAGGTGAAGCACACTGGTAGGAGACATGCATAATGTCCCAATTATGACAAAATAAACTATAGCTCATACGAAAAACCTCACACAAAACATAGTAGATAACACGTAAGTGTATTCTAATGTGAATCAAAGTGGGTTTGATGTACCAAAAATCAACACATAATATATTCTTATAATCAATACCTTGAGTGGTTTGTAATAATATGGGGTAGGTATACCTAGTTCCCAAACACAATAAACAACTTCCACTTCTCAACTAGTTGCTTCCTCAAACATGCAACATGGAGAAAATATCCAAAAAAATAGACCAACATACCACCTCAACAAGTTTTGAACACTACATTACCTCAATACATGGTGACTAATGTTCCACCAATACAAGTGTAGATCAATATATCACAAACATCACAAACATTGCCTAATCCACACTATATTTCTATTAGTCAAAAAGTGCCAGTCGATCAACAATAAATACCAAACCACTAATAAGTACCCAATTAACAATAAATGTTTAACTAAAAATAAGGTCCTAATGTACAATAGATACTAGGTGATAGGAAATAGTTTCCTTTTACCTAACATGTATCACATATATAATAGGGATCTAATTTTCAACACCTTCAATAATAGGGATTTAGATAACAATGGGTGATCTTTATATAATAAGGTTCGATGAGTAGATAATAAATTCCTACCCAAACCCAGTAATCCCAGTATATACCACATAGTCAAATGCCTTTGCCACAACCATAGTTCACCAACTAAATCCATGTTGCTAACCCTAACTAGAATGTTTACCAACAAGAATATATTTCATATCAACAGTACAATCCTCATGCATGGATACATATTCCTAGTCGTTCAGCTAATCAAATAAATATTCCACACTATGCCATTCCTTCATACCCAAATCAAGGTAATCCACCTTTGAATATGTAACCTCAACTACAATAGGCCATGCCATCCAACTTCCTAGCCCAAGAGCTACATAAAATGAAGGATGTAATTCAAGCCATTCAAAATAGGAAGCAAAAATTAAGTTCAATTTAGACGAGATATGATCATATCCATTCAATATGGATTACCTCAAAATACCTTTTCCTCCAAGTTATGAGCTACCCAAATTTGATAAATATAAGGGCAAAGGTGACCCAAAAAACATTTAAAATAACTCTTTGTTGCTTTCCAACTAATGGCCTACAGTGACATATATTTAATTCTCCTCTTTCTAAGAAGTTTAGCTAGACAAGCCTTGGAATGGCTTCTTAAATTACCAAAAAATTATGTGCTAGACTTTGTAACCTTTTAGAGAAGTTTGTGTAGCTTTTATCATATAATCTCAAACACTATATTATAGTTGTAGATTTGGGTTAGGCAAAACAAATAAATTGTGAAAGCTTTGTTGCTTACTTACAATGATGGAGAGCACTTGATAGCCAATTCACTCATGATTTACCATACAAATAATTAGCTATAATAATTATCTAGAGCCTACATAATGAGATATCCAATCATCTCAAGATGTAATGTGCTCACATGTTTGAAGAGGTTATTGAGAAGGGTATACAGATTGAAAAGGCCCTTGTCAATAAATTAATTATCAAGCTATCTTCTTCCAATAAAAATTGGAGCCAAAAATAACATCAAGGCAAATAGAACCAAATCCATAACTAGAAATAGAACCCTATCCAAATAATGGATTTAACACTAGCTCAAGCTAATACTAATGAAATACCAAAGGCCTATAACCAAAACAAGAATGATTTCAATAATAGGATAAATGAATCATGACATGTCCAAATGGTGAAAACACTAACTATTCATTTACCTCCACCCATTCAACAACCACCATCTCCATTCATTTAGCCTAGGCCTCCTCAAAATAACCACAAAATAAATCATAATTACAAATACCTCCTCTAAGGAAAAGACTGCCTATAGCTAGAGCATTTAATGACCTCGACAAGCATATTGAGTTTATATTCTATAAGTTGGTTTAAGTAAATATGATTAGCTGGCCTGTGCCAAAGCCATTTCCTGAAGGAACTCCTTTTCTTGACTATCATAAAGAGCATGAATTTTGTGAATACCATCATATTAAGGGACATTCTATATGCCATTACATATAACCAAAGCATTTATTGAGAATATGTTTGAGAATGGAGAGGTAAAATGGGATAACCATGCTCCTATGTCTAATCATAACTTAGGTATCTATCAAAATACCTTTCCTCAACATAACAACAACCAATAACAAAAATACCAACACTAATAAATAAAACAACAAAGAACACCATTGAAATAATAACAATGTTAGTAACAATAATAACAACAAAATGGTAATAACTAAGGTCAAACTAACCAATAAAACCAAGGAGGTCATCATGTTATTGCATATACCTATAATAATGTTTTAGGACATGTTGTAGGTGGTTATGTTTCCACCATTACCATTAACCCCCAAAAAATTATCAATAGATCAAGACATTTACCTAATAATGCCTATCAGTCAAATAATCCCTACTAACCTCCTTATTCTAGTAATCCTTCTTTGGACTGTGTTAAAATCCAAGCTAAATGCCAACCAAGAATTATAATTCTAGGTCCTATTACCCCTCTATCTAATTATAGAGGCCCAATACCTAATCAAGATTACATAATCACCACTCAACAAGCCAAAATTACTATCAAAGGACCACAACCAATTGCCACAAATGAACCCATTCAAACCTCCATGCCTATAGAAAACCATCAAATTAATAAAATAAAAGGGAAAACCTATGAAATTATGGAGAAGATATAAAGAACACATGCATAAATATCTATCATGGATTTGTTGTGCACATCTAACATCCATAAGAGCATAATGAATGAATACCTAAGTTGATCCCTTGTACCAAATAACATCACATCTAATAAATTTCAAGCTATGGTAGGATATTTATCCCCTATCCAATGACTTAACTTTTAATAAAGTGATATGTAATCCTTGATCCCATTGCATAAAAACCCTTTATACATCAAGGTCAATATAACTAGACATATAGTTAAATGTCTCCTTAAAGACAATGGTTCAAGCCTAAACATTATGTCTCTAAAGTTAGTGAAGCATCTTGGATAAACAATGACTAATCTTCAGCCATATATCATTATTATCAAAACATATGATAACAAGTAACATGAATCATAAGGAACCATTAACTTGCTAGTGGTCATTAGGACTTTGACCCATGACACTCTTTGTCATGTTCTCAACTTGGAGATATCGTACAACTTATTCTTGGGTTGACATTGGATTCAAGAAATGAGGGCCATACCTTCGAAATTGCATCAATATATTAAATTTTCCCAATTAAGGATGGAAATAACCATACCATTTGATCTCCAGCCTTACTAGTATTAAAAATTCTTGAGGTAGGGTACAAGGGTTATAATTACCATTTTGGCCTCCAAAACCTAATAGAGGTAAATATGATAAAGCAAAAGCCATTGAATCAGGACCATAAGCTAATTACATTGGCCCTAAAAGCTTAGCTTTGACCTCATTTACACCTCTACTAGACATAGACAATCATTTTTTCATACCTAATAAAGGTATATGAGAGTACAACACTCATGATTCTTTTCACATAGCCAAATTATAGCAGAACCCAAAAGCCAATGGGAGACCCAATGCCAATACTACTCGCATGGAGTGGTGCACTAATGGAAAATCTCATCTCAATAAACCCATTATTTTCAAACAACCTCTGGCCTAAAAAAAGACCCTTTAGCCAAAGATGATTCATGGATTTATACTGATTATATAGCTAATTATTACCAAAGTATAAAGTATCCTATCCCTAATAGGATTATGGGTAATCAAGATTATGAAGGTAGAGAGCTAGGGATATATCAACAAGAAATAATCAAGCCAATTTCCATGACCAATTATAAAGGAACACATGGTATTTGATATAAACTACTTAGGGGTGACCTCACATATCTTATTTGAGATCCTATACCATCACATAGTGAATATGTTGTCAATAGTTATGTAGGGTCCAATTATAGCATCTACGATGACCTTTCCAACATAGATTTGTTTAACCTTTATGGAATTTTCATTGTTAATCCTATTTTTCTCCCTTCACCACTTACCCTTTATCATCCCCAATTGATAGACTAGGACCAACAAGAGTCAGCAATACCACTAGATGAGTTTGAGAATGATGAATCCATTTGTGACTTTTTTAGTTTGAGGGATTATATTCCTATAAGAGATCACAAACAAGGTTTCTCTATTAGATTGGATCCTTTTGTCTATTTAGGATAATGGGTGAACTTCTTTAGATAAAATAAAAAATAAAATAAAACATTGAGGTCTAAAAGTGAAAAAAACTTTTAGGTGCTTTTAGACTAGGGAAAAAGTAAAGAAAAAGGCAAGTCTCTTGGTGAAAACTTGTTTCAGGTGCCATTAGATGGGGATGTTCACCCCTTTTTGCATGAAATGCATGAGACCACTAGTCTAAGGCTTATGTATGGGTTAAAAATCAATACTGAATATATGCAAACTTTTGAGTAGAATGTACAAGAGTGCCCAAAAGTATTTGTTACATGGCCTTTACCACCATTGCATGATTCTGATTCCTCCTATCCAGGAGAGTTAGATGAAGCAATCTAGCTAGAGGATTATAACATTTCCAACTAGTTTACCTCATTACCAACTCTTTTAGAATATGGTTGTGCATTCCTTGTAGAGGATAATTTTAAGGTTAAAATTGGGACTCTAAAAGACCCAAAATGGATTAAATTAGGTGCATCCCTCATTAAGGAGGAGCATGAAGTCTTTACAACCCTTCTGAGGGAGTTTGCTGATATATTTGCATGGGCTATTCAGATATGCTAGGTTTGGATCCTACATTAGTTGTACACCATCTTGTTGTACACTATGATACCAAACGAATTAAATAGAAGTTTAAAAAAATGCATCCTCATATTGTTGTATTAATTAAGAAAGAGTTGGAGAAAGTCTTAGACATTATATGTATTTGACCAATTGATTATTCAAAGTGTATTTATAACATAGTACCAATCAAAAATAAGCCAAAGGATTTTAGATTATGCACTAATTTATAGGATATTAATAAAATCTACCCAAAGGATGAATTTACTCTACCAAACATTGACATGATTGTTGACTCAATGATTGATTATGAAATTCTTTCCCTTATGGATGGTTTTTTAGGATATAACCAAATCAAGATTGCACTAGAGGACTAACACAAGACAACATTCACCACTATGTGGGAAATGTTCTATTATTAGGTGATGCCATTTGGACTCAAGAATGCATGAGCCACTAACTAATAAGCCATGATGGTGATTTTCCATGATATGATGCATGGCATCATCAAGGACTATGTTAATGATATCCTAGGTAAATCTAAGACCCATGCCAACCATTTAGCCATACTTTGAAGAATCTTTGAGATACTTTGAGAGTATAATGTTAGGATCAATCCTAAAAAGTGTGTATTTGATGTAAATTTTGGAAGATTGTTAGGTTTTATTATCTTTTATCAAGGCATTGAAGTTGATCCTACCAAAGTTTGAGCCATTACTGAAATGCCACCACCATCTACCTTGAAGTAGCTATGTAATTTGGAGGGAAAATTAATTAAATGCTTCATTTCACAATTGGCCAATAAATGTCATCCTTTTTACACACTTGCTAAAGAAGGGCACCAATTTCTCATGGAATAAAGATTGTTATAAATTATCTTACCATCTCAAAGAATACTATGCCAATCTACCTATTTTTTTGCCACCTATGCCAAAAAAGCTATTTTTTCTTTACCTATTAGTGACTAAAAATGCCCTAGGTGCACTTTTGGTAAAACATGATGAACATGACAAAGAGCATGCCATCTACTACCTGAGCTAAACATTAGTCATTTATGAGCATAATTATACACTGATTAAGAAAACTTGTCTAGCTATGGTTTTCATAGCTCAAAATTTACATCACTACATGTTGAATAATAAGACCATTGTAATTGTTAATGTAGATCCACTCAAGTATCTACTTTATAAAATAACTTTACAGGGTTGTATGGTGAATTGGTTCATGATTTTGATCAAATTTGAGATCGAGTATGCCAATCAAAAAGACATTAAGGGAAAATTAATCATAGATAAACTTGCATAAGATCCTCTCCTTGATAATAAACCTCTTATATTTAGGTTTCTAGATGAAGTCATCATGAACATAGTAGAAGCACCTCATGAAGCAGAATAATCAACAATATACTTTAATAATTCCTTCACAACATGTGATTAGGTGTTAGATTATTGTTTATCATGCTGAAAGAGGATCTTATTCCTAAATCCTTTCACATTGGTTTTCCATGTACTAATAATTTAGCTAAATAGAAACAATCATTATAGGGATTCTCCAAGTCATACAGTGAGTTATCTAACACTTATTGGTTTATGGTGATTCATAGCTTATAATCAATTAGGTTACATACCAATACTAAACAAAGGATGAGAAGTTGGTACCTTATAAGGGAATGGTTGACACTCTTAAGCAAAAAATTTCCAACCTTTAGTTTAAACAAATTCCTAGGGCCAGTAACATGAAAAACTAATGCCATGGCCATAATTGGATAAATTACAAACAGAGCTAGGGGTTTCCAATTTCTTGTGAAACATCTCCTTGCACTAGTACATGAATAAGCAATTGTCAAGATGGTTTGAGATATTATTGGTCCCACATCTACTTGGTATTCTAACATATATGCCTACTTTCAAGACCAAATCATTCCCCTAGACCTTTCCTATAAGAAGCTAAAATCCTTCATCTATAAATCCTCACATTATACCGTATTTGGACCTACCTTATATCATATAAGCTAAGATACAACTCTTAATTCATAGTTTATCTTTGATAGAATCTAGATTAGTGCTAAGGGAAGTTCATGGAGTGTGTGTGGCCCACACCAGTGGGCCAACCTTGTTAATAAATTATTATGTACTAGTTATTATTAGATGACTATGGAAATTGATGCAACTAAATATGTGAAGAAGTGTGTGAAGTGTCAGAATCATGCTAATTTGATCTATGCTCTAGCCAAAATACTCAAACCACTAACAACACCATGACCATTCTCACCGTGGGGACTCAATCTCATAGGAAAGATAATTCCTACATCCTTAGGTGGCCATAAACATGTCCTTACTACTAAAAAATATTTCACTAAGTGGGTAGAAGCCATTCCCCTCACTTACGTGACTGGTAAGCAGATTTCAAAATTCATCTTTAACCATCCCATTTGTTACTAGGATATACCCTCAAACTTTATATTTGATAATAACATTTTTATTAAAAATAAGGATGTAGAAACCCTTTATTCCCAATACCATATCAAATAACACTTTTCCACCACTTATTACCCATAAGGAAATTACTAAGCTGAGGCATCTAACAAGACTATTATCAATATCCTCAAGAAGATTGTCAATAATACTAGTCATAATTGGCACTTACAATAGTTTAACACTCTATGGGTTTATTGTACCACTTTTTTTACTCCAATAGGAGCTACACCATATTCCCTTATTTATGGCACTAAGGCCATTATTCCTATCAAGATCAAGTTTCCTTCTCCCCAAATTTCACTGTAACACATAATTGATGATGAGGACTATAGAGTAGCTCATTTACAAGATCTAGATTTACTAGATGGAAAGTGTATGGCTGCCTTGAATAACCTTTAGGCTTATTGGAATATATTATGTGGCCAATAAAATCAACACATTAAGTATATAGGATTTGAGCTTAGTGACCTTGTATTAAAATAAAATTAGAGGAATATCAATGCTAAAACCAAGAAGAAAGGAAAGTTTCAACCTAATTGGTTAGGGCCTTATGTGGTTATTAATAACTACAGTTTTGGAGCATATAAACTTGCCATGCCATAAAGAGATGAACTTGATGAACATAATGTACCTCAAAATTTTTTATACTTGAGGGACTTGAATTATTATCTATAGGGGTCATTTAAGTTATGTTACTATACCCACTATTTGTATCGTACCTATATATTCTTTCGCACCATATCCTAGCCTATTATTGGTTAGTTATTTTTACCTATAACCCTATCACTTTTGGCCTTGGTTCTGATTCATTTGTACTTCAGGCACTTTTAGTGGTTGATATTAGATGTAGTTTTAGCAATTGATCTAGATTCAAACATTTAAATGGTAGTATATGAAAGTAGTATGATAGTGGTCCTGGAAATTACATCCTATATTTGTTATTACATTATATTTCATTACTTGTGATATTAAATATAACCACCTTTGGGTAAATTAGTATCACTAACCCTTGTCATTATTTCCTAATTATAAGTACCTTTAGGAAAATTAGGAACAACCCCTTTACCATGCATTATCGCATCAACTTACCATCATTGTGCCATACATTTCCATTTGCATATTCCTAAACTTGTTGTTACTTAGTCAAATGCTTTACTGTAGGCAAAACTACATTGACTTGAGGTCCTTAGGGACTATGTAGGTAGCACTCAATTTACATTGAGGTCATTTGAGTCATCCCTTTTGCCATGCTTTCACCATTTTGTGAGTAATTTAAGCTACACTCTCACCATTTTATGAGTTGGACCTTTTTGTGTCTCATAATTCTCCATTCAGTTGAGATGCATAGAAATTTCCAAAAACATTCAAAACATATATAAACCCCTAAACATTTGAAAAGACCTAGGAAAATTCTAAAAATCACAAAATCATGAAAATTGACTTAGAATTTCCATGCAAGATATAAATCCTTCAATTTTTTCTAGGATGGCATTTCTTACCTATCCAACTTCATTTTTATACCAATTTTCCATTTTCTTCCCATTTCTAGGAGAATTACATTAGTTTGAGGTCCACATAGACTATGTAGACAACACTTGGATACATGGGGTATCTTGGGTTAGCTTGATCACCACTTTTTTTATTGCTTGGTTGCCTTTTATCACTTTACTTCACCATCAATTATTTGCCTTAAGGATTGTGGGTCTTATAACTATTTCACACATAATCACTTGTCCTTTAGTTTCCCCATTCTTATTATTATTTTTTGCTCATGACATTTTATGAGTAACCTCAACCAACACTCTCACCATTTTGTGAGCAACCTCAGCCAATGATCTCACTATTTTATAAGATCATTCTAATTGTAAGCCATAGATGTAGTAAACACTATGAATTACCAATTTAATTTATTAGTGTATGCTCATCTCTTGCCTTTTAATGTGGTTTTAGCCTAAACCATGCTCTTATATTCCTCTATAATCATCCTCTTTTCATTATCATCAATTTTATTCTATCCCATATCCTAGGAGAAATACATTTAGCTTGAAGTTCATGTTGGAACTTGCATCCACTTTCCTAGCATATCTAAAGTCTTCTCAGCTACCCCTTACTATTTATTATATTCCTCCTATTTATTTTTATGTCATTATCCCCTATAGCCTAGGGGTAATGTTTTCCATCTTGCCTTGTTTCATTGCTCCATATAGCCTAGGGGAAACCTTTTGACATCATACCTTTTATTATTGCTTCATATATTTTAGTAGCAACCTTGTGCCATTTGTTCTTGTGTTATTTTACCTATGTCATTAATACCTAGCCTAGGGGTAACCCTATCTCCAAGCATAACTAGGGTTAATTTTAAGAGGCCCTACTAGAAAACCTATTGAAAATATTTAGTGAATCTAGGGAAATTTGATTCGTAGGTGTGGAAAATCCTCTATGGGTGATGGTGAATCTATGATGATTTTCAAGGGAAAAAATAAATAGTTTCCTACTTTTTTGTACAACTATTTAATTACACCGACAAATAAATTTCAGATAGAACCACATCGAATGATTTTACCAAAAAAATAAGGCAAATGCCTATGCTAGATGGTTGCATCAGATGACAATGTGAATGATTATATTACACAACTATGTCATCCATTTGCATCAAATAGCTATGTCATCTAGTTGTGTTGAATGTCTGTGTCATCTAGCTATGCCAAATGACTATGTTGTCTAGTTATGTTGAATGGATATGCTGAACGATTATGTTAAATAACTATGCCCAATGGTGGAGCTAAATAGTATGTGGTGATCAGTGTGCACTGAATGTCCATCATCAGGTGATTATGTTGGATGATGTTTTGAGTGGGAAGTGATGAATGGTGATGTTAGACCATGTTGTGGGGTGACCAGTACAATTGGTCTACTATCCAATTACTTGATTTCCCCCTATTCTATAAATGCTCTCCCTTTACCCTCATTTAAAAAATTTTGTGGCATAGATTTCTCATCCCCCTTTTCCCCTACCCATAGAAATTACCCATCCATGGAAATAAAATTTATTTTCACTAACCTACTATGCCCAAACATTTTGAGGATCATGTAACAACTAGATGTATACAATTATTAGATTGAGTCATGTAACTTTAGTGGCTTGATGTATATGCCCCAATATGAAATAGACACTAAATTAGTAAAAATGCTCATATATTTCTATGACCATAATGAAAATATCTTCACTATGAACTTGGACTCTAGAATGATTTGTTTTGGTACCTCACCAGAAGAGATTCACAATCGGATAGGTCTTCCATTTCATAATGCAAACCTAGTGAGTTTGAAAGCAATGATAATAGACGAGGACAAGAAGTATTTGGAGTTAACTTTTGGCTTGCACATTGATTGAACCAGTATGTAATAATAAATTTGTTTTTATAATCAAAATTCAACTTTTGATAAGTAAATTCCTCATTTTCTCTTTCATTTTAGATAATCGAAAGAGGGAACTCAAAGTGGAAGACATTACTAACCCTTTTTTTAAAGCAGTGGTTTAATTTTTCAAGCTGAGAATAGTATTTTAGGGAAGACCAAAAGATGTTCCCTATTGGGTTCTAGTTTACATTATTTTTAATCTTACTAATTTGAGATATGATTGGCATTCTTTTATTTCCACTAGGATAAGGCTTGAATTAAATTATGCTTGTACCAATCCCAATTCCACTATTTCTTATTCAAATTTTATTCTATAATTTTACTATGAGGCCTTATATGACCTTCAAAAAACATCAATTCTAACTATGCTTCATTTAAATATGAGCATAAATGCTTTGTCTCTAGAAGAACATGAGGTCAAATTATTTGTTTATTTGTTGAACTAAGGTTTAATATTTGTTTATTTGTTAAACGACTACCTAGGTAAAGATTAATAAATATTTAAACTTTATTTATTATAGGTAAGATTTTATGCCCCATGAAAATAATATATCTCAAAATGATAAAGTGCAGTTGAAAGATCTACAAATTTGGAGTCTATAGAATCATCCTTGTAATCATTTCAGATTTTGAAATGTGCAAGGTTTTCTTTAGCATTGTCTCTGCATGCAGGTTTGATATTTAAAAAATTTGAATGATATTTTAACTTTCAAGTGCAATATTTTAGTTATTTATTTTATTGTTACAGTTGACTTGGTATCAATTGAGGTCAAGGAACAACCACCACATTAACAAACCCCAACATTTATTATGCCTACTCGACGCTTTGTGGAAAGTATTTTACATTGCATATTTGGATTTTTTTGTTTTTTTGTTTTTGATTATAGTTTTTTATGATTAAAAGTTTATGTAATGTACCATATCAAAACACCCCTATCACTCATAGTATGATGTGTAGATTGGAGGATATACTGTCTCCAAATATAATTACTAAACCTTTAATTTTAAATTAGCATATAATTTTGTTTTTAAAATTTACCATTTTTCTAAAATAATTTACATTTTGCAGGGCATCCTCTATCTCTGAGGAACATTATGCTGCCACCTCCACCCTTGAACTCGGTTCACTCAAGGGGGAAGACTCTTCTATTACAATAATTTATAGTAGCTAACAGAGTAACACTATAATTATCATGTTCCTAATTCTCCACTTTCTCTATCCAAGGAGTATTGAGTGCACATGGATTGACTTGCTTGCAGGATATTGATCTTGACAAAGAATATCTGGGGATTGAAAGTGGTGATGTTGTTGGAGATACTTTTAATCCACATGATTTTATCCAAAGGACATCAATAGATGTTCATGTGACTATTAAGGAGGAACCTTCTACCTCTTCACCCCATAATACCACCCCAATAAATAATGTTATCCTATTTGATGATGCTATTACATATTTTCTACTAAATAATTTGGTATCATATAGTATTACTACTAAAATTAAGGAGGGAGTAATTGATTAATTAAAAAATTTATATGTGTGGGAGTTTTAGGTGAAGGCATTGCTAAAAGAAATAAACACCTATTATCACAACCACTCCTAATGAGAAAATTTGTTTTCATTTGTGCAACATGAACCTGCAAAGATTGATGCTTTGTTTGTCAAAGCTAAATCTAGGTTAGTTAATGTTGCTAATAGTTATAATGATAATGTGTTGACTATTGTGCTTAATAGGTTGGAGAATTTGAATGTAGAAGCCTAGGCACATTTTTATAATTGGGCAAAAGATACAAACCTTGTTGCGATTGCAAATATGAAGAAGGAAAAATCTTTGGTAATGTATCTTCATTTAATCAAATTTCATGTCATACTTATTTTTTCTCACATCTACCTACATTTCATTTTAAATTGTAGGTAAAATATGAGAATTTGAAAAAAGGAGCTGAGGTCCTTAATGTGCATTTGAAAAATGCATGAAAAAGTTTATTATCTACTATTCAATTCAAGAAAAAGCTTGTTCTATTAAATAAATAGAACAACACACTCCAAAAAATCATTAAGGATCAAGGATGAGATCCTGATGCTAATTTAAGTAGAAGAGTGTTGGCAATTCAAGTCTACTTTCTATAAGAGATGTTGGAAAAGAAGAAAGGGAAAATCTTGGTTATATTAATTCTGTGACTGAGGATATTGAAAAGATAGGGATATTGAAGGAAAAAAATGGCACAAAGGATGTTTTGGTTGAGAAAGTAGATGAGTAGTTGAGAATCTATTCTATAATATTTGTAAACAATGTTTTATTTCAAAAAATATATTTTGAATGACAATTTGAAGTTTGGATTTGTGTTCATCAATTTATTCAGTTTTAATTACTAGATGAGCCATGTATATTGTAATTTTTTTTCAATGGATTTGTTGTTAGGCTTGAACATGAATTTCAATTTGAATTTTATGATGTTGTATGGTGTTAGGCCCCCTTTTAATATTTGTGATGCACTTGTGAAACTCACATCTCAATATAAATGGATTAAACACACCACATATGAGATAAGTTACCGGTTCATTAAATTATAATATGTGATAGTAAGATATGATACACTTAATAAATTCATGAACAATTAAATCATAACAAAACCAATATCAATTATATAACAAAACACATAGACAACAATTCAGATGCTAGAGTCAAGCACATAGAAGGCACATAAGAGAGTGAAACCACATTAGACACATAATAAGAGCATCAAAAATATTTTAGACACATTAATTATGAGAAAATACATGTCAAATAAATGGAATGAAACAAATTAATCACTATATAAAGGAATATATTAGGTACTATGAAGGCACAATAAATACATCACATATGTAGAAAAAAATATATCTATAAAAAATATGCATCAAAGACATAGAGAACCATATTGAGGAGTTGAAATCAATGAATTAAGTCCTCTATTTTGTGTGATATTAACCTATAGTGTTCCCCCTAATACAATCACAATATATTAATCTTTTACATTCAACACTTGGCAAGAAACAAGGAAATGAATTTCAGAAAAGGCATAATAATTATTGCATCTTATGATAAAAATGTGAAAAGTACTTACAAATAATTAGATAAAGTAAAACATGAATATTAGTAACTATAAATAAATCAAAAATTTATATGAAATTGGAATTTAGAAACTAAAAACTAATAGTCTAGTAGTTTCAACAATCCTACACAAACCTGATCATCACCAGTGACATTTATATCTATTGTGTTAGTGCCATATTCAATGTCATTATTTACATCATCTTTATTTATCACTATATTGGTGATGCCTCTTATTTCAGTTAGAGAACTCCATGTTGCCAGAGCTCTTTCATAAGGAAACATGTCCACATCATAACATGAAACATATAATCTCAAATAAGTTTCTATATTTTATCCAATCTATTTTGAAGTTTATGACTTTATGAATGATAATGCACTAAATACTCTTTCATCTTCCACTGAGCCCAAAATTATTATTTAATAAATCTCATATAATCATAAATATTCACTTAGACTTTCTTGTGATATACTAGTAGGATAAAGCTTTTTTCATAGTCGTGTAATTGCCCCATTTTTTGTTGATTCACTTAGAAGATGATATTGTTCAAACATTGTAATTCCAAAATGAGTTGACTAGGATGTTAGTAAATCCTTTCCCAAAATACCTTTTATTTCTAGTCCATTCACCTCTCCATATTTACCAAAGTGATTTACAAGACAACCCATGTATTTGTGAAATAAATTGCTAATTATCTTTGGACTATTATTACTATTCCAGAAAATGGGATTCACAACTACCATGGCCTCCAACAAATCATCCCTTTGAAAATGATCTCTGATCTCCATAGATAAGTTTTGTGAAGCTATACTTAGTTTAATTTGGGTTTTAGCTATAATAGTGTTAGACAAAATACATGTTATAGGTAGTTCTTTAGATTCAACTCCCACAAGATTAGGTCTTTTGTAGAAAGTGTGCATTAGTATCTCCTTGCCATTAACAATGACATAAAGATGATCATTGATATTCAACTTCAAATAACTCTCAGGGTTCTTTAAATTTGTCAAACATTGCCAACTACTAAAAATAGGGTCTTGAAACTTTTCATTCGAAGTGTATAGTATATATAGAGATTGACATACTCATTTTTTCAATCGTATGAAGTCAAAAATATAAATGGATCTCCCTTGAGCATGTTTCATTAAACAATTCATTTCTTTTATTTAGCATTGGAATAATTCCACATAATGTTAGTAGTGTTTCCAAATTTGTTAAATGGTACAACAAGTCTTTTTCCTTGTTAGTTTCTCTATGATATTTATACATAAAACCTACTAATGATGGATATTCTTAAAAAATTAGGCATGCAGGTTCATACATAGAAGTCCATCTTGTATCAACATCTTTCAATAGTTTATTACCATAAATCACTCATATTATTTAAATTTTTTGGAACTCTAATAATATTTTTGGACTACTTGAAATATAAGCATGTAGGTCATGAATGAGCTCCTCCACTTTTGCTACATTAGTAAATTTTCTAACCATTTTGTATGCAAGATTCATCCTATGAGCCATGCAAACAATTGGAATCATATATAGGGCAACTACTGTTTGCAATCAAACATGCAAAATATTTCTTTGCCCCTGTATAACTGATATACCATTAGCCCCAACACACACCAACTTTGTAGCTATTGCATAATCATCCATCCCAAATTTATCTTTCAAATTCGATACAACCAATTTGTAAAGATTTTTTGCATTATAATTTTCTAGCATTTTATGAACTGCTAGTAGATGAAGTTACCTTGAATAGTTCTAGAAAGTATAAACACGCATGGAAACCCAAGCTATGTTATTGATTGTTGTGACCTCATTAATGGATAATGAGATGAATAGTGAATTTTTAACTTTTTGTTTCAAATCTTCTTTCTCAACTAATGCTAAACATTTTGACATTTCTCAAGCACTAATATTTGACCAATGTGATTGTGAAATATCCAAAAGTCTATTATATTGAAACAAAATCTTATAATTTAAAAAATTAGAAATAGGTTTGCATTCATTTAGAATGTGGTATACAATAGAGAATAGTATATATTTTGCCTTTAGATGGGACTGCACGACTTTTCCAAAATTTACTTCAATTGTTCCCCTTTTTTCAACAATATATTTTTAATGTTTCTTATCATTTGCATACTCATGTGCATATCTTACATACATGCATTCTTCTATATTTTTCCACCTATATGTTCTTGTTACAGTCCATCTAGGTTATTCATTATCATATATATTTTTCTACATTGTTTCTCAATCATGTCCAATTTTAGTTGCATTTTGTGTTCCTTTCCTAGTTTCCAGCTACATATTGTACATATGCATTCTATTGGAGTACCATCAACATTTTCAGGCTCTACAAGTTCTATAAATGGAATTTTTTTTGCTCGATCCAACTTAAATGACCTTCTAATTATCCATCTACTTCTCTTCCTTCATGAAGATTTTTGAGTGGAGGTTTCAGCTAAACTTTGTGTTTGGTGAGAGCCAACAATCTCTTCTACCCGTTGAGTGTCATTATCATTGTCATAAAAAACCAGAGGAGTGTCTTCGAGTGGCGACATGCCATCATCAAAAAAATATTTAGGGGATGATATTTTATTTTGGTTGATTTTTTTTGGTGAGATATTAGTGGGGATTTCTGCATGTAATTTTTTTTTGATATTATTGAATAGTTAAAGTCAAATTTATGACCAACTAAAAAAATAATAAATACCTATATTTTGAGTGCATTATGAATGTGTGGGATTTTTGGTTGGATCTATAAAATAAGATAATATGCATGATTTTCCTGATAATTGACCCATCCTTTTACCATTTATACTAGAATCCATGATGGTCAAGGATGGAACACTTCATTTCTATCATTTGGTTCTATCGTTTGGTTAAAGAGTAAATGCTATAGATTAGTTATGGCATTTGGTGGCAATACCTTTTTTTATTTTTGGCTATATCACTCGATTCTTATGTCTAGCACTATCATTCAATATTAGCATTCAACACTCTCATTTAGTATTAACATTTGGCACTATCATTTGGTGCTATCATTTGACACTGTCAGAAGATATTATCATTCGACACTATCATTTGATTCTTCTATTTGGCATTATCATTTAGTACTGTGGTCCTCTAGTTTTAGTTTTGCTTGTTGACTTGTTTGATATTGGGGGGTGGTTGTACTATATATATGTGGTGAATTGAAGTGTAATCTTATATATTATTATGAAGGGTTGGCAAGCCAACCCCCAAAATAATTTATATCCCTAAAATTTTGGTAATCTGGTCCCATCAACCGACCCTAAAAAATTTCCAAAACTAAAATATTAAAATTGAAATATTCATGAATTAATGAATATTCACTACTAAAATTTACCCTGAGTGCAACACCTCTATTACACATGCATGAACAATTCACTATTTTATTATATTTTTTTTGTTACTAACTTGTTGTATATTACTATTTGTTTTAGTTTAGTTTGTTTATTTTTATTTGTGTATTTTAGAATACTTTGTTTATTGAGCTTTTCTTTGCCTTAGTCTTGTTTGTTTATTTTGTTTATTTATTTGTTTGCTTTATTTGTGTGTTTTAGTTAATTTGTTTTTTTAGTTGGTTTGTTTGTTTGTTTTGTTCGTTTTGGTTAATTTATTAATTTGTTTATTTATTTTATGTGTTTTGTTTGTTCATTTGATTAATTTGTTTGTTCATTTATTTATTTTTTGAATTTTTATGCCTTTCTTGGTTGTCATGGGTCTATTACATTCTATTTACACTTGAGTCTAGATTATCCATATCTTGCACTTAGGTTGTGAATTCTTGTATATAATCCTACATTTAGATTATTTATTTTATATTTACAATTAGGATTTTATTGTTCATATCTTATTCCTATTTGTTTATATTTACATCTAAACTAAGTTTTCCATGCTTCAAATATATATTATTATTATAGTTGTTCATAACTATGATGCATACTATCACAAGTTACAATAAATATTAGGACAATGGAACTATTGATCAATGTAGTAGGCAATAGTTCTCTGAGGAAAATCCCAAACCCAGGCTAAACCAATGGGTAATCAGAACAATATGATTTATTATGTGTTAATATAGGCGTGCATAAATGAATAAGCAAGCATATATATATAATATATATATATATAAAACTCATACAACATAAGAAGATAAAAGCAGAGTATCATCTCATATACAAGACAATATAGTAAAATAAAGAACATGCATGTTTAAATGAAAATAAACATCCTTAATGATAAACATGAGAATGAATAAGATAACAATATGAGCATTGCATATATAAAAAAATAACAGTCCATATACATAGCCCTCTAAAGACCCAATATGAATGTTAATGTATCTCATAATACTATCATATACATCAAGAATATATATATATATATATATATATATATACATATATATATATATATACATATATATATATATATATATACATATATATATATATACATATATATATATATACATATATATATATATACATATATATATATACATATATATATATATATATACATATATATATATATATACATATATATATATATGTATGTATGTATGTATGTATGTATGTATGTATGTATGTATGTATGTATATATCATGGTGTCAAAAATACAAAAATATGCCTAAATGCCAAAAAAGCTATCACAAATCAGATCTGGCCTTGTGTATCCTTGGGCCCTATCATAGGAGGTGGCCTTGGTGGTCCTAGTGGCATTGGTGGATGTGGTTGCTACATAGATTAACCTAATGTTATTGTACCATGAGTCCTAGTCGTAGACTAACCTAATATACTTTTAGCCTTTTATGCTTCCAATACCTTAAATGTGGAAATATAATGGTCTCTAAAGATGGTGGTCTCATACACTCTGTAGTAATACGATGCCTCATCCTTAGACCGAAGGGTCTCAAGTATCAACTAGGAGAACCTTGCCTATGTACTAAATCTATGAGATTTATCATAATTATGCTAGAGAATCTAAACATCTAACAATACTTGATCTCTATCTGTTATCACTTGATCACACTCTATCATAATTTATGCATGTATCTGAACCATCCTAGCCACCTCTACCTCTAGTAGGTATTCTGTGACTAAAGATGAGTTATATAATCATCTCATATGTCTAGTGTAGTCTATAAATATACCAACCTCCTCTCCAAACCCATGATATCACCTACCCTGATAGTGATCTCCTCCTCCAGCATAAAAATATCCCTACCTGCTCTCACTAAAACTAAAGACCCTGACTGGCCTGGATCAATAAATGTACTTTTTAAAACTATCATGCTAGGATTCAACACCATCATGGCCCAACTATCATATAATCTACCATCCCCTCGATAAAAACCATCATCATCCTCCCCTCCTCTACTTCTATGCCAACTACTACCACTATCATTAGCCCTATTACTAGTCTTGACCTCAGCCTCATCAATGTCCATTAGGTGTCTACCTTCTTGACTACCTACATATCCTAGAATATTAAGTCTCAAAGGGGACACCTATACCCACCAGTGTACATAATTATGTGTGACTCTTGCATCTGCTAAATCCCCTGCATAATCCCATGCCATCCATGGAACACTTAGATAACTAGCCACTATTACACTCTTTTGAATCACTGAGGTGTTATAACTTATCTCTCTAATAGTGTGAGCAAACCACCTTGGATCATTTAAAACTTCTTGAATCATGTCTAACTACCAAAGTACCTGATCAAGCCTGTACTCCTCAATGATATGCTTTTTCTTGATTATGATAAAACATTTGGATGTCATGTATGCTATTTACCATGCATCCTTAGGCCAATGGAGATGATAAAGAAGATACAACCACCATATAAATAATTATGGTGTATGTTTATAAAAAATGCATTTTTATAAGTATATCTCTCCATGGTGTCCTCACTATCATGCACACTTATATACCTAACCATATGCCAATGGCTCATATGGGTCCCTGACCTATCTCTAGCCTACTAGGTTCTTGATAATGAAGTGATCCCATCCACAAAATATGAGTAGAGTGGATGCTCAAATGTTGTGGCCTCCTCTATAAGAAACCATATATAGCTCTTTATATATATGTACCAATACAACTAGCCCCCATATAAATATGGTAGCCTCTTCCATCATACTATAGATCACTCCTCCTAAGCCCATATGGAAGAATTGACTAATTATGTTAGGTAATAAGATTACATTAGTAATATCCACCCATACCATGACCTCCCTATCAATCAATTCTAGGGGTGATGGGTCTCCAAGGGATAGGTCATCAGGACACACATATGTGTATGTCTCTAGTAAGTTGATATCAACCTTTCCATGCACCGTGGGAATATACTAAAAGCCAACCAAGTCATCTAATCAATATCTTGAGGATCCACTAGGTATACTCAAGAGTAATAATGGCCTCCCTAATTAATAGGTGAAAGGCCTATGTCTCTGAATGCCATCACTCAGATAAGGCACTAAGGTATTATCAATCCATGTGAATCACCAACATCCATGCCATATTGTATAAATATAATGCTTTAAATAATTATACCATCTCCACCATCCAAACCTATAGTGTGCATAAATAATGAAAACATTATTCTTGTGCTGTTAAAATCATGAGCCATTCCTACAATCACAAATGGATTAACATCAGGCTATATCTATACTATTGTCTAGCCTATGCCTATCCTTTTTGAATGGAGAGATAAAACAAGATAACCATTCTCATATGTATAATCATAACTTGGGTATTTATTAGAATCCCTTTCCTCAACATAAAAATAACCAACAAAAAAAACATCAATAAAGAACACCACAATAGCAACAAAGTCAATAATAACAATAAAAATAGAATGGTTAGAACCTAGTCAAACTGACCAATCAAACTAAGGAGGTCATCATGTTATTACATATACCTAAAATAATGTTGTAGGACATGTTTCAGGTGGTCATTTTTCTACCATTACCATAAACCCTAACCAAATACCAATAAATTGGGACCTTTAACTAACAATGCCTATTAACCTCCCAATGCCTACCAACCTCCTTATGCTAGTAATCATTCTTTAGACCATGTTATAATCTAATATAAACATTTCCCAAGAATTTCCATTTCAAGACCTATTACCTCTTCAACTAATTATAGAGGCCAAATACCTGATCAAGATTATGTAATCACAAATCAATGAACCAAGATCACTATCAAAAGACCACATCTAAATTCCACGAATAAACCCATTCTAACCTCCATGCCAATAAAAAACAAGGTAATTTATAATATAGTTTGAGACCTTTACCTAAAAATTCCTATCAACTTCCTAATGCCTACTAGCCTCCTAATGCCTACCAGCCTCCTTATGCTAGTAATCCTTTTCTAGACCATGTTATAATCTAATCTCAACATTGCCCAAGAATTTCCATTCTAGGCCCTATTACCTCTTTAACCAATTATAGAGGCCTAGTACCTAAGTATTGAGATTACATAATCACAAATTAATGAGCCAAGATCACTATCAAAGGACCACATCTAAATTCCATGAATGAACCCATTTCAACCTCTATGCCAATCAACAATAAGCCAATTTATCTTACCAAAGATAAAACCTATGACATTGTTAAAAGTTAAAGAGGATAACTATGAAAATATCCATAATGGATTTGTTCTACACATCTAACATCCAAAAGACCATATTAAATGAATACCTAAGCCAATACCTTGTACCAAATGACATCGTGCTTGATAAATTTCAAGCTATGGTAGGACATTTGGCCCCTTTCCAATGACTTACCTTTGAAAAAAGTGATATGTCATCCTTGGGCCCATGACATAACAATCCTTTGTACATCGAGGTTAGTTAACTAGACATATAGTTAAATGTGTCCTTGTAGATAATGGTTTGGGACTAAACATTGTGTCTTTGAGGTTTGTGAAGTATTTTGGATACACAATGACTGATCTTTAGCCAAATACCATTATTATTAAAGCATATGATAGTGAGGATTGAAAATCATAAATAATCATTAATTTTATAGTGGTCATTGGGATTTTAACCCATGACATTATTTTCCATGTTCTTAACCTAGAGTTATCATACAACTTACTCTTGGGCTGACCTTGGATTCACAAAATCAAGGCCATACCTTTCACACTACATCAATGTATTAAATTACACCATTCAAGGATATAAGTAACTTGTTTTAACCTTTTAGGGTTTTACTAGTGTAAAACTTATGTTGTTAAAGGGTTGAGTATGTTATTAATCTAGTATGAAAATTGGAAATGACTGATTTAGTCGAACTTTCCCAAAATAACAAGTGAGAAGGGAAAAGGTACTTATCTAGAAATAAATAGACTTTTACATAGATCAGGGAACTAGAATAGGATGGAAAGATAGGAAAAAACCTTTTGTATTCTGACTATTTATTGAAATCAATCCTTAGACATTAGTGCCCATATCAGGACAATAATGCCATGTGGCACTAGTATCTAATTCTAACACTAATTTCCTTTCTGTAGAGATTGTCTAGAGCTTTTAGTGAAGTTATGGGAGGTTCTAGATGTCCTATAGGTAGTTATGTGTCATTCAAGCGTTAACTTGTGTCACTATTTTATCTAAATATCCTCTAAAACCCTAATGAATACCAGCACATATGAAACAATAAATAGATCAAATGTAAAAAGGAAAGGAAAAACTAGGTTATGTGATGTTATGATCATACAAGTCAAAACCCCTTTTGTCTTAGTAATTGCCTACATTAACCTCAATATTAGGGGTCTCAGATCAAATGTAGTTCTCCCTTAGGGAATGTGCACCATAAACTTGCATGGTATGCTAGAATGAATTTTGCTTAGGCCCTTCTTTGATCAAGCATGCAATGTCTAGGTGTGATGATTGAATAATATGTAGACTAAGTAGTATATAGAGTATTGAGTTGTATTATTGATTAATTTTATGTATTTATGTGCCAAAATAGTAAGTGCTAGTTGTAAAATTCCTTATGAAGCCCTTTATTTATAATGAACTTTGATTTGAATATAAGACCTTGTTCATTTGTTGATAAGTCATAAAAGATGGATAAAAAACATAAAAGAAGGCTCATGGAGGGATTAAGACTCAAACATAAGAGAAAAGGCCTATTGGACATTAGAGCCATAATTATACACTAGTGCCATGTGGTGCTATTATCTTAAAAATTGTTATTATGTTCTAAGGCTTAAAGTAGAGATAAAATTAGGCAAGGCAGGCTAAGGGCCCCTGTGACTGGGAAAAGGTGACTTATGACTATTAGGAGTGTTGTAAATAAGGAAAAATAAGACATAAGAAAGATCAAAAGAATCAAAATGACCATGCGAATAAGGGATATAATCATTACTAAGACCTTCATGTGAATGATCAATAAAATACATAGTACTTGTGGTTGTTTGACCAAATTAGGGTGTCTACATTTCTCCCCATTTTATTCTAGTAACGTAATGAAATGAAAGTACTAGATTAAAAGAAAAAGAGGAATGCGTATCTATACTTACCTATGTGAATGTGATCTTGAATTTTCCCACTTCTTGTCAAAGAAGTGGATAGGAGATGGAGTTTAATATGTGAAGAGGAAACACATGGTGTGAATGTCCCCAATACTGAATCTGAGTATGTGAATTGATTGTGTGGAGAAACAAGGCTAAATTTCCCCCATTTTGATATCTAGATTGAATCCACACATGTAATTTGAATATGTGGAGAAATAAAGCTTACCTACCCCCAGTCTGATATCTAAACTAAATTTGAGTATGTGAACTGGGTCTGTTGGAATGCTTTTGATCAACCGCTGTAGATGGTCTTATGACCCAAACTGGTGAAAACCTAGTGATGATACTAGTGATGATATTGAATATAACCTAATAATATAAAAATGGGGATCAAGGATACATGATTTGCATAATTCCCCCTAATCTTGATATCTGAGCAATGTAATCATATATCTAAATATTTGAGTAAACTGGTATACCTAAGTCAAAAATTTATGTGTGTGTGTGTGTGTGTGTGTATTATATGTATGAATACCTATGTAAACTTGTGTGTCTATATATCTGATAACCTATGAATCTAAATATATGTGAATTTGAATATCTAAGTAAACCTATGTATCTTTATGTTTGAGAACCTGTGAATCTAAATATCTATGTAAAATTGTGTAACTATAGGTTTGAGAACCTATGAATCCAAATATCTATGTAAAACTATGTATCTATATGTCTAGGAACCTATGAAGCTAAATATCTATGTAAACATGTGTATCTATATGTCTAATAACTTGTGAATCTAAATATCTATGTAAACTTGTATATTTGAATATAATGGTATATCTAAATAGCTATATTTGAGTGGACTGTATATCTGCATAGACCTATGTATATGAAAATGTATAAAACTCTATGTGTTTGAAGCAATCTATGTATATTCCCCCCCTTTTTGGTGAGAGAGCTGAGACTGTGGTGAGGGTATATAACCAAAAGTGGTAATAATTGGTTACACTATTGTTAATTATCATGTGTTATGTTGTTTAAAGTTTGGATATTGTATTTATTGTGACAGAGTTGATAATTGAATGTGTAATTGGATAGATGTTTTATCTATTATGAGTTGAATTATAGTGATATCATTTTTGTTGTTTTATATATTTTAAAGTTATTAGAATATTGGTTTGACCAATATAGCATTGGACATTCATGTCAAGTCCCACATGTAAGAAATGGTTCATAAATCAGAGCTACAATTCTTGAGATATTATGTTGGCAAAGGATTGGTATTATTTGGTGAAATTGGTCCACAAGGTTAACCTTAATAAGGTGGTATTGGGTAATAATTAATTAAATATGTCGATAAATTAAATTGGCCATTCATTTGGATCATTTGAGTTGAGATAAGTTATGTGTCTGAGTGAGAGAAATATGCTGAGGAGATGGGGGGCCAACTTGACCTGTTATGAGTAGGTTGAGGCACAAATTTATGGTAGGGAGGAGGTTAACTTGGTAAGAAACCCAAAATATTTCCTAATTTTATTATTTATACTACATTTATACTATATTTATTGTAAATCTAGTAGTTTAGGACTTGTTTGTCAGAAATGGCACTATTGCCCTTGTTTGGGTACTAATATCTAGGACATGGCACTAGTGTCTAAGATGTGGCACTACTATCTAGCACTATTATCTTGTATGTAGCGTTAGTTTCTAGTAGGCTTGAGTTATGATGTTGATTATTATTTAGTTTTTGATGTGTATTTTTATTTTTTAGTTTTAATTTTGCTTTGTTGATGCCTGATTTAGTTGTAATTTTTTAGGTTGATGCTCATTTGAGGGAGTTTCATACTAGATGTATAATGGAGACCCTGTAGGGTCTACCCTAGTGAATGCTAAGATGGTTGTGATCGAGAGAGTAGGTTTGAGACATGTTGCATTCTTGGAGCCTATGCCCTAGGATAAACACATGATGACTATATTATGTGAGAGATGGGATGCAAATACATGCACTTTTTGGTTACCAAATAAGGAGATGATTATTATGCTATAAGACACATACCAAATTCTATGATTACATATCTCTAGGTAGTGAGCTATACTATAGGAGGATACAGGTGCTTAAGCCATATAATGAGCTTCTAAATACTTCTCTACTATGGTAGCAGGGAACCATCACATAAGGAGTCATAGTGACATATTATTGACATTGATTGTTACTATCTAGGTTCTATGACTATGAAAGTTCTTATCCATTTTGATATCTTCATTTATGGCTATATATAAGAATGGGGTGTCGATTTATTATAGGATGCATGAGATAATGTAGGATATCAAGGAGCATGATAGTGTGTATTCTTGGGGTCTAATGATAATGACCCACTTGTATAAGTACCTATGATATTTCACACATGAGATGTGCAGTGGAGGGATTAGATCATCGACATTATTACATTGTTAGGAATATAAGCCTATAATTGTGAGTAGGTTGATGGTGCATGCACATAATGATTAGGTTCATCCACAATCATTTGTAGAGAAGTGGACAAGGATGTGTCATGTGCCCAAGAAGAGCATTATGTAGTGATAATAGGTGTTAAATAGTTTGATAGTGGGGCATATTATCTATAGGCCCTATAAGGGCTACAAGGGATGGCCTACAGATAATACACAGCTAAGAGAGATTCAGGTGAGTTGCTAGATACATGACCATTAGGTCAATGTATATGAGTAATTTTAATATGAGTGGGTCACATGATAGTTTAGTGTAGTTTAATATGTGCCCCTAGTACTAGTTATATGGTCGAGGAGTTCTCAGGCTCCTACAATGCTAGGTAGTAGGATGAGGCCATCTATTGATGATTTATCTCCTATTCTATTGATAGATCATGATATTGACATTGATATACCATAGATAGATGATGTGGGAGTGACTGATGCCTACATAACCTAGTGGAGGGATCATAGATGGGCACCTCTATTTTTGAGAGGTGGGATTATTATAGAGGTTGTCCTAGAGGTAGATGCCCTTAGGGTTGTTGATGGTAAGTTAATATACTGTGTTTGAATATTCTATATATAGTTGGATATGTCTTTATGTGATTAAGAATTTGATGTATTTTGGGGACATGTACAGGTTTAGGTGATGATGAGTACTAGGAAATGACCATCAATTCAATGCTTCATGAGTTGAAATGACATATTCTTGATTATTCTAAGGAGGATGGATTAATAGAGAGGGCCACCAATGTGGCTGGTGTGCATGCCCATTTATTTGACTCAGCTATGATAGCTATTACAACATATAGATGAGTAGTGATAGACAAAACTGAAGCATGTGCCAAGTTGCATAGGCATACCATGCCTGCATCTAATACTCTAGGTGGGGCTAGTAGTCAAATAGTAGATGAGTACATATGTATTTAATGAGATCATTCATAGTGTATGTCTGAGCTAGGCATGTACCATGTGTGAGAGAGAGAGTATATGGATTCATCGATCTAGGTCACAAAAAGATAGCATGGCCTCTAGTTCTAGCTTTGATATTTTTGAGAGTGAGAGTGAGAGAGCTGGTCCCAGTAGTCATGCCTACATCATTGAGTGATGGACTATATTTGTATTGAAACTATAGTTTGGGTTATATATATGGATGTTTATTATTTAAATTACCACTATGTATATTGGTAACTAGATTTTGTTATATTGTATATGTGTTTGATTGGTTTGATTGTTTGAAATGATGATATTTGTATATTATTTTTATTGGAGTAAAATGAATGAATTTATATATGTTTATAAAATTTTAGGCATATATGTAGTGGGTTAGGATTTTGTATTTATTGGTATAGGGTTTTCTTACATTTTGTAAGGTTTTTGCATGTAGATCATGCAATTGATGTATGCCATATCTAAACCTAAATGGCATAAATAATAAATGACCATACTACTCATGCTATGTTGGTGTAGATAGAGACTCTGAATCTAGAGCTGTGTGTGATACATTATTGGCATGTACATGTGTAGACTCTGGAGCAAAAAGCTTGATTAGTTGATGAGCTAAAACTATACTTTGAGCCATATGATTTTTGGCAAATATCTTGATCGGTGTATGAACTAGAGCTATGTTCTTATATCTATAGTTATTTCCATATATCTTTATTGATGTTTAAATTTTTGTTGTTCCCTTATCTTTGTAGTTTTTCCCATATATCTTGATTGGTGTGCATACTTAAGATGTGTTCTGATCTTTGTAGTTATTTCCATATAAATTTATTGATGTTTGAACTATTATCATGCCCTTAGCTTTGTAGTTGTTCACAAATATATTGATTGGTGTGTATATTGGAAACGTGTTCTAATATTTATGAATTGGTTTCCATCTCTACTAAAATTATGGTTCACGAGACCGCTCATAAATAGGTGTTTTAGAAACCAAATGGATCATATGATGAGTAACTAATGGTTCGTTAAAAGTAACATCTTGGGATAAATTTGTCATAGAGGAGTGTGATATATAAAAGTGTGGAAAATGAGATATTAGTGCCCCCTCTATAAATGATATAATACCATGATTAACATACTAGTCAATGTAAGCTTAAAGTGCATAACAATGATCATCTAGATGTCTGTTTATCTTGTGAAAATTACAATATGGATTATCTTGTACCCTATGTAAATGATGTGGTGGTTGATGATTAGTAGGAGGAAGTGTGATCATCTCCATATCTAATAGTGTAATAAAAATGTCATAAGGCCCAACCTTATCTAAAAAATATATAACCCCTCTATGTGTATCCTATGTTCTGCTCACCATAGAAAGTGCTCTATAAAGTGGCTCTTTGCCCTTATTGAGTATCTTTATCAGTTTACATTCCATTGAGTTCTTAATTATAAGTGGAATAGGATCTTGTACCATGTTAGATGACTGTGGCTTTGAGGGGCCTATGTCCAAATATACCTCTGATTGTGTAACTACTAGTCCCAATTCTACCTCTAATGCTATAGCTACGTTACATAGATTCCAAAATGATTTTGATGTCTACTATAGTAATCTCTACTTAAGAGGATAGATTAAGCCTCTAGCAAAGATGTATTATACCATTAAAGCTATCAATTGATAAATAAACTAATGTAAATAAGCTTTAAATCTTAGAATGTATTTAGATATTAGCTTTGTCTAATGCTGATGTAATAAATTTAACCTCTCATGTGTGACTCAAGGTCCTTTATTCTATATGTAATTCATGATAAAGACTATATCTAACTCCTCATATGTGTGTAAAGACCCACTAGGGATTATATGTTGGGACCAATTTAGTGTTTCCCCATCTAAGTAATTTGGAAATAATTATAGGAGAGTCAAATTATTGGTAACATGTGCCATGGATTTCACATAATCCTGAAGGTGCAAGTATGGGTCTCCATGCCCATAAAATATAGGTAACACTTGTATCTAAATTTTTTGTGGTAACCTTGTAGTTGAGATTTTGCATGGAATAGGGTTTCCATGTATAACATTAGCATCAACCCAAGATTGGTATGTTTTGTTCTCCAAAGTGAGATGGTGTACTTATTGTTTCAAATCATCCACAACATGCATTAAGGAAATTAACACTTATGAAGGTATATTATCATCATCAAGAGGTTCATTTAATGATTGGATTTTTCTATTTATCTTATCCATTGGTACATTATAGTGGAAATATTTTCGAGAGAGGGTTGGTTTTCTCTTTGTAACCTTTGGAGGTGTGATAGCTAGGACATGGTTAGAGGGAAATGAGCTACCACCCTCATTTAGGGTAATTTGAGAAACATGTTATACTATAGTAAGGTGGGATGAGGGAGATTCATTGGTATCTATTATATTGTAAGTTAATTTGAACATAAGAATTAGTGTGTGTGTATTTTTACATGTGACCTAGTATTTGGTTGAATAATAGAAATAGGCAGAGTAGGAGAAGAACTAGAAGGTGTAGATTGTATGTCTTCTTCATCATAATCACAATAATCATCATTATCTCATGGTTCATCAAAACAAGAATTTATTTCATTTGTATAAGTAAGATTATAAGTATCATCCACATGCTCATTAGGAGAGATAAGGGGAAGATTTTAACTTTTTTACTATTATGAAATGTGTCATCATAAGTGTAATGCAATGCATTTGTTTAATAGCTATGTGTGGAATGAAATCATGATTATCACTTTCAATTTTGGAAGCAAGGGTATAAGTATCAATCATGTTTTCTTTTTGCATATTATGACATATAGGAAAAGGGTTAGAGACATTTGCATTATCCATATGTTGTTAAAAATCAGTGCATTTAACTTGAAATGTGAAGGAAGGTGATAAAATAATTTCATATACCTTATTTTGTGCATTGCTAAACGGTGTAATATAAGTGGCAATTGATTTTTTAAATTTGACTGAGAAGGGTAAAGAAGATGCATTGTTCCTATCTAATTTACTTGAATCATGCAAAAGTGGCTTTCATATATTGCACTTATATTGATTTAATTTTAATAATGAGGCATCAAAAATAGTTGAAAATCTAGGATCACATTGTAATAAAGCACTACCAACAAGATGTTCTTTTTGCATTATATTATTAGTTTGATTTTGAGGAGTAAGAGAAGAGTGAGAATAAAGAGAAGATGATGTATCGAATATATCCTCATGTTTATTTTCATTTTTATGCTCATAGTAATCCTCATATCCATAATTATTAGTTTGATTTTGAGAAGTAAGAGAAGAGTGAGAATAAAGAGAAGATGATGTATCGAATATATCCTCATGATTATTTTCATTTTTATGCTCATAGTAATCCTCATATCCATAATTATAACAATATTCATTATCATCATCATTATAAATGAAGTCATCATTATGTTCTAAGGTACAATTTTGAAAATTAGTCCATTCATTGTTATAATCATGAGAGAAATTCAAAAGTTCATCAATTGGGTGATGGTTAGAAGACTTTTTAGATGCCATTTTAAACTCTCCAAAGAAGGTAATGTAAACAAGGAATAAAAAACACAAAAGAGGAAGAATATAATCTAACATAAGTATATGTGAAATTTGAGAATTTTTGAACAAAGTGTGTAATAGAAAATAATATTGTAATTGAAACCCTAATTGATCATATTTGTATCTATAAGGACCTAGTATATGGATCTAGGGTTTTGAATTAGGGCTGTGTTGCAAAAATTTAAGTTATATTAAATAAATGAAACCCTAATGTATGATTGATTAAATTAACTAGGTTTTGCTAGAAAATAAAAAATAATTTTTTTTTGTAACCCGAAATTAATGCACAAAGATTATGAGAATGTAAACCCTAAGTAAAACTAGGTTTTTAAGTAATAATCAAAGTAAGTCATGTTCACCAAATGTTTTAACATTTTATGGATTTACTAGTGTAAATCCTATGTTGTTAAAGTGATGAGTATGTTGTTAATCTGGTGTGAAAATTGGAAATAATTGATTTCATTAAACTTTCCCAAAATAGAAAGTGAGAAGGGAAAATGTACTTATCTAGAATAAATAGACTTTAACACAATTTAGGGAACTGGAATAGGCTAGTAATATAGGCATACACCTTTTATCTTCTAATTATTTATTGAAATCTAGCCTCATATAATAGCACCCATATCAAGACAATAGTACCATGTGGTACTAGTGTCTAATTATGGCACTAATGCCCTTTTTGTATAGATTGTCTAGAAATTTTAGGGAAGTTTTAGGAACTTATATAGGTCCTATAAGTAGTTTTATGTCATTCAGGGGCTCGCTTGTGTCACTATTTTGGTTGAATCTCCTCCAAAACCTTAATGAATACTTGCACACATGAAACAATAAATGGATCAAATGTAAAAAGGAAAGGGAAACTTGGGTTGTGGGATGTTATGATCACATGGAATAGAAACCTTGTTGTCTTAGCCATTGCCTACATTAACCCCAATGCTAGGGATCTCATATCACATGTATTTCTCCCTTAGGGAACATGCACCATTAAATTACATGGTATGCTAGAATGAATTTTTCTTAGGCTATTTTTTGATCAAGCATGTAATGTCTAAGTGTGATGACTGAGTAGTCTATAGAGTATTGAGCTATACTATTGATTAATTTTATGTAATTATGTGCCAGAATAGTAAGTACTAGATGTAAAATGCCTTATGAAGCCCTTTATATAGAAAAAAAATTGATTGGAATATAATACCTTGTTCATTGGATGACAAGTCATAAAAGAGGGATAAAAAACATAAGAGAAGGCTCATAAAGGGGTGAAGACTCAAACATGAGAGAATAGTCATGTCAAACACTAGAGCCATAATTGGACACTAACGCCATGTGGTGCTATTATCCTGAAAGTGGCACAAGTGTCTTAAGGCTTAAAATAAAGCTAAAATTAGGTAAGGTAGGATAAGGGCCTTTATGACTAGAAAAAGGTGACCTATGACTGCTGGGAGTGTCACAAATAAATAAAAATAAGACATAATAAAGATAAAAAGTCTTAAAATGACCATGCAAATAAGGGCTATAATCATCACTAAGAACTTCATGTGAAAGAACAATAAAAGACATAGTACTTATGGTTTCTTGACCACATTAGGGTGTTTAAATAACCTTACCAGTTGATCTCTAGCTTTATCGATATTAAAAATGCCTTGAAGTGGAGTACAAGAGCTATAATTACCATTTTGGCTTGAATCTTATGCCTAAACTTGTTGGAGGAAAAGATGATAAATCAAAAGCCATTAAATCAGGACTTGAAGCCAATTATGTTAACCCTAAAATCCTATATTTAACATCATCTACACCTCTACCATACATAGACAACCATTTTTACATATCTGACAAAGGTATATAAGAGTACAACACTCATGATTCCTTTCACGTAGGTACATTACTGTAGAACCCAAAATTTAATGGGAGATGCAAAGCTAAGACTACTCACAACAATTGGAATGTTAAGGGAAAATATTATATCTATATATCCATTATTTTCAAACTAGTCTTTGGCCTATGATAGGACCCTTAATTGAAGATGATCCGTGGCTTCATACTGATGATTTAGATGACTATTACCAAAGTGACAAGTATCCTATCCCTAAAAAGATTATGGGTAATCAAGATTATGAAGGTAAAGGCATAGGGATATATTATCAAGGAACACTTGATTAATTTCCATGACCAAGTAAAAATTAATGCATGGTATTGGATTTAAACCACCTAGGGGTGACTTCACATATCTTATTTAAGTTTTTGCACCATTGACTAGTGAAAATGATGTCGATAGTGATGAAAGTTATGATTATAGCATCTAAGATTACCTTTATAACATGAATTTATTCAAACCTTATGCCAGTTGTATTGATAATCCTATATTTTCCCCTTCTCTGCTTACCCTTTATCATCCCCAACTGATAGACTGGGACCACTAAGAGTCGACAATGCCACTGGATGAGTTTGATAATGATGAAGTCATTTGTGACTTTTTGGGTTTGATGGATCACATTCCTCTAGGAGATCACAAACAAGGTTTATTTATTATATTGGGTCCTATTGCCTATTTTAGAGAGTAGGTGAACTTATTTAGCCAAAATAAAAAAGAAAATCAAATATTGCGGTCTAAAAATGAAAACCTATTTGAGGTAATTTTAGAGTAGAGAAAAATTAAATAAACAAGCAAGTCTATTTGAGGTGATTTTAGAGCATGTGAGATGATGTGTGAGCATTTGAGTGAAGTATTGGGATCTTGAAAAGAGGTTTGAAGGTCAGTTAAAGGCTTAATGAGGTGTGAAGACTCAGGTGTAGAAAGCAAGGTGGTGAGAGCAAGGCCTAATGTGGCATGAGGTTTAGTTTCAAAGACAAGTATGCACATGTGAGATTTATAAGATGTGTGATAGGTTATCCTATGTGTATTCATGAAGTTTTAGGTCAAACTTTGAAGGTTAAGGTAAGAAAAAGTGCTTGGAGGTCTATCAAGTGCATAAAATGAAGGGTTCTCAACTTGAGAAGGATTTTATTATGTATGTTAGCTCATAAAAACTTCAAATGGGAACATAATATATTCATGGAATTTTTGAAGGGTCCTAACTCAAAATTATAGGCATTATTTTTTGGATTGAGGGGCTATGCTTTAAGAATGATTGTTAAGAGTGGAAACAGGTTTAAACCCTCTTAGAACACTAATAAAGACATGATGTTGAAGATGTTGATCAAAAGTGCCAAAAATGGATTGGTATTATTAGATAAGTTATTGGAAATTATAGTGGGATCTCCCAAGTACCTCTAAGTGGTATTGATCAGATAGATGAGAGATAAAATGTAAAGATACATGATTTATAAAGAAGTTACTATATCTATTAAAAGTTGTATTGGACTAAGTTTGAAAATGATTGAATAGAGAAGGTAGAGACTTATGTTTTATGTCCATGAAGGTTTATAGATAGGTTCAAATCTTTAAGAGTGAAAATTTGGTGATCCAAGTGAGCTAGTCACTAACAAGTAAAATAAAGCAAAATGTGCAAAACCTAGGCAGTGATGAGATCATGATTCTTGATGTGTTTTAATGAAAGAGTGATAAATTTAAGTGCATAAAAATGTTTTTTTGGACTTTTATGTCTTATTAATTCTTGGTAGAGGGTATGGAAGTCAAGTATAGAGGTTGAAAAGTTGAAGCCAAAATGGATTATCTAGTTCTGGTGTAACTATGAGGAGAGAGGTCAGAAGATTGGTCTACAAGACCAATATTTTAAATTAGACCATATTGATTTTGTATTTTAATATGGTTTATAAATATCAAAGAATAATTTTAATTCATTTTAAGTATTTGGAAGTCCCTATATAGGTGTTATAAGGTCAATGTTTCATGACTATATTTTTAATAATCTTGACAATTCTGAGTTGTAGTGATGAAAAGTTGGATTTGAGTGTAATTTCATGAAAGAGTGATGAAATATAGTGAATTTATTTGTTATTAATTAATTTTAGTTCATGATCATGATTTGTATAAACTTTGGAGGTTATTTTAAGTTAATAAAATGTGTTCACAAAATGGCTTGTCTGTTTAGGATTGGACTGTGAGACTATAAGTCAAGGAATTGGTCTATAAGACCAATATTTACCATTAGACATTATGATTTTTTCATTTAAGGATGATATAAATACATCATAGTATAATTTACATGCATCAAGAATGGTTGAATTCTAATTAATTATGGCTATGTTTTTAAGTATTATGGTAGTTCTGAGTGAATAAGTTGTAGAGTTATTCTTGAGCTATTATTATCTGATTGAGGTTGTTTAAAGTATTTGTGGATGTTAATGAGGTAATGTAGTGTATATATATATATATATATATATATATATATATATATATAGATATATATATGTTTAATTTTTCATAAGATATCTTCTAAAGGAGTGATTGAACTATATTCTTGAAAGATAGTTTCTTAGGTGTACATGCCTAACAAGATAGTCTATCCTAAAGAGGGTTTCAGGGTATGAACATAGGATGCAGATCTAAAAAATCATGAAAGAGGTTAGAATATTCACTGGAAAAGTGTTTGAGTGGTTTTTTATGGTTGGATAAAGCTATCTAGATCCAATAAGATCAAGTCTCAACATCAAGAGAGTAGACCTAATAAAGTAGGTCTCCATGAGACCTAAAGGGTGAGTAAGACCAATGTTAGTCATTGAGTCAGAGTGTACCAACTAAATGAATATGATCTTAAGGTCATATATATTTTATAAACATGTTTTTTATGTTTTGGTTACATGAAATTTAGGTGATAAAGCATGAGAGAGATTAGATAGTGTTTGAGTACACACAAGCCTAATGTGAATAGTGCTAATGGAGGGTTCCAAGTGGTGGTTAGACATAAAATATGTGATAAACATAAGATGAGATTATTGGGGGTATATTTGAGTGGTATATGAAGTGTTACTTCCATTTTTTGAGTTTTAAAGTGTTACAAGGAAGGCAAAGTGTAACATGTGACTAAGAAGGCCTAATAGGTCTCCATAAGACCTAAAGAAGGAATGTAGCCTATTGACTTGTGATTGACCTAATATTGTGATTGATTCTTATTGTAACATGTCATAAGGACTATTATTTGTCAAATATAAGTGGTAAAGTTTATGTGGTTGACCAAGAGGGATATAAGCAAGAGGCTTGTATAAATATAATGTAGTTTTAATCATATTTAAGTATGCATAGTGAAAGTGAATGAAAAATAAGTTTGAGGAGTATAAAGAGGTCATGTAGATCATTATATAGGTGTAGAGGATATGTAATGAATATATAATAGTATGTTTAAGTATGAATTTCAAGGTCATATGACCTAATCAGTCTTAAAGAGACTTAGTTGAGAAAAGAGGCCTAGAAGGCAGTTTAAGAGGGATAAGAGAGAGAAGAGATGAAGGTGATCGTCATCTATTATATGATAAATAATATATTATGAAGGTGATCAAAGGGTTTAGGTGGCTGAGTTGGTGCTAAGTCATATAGGGGGTTGGTGCCGACTTGTAAGTTGGTGCTTACTAAAGCTGAGTTGGGTTGGTGCTCCATGTGAAGTTGATGTTTCACTAAATTATGATATTTTGACTTGTAGGAATTTATTCCATTTGTAGGGATCAATGGGTTTTCTTATCCTTGAGGGTTTCTCACATATGTGATTTTTTGTCTTGTGTAATCTTGTTTCATGCTTTTAGGGTTGATTGCCTATGCATTTCTTGATGTATATGTTGATGTGATGGTTCATGTATGCTAAGGAAGAATTGAAAGAAAGTTTTTAAGAGAATAATTCACCCCCTAAATGACTGTTCTTCCAACATTTGGTATCAGAGATTGGTCCTTTGAAGCAAGCCTAATAGCTTGAAGGTGATCCTAAGAAGCACAAGATGTCAAGTGAAGGCAAAAATAAGTTATTTGAGGTAAGTAATAATAATGTTTCTGGTGATGATGATTGTGTTGGTAAAGTTGGAAATGGAGTTATATTATTGGTTAAATAAGTAGGTTGATCCAAGGAATAATACAACATGTATGATGAAGAAGTGTACTATGACAATGAAGAAGGAGAAGATAAAGTAGATCTTGAAATTGAGCTGATAAGTACCCTAGATGATTTGAAGCACCAAAAGAAGAGGAAGCATGAGTTAAGATCTATGGTCAAGGGTCTTAATGAACATATATATACCTTGAAGAGTGAATAGGTTAAATAAGACAAAATGGATGAGAAGATCATCAATAATCTCAAAAATTATAAGGGTCAAACATTTGTATGGAAACTAAAGACAGTCAAGGTGAGTCTTGATCAGTCTACTAGTAAAAATGGACTATTTTCTAAGATAGAGAATGGATAATATGTGAAGGAATGTCAGTAAAATGTGTTATATACATATATTGATAATGAAATCAAAGAGAGGAAGAAGGATGACAAGGTGGATGAGTCAAATGCTTCAGTCAAGCCTAAGTGGATTATAAAGAGGGATTATCAGCCTGATGATTACAAGATGGTTGAGAAGAGTAAATTGGAGATTTGGGAATCTCTTGAGTTCATGGTATTTTATTACCCTATTAAAAGGGGTGGATCCATTAGGATTCATGGAGACATTCTTGTATAAATAGAAAAATGAGGTTTGAAGTGTAGTGGGTGACATGATGAGAGATCTAAGGTTGACATCATGTATCTGAGGTCAAAGTGCAATCATTTGGTGTATGAGAGGTAATATCTTAGTATATTTTTATGTGAGTGGTTGAGATTGATCTATGCTAATAAGGGGTATTGGTGTCAAGATGCTTAAAGGAAGATGAGGATGGTTTAAGAGTCCTATTGACTCATGTGTTGAGATATGAAGACAAAGGGGGAGTCTCTAATTTTGTATTTGGTGTAAAGAGTGTGGTAGCCTAGTATGTGATCAAGAGTTTGATATTATTTAGTCATGTCAAGGAAGATAAGTGATCTTGAGTTTGTAGTTCATTTAAAGGAGATATTCTTGGTCTAATGGGGAGCTTGGTAGCTCTGAGTTCTTTGCCAAGAGAGTGGTTATTTTTGATGTCAGAATAGAGGTATGCATGGATTTAAGGGGAGCATGTGTCTGAGATGATTCATAGATTCAATTTGTTGAGTTTTTGATGGATCAACTGGGTGAATGATCTGAAAAGGGAAGATAATTCATAATGAGGGTGAAATGACCTGATTGAGAGAAGTTTTTAAAGATTGTGTGCCATCTAGTGTCTTTGAGAGGTAGTATTAGCACAAGGGGAGAGAGTATGATTATAGTAGTTATAGGTGACCCTTTGTCATTAATGTCAAAGGGGGAGAAAGATTAGAAAGGTTCAGAAAAGGAAAGATCTAGATCTGGGAGATGGTTACCATCAAGAGTGGTTGCCATAGTTTTTTGAGTGTGTTTGACATCAATGACAAAGGGGGAGATTGTTGTACATTGTCATTGATTGTTGAGTTTTGACATTAATGTTGTCATTGATGTCAAATGTTCTTGTGAATGTGCATGGTCAAGTAATATTTGATGTATGTGTATGATGAGTTCTTATGCCAGGATAGTGAGCATTGTTGATATGAGAGAGTGTGTAATAATGGTGAATGAAGTTGTTGTAAAGTAGTTCTTTTGAGGCTGGTGTCTAAAAGAGAAAGGTCAATTAAGTTGGAAATGACTAGGTGCATGGAAGAGTTTTCATGAGTGAGGTCATTCATGAGAGATAAGTGTGTGGTCATGAGAGATAAGAGCGTTGTTGGTAGTTTGAAATGTGACAATATTGATCATTGTTTTAGTGATTTTGAGAGTGTAAGATATGATTGGTATATGTTCTTATGTCTACATGTGTGATGTGAAGGTTAACATGGAAGGTCCTTGTTGTCAAAGTTGTCAAGTGCTTGAGCCTAGTAGTGTCTTGAGAAGGAATGTGTATAGGATGCCTAGTCTTGTGCATGAAAAGGCATGGTGGCATGGTGAGATGGATGTTCTCAGGCTTGTAAAGTTTATATAAGATTGATATCAAGTGTATTTGAGGATAAGGTGTCTTGTGAATCTTAGTTATGGCATGAAGTGAACTTATGTGAATCCAGAAGCTTGGTTACATGGTGAGATAAGGTTGTAGAAGGATGTTTGACATTGTTTGATCATGTGAGATGTTGTGTGAGCATGTGAGTGAAGTATTGAGATCTTGAAAAAAATTTGAAGGTCAGTTCAAGGCCTAATGAGGTGTGAAGACTCAGGTGTAAAAAGTAAGGTGGTGAGAACATGGATTAATGAGTCATAAGGTTAAATTACCAAGGTAAGAATAAAGAGGTGAGATTTTTCAGATGTATTATACATTTTCCCAGGTGTGTTCATGAATTTTCAATTCAAATTTTGAAGGTTAAGGCAAGAAAAAGTGTTTTGAGGTCTCTCAAGTACACCAAATGAAGGGTTCTCAACCCAAGAAGGATTTTCTTGTGTTTTTTAGATCTTCAAATGTTTGCATGGGAACATAATATATTCATGGTATATAGGGAAGGGTCGTAAATAAAAATTATAGCCATTAGTTTTTGGATTGAGGGTCTATGCTTTATGAATGATTGTTAAGAGTGGAAATAGGTTTAAACCCTCTTAGAACCCTAATAAGGACTAGATGTTGAATATGTTGATCAAAATTGCCCAGAATGGATTGGTATGATAAATTAAGATATTGGATCTGGTATTGGACTCTCCTAGGTACCTTTAGGTGGTATGTGTTAGAGAGATGAGAAAGAAAATATAAAGATACATGTTTTTCTCTAAATAAGTTGCTGTAGCTATCAAAAGTTGTATTGGAATACATTTTAAAATGATTGGATGGAGAAGGTAGAGACTTGTATTTGATGTACATGAAGGTTTATGGATAGGTTCTAGTCTTTAAGATAAAATTTGGTGATCCAAGTGGGCTAGTTGCTAATAGGCTAAATAGAGCAAAATGTGCAAAACCCATGCAGTGATGAGAAGATGATTCTTGATGTGTTTTAATGAAAGAGTGATGGATTAAAGTGAATAAAAATGTTTTTTTGGAATTTTATGTCCCATTAATGCTTGGTAGAGGGTTTTTAAGTGAAGTATATAGGTTGAAAAGTTGAAGCCAAAATGGCTTATCTAGTTCTAGTGTGACTATGAGGAGAGAGATCAAAAGAATGGTCTGTAAGACCAATATTTGACATTAGACCATATTAATTTTGTATTTTAAGATGGTTTTTAAATGTCATAGAATGATGTTAATGCATTTTAAGTCTTTGAAAGTCCCTATATAGGTGTTATAAGGTCAATTTTTCATGACTGTGTTTTTGATAGTCTTGATAATTTTGAGTTGTAATAATGAAAAGTTAGATTTGAGTGTAATTTCATGAAAGAATGATGAAATATAGTGAATGGAGTTGTTATTAATAAATTTTAAGTCATGATAATTATTTTTATACTCTTTGGAAGTTATTTTAAGTGAATAAAATGTGTTCACAAAATGGCTTATCTATTTAGGATTGGACGGTGAGATTATAAGTCAAGGAATTGGTTTGTAAGCCAAATATTTTACATTAAACCTTGTGAGTTTTTAATTTTAGGATGATTTTAATATGTCATAGGATAAATTTAATGAATTAATAGTCAATAAAAGTGTTTATAATGAAGATATTCTTAATATTACCGGATGGGATGATCGGAGCTTTCTTTTATTAGTCGACCTCGACCTCCATACATATAGATAGGGTCTAACTATGATCAAGTGCCGACTTATCGCCCCATACCCCATATAGAGGACTCTAGTCGGAGTCGCCCCTATATGGAAAGAGGTCTGATCTAACCTATGGGCCTAATCAGATATGGCAACGGGAGAGGGCGATAGATCTATATAATGGGGCGATAGGTGGTTTAAGTATAATTCCTTATGATTGTGTTTTTGAGTATTTTGGTAGGTCTAAGTGAGCAAGTTGTAGAGTTGTTATTGAGCCATTATTGTCTGATTGAAGTTATTACAAGTAGTTGGGGATGTTAATGAGGTAATTTATTATATGTATATATATTTAATTTTTCATGGGAGATATTATACAAGAGTGATTTAATGTCATTCTTTCAAGATAATTTCTAAGGTGTACAAGCCGAATAGGGCTGTCTGTCTTAAAGAGGGCTTTAGGGTATGAACACAGGACATAAATCTAAAAAAGCATGAAAGAGGATATAATAAGTCATTGTAAAAGTTTTTTATTATTTTTTTATGGTTGGATATGGATATATAGATCCAATAAGATCAAGTCTCAACATCAAGAGAGCAAACCTAATAAAGTAGGTTTCCATGAGACCTAAAGGGCGAGTAAGACCAATGTTGGTCATTGAGTCAAAGTGTACCAAGTGAATTAAGATGACCTTAAAGTAATATATCTTAGATAAACATGTTTTTTATGTTTTATTTACATGACATATAGGTGATCAAGCATGAGAGAGATCAGATAGTGTTTGAGTCCACACAGACATAATGTGAACAATGCTAATGGAGTATTTAAAGTGGTGGTTGGACATAAAAGGTGTAATTTAACTAAGATGAGATTAGTGGGGGTATATTTGAGTGGTACATTAAGTTTTAATATTGTGTTTGGAGCTTGAAAGTGTTCTAAGGAAATAAAAGTGTAATGTGTGACTAAGAAGGCCTAATAGGTCTCCATGAGACCTAAAGAAGGAATGTAGCCTCTTGAGTTGTGACTGATTTGAGATTGTGATTGATTATTTTTGTAAAATTTAATAAGGCCTATTATGTGGCAAATATAAGTGGTAAAGTGTGTGTGGCTAACCAAGAGGGATATGAACAAGAGGCTTATATAAATATAAGGTAGATTTAGGCCTATTTAAGTATGCATAGATGAAGCAAATGAAAAATAAGATTGAGGAAAAGAGGTCATGTAGACCATCATAGGGTTTATAAGATATTTAATGAATATTAGATAGTATTTTTGAGTATGAAGATCAAGGTCATATGACCTAATCAGTCTTGAAAAGACCTAGTTGAGAAAAGAGGCCTAAAAGGTAGTTTGAGAGGGATATGAGAGAGAAGAGCTGAAGAAGGTGATCATCATCTATTGTATGAGAAAAATGGTGTTATGAAGGTGATAAAAGGTTTTATGTGGTTGAGTTGATGCTGATTCATCTAGGGGGTTGGTTCCTCATTGCAAGTTGGTGCTTACTAAAGCCTAGCTGGGTGATGTTAAGCTAGTTGGGGTTGGTGCTCTATGTGGAATTGATACTTCACTAAATTGTGACGTTTTGAATTATGGGAATATAGTCCATTTTTAGGTATCAGTGGGTTTTATTCTTCTTGAGGGTTTCCCACATATGTGATGTACTATCTTGTGTAATCTTGTTTCATGCTTGTATGGTTGATTGCCTATGCATTACTTGATCTATATGTTGATGTGATGGTTTATATATGGTAAGGAAGAATTAAAAGAAATTTTATATTAGATTAATTCACCCCCACTCTAAGTTATTGTGCTTCCAACAGGCCTACCATACCACTTTATATACTCCAATAGGAGCTACCCCATATTCCCTTATTTATGGCACTTAGGCCATTCTTCTTGTCAAGGTCAAGTTGCCTTCTCTCCAATTTTCACTGGAGCACATCATTAATGATGAGTAATACAAAGTAGATTATTTGAAATATATATTGACTAGATATAAATCACATGAATTCCTTGAATAATATTTAGACTTACTAGAATAGATTGTTATCAATCTAGATTACACCCTTGAGGTAGTGGTGTTTTAGACCTACCTCATCTAACTGATACAATGGGATCACCTCTAGGTGTGGGTGGTCTAGTTAGTGAGGTGAACCTCTAGTTTTAGGGATAGATCCTTTGATGCATCATTTATTGTCTCAATTCCTAAACCTACTGACTTGTTGATGAAAATAGATAGAAAATGCATAAAATAAACCTAAGCTATGGGAGGTGATGCACCAACATGTTTTTTCCACTCTAACTAACCCTTCAACAAAACTTGTGAATTATATAAGGACTAGTGACTAAACCACTCTCTCCAAGAGGATCCTAAGCATAAATAATTCAAATGAAGATTATGGTAGATGTATGCAACTTGAAGGTGATGAATGAGAGGTTTACTTCAAGACACTACTAATCAAATTGCACTTCAAGCATAGTCACTAGCACTTTCACACATCATATGACCTATTTAGGATAATATCCTAGCAAATAGGTGAGAAAAAGGACCTAAAAACAAAGATGAAACTCAACACTAATGAAAATAAACAAGTATGAAACACACTAAGATAACATAAAGAATCTGATATAGTCCTTATATTGATTTGAAGGTTATAAGGTACAATTTAGGTAGGGTTTATTCATACATAACTAACAGATACATATAATGTCATTTTAACCTCAATTTAAATAAAAATAGAGGGAAATGGAGGAATAATTTGGTGTGGAAGTGTGTATAATAAACCATTATTCACTCAATCAATGGTTACAAGCAACCTCACAACTCTTCCCATGCATTGCCATGGCTGCATAATATCCTTCAATGAGAGTATGGTGTAGGAAATAGTCTAGTAGAGGCTCCTTCAGTCTTAGTTGACTCATTAAAATAATGAGTACCCCAACCTATTCAATAAATTCCTCTCTTGGTAGTTACAATGGTGGCATTATGGTCTAATTGGCCTTCATAAAGCATTAAGTAGCCTACCTCTCTCTATTGCATTCTAATAAGTCTTAAGAAACTAACACATCCTCCATAATGGACATGAAATTTGCATGATCACCTCCATTAATAATTTACAAGTATGTTTATAACCTTGAATTTACTCCCTTATAATCCCTCTATGCCAACATGCATCTCCCTTAGTTGACCAAAAAGGCCTACTAGGCAACTAATCTTATTCACTCAGTGTTAGTTGCTTGGATGACCATAAAACTTTTATATAAACTTAATAATGTGTAAGTGGTCATTTTTTAGGTCTAAAAAATAATATTACACCATGAACTATGCCTTTAAAATAGTGCATATCTGTAATTCTTGCTCACCTAGGTGACTAGGTCACCCTTCACTAACATTGATAGACTACCTATTTAGTCTAGGTCTATAAAAGTATTTATAGGAGAAATTGAGAGTAATTTATGGCCTGATAGGGTGTAATACACCTCAAACCATCCTCTTTAATTTTATATAACTATTCATCTAGCATTATACTTTAGAATCATCACTAAATCTTGTAAAGATAATATTCTTGATGCATATGTACAACTATCCATACAAAATAATACCATGAATAAGACCTTATTATAGTATAAAATGTGTTTAAAGTGTCTTATAAGCCAAAACATGGAATTTTGATGAATTTGTCTCAAGTTTTCCTCCATCAAGTCATTAGGACTAGTGTAGGTAGGTTTAAACATGCATGATCTATTAACAATTATTCATAGCCAAAAGTGATTGAACTATAAAAATAATGCCAATAAAATCAAGTATACAATCCTAATCAACTTTACCTAGAAATTTATATCCATATATACCTACTCCTTAGTGTTCCAACGTGAATAAAATTGCTCTTCAAGCTAAAACCCTACATTCTGGGAGGTTGAGAGAAGTCAACTTACATGAAAAAGAGAAAAATATGTGCCTTGGATTGAAAAAACCTAAAATAGGTCTAAAAATTCCTCCTATAATGTTACCATTACTTTTCTTCATTGTCAACTCTCCAAAGTGTCTACAAACCTCTTATTCACAGGCTTAGGGTTCTTGGGTTACTATGTTAGTTGGACCCTAGGGGTCTAGTTATTAGATTTTATGCAACTTTTATGAGTTCATATCCATGGGGGAACCTTATGAAATTTACATAACCCTTAATTGAGGTTTTAAAACCTTAAAACAACCTCAAAATTTCAATTGTTCTTCATTTTACATGTACAAGACTATGACTTCTTGTTTAGGCTTACCAAGCCTAATTGGCCTATCAAGGCTCTTCACTATTTCATAGAATCAATACATCCAATAGAGCTAGTTTGAAACTTAGTAAAAAAGTAGATAGGTATATTTTTTACCCTTCAGCTCCACATTCATACATATATCAATACACCTCTTTCATTTTACTTTAAGACCCTACCTACAGGTGCTTCTCAAGTCTACCTAGGCTATCAATGTGAATATCTTCTATCTACCTAAGTCTAACCTCATGAAAAAATTCTACCCAAGTAAAATTAATCTCTAATATCTCTCACTCTTCCACTATTCACCTTAGACATGCTTGTTTTCAGTCATTCCTCTTACAGACCTATAGGTGAGCAATTAGGTCCTTTAATTGTATTCTAAGAGTCTATTCGAGTTTGGATGCTTTTATAACCCTGACGCTTGTGTATTTACTTTCCAAATCTCACTTTTATATCTTCATGATCTTTCTTGACTCTTTATAGACTTCAATTTCAATACCATAGTACATATTATCCTTTCATTTTCAGAGATACATTTGAAGACTCTACATTAGACTTGTGTAGCCCTAATGGCCTGCTTTAGTGTCTGCCTTCCTCAACTTGAGGCTCTTATCACCATGACAAACATTTTTATGGATTATTACATCCTCATTGATCATTATAGGCCATATTTAAATGTAAAGTGAACCTTTTTCTCATTTCACTAATGACATGCATGTATGAGCTCAAAGCCTTCTTTAAATGAGTTTTGTCAAGATGAACATCCTTTATGCTTAGTTTATTGATGAAAAAAATAGAGATGAACATTATAATATTCATATAATTGTCATTTGGGATCCCTTGGACATTTATCCAATCTTACAACAATTTTATTTTCTATCTAGACATACATAGTTTGACTCAACCTACACAATCCTTTAAAGTGAAAAAGAGATTACACCTAAGATTCACAAGTGATCACTATGATTAGATGAACTTGATAGTGTGAATATTAAACTAAATTTGGATTCTAAAATATCATATTATTTTCTTCAACCAAATTTTGGTACCAATGGTGACTTATAAGTCTACAGACCTGTAGGTTCACCACTCTTCTTGTATTGACCTAGAGAAGACACACTATGTACCCTTTACTAGTTGGTGTTCAAAACCTCTTTGAGATAATATTAATATATTATTTTAATGTTTTACACTTCCTCAAAAGATCCTGAGTAATGATAACACCTTCAAGAGACTTGAATAAGGTTACTTTTCCATGATTTCTTCAAACTACTTGACTGCATGTGAAACTATAGGTGATCACCATTATGTGGGTTTTTGGTCCATGTAGGCACTAAGAATCCATTTTTTTAGACCCTCAAGTATTTTTTAAAGAGTTCTTGAGACTTCACCAACACTTTACAACTATTTTAGACCTTGAATTATCAAGAACCTCATTATTATCAAACTATAGATTGCTCTAAAAGAAGGTTTGTTATCTCATTGAGGTCACACATGTGAAATGTGATTTGAGGATAGTTTATAAGAGTTTTAAATACCCCTGAGAAGCCACCCTAATTTCCATTATTCTTTCATCATGCTCATAAATGGAGAAACCAAAGCAAAGTTGAACCTTGCCTAGATAGAGAAAACATAACGAGTCCTTCACCTTCTTAGTGATTGTTCATAAAGGAGGGGAAACCAATATGATAAATAATGCCACACAATGGAATAAAATTAGGGTCCCTTCCTCTAAACAAAATATTAGGTCCTCATTCTCTCTCCTTTGTTTGTAATAAACAAAAAATCGACTAGATTTTTTGAGCTACAAAGGAGAATGATGGAGAGAAGGGATCATTTTTTGACTCATTTTGACTTGAAAAAACCTCCAAAGAATGTATCTAAGTCTAATAGGTATAAAGGGATCCATGTATGTGCCTAAACATGATCTTTCTCTGATAAACTTATATGGACTACATGAAAACCTTCTCTTTCTATTATGAAAATTGTCCATTCTACTTGGAAACTAATGGAGATGATATGCCAAGTGCCCCTAAATGTGTTCATATCTTCCTTCTATCATACACTTTTAATTTTCTTGAAAAACCAACTTTATATGTTACAAAATGGATAATAAATCATTGCAAAAAGGGGGTGTAACATTAGAAATGAATATTGCCACTATTTCTAGCATTTGTATGGACTAGAAGAAGAGTAACATGACTTTGGCACATGATAGGTGACTCAAATTGACCCTCTATACCTCTTAACAATCTTAAACCCACTTTACCATGCCATAAGGTGACTAGATAACATAAGATCAAAATGACATTTACCTTATTTTTATAAAAACAACCTTAAACAGTGCTAAACAAGGCTTGAAAATACCATTTTGAGGACCATGATAAGATCTAAGGTAACCATACACAAAATTACAGGGCCTTAGTATAAATTTTTAAACTATAGGGGTTGATAATTGGCTTGGGAGGCCAAATTATCAACATTTTTGGTGTCCAATAGGGGTTGATCTGCCTGCTGGTCAAGAGAACCAACTATCTTATTCTTTTGGGCACAAGAATCACAGATGAAAACATTCATTGAGATGACTAATCTACCTTAAATTGAAAAATAGAAATATCAACTTGAAAATTTAAAGGACTAAAACAACCTCACCACACACACAAAGATAAAACACACACAAGCAAGAAGCAACCACACATGTGCTGATAAACACTTATTAGAAACTACACAAAGAAAACCTACTATAAATAACTAACCTAAGCAATCCTTCCTCCTCTTGGGTCAAAGGGGAAGTTTCTTATATCTTTTATTCTATGAGATGATCTAATTTGAAGTACAAGCTGTTGATCATGTTTTCTTCTTATTTGACTAGTTCCTTCTTTGACCACCATTATCTTTGTCTTGACCTCAGTTGACTCTATAGTAGAAAACATGTCTCCATTGTAAACATATTCATCTTGATTTTCAATTTTCACCTCAAACTATTATTTATATTTGCAAATGTGAGAGTTTTCCAAGCTAGTTACATCTTGGTTGATAGGGGTAATAACCTCAACCTTTGCTTCAATTCACTCCTCAAAAATAATCTTTTGTTCATCTTTGAAGGTACCATATTCATCATACCTTGGTAGACTTTGAAACTGAACCTCCTAAAGATGATCATCAAGACATATTAGATCACTAGGAACCTTGCATTATTCCTCAATAATTTCATCTTGTTCTTATTAAGGTACTTTCCTATTAAGATCTTCAAGTTCCTTGATCATGTCCAAGTAGGATTTCCTTATGTCATTAGGACCTTGGATCTACTCTTGAGACTTAACAAGACCAACTACCATAGTGCTCTCTTTAGGACCCTTCTAGATCTCTTCACCATGAACTTTGGCAAAGTTGATAATTTTAACATTCTCTTGATGAGGTGGAGATGTATTATATAAAATTGAATAAAAATTCTCTAGGTTTTCCCAAAAGGTAAGCTCTTCATGATCAATCAAAAATACATGAACCTCACTGCCACTCTTACCATTTCCTTATGGAGGAGCATGCTGATCAAGTGCCTCTAACTATCCAATAGGGTCATGTTAAGGCTCATATTCTGGTGTAACTTGATCATATTTATCTTTTATGGAGAATGGAAGTTCAGTGATCCATTCAAGTTCTAGTTCACCTTTCTTTTCTAATCCTAAATCTAAATTGTCCTCTCCAAGTTCCAAAAAATTAGTGTTACCTTCACTTGAGACCTCAGCTTGCTATTATATTCCATTATTCAAAGCCATAATGTTAAGTTATTGAATCTCATCTAAGGATTCAGGGTACAATTGCTGATAAGGAACATCCAAATCAATTGAAGTGCTCTAAGCTTTAAAAATGGGTTCATGAGGGCTATTTCTATGACTATCTCCTAGAGGAGAAGTTGCTTGTGTTTCATCTACCTCAAGGTCATGACATTGTGACTTATATACATCATCAAACTTCCCTTTAGGATCAAACTCTGATCTACTAGGGTGAATAGGAGTATCAATAGTGATCTCCTCATCATAGATGCTTGAAGTATCCTTTTCAAGGTGTTCTTGGAAACCACTTGTAGCTATAACATAATTAAGCTCTTGAAGGACTATTACCTCATCAATGTTATTTATCAAGTTACCTCTCACATATAAATTATCTAATTCTACCTTCAATGCAACTAGTTTCTCTCAAATTAAATCCTTAGGAGTACTAGTTGATCATGATGTTGTTGAGGAGATGGATAAATACAATCATTTGAAGGCACTGCATTTTAAGTTTTCCACTCCTCAAGTGCTTTGTCAAAATTAGATGTATTTTGATTCTCATGAAGGAATTTAGTATGAAGGATATATGGGGAGCTTAAAAAACTTGAAATATATCTTAAACTATCCTCCATACACTTTTCTTCATTTAGATGTTCCTCATTTTCTCCCCAAACCAAAGGTCCTCCTTCAAATAGGGAGATGGTGGGAGGGAAAGAATGTCCAACTAGTGGAGTAGGAATGTAAGGCTTTATAGGATAATATTGAGTGAGTTTAGGGGGTGAGGAGGCACTCTAAAATCTTGGGAACTTCTTAGGTTTGGTACTCATAACTTATTTATCTCTTTGTATACCTAGACATCTATGGATAACCTAAGCTTGGGGAAGAGGTGAGGGCATTTGGAAGCCTGGGAATCTCCTTATCATGACTTTTACAACCTTCCTCTCTTCTTGGTTTGGGTTTGACATGGGATTAGTGGTCCAAGGATATTGACATGGGGTAGAAGGATATGAAGGCTATTAATATTGGTTACATTAATATTTCTGATCCTTCAAGGCCAATATCTCACTAGCATGATTTGATTCATGATTTATAACTCCTCCAACTCATCAGAGAAACTAGGTGTAACTTGAAAGGGTGGTTGGGGAGGGAAAGAGGGGTATTAATTATGATAGGAAGGTTTCCAAGGAGTTTGATAGGGATCAAAATTAGGTTAAGGGTAATGTTATTGGAAGTAAGGAGGATGACAAGGTTCATAAGTGTAACATCTCCATAGGGATTTACTAGAATAATACAATGTTTTTTAAAAACAATTATTTACTAAACACTTATTCTCATTATATTACACCAAATTAATATAATTAGTGATATTCAACATAATAATTAAGTATATTAAACATAAGTAAACATGTAACAACAATATTTATTGATCACTAATAATTAATCATAACTGCATAAGGAAAGTAATCATAATAAAATCCAACCATGGATAGTAAAATAATATGGTCACCACTGTAAATGTATTAAAAATAGTTAATTACAATTCCAATAGGCATGTAGCCTCATAATAAGTACAATGATATATACTATGATCCATGGAGCTTGAATTACTCTAACTCAACTGTCTCTCTAATAATCTCAAGTGTAGTATCCAAGTAAATACAATAGTGGGGAGGGAAAACATCCCATGAGAACTTTTCCAAACCAACCATGAACCATCGATCCCCCATAAAATCCCCCAAATATGGAAAGACCCTCCCTTCATGGATGGGTAGATAGTGACAATGTAAGAATCTAGAGAAACATGCTAGTACTCATGTGCTATAATGTTTCTACTACATAATATTTATCATAAAGAAAAGATTATCTAACATGACATCACACAAACACATAAATCATACATATGAAATCACAATGTCTATCTAAAATTACTTTGGCCAAAGTTTTTAAATAGATATTGATCTCTAGGATTAGTCAATTTCATACACACCACTTGATCGAATTACCTTCATTTGGCATAGGTGATGCTAACTAAGTCCATGAAGTCCATCTCATTGCTTAGTTAGAACCATCAATGCTATATCTTATTAACATTTATAACAACCAATCGGTTCATGCAATTATTTCTACTAGTAAGTACAACCATATACTAGCTACAAAAAAATACTATACATACATTTATTTTGTCAAACATATGAATGAATCTCATTTATAATATACATCACATGCACAATATTTATGACAAGCAATTTTATTTACCATATAGGTATAATACAAGTCATTCAAATAATCTATTTTCCTTGAGTAAATACTATGCACAAAAATTATCATTTTCATAATATAAAGTTCATACTACTCATTATAACTAGCATTCACAATTTACATAATGATTTACTAAACTTATTTATGAACACTTAATTGTTAATCCCAAAATTTAGGCTATGTGTATATAGTTATAGTTCTTAGTTCGTTAGGATTTCATGACTTATATTCTTAGTCACATACTATAAATTTAATCACACCACCTATTCTATAAATATAGGCTATACACGTATAAGAGGACCTAGGTTCTCATATATGTATATTTCATTTATTTTATATGTTTCTATTATATATACCCCATAATATAGATAACTTAAAACACATTTACTATTTTTATATCCATAGTTTATATCCATTTTACATAATTTATTTTAGGTTTAAACATAACCAAAATGTAAATTCATAAACCTTTATCTTCTAGTAAAATATACAACTGTATATGAATCAAATCTGATGTTTATTGACAGCCATACTTTTTATAAATTTTATTGCTCTGTTCCTTTATAAACATGTACAATTCACTAAATTCGTGACCTCTATATTTAAACCAAAACTACCTAAATAAATATACCTAGTTTCCTTTCTTAAATGAACAACTCTATAATTAATATATATAACATATTACTACAATAACACCCTATCGATTTTCTATATACCAAAATTACAATAACAATTTTCTATAAAGATTTTAACTTTATTCTTTAACCCAATAATCAACTATAGTCACATATTTAAATCTATGAAAGTCCTCTATATATGTTAATAGATATTTTAAAGGTTATATAGTCAACTTAATACATATACCTAAGTCTCAAACTTATATTACTTCATCATAATCTCAATTCACACATATATTTTACCCTGATTGAAATGTTAAGTGTACACCTTGTTCACTATAGTTTATTAACATTTAAACACACTACAAACTTATATAAACTCATGGTTTAGTGTGATAAAAATACACCCAATATTTTATTTATATATGTATACATATTATTTTGTATACAAAAAGATATAGTCCATAAGTACATAAATATTCCCTATTTCGAAAAGACAAGAATACACAATCTTATATAAATTCTCACAGTTTAACAATAGATTTTTTATAGTCCATATAATTCATTATTTCAGTTTATAAATAAACTTGTTCAAGCATTTAAATTATTAATGGTTTGAATAAAAAACACTCATAGTCACCATTCATATATATATATATATATAAATGCTAAATCCCCAAACTAACTTTAAAACCAAAAGCACACAAAAATCATAAATCGATCCTTCCCATTTTAAATTAACTCAGACTTTATACCAAATCAATATAGGTACCAGACCTTTACATTAAATCCATATGCTTAGTATATCGACCTATGACTACCTAAGTATATAAATGTAATAGGGATTCTAAAACAAAACACAATCCTTATATAATATCAACCTTCTACTAGGGTTTCATATGTTTATCATAGCAAATACTTTAGACCTTAGCGAATGAACACAATTTTTGTTTACATTCCTAAGGAATTAGGGAGTATAGGTTTAGTTATGTGGATGGCTAAGCCATCCACAAGGCTAAACCTATATCTTACATTTAAGTTTCTATCACTTAAAACCCTAAGCAATAATTTTATACACAATTTTTTTCTTGAGTTGAAACAAATAGAATAACATCACTAACCTTTTTAACACTTTCAAATTAAAACCAGATAACCTTTTTTATTGATCTACTCATTTTGTCTTCTCCTTGACTATGTCCCTTATTCTCTATGGCTCGATTCTTATCAAAATTTCTATGTCAATCCCAAACCATTCAAAATTTGCGTGTATTTGCTAGCTCCTAGTTAGTAGTTCATGCATAATCCCCATTTGCACTTAACTCACTAAGCTCCCAGTTAACAAACCAAAAAAATCCCTAATTCCTGTATTGAGTCTTCTCTTAATTCCCTAATTATTATTTTTTATTCAATTCTAACTTTGCATGACAACTATGTTTCAAACCTGAGTATACCATTAATAAGTCCATATTTGTCATGCCAACTAACACTTATAAATCTCTACATAGTCCATGCATATCAATCAAGACTAGACTTAGATTTTAGGATATTCAAACCCCCAAAAATATAAAATAAAGATAATTATCCATTTATAATAGACCAAGAAAGTATTACTTTAAATTATGTCTAGATAATTATTTGCATTCTTTACTATCTTATATAGGCTATATATGTCTTTTATTAATACAATATCTTGACATATATTGATATTCTTGAATATCAATCTTGGCAAGCTTAACATTCTCAAAATATTATTAATACATTTTATAGTCTATATAAAATAGTAATTATATGTTATCTATAAGATTTACATTTCCATATTCATACACAAACATGAATAAAATAATCTTATATAATCATACTATAATTTTAAGCACTAAGTCTACATGTATATATAAAATAAAAAATTCTACAAGATTTATCCCATATAAATGTGTTAATGTTTAATACATGCAAGTTCTAATATCTAATGCAATTTACTTTCAAAACATACTAACTCTATAAAACCAAACACATAATGCATATTATGTTTTTAAAACCTAATGTGGTGTGTGTATGGGTCTTAGTAAATTCCTCTATCATCCTTCACTATATCCATATCCACCACCCTCTTTGATGATTCTCTCCCTCCATCACGTCTTGAGGAATGAATTCTCCTGCATCCAAATCATGACAAGAAGGTAGTTTATCAATTACATCATGATATAAATAATAAAATAATGCTATAAAAATAAGTAACGTAACCATTATATACAGAATTCATAATTAACCATCTCATAATAATTAACTCATGAAATCTTAAGTAACACACATTTGTCCCATAACAACGTATGCCTTATGATTTAGTTAAAAAGTAATAAAATAAATTAACTGTAATATTAATCCATGGGTAAATAAGTAAATCAATTTAGGTGAGAGAATTAGGATGTAACATCCTCCCCCCTAAAACTATTCATCATCCCAATGACACTTATTCAAATAATAGATATGAATAACAAACATAGTTTAATAGAATAAAACCATAGTATCTAGCATCAATCAAGCAAACAAATATGGAAATAGTATATAGAACTCATCATAGTCCTCCCAAGTAGCACTATCCTCAGAGTATTAATCCCATAAGACCTTGCACTATGACACTTATCTATTTTTAAAATGAAGTTTGTAAGTGTCAATTACTCTGATTGGTTCTACCATGACCACCCCAGGATCTAAAACCTACAAAGCATTCCAATTTAATACATGTGAAGGATCAACTATATACTTCTTAAGATAAGATACATGGAAGACATTATGTAATAAAGCTAGGGATGGTGGCAATGCAAGCCTATAGGATTGACCATTTATAAAACATCGAAGGGTACTACATATCTTGGCGAAAGTTTTGCTAACTTCTCAAATTTAATCAAGATCTTTTGTAGCTTAACTCACAAAAATACTGCCTAGGTGTTCTCTTCATATCATCATAACTCTTCTACCTATCATTGGCCTCATCCAATCTTTTCCTGATTATTTTAATCTATGTCTCCATATCTTAAAGCAGGTCCAAAGACTACCTTGTTTTCCAATGTGTCCCAACTGATTGGCATCCTGCAACTTCTCTCATAAAGTGATTCAAATGGTGCTATCTTAAAACCACATTGGTGTGAGTTTTTATATGAAAACTTAACCAATGGAAGGTATTCTTCTCATTTGTATTGTTAATATATGTAATACATATGAAGAAGATCCTCTAACACCTAATTAACTCACTTAGTTTGACCATCAGTCTATGGGTGATATGTAGTACTAAAGTTTAGTTTCATACCAAAAGTTGAATTTAGAGGTAACCAAAATCTAAAAGTCATTCTTAGATCATGATTTGATATGATCTTATCTATAAAACCATGTAATCAATACACTTATGTTATGAACCTCCTCATAAGAGGTGGTACATCATCTATCAAATTACCTGGGATAAAATATACTACCTTGGTTTGTTTATCGAATACAACCAAGATCATGTCATGCCTATTCTATTATAATGGTAATCCTTAGACAAAGACCATACTAATACCTACCATTTCCACTCCAGTATATCATGTGGATATAAAAATTCATCTAGATGCATATGTTTAGCTTTCACTTGATGACATGTTAAACAATGTGACACAAAGCTTGTTGCATCTTTCTTTATTCCATTCTAAAAACAAAGTGGTCTAAGCTCTGCCATAAGTTTTTTTATTCATAGATGTCTTGAATATAAGGCATTATGCAATTATTTTAACACTATAATCCTTATATTCTCCTGATCTAAAACATAAATACTTTTGTTATATTGTAGAAGACCATCACTCTCAAAGTTGTAACTTTTATACCTAGGATTTTGAGCATTCTCAGTCAAAGATTTATTGAATTGGTCATAGAATTCATCCCCTAGTGATAACTCGATGACATAATCCTTGAAAGTACTCTTGATAGTAGACACAACTGCTATGTACCTTCTATGGCTCAAAGCATTAACAACTTTATTCTCCTTACCTTTGATGTAATTAATATCAAAGTCATAGTTAGATAAAAACTCTAACCAATGCCTCTAATGAGCATTCAAATTTGGTTGGGTGAAAATTTATTTGAGCCCCAAGTTATCAGTCTTAAGCTCAAATGGTTTTCCTAACAAATAATGTATCCAAACATGTAAAGCATGGAAAATTGTTTCAAGTTCAAGATCATGAGGATCGTAATTCACCTCATAAGGCTTAAAATTCCTTGAGTCATAAGCCACTAATGCACCATATTGCATAAGTACTCCTCCTAGTTCATCCCCAAACACATCTATGATCACTAAAAATTGACCATTGGGATCATGAACTCTTAACACTAGTGTTGAAGTAAGCCTTTTGTTTAATTATTAAAACACTACTTCACACTTATCTAACTAGATACAACTTTGATTCTTATGATAAAAAAAGTAATTGGATTAGCTATCTTGGAAAAATTCAAGATGAATTTCCTATAATAACACACTAATCCCATACAAATCCTAACCTCATGCACATTCCTTAGTTTTGACCACTCCATAATGGCTCTTATCTTAGTTGGATCAATAGAAATATTGCCCACTAAGATAATATGTTCCATATGTTGTACTTTCTTTTGTAAAAATGTACACTTAGAAAATTTGCCATACAACTTATGATTTCATAGACATTGTAAAACCAACTCGAGATGTTGAAGATGTTCTTTTTCATCCTTAGAGTATATAATAACATCATCTAAAAATACCAAAATAAAATGATCTAAGTAATATCTGAACACACTATTGATGAGATTCATGAGTGTTGCAGGTGCATTCATCAACCCAAATGGTAACACTATGAACTCATAATGACCATAACAAGTTATAAATTCCATCTTTAAAATATCTTCATCTTTTATCCTTAATTGATGATATCCAACTCTAAGATCAATCTTAGACAAGACTATTTCTCCTCACATCTGATAAAAAGGATCATCTATTTGAGGTATTGGATACCTATTCTTGATGGTCACTTTATTCAACATTCTATAATCAATGCAAAGTTCAAGAGTGAAATCCTTAATCTTAATGAAGACAATTGGTACACCCCATGGTTACACACTTGGTCTAGTCAAACCTTTGGACAATAATTCCTAAAGTTATGCCTTCAATTCAACTAGTTTAGTGGTTGTCATTATATATGGAGCCTTATACTGAGGTTTTGATCCTGGTTTGATATCAATCGAGAAATAAAATTCATGTTTAGGAGGTAATCCTAGCATTTATTCTAAAAAGTCATCATGAAAATTCCTAAAGAAAGGATAATCATCAATTGATGGTTCCTTAGTTTCCTCAATTTCATTTATCTTAATGATAAATGCTTGAAATCCTTTACCTTGGGCCTTCCTAAGTTAAATTATAGAAATTTGCCTAAGCCTTAAGTCCCTTTTTTCACCTTGAATTAGTATCTGATTTATAGAATTATCAAGACACTGAACCCTTTTTAGATAATAGTCAACCTTGGATTTATGCTTCGTAAAGTTGACACCTAAAATCACATCATATGATCCTAGTGGTGCTACATAAATATCCACAACCATTATGAATTCTAGTAACCTAATTTTTTCTTCAACTAAACACTTATCAACCTATACTTTAGAGTCATTCCTATATTATACCGACCATGAATTTAACATTACACCAGATTTTTTAAATAATTTATTTAAAATTATAGGCACTATAAAACATTTTGTAGCCCTTGTATCTATCAAAATGAAAACTAGATGTTTAAATAAAATACTTGAGTTAATGGGTGAAGCTAAGAATTCAACTTGTTGATTATCAACCACCACATGAATATGTTGTTGAAAATTTCCTTGTTGAGGGGCAACACCTTTGTTTCTTAACTTATCTTGGGTACATTCACGTGAAAAATGGTCACCTCCACAAATGAAGCAACCACCTAGTGGTCCCTTCCTATTAGATTGTTGGTTTTCCTTGATACTACCATTGAAACCATTACCTGATTTATTGATACATGTACCAATATTTAATCTATTATTTTGATTCTTAAACTAACTCTTGGAGTCTCCATTCCTCTACGTATAATTATTATTTTGAAAGTTGACTTTAAACTTCTAAACTTTTTCTTAAACTTGTCTCTAACTTGAGAAAGAGATTTCAAATTTTGCTCCTACTTGACTACTTTCTTAAAGAATTGGTCCATGGCAGATGGTCCATAAACATCCACCTCTCCACAAATCTAGGGTTTTAATCCCATGATAAACTTTATAATTCTAAACCTCTCATCAACCTGATATTGAGGAACCTATTTCAGAAGTTTGGTGAACTATTCTTATTACTCATTCATGAACAAGTCTCTTTGCTTCAGATTGTGAAAATCTATAATATTTTTATCAAAATAAAGTTATGGAATCCACCATGATCTAGATAGTGTCACAAAATACTCCCAGGTAGTGGTGGCGGAGTTTAGATTCATTTCTAACTTCTTGTTGGTCCACTATGTAGCTTCTTCTCCAACCAATTGATAAGCTCCCTAAATAATTTTGGTGACCTCAGAGTAGTTTTGAATCTTGATATACTTTTCCATGTTATTCAACCATGCTTCATCTCTGTTTCCCATAAGGATTCTATTTAACTTAGGTGGATTCACCTTTTTCATATCCCTTTCAAATTTTTTAGCTACACATGCTCTTGTATCTTGAGGCACTTCCTCATGTCTCTACTCTTGAGAGATTTCATACTTAGTAGGATGTTCTTTAGGCTCATCTTATTGGGCCTCTTCCTCATATCCTTGAATTTCCTATTTTAGGGCTACAATTATGTCCTTAGTCTTATTCATGGTTGCAAAAATTTGATCTAACTTTGTTGCTTGTTTAATGACAAATTAGTTAGGATCAAATGGAGGGTTATTATCATTGAAATTCAAAGGAACCTCACCCAATTGTCTTGATCACACCATTCTTACTTTTGGTAGCAAAAGAATACAATTTTTTTTGTGAACTTATTAAGTCCTAGAGCTAGAGCCACAACTCTAATACCATAATGTAACATCCCCACAAGGATTTATTAGAATAATGCATTATGTTTTTTAAAATTATTTACTAAACACTTATTATCTCATTAGATTACACCACAAGAATAAAATTAGATATTTTCAACATACTAAGTATATTAAGCATAATTAAATATGTAACAACATTTATTGATTACTAGAAATTAATCATAATTGTACAAGAAAAGTAATCATAATAAAATCCAACCATGACTAGTAAAATAGTATAGTCACCACTATAAATTTATTACAAATAATTAATTACATTTATAATAGGCATGTATCCTAATCATAATTATAATGATACATACTATGCTCCATGGAGATCAAGTTACTCTAACTCAATTGTATCTCTGATAATCTCAAGTGTAATCTCCAAGTAAGTACAATAGTGGGGAGGGAAAGCATCATTAAAGCACTTTTCACACCAACCATGGACCATCAATCCCACACACAATCCCCAAAATAGGGAATGTCCCTACCTTCATGGATGGGTAGATAGTAACGATGAAAGAATCCAAAGAGACATGATATTACCTGTGTGCTATAATATTTCTACTACATGATGTGTATCATAAAGAAAATATGATCTAACATGATATCGTGCAAACACATAAATTATTTATATTAAATGACAATATCTATCTAACATTACTTTGGCCAAAGTTTTCAAATAGCTATTGATCTCTAGGATTAGTCAATTTCATACAAACCACTTGATCAGATTACCTTCATCTAGAATAGGTGATGCTAACTAAGTTGGTGAAGTCTATCTCACTACTTAGTTATAACCATCAATGCTAGATTTGGTTAACATTTATAATAACCAACAGGTTTATGCAATTATTTCTACTAACAAGTACAACCATATACTAGTTACATAAATAATTACTATACATACATTTAGTATATCAAACATATAAATGAACCTCAATTATAATATACATCACATACACAATATTTATGGTAAGCAAGTTTATTTAGCATATATGTATAATACAAGTTATTCCAATAATCTATTTTCTTTGAGTAAATGCTATGCACAAAAAGTATCATTTTCATAATATAAAGTTCATACCACTCATTATAACTAGCATTCACAATTTACATAATGATTTACTAAACTTATTTACAAACACTTAATTGTTTATCCTAGAATTTAGGCTACGTGTATATAGTTATAGTTCTCAATCCATTAGGTTTTCATGACTTATATGATCAATCACATATCATAAATATAGTCATGACACTTATTTTATAAATACCTGCTATACACATATATGAGGACCTAGGTTCTCATATATATATATATATATATATATATATATATGTTCCTATTATCTATACCCCATAATATAGACAACTTAAATTGTATTTACTATTTTTATATTCACATTTTATATCCATTTTACATAATTAATTTCAAGTTTAAACATAACCAAAATGTAAATTCATAAACCTTTAACTTCTGGTAAAATATACAACTGTTTATGAATCAAATTTGATGTTTATTGATAGTCATACTTTTTATAAAGTTTATTGCTCTATTACTTTATAAACATGTATAGTTCGCTAAATTTTTGACCTTTATATTTAAAAAAAAAAATACCTAAATGAAGATACCCAATTTCCTTTGGTAAATTAACCACTCTATAATTAATATATATAACATATTACTACAATTCAACCTTGTCGATTTTCCATATACCAAAATTACAATAATAGTTTTTAATAGAGTTTAAATTTATTATTTAACCCAATAAATAAATACAGTCACATATTTGAATATATGAAAGTACCCTATATATGTTAATATATATTTCAAAGGTTATACAATCAAATTAATATGCAAAGCTAAGTCTCAAACTTATATTACTTCATCATACTCTTAGTTCACACATATATTTTCCTCTGATTGAAACATTAAGTATATACCTTGTTCACTTTTTTGAAATAAAATTTACACACAATGTATACTTATATAAACACATAGTTTAGTGTGATAAAAATACACCCAATCTTTTATTTATATATGTATACACACTATTTCATATATAAAAATACTTAGTCCATAATTACATAAATATCCCCTATTTCAAAAAGACAAGAATACACAGTCTTATATAAATTCTCATGGTTTAATAATAGAGTTTATATAGTCCATACAATTCATTGTTTCAATTTTTAAATAAAATTTCTCAAACATTTACATTATTAATGGTTTGAATAACAAACACTCATAGTCACTGTTCATATATATATATGCTAAATACCCAAGGTAACTTTAAAACCAAAAGCACACAAAAATCATAAATCAATCCTTCCCATTTTAAATTGACTCAGACTTTGTAGCAAATCAAAACAGGTACCATAACTCTACATTACATCTATATGCTCAATATATCAACCTAAGTCTATCTGAATATATAATTGTAATAAGGATTCTAAAACAAAACATAGTCCTTATATAATATCAACCTTTTTTCTAGGGTTCCATATGTTTATCATAACAAGTTAAATATTTTAGACCCTAGTAAATGAACGTAGTTTTTATTTACATTCCTAAGGAATTAGAGAGTATAGTTTTAGTGTTGTGGATGGTTGAGACATCCATAGGGATAAAACTATACCTTACATTTAAATTGTTATCATTTTAAACCCTAAGTAACAATTTTATAAACACATAATTTTTCCTTAGTTGAAACAAATAAAATAACATCACCAACATTTTTAACACTTCCAAATTGAAACCATAAAACCTTTTCTTCTTGCTATGCTCATTAAATCTTCTCCTCAGCCATGTATCTTCTTATCTATGGCTCACTTCTTATCAAAATTTCTATGTCAAACCCAAACAATTTAGAAATTGCATGCATCTTCTAGCTCCTAGTTAGTAGTTCATGCATAATCCCCATTTTCACTTAACTCACTAAGCTCCCAGTTAACAAACCCAAAAAATACCTAATTCCTATATCGAGTCTTCTCTTAATTCCCTAATTATTATTATTATTATTTATTTAATTCTAATTTTGCATGCCAACTACGTTTCAAACCCAAGTATACCATTCAAAAGTCAACTTTTATCATGATAACTAACACTAATAAATCTCTACGTAGTCCATGCATATAAATCAAGACTAGACTTAGATTTTAGGATATTCAAACACCCAAAAATATAAAATAAAGATAACTATCCCTTTATGATAGACGAAACAAGTATTACTTTCAATTATGTCTAGATAATTATTTACGTTCATTACTATTATATATATGTCTTCTATTAATACAATAGATTGACATATATTGCTATTCTTGAATATCAATCTTTGCAAGTTTAACATTCTTAAAATGTTATTAAGAAATTTTTTAGTCTATATAAAATGGTAACTAGATGTTATCTATAATATTTATGTTTCCATATTCATACACAAACATGAATAAAATAATCTTATATAATCATATTATATTTTTAAGCACTAAGTCTATGTGTCTATCCAAAATACAAACTCCTACAAGATTTATCCCATATAAATGTGTTAATGTTTAAAAAAAACAAGTTCTAATATCTAATACAATTTACTTTTAAAACATACTAACTCTATTAAACCAAACACACAATGCATATTATGTTTTAAAAACCTAATGTGGTGTGTGCATGGGTCTTAGCAAATTCATCTGTTATCCTTCACTATATCCATCTATGTCACCCTCTCTAATGATTCTCTCCCTCCATCATGTTATAAGGGATGAACTCCCCTGCATCTAATACATGACAAGAAGGTAGTTAGTCAATTACATCATGATATAAATCATAAAATAATTCTATAACAACAAGTAACATAATGATTATGTAAAAAATTCTTAATTATCCATCTCATAATAATGAACTCATGAAATCTTAAGTAACACACATCTGTCTCATAATATCATATGATTTAGTTAACAATTAATAAAACAAATTAATTATAATATTAACCCATGGTTAAATAAGTAAATCAATTTAGGTGAGAGAATTAGGATGTAATAATAAGGCTGCTGAGGTATGTGGTTGGGATTCCAAGGGGGCTAGTAAGGAGTACCATAGGACTGATGTGAGCCATCATACTACTAATAGGGGCCAATGTATGATTGGTAAGGCTTATGGTGAGGTTGGTATGGGTTATCATAGGGATGATAAGAAAATGTAGAACATACATCTCCTCCATATCCAACCATCAAATGTCATGAGGAAAATAAAGAACAAAAAGACTATCAACAATAGTTGTTTTTACCCTTGGGTGAATACCTTTTGATGACCCTTGGCATGAGATATCGAGTGCTAATATACTACCAAAATTCTTGTTGCTCCTCAAGGTCATTGAATGATGAGAGTGTATGCTCCAAGATTCTTAAATTCTAATCCCACCAGGCATACCAAAAACTATTATCAATCTAGATTATACCCTTGAGGTAGTGGTGTTTTAGACCTACCTCATCTAGATGATAAAATGGGATCACCTCTAGGTGTGGGTGGCCTAGTTAGTGATTTGAAACTCTAGTTTTGGGGCTAGCTCCCTTGATGCATCATCTATTGGATCAATTCTTAAACCTACTGACTTGTTGATGAAAATGGATAAAAAATGCATAAAATAAACCTAAGCTATGGGAGGTGATGTACCAACATGTTTTGTCCACTCTAACTAACCCTTAAATAACAATTATGAATTAGAAAAGGACTAATGACTAATGTAATCTCTCCAAGAGGATCCTAAGCATCAATAATTTACATGAAGGTTATCATAGATGGATACAACTTGAAGGTGATGAATGAGAGGTCTACTTAAAGACACTACCAATCAAATTTCACTTTAAACATAGTCACTAGAACTTTCACACATCATATAACCTATTTAATATAATCTCCTAAAAACTAGGTGAGAATAAGGACTTTCAAAGGAAGATAAAACTCAACACTTATTCAAATCAACATGTATGAAACACACTAAGCTAGCATAGAGAATCTAAAATAGTCCTTATATTTATTCAAAGGTTACAAGGTATAATTTGGATAGGGTTTGATCATAACCAACCAAGGGATACATACACTGATATTTTAGCCCTAATTTATAGAATAATAGAGGGAAAGGGAGGAAGAATCTAGAATGGAAGTTTGGATAATAGGCCATAATGTCCATCATTCACTCAATCAACGGTTATAAATAGTCTCATAACTCCTCCCATTCATTGCCTTGACTGCATAATGGCCTTTAATTAGAGTATGGCATATGAAATGGTCTAGTAGAGGCTCCTTCAATCTTGGTTAACTCCATTTAAAGCATGATTTACCCAACATGGTCAACCACTTCCTATATTGGTAGTTACAATGGTGGTATTATGGTCTAATTGGCCTCCATGAAGCATTAATTAGCCTACCTCTCTCTCTTACATGTTAATAAGGTTTAAGAAACTTCCCCATCCTCCATAATAGACATGAAATGTGCATGATCACCTCCATAAAGTAGTTAAAAGGATGATTATGACCATGAATTTACTCCTTTACAGTCCCTCTATTCTAACAAGTATCTCCTTTAGTTGACCAAATAGGCTTACTAGACAACTAATCCTAGTCACTTAGTGATATTTTCTTGCATGGACATAAGATTTGAATAAAAATTAATAATGGGTAAGTGAGGTAGTATCAGATCTAAAAATGCATATTACACCATGACTTATGCCTTTTAAATAGTACATATCTACAATTCTTGCTCACCTAGGTGACTAGGTCACCCTTCACTAGTGTTTCTAGACTACCTCTGTAGTCCAGGCCTATAGAAGAATTTCCAAGAGAAACTGAGAGTAGTTTTTCACCTAAGAGGGTGGATTACACCTCATACCATGCTCTTTAATGATCTAAAATTGTTCATCTAGCTCTGTACCTTAGATTCATAATTAAATATTATAAGGATAGGGTTCTTGATGTATATGTATAATTATCCATACAAGCAATGCCATGAGTATGACCTTATCAGAGTTTAAAATGTGTTTTAAGTGTCTTTTAAGCCAATCTAAGGCATATGGATGCATTTGTATAAAGTTTTCCTCTATCGAGTCATTAAGACTAATTTAGGCAAGTTTAGACATGCATGATCTCTTAACGATTATTCATAGCCCTAAAGGATTGAAATACAAAAGTAATCCCAAGAAAATCAAGTATATAATTCTCCTCAACTTTTGATAGTAGCTGAGATCCCCATGCACCTACTCCTTAGTGTTCCAATGTGAATAAATTTGCTCTTTGAGATCAAACCTTACATTTTGGGAGGTTGAGAGAAGTCAACTTGCATGAGAAAGATAAAAACATGTGCCTTGTGTTGGAAACACCTCAAATAGGTCTAAAACATTCCTCCTAACATGTTCTTATTGCTTGTCTTCAACCTCTTATTCACATGCTTAGGTTTCTTGGGTTACTGTGTTAGTTTGACCCTAGGGGTCTAGTTATTGTCTTTTATCCAATGTTTATGAGTTCCTCTTCATGGAGAAACCTTATGAAATTTCCAACACCCTTAACTGAGGTTTTACAAGCTCAAAACACCCTCAAACCTATAATTATTCTTCATTTTATATGTACAAGCCTATGACTGCCTGTTTAGACCTATCATGCCTAACTGGCCTGTCAAGGCTCTTCATTATTTAAGAGAACCAATATATATATATATATATATATATATATATATAATAGATCTAATGTGAACCTTATTAAATAAGTATATAGGTCTATTTTTACCCTTCTAATCCACATTCATACGTAGCTCAATAAACCTCTTTCATTTTCCTCCAAGACCCTGCTTATAGGTGATTTTCAAGTTTGCTTGGGATATCAATGTGATCTCTTCTATCTGATTGAGTCTAACCTCATGAAAACATTCTACCCAAGTCTAATTAATCTCTTATATCTCTCACTCTTCCACTATCTACCTTATACATGTTTATTTTCTCTCATTTCTCTTAAAGACCTATAGGTGACTAATTAGGTCCCTTAACTATATTTTGAGAGTCTATTCTAGTTTGGATGCTTTTATAACCCTAAAACCTATGTATTTACTTTAAAAAACTTCCTTTAATATATTCATGATCTTAATTCACTCTCTATATGCTTTAATTTCAATGCCATGATGCATATTGTCCTTGCACTTTTAGAGATAGACTCAAAAACTCTACATTAGACCTATGTATCCCTAATGACCTAGTTCAGTGTCTACCTTCCTCAAATCGAGGATATTATTAACATGACAACCCCTATTATGTATTCTCACATCCTCATTGATCATTAGAGTTCCTATTTCAATACAAAGTGCACCTTTTTCTATTTTTACTAATGACATGCTTGTATGAGCTCAAAGCCTTATTTAACTGAGTTTTACCAAGGTATACATCCTCTATGATCAGTTTATTGATGAAGACAATTTATATTAACATTATAATATTCATCTAATTATCCTTTGGGATCCCCTAGACATCTATGCAACTTTATAACACGTCTATTTTCTATCTAGACCTATGTAGTTTGACTCAGCCTACATAGTCCTTTGGAGTGAAAAATAAATTACGTCTGAGACTCATAAGTGTTAAATGTGCCTATATTAATTGATAGTGTGAATATTTAATTTAATTTAGATTCAAAAATATCATATTGTTTTATATAACCAATTTTTGGTACCAATGGTGACCTACAAGTTTGCAGACTTGTAGGTTCACCAGTCTTCTTGTATTGACCTAGAAAAGAGACACTATGACTCCTTCACTAGTTGGTGTTCAAAAACTCTTTGATATAATATTAATATATTATTTTAATGTGTTACACTTCCTTAAAATATCTTAAGTAATGAAAACACCTTCATGAGACTTGGGCATGGTTACTTTGCAATGATTTCTTCAAATTGCTTGACTACATGTGGAAACTAAAGGTGATCACCATTCTATGGGTTTTTAGTCCATGTAGACACTGAGAATCCATTTTTATAAATCCTCAAGAAGTTTTTAAAGAGTTTTTAAGACTTCACCAACACTTTACAACTATTTGAGACCCTGAATTACCAAAACCTCATTATTATCAACCTGTAGATTACTCCAAAAGAAGGTTTCTTGTCTCATTGAGGTCACATGTGTGAAATGGGAATTGATAATGGTGTATAAGAGTTTTATATACCTTAATAAGTCACAAAAATTACCATTATTCTTTCATAACACTTAGAAATGGAGAAACTGAAACAAACCTAAACCCTTCTTGGATGTAGACAACATAGTGTCCTTCACCTTCTTAGTGAGTGTTTATAAAGGAGGGGAAGCCAATTTGAGAAATAATGCCAAAAAATGAAAAAAAAACTATGGTTTTTGAGAAATTTTGTCATTTATTTCATTAAATGTTAATGTTGATGTCATTTATGTCAAGGTGCATCTAGTGAAGATGCATGGGGAGTGGTCTGTAAGGTATGAACTTGATATGACAAGGAAGCCATGTGACAAGAGATAATTTGAAGGAAACCTAATGTATATCTATTTAGAGATAATTTTAAGGAAACATAATGATTATTATCAGGTTTATGTCAAGGTTCAGGTCAAGTAAAGCATGCTTGAGTACTAGTTCTTGAGTATAAGGTGTCTTGAGAAGCCTAGTCTAGACTTTATGTGAAGGTGTGCATAGTGAAGTAAGTAAGCACAATATTATGAGAGGTTATTTGACATTATGTGATCACGAAATAAAATTTTAGACACTTTTATAAGTGTTTTAAGGTAAATTTTCAAGTTGCGAGTGATTGAAAAGCCTAGTCATGGCACTAGTCATAACATAAAGAGACTTTGTTAGAAGGTATGTATGGTGACTTTTTAAGATGAATGAAAAGAGGCATTGTTGACCAATTTTGCCCATGGGAAAAATTTCGGTCACCTTCTTCCCTTGCTATTTGAAGACAGTCATTTCCAAGTTGCATAAGTTTAATGCCATGGTTCTTCGGTTGGTTCAGTCTTTTGTTTCAGCCCCTTGGTTCAATGGCACTCGGTTCGTCCATCTTCAACTTTAGACAGGCTTGGTTCATTGGTTCAACATCTAGTTCATTGGTTCGGCCTTGGTTCATCGACCTAGTCCAAGTTCAATACCCTTGCAGAGGGTAGGCACTTCAAAAGAAAAGGACTTGGGTAAGTTTGGTTTTGTTCAAAGTTCAAAGTTCAAATTTGTCAAAATTGAATAAGTCTTAAATTCCTTCAGACTTTTTGCCTGAAGGAATTCCTTCAGACAAAAAGTCTGAAGGAATTCAGGCACAGCTCAAATCAAAAAGCAAAGGCCAGGTAGAATTTCCATGGACTTTTTGTCTGAGGGAAAATGTCTGCAAATAAAAGCCCACAGAAAATACACAAAACAAACAAAACCCTGGATAATGTCTGCGGGAGCCCGGGGGGCAATTCGGATGACCAAATGACCCGCTGAAGGACCCCAAAGGGCAGGTGCCCTTGTGAGGGACTCTCAGCCAAGTGCAAAGGGGACACTTTCAAAGAGATGGAGGGTCACCTTCACCTAGAAAGGTGCTAAGAGGAAGCAAAGCCGCAGAGAAGCCATGAAGACCCAATGACGTTTTAACAGGGACAGTGACGTCTCAGAGGACATCAAAATTTACAAAACAAGTTAGCCATTGGTTGTCAAACCAATGACAGCCGTATGAACATCAAAGTTAGCAAAAAAAAATGGCCATTTGTTTTCAAACTGAGAGAGAGCTAACCAAGGGGCTAGAATGCAATGACGCGCTAAGAATTTGACCCTGAGGGCCGAAGGAGCTAGAAGAGACAAAATTGAGAAAAGACAAGGAGACAAGCATGAAATGAGTAAGCAGTTAGTCTAAGTGGCACCAATTTGAGAAGTGACTCTGGCAGGTGAAATAGTTCCTGCGAATTAATCGTTGGGGATGCAAATAACTAGCAATGCAACTGGTTTCTCCATTTTACATTTAATGAGTAGACAAACTGTGTATTGACCTTGAAAAGGTAGACTTCAAACAGAAAAAACACACAGCTCATTAATGTTTTGAGCAACTTGTTCTTCCCAATGAAGGGATGCGATAGGCCACTTGTAAAAAAGAAGCACCAAATGGGCCTCCTTGCTTCTCTTATATATTGTAGACTTGTCATTTTAAGAAACATCTTCCACATTTTTAAGGTGTAGCCCTGGAAAAATTTCACCTGAATCAATAAACGCATTTTTACCTCTATCTTGGATAGATTTTTCTATGTATGTCTTGAGTGTTTATTTGTGTTCAGTCATTGTTCCTAGATGTTTTCATAGGCCCAACACCAACATACCTATTGTATACAAGGTGCCATTTCTATAGCTGACAGGAGGAGAGCAGTATTTGAGAAGTTCAGAATAGAGGAGATTACTTACAGTGTGCATTCCACAGCACCTTGGTGAAATCTCTATTTTTTTGTGTTTTCATGAAAGCCTCCCTACCAATTACTTGCAGCCTTGGTCCTTCTGCCAAGTGTGAAGTGTATGTATGCATTTGTCTGGTTTTAAGTGTGGATGTGAGAATGTCATTTCATTTTGGTGTATCACCTCCTTAGAGTAGTTTTTATTCCTGCAATCTCTCTCTCTCTTTTCATCCCCCTCATTATATATATATATATATATATATATATATATGTGTATATGTATGTGTTTACACAAAGGGATCTAGCCCTTATCTAGAGACTCTCCCCTCTAGCTTTGCCAGTCCCACAGGTGAGAGGGGAGTTTCCATAGTTGCGAAGAGAAGGCAGGAGCTCGGCCTCCTACCAAGGGTGTAATCTCTTGCGTCAACAGTTTTGGCACACCCAGTGGGACATAATTTGATAACTTAGTAAAGTCTCAGGATTGATGCTAGTCCTATTACAGTAAATCAAATATTTTTAGGATCTGGTGACTCTGAGTTAGATCTGCTGGTTAAGTAGCCTGGTGCCATTAGAAATCATTTCTTTTTGTATGTATATTTATTTTGCACAAAATCATGGGTCTTATTTTCCTTCTTATGATTTTGATCAGACTCAAATTTTTTAGAGAATCACCTCAAGTAGCTCTCCTAGTTTCCCTACAATGATAAGGGAAGTGGCCCTAGAATTGGAGATTAATAGACTGGAAGAGCAGTATAGATATCAACAGGAGCTGATGTATAAAGAAGAGTGCTTGTTTGGGCAAGCAAAAGCCTTGCAATCCATGGAAGAGGAGGTAGTAAAATGGAGAAATCCATTTATTCAAGGTAGTCAGCCTTGTGCGCCCCCTCCTATCCTAAAGAAAACCCCCTCTTTTACACCAAATCCTTTTTATCAAATAGCACTTGCTCACTCCATCTCATCAAGTACATCCACTCTCAATCCCGTGCGCCTGGCTTTCTAACACCAAAAGACATTAGAACAACCTCCCATGGAGATGAACCTTCTAAACTCCTTAGATCATGAATATTCCATTGGGTGGAGTACCACCAGCTAGCACGTCCCTCTTCTAAAGACTCCTCTAGTGCATCAACAGTCTCTTCCTAGCATTCCTCAGTCTCCCCAAGTTTTTCAACATAATGTGCAGATTCTGAGTTGGAGGAAGGATTGCTAGGAACCAGCTCAGAGCTTTGAAGAGGATTATGCTAGTGACCTCCAAGAATGACTCTTTCATGACAACCTAGCCAAGAAAATTGAAGATTTAGAGGCTAGGATGAAGCTACTTCTTGAGAGAGAGATAAAACCTTCAGACCTTGCAGAGGAGCCCCAGGACCTTGGAGAAAACAATGTTGCTACCTGTTCACAGGAGCAAAATTCTAGTTCTGAGATCTTGAACTGGGGAAAGACAGTAGAATCATGGGGCAGGGAGGAAGAGAAGTAAGGTTTTTCTCAAAACCTTGAAGAAGCTAAGGCTACACTTGCTCATGATGATGCTGGTGACCTCCAGGAAAAACTTTTCCAAGAGGATCTAACTAAGAGAATTGCGGAGTTAGAATCTAGAGAGAGATTCCTCAACCAATGTGTGATGGATGGCTCAGACTGAATAGCACATTCCATGTTTGAACACACCCCACCTACACATTTCCAAGAGAGATATTAGGCTGTACCTAATATTGAAGTGTTGACCAAATGGAAGGAGGAGAATCATTCGATTCTAGCTCAAGGACTGCCTCCTCTTCCACATGTTTTCTCCACTTCACCCCTTCTCAAGGAAAAAACTATTTTGTAGGAGGTGAGTGAGGAGCAAAAGATCCAATCTATAGTTCTTCAAGAGGCTACCATGAGTGACAACAAAGAAGAAACCATCATCAATGCTCCTTGTGAAGACCTTATCAGCAATGAAGAAGATGTAGGTCTTGCATATATGCAGATGTTCCAACAATATGAGGAGGAACAAAAGCATGAGGATCAAGAGGATACCTTGGAACATCTAGAGGTCCTGATCAACAAAGAGGAAAAGGAGAGGCCTGTCTTCTTGGAGGAATGCTTGGAAGAAGAGAGCTTTGAATAGAGAGGTGATGTTCTGTGGGATGAGCAGTCTTTTTGTGAGTCCATTTCAGACATCACCACAGTCACCCTTCTTCAAAAAGGCTAAAAGGAAGTAGAGGATGAGTCTAGTAGAGTCTTCAATAAGGCAAAAGGAAACAAGTCAGACCATGATACATTGTAGAGGGAATGTGCAGATCACAAGGCTTATGGTGATGAGCCAACAACCATTGATTTCTTGGTGAGGAGCACCAATATGAAGGACCAACATTCAATAGGCTTCCAAGGACAAGTAGAGTACATATATGTTGGAGGCATGTTTGAATCTAATCCACTCAGATATCGGCCAAGCAAGGTGATAGGTAGGAGGAGCAGGTCACCAACTCTCTTTTTCATTCAGCTACTTGCCTAGCACCATAAGTCATTTTACCAGGAAGAGGACTTAAAGAATTTTCCCTTTGATCCAGGAGGGAGGTGAGAATACCTAGTTAGATGTATATAGTAGTTTGTTTTCAATTTCTTTTCTTGCTTTCCCTAAGTGCAGTTTGCACATGTAGTGTTTTTAGCCTTGTGTGTTTCACTTTGCATGTGGGGTAAAAGTTTCATGTTTGATTCTCAGATCTTTTTGGGCTATTGTATACTTTTGTCATAGCTGCATCTGGATCTACACCCAATGGATTTTCAAGGCAAATGGTTTCTAAGCATAGTAGGCATGCTTCCCCTGTGAGTCACCAATCTATTGACCAATTTTGCCCATAGGCAAAATTTTGGTCACCTTCTTCCCTTGCTATTTGAAGACAGTCATTTTCAAGTTGCACAAGTTCAATGCCATGGTTCTTTAGTTGGTTCAGTATTTTGTTTTAGCCCCTTGGTTTATCAACACTCAGTTCATCCATCTTCAACTTCAGATAGGCCTGGTTCATTGGTTCAACGTCTAGTTCATTGGTTCGGCCTTGGTTCATCAGCCTAGTCCAAGTTTAATACCCTTGCGGAGGGTAGGCACTTCAAAAGAAAAGGACCCAAGTAAGTTTGGTTTTGTTCAAAGTTTAAAGTTCAAATTTGTCAAAATTGACTAAGTCCTGAATTCCTTTAGACTTTTTGCCTGAAGGAATTCCTTCAGATAAAAAGTCTGAAGGAATTCGGGCACAACTCAAATCAAAAAGCAAAGGCTGGGTAGAATTTCTATAAACTTTTTGTCTGCAGGAAAATGTCTACAGACAAAAGCCCGTGGAAAATACATAGAAAAAACAAAACCTGGGAAAATGTCCGTGGGAGCCCGAGGGGCATCCAGATGACCAAATGACTCACCAAAGGACCTCGAAGGGTAGGTGCCCTTACGTGGGACTCTTGGCCAAGTGCAAAGGGGACACTTTTAAAGAGCCAGAGGGTCACCTTCCCACATAAAGGTGCTAAGAGGAAGCAAAGCCACAAAGAAGCCATGAAGACCTGATGATGTTTTGACAGGGACGGTGACATCCCGGAGGACGTCAAAATTAACAAAACAAGTTAGCCATTGGTTTTCAAACCAATGACGTCCGTATGAATGTCAAAGTTAGTGAAAAAAAATGGCTATTTGTTTTCAAACTGAGAGAGAGCTAACCAAGGGGCCAGAATGTAGTGACCTATTAAGAATTCACCCTCGAGGGCCGAAGGAGCTAGAAGAGACAAAATTGAGAAAAGACAAGGAGATAGGCATGGAACGAGCAAGTAGTTAGTCCAAGTGGTGCCAATTTGAGAAGTGACTCTGATAGGTGAAATAGTTCTTGTGAATTGATCATTGGGGATGCAAACAACTAGCAATGCAACCGGTTTCTCCATTTTACATTTAATGAGTAGACAAACCATGTATTGACCTTGAAAAGGTAGACTTCAAACAGACAAAGTGCACATCTCATTAATGTTTTGAGTGACTTATTCTTCCCAATGAAGGGACACAATAGGCCACTTGTAAAAAAGGAGTGCCAAATGGGCCTCCTTGCTTCTCCTATATATTGAAGACTTGTCATTTTAAGAAACATCTTCCACATTTGTAAGGCGCAGCCTTGGCAAAATTTCACCTGAATCAATAAACGCATTTTTACCTCTATCTTGGATAAATTTTTCTATGTATGTCTTGAGTGTTTGTTTGTGTTCAGTCATTGTTCCTTGATGCTTTCACAGGCCCAAAACCAACATACCTGTTGTCTACAAGGCACCATTTCTACAGCTGATAGGAGGAGAGCAGTATTTGAGAAGTTTAGAATAGAGGAGATTACTTACAGTGTGCATTCCACAGCACCTTGGTGAAATCTCTATTTTTTTGTGTTTTCATGAAAGCCTCCATACCAGTTTCTTGTAGCCTTAGTCCTTCTACCAAGTGTGAAGCATATGTATGCATTTGTCTAGTTTTAAGTGTGGATGTGAGAAGGTCATTTCATTTTTGTGTATCACCTCCTTAGAGTAGTTTGTATTCCTACAATCTCTCTCTCTTTTCATCCCCCCCCATTATATCTATATATATGTATGTGTTTGCACTTACTAGAATGAACATGGTGCATCAAAGGGAGCTAGCCCTTATCTAGAGACTCTCCCCTCCAGCTTTTCCAGTCCCACAGGCGAGAGGGGAGTTTCCATAGTTGCAAGGAGAAGGTAGGAGCTTGGCCTCCTGCCAAGGGTGCAATCTCTTGCATCAACAGGCATGAGAGGTTATATAATATTACTTGGGCATGTATATGAGGCATTTAATAACTCATGTGAGTATTAGGGTGAGCCTACAGGGGTAGTACCTATAAACCTAGTATGCAAGTAGACCACTTCTAGACCCTACTTGGCCTAATAAGGCATCATGATCTATTGTCAAGAAATATAAAGGATATTTGAATTTTTTTGAGCATTTGAGATGTTTTTTGAGTTTGTGAGTAATGTGGATATCACATTGAAAGAGGCATGAAGGTCATCTCGGATGCCTAATTTGGTTTGCAGGTTAAGGTCTAAAGAGAAGAGAGAGATGGTGGCCTAATGGAGTATGAGGTTTTGTTTCCAAGGAAAGTAAGGATAGGCAAGTGTTTTTATAGGTATGATATGTTTTCTCAAGAATTTTCACAAATTTTGAGGCCATGGTTTGCAATAAAAATAATGAAAATTGGTTTTGAGGTCTCTCAAGTGCACATAACAAAGGGTTTCTCAAATTGAGAAGGATTTTCAAGTGTTCATTGGCATGTGTAACCTCTACATGGGAACCTGAGTTGTTAAGGAGATATGGGGAAGGGTCCTAACTAATAACTTCAAGCATTATTTTTAGAAATAAAGGGAAATACTTTATGAACAATCATTAACACCAAAAATAATTGTTAGAACATAATTATCTACTGAGGGAGGCTAAATCAATAGATTGACTAAATTAGTCCTTTTTATCCCTTTTAAAATAAAATAGAAAGGATATGAAGATTAAAACATATATGTAGATATCACACATACCAAAACACAGAACACCATATGTATACATGGAAAACCCAATATGGGAAAAACCATAGTGAGAATAGCTGTTAGGATCTACTATTTTAATCCAGCCTCATAGTCAAAACCTCACTAGTTACACATTTAAGGGAACTAACCCGAAGGAGAAACCAATCCCCTAGTTTAAGAGCACCAATTCTAAGGAAGCACCAAACCCTTGATTTAAGATAACCAACTCTAAGGAAGCACCATCTCCCTAACTGTGCACCAAATCAACTTATCTGATGACACCCACCAATCATATCTACATGGAGCTATAACTCTAAATTATAATATAGATTCATATAAGAATCCAATCTCAATTCTCTGTTATAGGTCTAGTCTTTAACTACTCATACTCTGCACATCTCTTTTCTCTTCTCTTCCACTTTACCCCTCTATCTCTGTGTCTATATATATCTATATTTAACACACTTCATTTCTCTCTATAGCCTCTTCTCTTCTTCTCTGCCTCTCTAGTTTTGTGTCTTATATTTATTTGTTTGACATAATTAAACTACACCAACCAATATTTCTTGTATCCTACATAAAATATATAAAAATTTGATCTAGGGTTCTATATATTCTCTATGTTCACACTTGTTTGATAACACATCACACTCTATTCTATTATATTTTAGTTCCTGTCTTTAACAACAAGTTTCCCACATCCTGAAGTCATGCTTTATCACCATGATTCTTGGTATCATTAATATTTTTAGCATATACTAGACTCTAAATTTCATGCACATACTATATTACACAAATTTGATTAGTTACAACAATCAAATTCAATTTCTATGTTTTAATTTATGGCTTACCTGCATGTTCCTTCGATTGACCATTGGGATGAACATATCTTTAAATATTGACCATAGATCTTAAGTTTCATGTTATGATTTGATGATCCTCATTTAATCTTCTCAACTTGAAATCATGTCTATTCAATCAAGTTTTGATACACTCACATGATCCATTGGATCCTTATATGCTTTTGAGCTTTAATATTCCAACTTTAAAATGCATCCATTGGATCTTTTAATTTGAGTTCCTACGTGCCATTAGATATTCATAATTGCACAAACTTTACCTCTATCTAACATTAAGCCTCAATCTCTTAATTTCATCTCATTGCTTCTTGAGTCTTTGTGAATATGCTTTATCGATCTCATCAAACTAGATCAGTATTTAACTCACCTCTATGTCAATAAACATCGATCACTTTATCCCATTGAGTCCATTGACTTTGTTATATCTTCATTACATGATCATACGCTCATCATTTGATATTCTGACAAGATCAAAATTTATCTCGAATTAACATTAAAATTCAACCACTTGTCCTCATCTTATTGCATCTTAACATCTTGGAGCAAACACACTCCATCAATCTCTTTGAGAGTTGCTCAAACTCTACCTTGTGCAAATTTGACTAAGAATGGAAACCATTGCAGTCTTTTTGTGATGTCAACATTGCACGTTCATATCTTTTATTTCACTCAACCACCTATTCTAAAATTTGAACCATATAAACTAGGAATAATATTGAACAAACCCATATACTCATTTATTCTTGAATCCTTCATGCATGTGATATATAGCATCATTAATTTGCTCACTCAGATTATTTTTCCATAGAGCTAACTATGCTTAAAAATGTCTAGAAGGCCAACTTTTCTCTTACATAACTTTTCATGCACTTCACATGACCTATAATTTATCACATATGATCCTCTCACAGAGGGGATTCCATCCTTATATTCATCTACTCTAGAAAACTTAATACATGCAAGATATGACATCATAAAAATTCCTACTCAAATTTTTCTTTCCATCTGCAAATTTGACTATGGGAAAACATTGTCAAAATGGCTAGGAGCCCAACTTTAAACATGCACATCTTTTGTCATGATACATCACATGACCTGATATTCAACACATAGAAATTAGGTAAATAAATGAACAAACCCATATGATGATTTTGTCTTAATACCTCCATGTGTGTGAATTTTGACCTCATAAATATGCTTACTTAGATTTTCTTGAGCCCTTTTACAAATTTGGCTAAGTATATAAACTTGGTGAATTCTATTTGAGTAGCCAACTTTGCATCCTCATATATTCTACTGTGATTCATTACATGGATTCAAATATGGTGCATAACAACTAGGGACTAATGTGATAATAACCATATGACCAAATCCCCTAGAATCATCCACGTGTGGCAATGATGACACCAAAAAACTACTTATTCAGATTATCTACCACTAAACCTAAAATGTCTAGATGAATAATATGAAGAACCAGATGAATTCTAATCATATACACAAGCACTCCAATCATCCTTGAGCTCTGATAGGATCCATTTCACATCTTAAAATCACCATATTTATCCATAAACATAAATGATATCTATAATGCCAATAATCTCACTTTTGACATCAATGATAATCTTAAGGCCAATAATCTCCCCCTTTATCATTGATGGAAAACTAAATGCTCTAATATTCTAATATTCTACTCCTTCTCTGGCATTACTTGCATTGGCTTCTGATGAGCATAAATTGGATCTATTCATACCAAACTTTCTCCCCTTTAGGAAATGACACTTTTGCCTAAAATCAACTTGGACACATGCTCTACTCTTTCAAACTTTTACAAAGAGAATTTGCACTTTTTCTCCCACAAAGAGCATTTTCACTTTTTCTCCCCCTTTGACATCAATGGAAAATGGAATCTTTGTCACTATTTATCCAAAATTTTCTCCCCCTTTATTAGATAAAGGAGTTTTTCCAAGAATGTGTAACCATTAACTCATTAGAAATTTACAAGATTATGCATACCTGAGTTCCCTTTTCTCTCTTCTTCTAGGGATTAACAAAGCTTTTATGATCCTCCCCCTAGACTCATGCACTATCACTAGGATCTAGTGATATGATGTAATAACTATCACTCCTAATTTATATATCATTACATAACTTGAGCATATTTAACATGAATGAAGCATCTCACATATGCTCCCCTTCACATCATGCATAGTTCTTCAAGACATTCATGCTATCTGAGTTAGATCCCCTAACTCTATCTCCATATTTACATTAAGGGACTATCTATATCACACCATAAATTTATTTAACACATGCATATAACCATTTTACACATTTTCACTATTTTGGTGACCCAACTCATTACACAACCCAAGATACACAATGTCAAGGGTTTCTTGCATTGGAACCCTTATGCCAACCTCTAAAAATTCTTGCATACCAGGAGACAACCATCACACTCTTTGACACCAATATTTTATCATCCACACCTTATAGAACCTTGGCTTCTTATACAATAGATTTAACCCTTAAGGTTGAACTGAGAAACCTTGAAATGTCTGAGAGCTAAAATAAATCATTTTTGAGCTCATTTATCTTCATCTAAACCTTGACATACCAACTCCAACTGGGGGTACTCATTTAATGCCTTCTAGAATATTCTGAAGAATACCACAACATCACTTTATCATCCAATGAAAGGAGTCTCTTAAGAAGCATAGATAGAGACACCATAATTCACAATGTATTAGAACAATGTGAAACTATGAGTTACCCTTAACTCCTCATATTCCTTCTCCTCCTTGGTCATCTTATACTTTTACTTATTCTTCTTCTTCTTAGGATTAAGAGAAGTAAAATTATCATCCACTACAATGTTCTCCTTTTATTCTATGATTGGATTAACAATACATGGAAACAATATAGATTCATGACATACCTTTTCATCTAATGAATCTTCTTTACAGTTTAGAATCTCATCACTAGGCACATAAAATTGATGTTCTATGCATGAAACTTGCTCAACAATAGCAAGATTTTCACTTGAATCTCTACACACTTTAGAAATATCCTTGATTAACACCTTGGATTTCACTTTGAGCTTGGTATTTTCATTCCCAACATGAGTTGACATTGAGAGATCTTGATATTCTCCAACCTCTATAGCATTCTCCATCATAGCTTGATATTTCACTTTCCATACATCCTTGTGTTTCTTAAATGTATTGTTTTTCCCTTTTTTAGAGACTTATGAACCTTTGTTCACATTGGGAGGCATGCCTTTCTTTTTAATTTTTATCTTTTGTCTTACAAAGCTTGTTCTACATTGTTTAGCTATGTGATCAAAATTATTGCCATTATAACATATTACATTTGTATCTAACAAGGGTGCAAATGGATTTTTGCTTACAAAGTTTGTTCTTCTTTTAGATACAAATTTATATTCACTATCCTTATGTATGACAAAATTGATTACAACTATAAAAATAACCATATAAAAATGAGGAATACTTGGTCATATCATTTATTTGTGCAAGATGGGGAGTTATTCTTAAATTTGGCTTTTTCAAGTCTCTCACTCTCGTGTAACCATTTGCATCAGCTACCTTTATGTTCTGTATCTTCCTTTCTTTAGGATTATTTTCTTGTTTAGCTTTCTTCACATCAACAATGCTTGTATCTATCTTTGTATCCTTGAAATATTTCTTTCTTTATTCTTGATCCTCTTATTTTGAAGTTGTCATATAACTTTTTAGATTTACTGGTTATGGAACTTTTCCCCTTTTCATAACCAAGACTAGATGTTTCTTTTGATGGATTTTTAGAGTTGATCAATTCATCAAGAATTATTGAACCTCCTTTAAGCTTGAAACCTTTGTCTATTTGTTCTTTAGCTTTATCAAGTTCTTTTCTCAAAGCCACTATTTATGTTCTAACTTCAAGAATTCATCAGATTTAGATTGTAGTTCAATTTTGACTACATCTTCTATTATTTTAGCCTCTTCAACTTGTGTATTTTGGCTCACTATCATCTGATAAGATCCTTCAAGACTTTTGGACAATTTGTAAATTTATTTTAGTCTAAGATTATTCTACTTTGAGTTCTCTTTTCTTAGCTTATAAATCTCATCTAGAGCACATATGAGTTCACACTCTAGATCCAATTATCCTTTCTCTTCTTCACCATAATCTTCAACTTCTTTTTCTATATCTATAGAAGCTGATCCTAATGTCATGAATAGGGATTGATTTCCCTTAGCCATAAAGGCACACTCATGGTCATCATTTGAGCTATTATCCAATGAGTCACTATCTTATATTATATACAAGACCTTATTTTTAAAGAAGTTATTCTTCATGGAATATTGGGGTTTCATCCTTTTACCATCTTCTTTTTTCTCAAAGTTATCCTTTTTCTCATAAGGGCATTTAGTAGTAAAATTTCCTACCTTACCATAGTTAAAGCATTTAAAGGGTAACTTACCTTTGTACTTTCTAAACCCTCTTTTTAATATTCTAACAAAGTTGGCTTCTACTTCATTAGTCTCCTCAGATCTGGATGTAGATGCATCTACTTTTACTTTCTTGGATGATTTGAATGTAACTTCTCTCTTAGAAGTATATTCTTCTCCCATTCTCATCTCATAGGTATTGAATGTTCAATGAAAATAATCAATAATGAGTTTATCCAAATATCTTGCTTCCTTTATTATAGAGATTTTAGAGTCATACCTTGATGGCAAAGATCTTAGGACCTACTTCACAATGACTAATTCTTTCATGTCTTTTCCAAGGCCTTTGATTGCATTAACTATTTCATCTACTCTGAGGAGGTAGTCTATAATTTTATTTTATTCATTCATTTAAAGGCTTTCAAACTTATCTCTGTAAGTTTTTAGCTTAGCTTGATTTACCTTATCATCACCTTCATAGATGCTCTTCAATTTATTCCAGATACCTTATGTATTTTGATAATGCATCAGTTTGACAAATTCAAATTTAGATAATCCACAAAGAATAGCATTATTTACCTTGGCATTGATCTCATATACCTTCTTGGTAACCTAATTAGTAGGATTTGTAGTAGGATCTATATATCCATTTACAATAGACATCCATAGATCAAACCCTAATGAAGATAAATATGATTCCATTCTAATGCTCCAAAATGCATAATTTGATCCATCAAAGAGAGGTGATTTTTTTGAATAAGATAATTCTTGACTAACCATTTGTGTTCACCATCCAAGATCTACCTAAGATGATTAAGCTTATTTCAAGGAATCGAGGCTCTGATACCAATTGTTGGAAGACAATTATCTACTAAGAGGGGGGTGAATCAGTAGATTGTATAAATTAGTCCTTTTACTCCCTTTTAAAACAAATTAAAAAGGATATGTAGATATCACACACACACATACACATAACATCATATGTATATGTGTAAAACCTGATATGGGAAAAACTATGTTGAGAATAGGTACTATAATCTAATATTTTAATCTATCCTCATTTTGAAAACCTCACTAGTTACACACTCAAGGGAACCGACCCTAAGGAGACACTTATCCCCTAGTTTAAGAGTATCAACTCTAAGGAAGCACCAACTCCCTAATTTAAGAGCACAAAATCTAAGAAAGCACCAACTCCCTAGCTGAGCACCAACTTAGCTTATCTAATGGCATCCACCAATCAGATCTATATAGAACTATAACTCCAAATTATAATATAAATTCATAAAAAAATCTAATCTCAATTATCTATTATAGGTTTGGTCTGTAACTGCTCATACTTTGCACATATCTCTTCTCTTCTCTTCTCTTCCACTCTACCCCTCTATCTCTATGTATGCATACATCTCTATTTGACACACTTAATTTCTCTCTACAACCTCTTCTCTTCCTCTCTACTCCTTTCATTCTATGTCTTATATTTATCTATTTGACACAATTCAACTACACCAATCATTATTTCTTGTATCTTAGATGATATTAATAAGCATTTGATCTAGGGTTCCATATATTCTCTATGTTCACATTTTTTTGATAACACATCATGCTCTATTCTATTGGAATTTAGTTCCCATATTTCAAAACAAGTTTCCTACATCTTTAACTCATGCTTTACTGCCATGATTCTTGCTCTCATTGCTATATTTAGCATATATTAGACTCTTATTTTGATGCACATGCCATATTACACAAATTTGATTGATTATAGCAATCAAATTTGTTATCTATGTCATAATTTATAGCTTAGTTTCATGTTCCTCTACTTGCCATTGGGATGCACATATCTTTAAATATTGACCATAAATATTAATTTTCATGTCATGATCTAATGATCCTCATTTAATCTTCTCAACTTTAAAATGCATCTATTTGATCAAGTTTTGACAGGATCACATGCTCTATTAGATCCTTATATGCTTCTGAGCTTTAATTTTCCAACTTTAAAATGCATTTATTGGATATTTTGATTTGATATCTCATGTGCCATTAGATATTCATAGTTGTACAAACTTTACCTCTATCTAACATTAAGCATTGAGCTTTTAATCTCATCTCATTACTTTTTGAGTCTTTGGAATGAATACACTCCATTGATATCTCAAACTAGCTCAATATTTAACTCATCTTTATGTTGATAAACATTAAGCAATTTATCCCATTGAGTCCACTCACTGCATTAGATCTTCATTGGATGATCATATGCTCATCATTTGATCTTCTGACAAGATCAAACTTTATCTTAGCTTAACATTAAGCTTTGACAACTTGTCCTCATCTCATTGTATCTTAACATCTTGGATTAAACTCACTCTATTGATCTCTTCAAGAGTTTGTCAAACTTTACCTTGTATAAATTTGACTAAGTATGGAAACCATTACAATCTGTTTGTGAGATCAACTTTTCACCTTCATATCTTTTGCTTTGCTCAACCACCTATTTTGAAATTTAGACCATATAAATTAGGCATAATATTAAAGAAACCCATATGGTCATTTATTCTTGAATCCTTCATGCATGTGAGATATAACATCATTAATTTTCTCACTTAGATTATTCTACCACATAGCTAACTATGCTTAGAACTACCTAGAAGGCTAACTTTGTTCTTATATAACTTTTGATGCACTTCATTGCATGACCTGTAATTTAGCACATAAGATCATCTCACATAGGGAATTTTATCCATATATTAATTTAATCTAGAAAAATTCATATGTGAAATATATGACATCATAAAAATGCTTACTCAACTTTTTATTTCCATCTACAAATTTGACTAAGTGTGGGAAAACATTGTCAAAATGCCTGGGATCCCAACTTTACACATGAACATCTTTTATCGTGCCACATCGCATGACTTGATATTCAATGCATAAAAACTAGACACAAAATGAATAAACCCATATGATATTTTATCCTGATACTTCCATGTGCATGAATATTGACTTCATAAACATGCTTACTTATATTTTCTTGAGCCCTTTTGTAAATTTGGCTAATTATATAAACTTAGTGAATTCTATTTGAGTAGCCAACTTTACATCCTCATATCTTCTACCACACTTCATCACATAGATTAAAATATAGAACATAATAACTAGGAAATAATGTGATCACAACCATATAACCAACTTCCCCAGACTCATCCACACATGGCAATGGTGACATTAGTAAACTACCTATTTAGATTTTCTACCACTAGACCTAAAATGTCTAGATAAATAATATGAAAAACTAGATGAATTAAAATCATGTACACAAGCAGTCTAATCATCCTTGAACTTTGATAAGATCCATTTCACATCATCAAATCATCATATTCAAACCTAAACATAAATGACATTTATAATATTGATAATCTCCCTTTTGACATCAATGACAATCATATTGCCAATAATAATGTTAACCCTCTCTAAAACCATAACAATGACTTGATGTTGAATATGATAATACAAATATCCTAAAACTATCTCAAATTACTAGATAAACTATTTGATCTTGTATTCATCTCTCCCAGTCACCTCTAGGTGTGATTGATTTATCTAGTATGTGAGTGGACCCTACAAGAAAGGCCTTGTTTCTTAGAGATTTGCTATAGTAGTCAAAGTTGACCAAGTCAAAGTATGAAAATAATTAGATGTATAGTTTGAGACTTGTATTTTATGTCTATGGTGGTTTATAATTAGGTTATATCCCTCAAGTTTTATAAACCATTAATTCAATTTATCTAATCACTAATAGGCCTAATGATGGAAATAGTGAGAAACTTAGGCATAAGTGAGAAGATGTTTAGGAATGTGTTATCATGGAATAGGGATGAATAAAAGTACATGGAGTTATTTTTTAGGGATTTTAAGACACGTTCATGTTTGATATAATTTTGGAGGTTAGTTTTTATAGTTAAAAAGTTGTTCACAAGTTGACTTGTTTGTCTTAGTGAGGTCTACGTACAATGAGGTTATGAGATTGGTCTGCAAGACCAATATTGCCATTTTACCATGGTATATTTTTATATGAAATTTTTATAAATATATAATAATATCATATAAATTAATTATAAATCTTTTAAATTGGTCATATAGATGTTGAAGGTCATTATCACCATGACAGTGCTTCAAGTCAAACTGGTAGTTCTGGGTAAACAAGTTGTAGTGATGAGTTTAAGACTCTATGCCCTAAGTTAAAGCATATAGTATAGATGGTATATATATTTGGTAGTTTTATTTCCTATCCATTATTTATATAATTTTTTATATCTATTTAAATAAGTGAAAATTTTGAAGCTAAAATGGCTTGACTAGTTGAGTGAGGTTTGTGAGAGAGAAGGTCAACAAATTAGTCTGCAAGATCAATAATTAACATTAGAGATTTTGATATTTTTATTAGAGGTTGTTTTTAGGATGTTTTAAGATAATTTTAATTAATTTTAAGTCTTTGAGTGTGTTATTTTAGGTATCATAAGATTAATTTTTTATGACTGTGTTTTGAGGCTAGTTGGTAGTTCAGAGTGAGATTTTTATAGAGAAGAGTTTGAGCTTGTATACCTTGAGTTGAAGTATATAACTAAGTTTATGATGAAATTTAGGTCATTATGTTTTTGTATATGTGATTTTTTTCCATATTTATTTATCTAATTGATTTTTTATCTTTAGTAGTTCAAGATAGACTTTCTAGATATACACAGGCCTAATTGTGAATAGTACTAATGGTGTGCTTCAAGTGGTGGTTGGATCTAAAAAGTGTTATGGATTATATATGAGATTATAAGGGAGTATATTTAAGTGTCATATGATATTTTCCTACTGTGTGATATGTTTGAATATGTTATAAGAAAGGCAAATTATAATGTGTCCTAAAGTAGATCTAATGGGGTTAGGTCTTCATGAGACCTAAAGGTGAAATAATGTGTAATTAGGGTGTGACAAAACTAAATGGAATAAAATAAAATTTTATTAATGTTTATGAGATGTAATAAGATATATTACATGGCCTAAAAAATAGGGTAATGGTGTTTTTCTGACCAAGAAGCATATGAATAAGATACTTGTATAAATACAAGGTAGTTTTATGCATATTAGTGTGAAGAGATGAAGAAAATAAGAACAATATATTATAGAGTAAAAAGAGGTATTTTAGACCATAAAAATATTATATAGGATATATTATGAATATGTGATATAGGTTATATGTCTGAGGATCAAGGTCATATGACTTACTCAATATTGAAGAGACCTAATTGATTGAAGAGACCTAGAAGGCAGTTTGAGAGGGATAAGAGTGTGAAAAGATGAAGAGGTGGTCATCATTAGTTAGTTGAGAGATAATGTGTCCTAAAAGTTATCAAATAAATTATGTGGATGAGTTTTTTCTATATCATCTAGGGGGTTGGTACCTCCTTACAAGTTAGTACCTGTTAAACCTTAGTTGAGTTGGTGCTTAACTAGCTGGGGTTGGTGATCCATGTGAAGTGGGTGATTCACTAAATTTGATGTTTGAATTATATAAATATAGTCCATTTGAAAATATTATTGGGTTTTATTTCTATTGAGTTTTTCCCACATATGTGATGTGTTCATGTGTTTCATACTTATGTGTATATGTGCTTATGCTTGTTAGACATATGTGCTTGTTTAAATGGTTCATGATTATTTAAGTGAAATTGATAGGAAAGGTTTTGAAGACTGATTTTACTCCCCTCTTAGTCATTTTTGTTTTAAGAATAAAATGAATAAGTAAATCTATGTAGGATATTCTTTGGATATTCATGTGTTATGTATGAAATTGTTAGATATATGTATTTTATCCTATCCTACATGACTTGTAAAAGGATAAAAGATGAAAAATCCCCTCTTTTTGGTGCCAATGTATGAAAATAATGTGAATATTCAGGAACTATAAATGACTATAAATATGAAAGCTTATATGAATAAGATGATGAACCTTTGTTGAGATCAATATAGACTTTTTGGTTATGGTTATATGATGTATTTATTATATTATTCCTTGTATGTGTTAACATGTTAATGTTTGGTTTAACCTTATCTAAAGTAATCTAAATTCTATGCAAACCTTAAGATAAATTTGGTTAATATTAGTTCCTAACTATTGCACAATAACTCATCTTTGTCATATTTCTATTAAATATGAATCCCCTATACTATCTTACGTAATGTATTAAAACCTATCTATCCTCATCCTTAACATGTTTTGTTGAATCAAGAACTTTTGTTAACAATGGTGCAATGAGCATGGAAACACTCCTTCTAGAGGAAACTATGCTAAGATGGTTATTGGGCCAATGAAATATTGAAACATGGTTATATTAGAAAGTATGGAACTTCATAGAAGAAAAATCTAAAAGGACTAGTCTTTCCACGAGTGAAATTATTCAAGAGTATATCTATGGAGAGATATATAAAATTCTCTAGTGTATACTACCTGAATTTCTAACTAACTAGTTGACAAGACTAGAATATTATTGCTTCAATCCTAGAATAAAATAAATAATCACTTGGATTGAAGAGAAAATAGACTAGTTATTGAAATTAGAAATTGATTGGATGAGAGTGATAGATTATTGGGTTTCCACCACCATAGATGGATACATCACTGAGTTCAAAATGCAAGGATATATAACATTTGAGGCTACACTAGACTATTTTGTTTGAAGAATCAGAGAAAAATATTTATAGTGACTACTTCTCCTATTAAAAATGTTGGATGTGGATAAGGCCATGGTGCCTACTCTAGCCAATATGGAGTAGTCTCTTCGATCATATATGGATGTGTGAGCATGATTGTGAATAATGAATAGATGATTAATTAAAATTTAAACTTGAATCTAGAATGGAATGTAAGAGAAGAAAATTTAGAAGAAAAGTATAGATTCAAAATGAGAACTATGATAACAAAATAGATAGAATAACCAAAAGAATACCCAAATAGCTATGAGTAGAGGTAAGAGTAATAGTAGATTATATGATGAATAAGTGCAAAGATATGATGAGAAAAAGGATGAAGATAGAGGATGATTAATGCTGGAAGATATAGTGAAGTGATGAAGGATGAGATGTGTGAAGAAGAAGATGAGAGTAGTTTAGTAGTAGAACATATATATAGAAGTAGTGCAAAACTATAGGAAAGGGTATTATCAAAAGAATAAAAATTATGAAAATAAATAGAGCATAGTCATAGGTTAATCATAGGTTTAAGAACAATAGAAGAAGTCAGTTAGAATAATTATTCACTAGAAATGTATGCATCCTTGCATCCTAATATTTTATATTTTAGTAAAAGTTTTCATCTAGGTGAGAAGGAAAATAATAGTTGGGAAAGACCATTTTTAAAACTTGTGAACCGTTAGGGTAAAAAAATTCATACAAAATCAATTAGGAAGGATTTAAAGGCCATAAGATTAGTTGAAATTGAACAACATGAAGGAAGTGTAGATGAATAAAATGCACATGGTAATTATTCTAGTGCACAGAGTAGCACATAGATAGGATTACTCTGAATGCAAACACCTCTAATAAAAACTATACATAAAAATCCATCCATACCAATAAATATGATGAATCATTGAAGAGGATTCCTAAAATTAGCCATTTATGATGGGTCTATGGACCCTGAACAATATTTTCTAACTTTCAAAATGAAATGGAAATCTAAGGAAGTCACTAATGAAAATTTTCAAAAATGCAAATTAGTAAGGGCCCTAGTTAGGAGAGCACTGAAATTCATATACAAAAGATAACTTTAGTAGGTAAGTCTAAAATACATTTAGGATTGGCTTGTCATATAATTCAAGATTAAGAAATAAACCAGTCAAATTATATAGGACTTGAAGTAGATAAGGCAAAAGTCTAGAGAATCAGTCTAAAACTATGACCAAAGATTCTCTGATGTGATGAATAAGGTAGAATTTGCCTTAATAGATAAAGACAAAGTAGCATGGTTCATTGAAGGACTATGATGTAGGATCTAGTTTACCATTGTGTAAACTTAATATGATATAAAATTAGATGCTAGAGTTATTGCACTACACATATAATAGATTGAAGATTATGGAGAAGCTCTTGTTGCTAATTCTAAAATAAAAAACACACTACATGATTTCATGAAAATAATGGAGAAATATCATGAGGTAGATAAGCCTAAATTTAATCTATGGTGTATAGAATGAAAAAAGGAAGGACACAACCTAAATGATTGTCCTAAGGTCAAGACAAAATTCTATGAACTCTGCTGAGTATTAAGCCATGCTACAACATAGTGCCACCTTTTGCAATAATATATCAAGAATCCACAAAACCTATATTAAAATTTTTGCAAGTTGACTAACCATGATGAAAAAAAATATAAGGATTTATAGAAGCTAAAGGAATGCATCACTAAAAATTTATTCACCATCACTATGTAGTAAATGTCCTTAATGAAGCTTGTGATCCTAGGCCAAGAGGTAGATAAGGGTTGTGTGACCTAGACAGGTCCATAATGGATTCTGATTTCATCATAGTATCAGCCTCAAGGTCTGGCTAGATGGACCCCTTATTCACCAAGATGGACACCTTCATACCTTAAGTTCTAGTATCCACCACCCTAAAACTCACCCATAACATAGTATTAACAAATCAGTTGGGACCCACTAGCTACACAACAATAATTTAGGATTGGAGATAAAAACCAACAACACCAGCATTGGAACACTATATAGACACAAGGAGCATATCAAGGTGGATATCAGTCTAATAAAGGAGGAGGTCAAGGTGGTTATAGAGGAGGATACTAAGGTGGTAGAGGAGATAACTATTAGTGGCTTCCCCTATAATGCCACCTATGTGGAGAATACAATCATGTCCACTAGAATTGCTTGATGAATCCATAAAGATAGTCAAAATGCACATACTATAGAATCTATAACCAACATGACATAGATGATTTCCCTATTATAAATAAGCAAATAAAGGATAAAGCCATTTAAAATGTGAATATGGTAAGTACAAATCCTCAATATAGTGCATTCTTCAATGCTATTACACACCAATAATATGTAGGAAAAAGGCTACCTTCACTTGAGATGCCTCAAGATCAGGGCATTAGAAAAGTTAAATAAGATAAATATCTAGATCCAACCATAGAAAAGAGCCTCATGTATGAAGTTGTGTAGATGTTGAAAAAAATTCAACATAAGAATACTACTAATGGTGATGTTGCAATAATAAATGTGTAAATGTATGGTTAAATCATGCACATTATGTGACAAGATGGAGTTATCACTACTCTTACAGATCTCCTAATTTTTTTGAGTACAATTTATAATGAATATATATAAAGAAACATCATAAAACTATTACATAATTTATTGGAGTGTATGTAACATGGTTAACAAAAGATAGAAAATCTAGTTTGGTATATCAAGATGAAGAAGCCCTAGGATGTTGATGCATAGATTGATATTGAGGTTGCTGGTTATGATATCCCAAATGCTATATTTGATTTTGGAAGCATAATTAATATGATTCCTTGGTATACATGGGAAGATATTAGATTAATATCTCTAAGCTAAGTCTTGTAACCATAAGCCTAATTGATTATGGAAAAGTTAAACCTATTGGCAAACTAGAAGATGTCGAGATTAAAGTCGTAAAGTTGTCTCTAGAAAGTGACTTTGAGGTCATCAATATGAAGAATATAGAAACACACTACCCTATTTTTATAGGTAAAAAGTGGGCATATGATGGTCAAATTACTATCAATATAATTCATAATCAGCTCAAGGCACATCAAGGTGATAAAGTTGTCATCCCTCTCAATAGGGTGCATAAGCCTTACATAATTCTAACTAAACTAGATTCTATATATGTTTCACAATAAAATAGTTAGATGAAGGTGAATTTATAATAATGGATGCCCAAACCAATAGCTATATAGCCAGTGTTAAATCAATTTATCATTGAATAATGTGCCTCTATGTCTACAAAATCTCCTACTCAATCTGAATTTGATTTCCTATATCAATCCAATGATCACATACAAGACTACATAGAGTTGACAAGGGAAGGCACTTTGAAATGGGAAACAACTTCATCTATTAGTGGTGACTAAAATTCCCACCTCATTAACTAGGCCCAAGGTGATCATGAACTCTGACTGATGCAAATGGTCTTTACATATGAGCGACAATTCCCTATGTTATATGCAACTAAGGACATCAATGATTTCATTTTGAATTTGAAATTCCATATTCCAAACATCAATAAATGGGTTAATGCTTTAAATTATGCTTTAAAGGGAGTTGATACAACATGGTGGGCAACTCATTGGGATAACTATCTGAAATGGGATGATGCCTATGAGCTCATGATCAACAGATTCTAGCTATTGTAGTTTATCTGCACTAATTATCCATTATTTTAAGGTGAGTGTCCTAAAATTCATATACATAAATGTGTTGACATTTGGAATGAGGAATGTGTCACACAAAAATACTCGCTTCACATTTTCCACTATATACTCACTTCACTAATAGTAGTATGGTACATGCACCAAGAATGTAGAAGGGAGACCAAACATTAGGCTCAAGTGCAGAGTGAATTTATATAGAACTTTGTGTGTGAAGATGAAAATACTTTTTTCCATAATTCACTATAAAAAATCAATTAATTTTTATGTCATGGGTCCATAGAAGACTTAAACACCATAATAAAATCCATTGTGCAAAAAAATGAAGCCTTTAATCTTAACTCAAAAATATAAAGGTATAAGGTTGCTAAGAATGAAGAACAATCTCTAATTCAACCATTTTACTAAATGAAAGATGAGTAGAAGACATTGAGGATTCTAATTTTGACGGTGATTTAGATTTGAATGATTTAATCAAGCCAGAGTGACTTGTTGAACCATTTAAGGACACTAGCACAACACTAATTAAAGAAAACAAGTTGCACATCATTCAAATTCTTGAATAGGAAGGGTAAAGGAGGATATAGGAATCTATCAATTAATAAAAACATAATATTTATTATTAGCCTATCAAGAGGCATGTCACTAATGTTAGAATAGAGGAGGTTCTAAAACTGGCAAACATAGGTGACTATTAGATGGAAACTAAAATTTTAGAAACTCTACAAATTTTGAGGGATTACCAAGATGCCTTTCCCACTAAATTATTAGAGGTTCAAGGAGTTTACCCATATCTTGGTGAGATGCACATTAAATTGAAGGAGTGTGCATGATCGATCAAGAAGTGGCCATCTAAGCTCAATCCAAATATGAATTTAAAAGTAAAGGCTAAATTGGATAGAATGTAGGATGTAAGAATAATCTATCCAATGGAAAAAGCATATTGGGTAAGCCCCATGGTAGTTTATCCTAAGAAAATAGGATAAATCCATGTTTGTGGGGACTACCACATTTTAAATTATGCTTATGTAAATGGTCTATTTCAAATACCATTCATAGATGAAGTTTTGGAGTCTATCACAAGATATGAAATATATTCCTTCACAGATGGTTTCAATGGATATCATTATATCTCAATCATATAATAAGATCAAGCTAAAATGATTTTTTTAATAGAATGGGGTTATTTTGCATACAAGGTCATGCCTTTTAGCCTTGGCCTTAAGAATTCACCTACATTATTCTTTCACATAGTGATTACAACATTTAAGGATTTTATGCATGAATTATTGGAAGTTTATTTAGACGATTGGGTAGTCTTTTCCTTATTCAAAGAACAATTGTCTAATTTACGTCTAATGTTGTAATGATGCCAATCTCTGTGCATCACTTTAAATTTTAATAAATTTGTATTTTTTCACCTTTTGGTGTTTTATTTGGATATGTAGTATGAAAGAAAGGTATTTTGGTAGATTAGGCTAAAATCATAATAATATTGAGTATGCCTCCACCTATTAATTCCACTAAATTTCACTCTTTTCTAGGGCATGTAAACTACTATCATAAGTTCATCAAAGGATATGCATCCATTTCATCTCCATTATAATATTTACTACATAAGAATGTGAAATTTTTTAGACTTTAGAATGCCAAAAATATTTCATTGAGATAAAACAATGACTGGTCATTGCACCCATACTTATCTTTCTAAACTAGATCAAGCCTTTTCATGTACATGTGGATGCTTCAAGAATTATAGTGGGTGTTATGCTTGCACAACCTAGAGATGGTACACTAAACCATCCTATTCATTTTGCTAGCCAAAAATTGTTTGATGCAAATAAAAACTATACAAACATAAAATGGGAAGCATTGGCTATTATGTTATCACTTTAGAAATTTTAGCACTATCTACTGGTGACAACATTCAAATTCTTCACTAATCATCAAGCCCTATGACATCTGGTTAACAAGTCAATACTAGGAGGACACATTTCTTAATGGTTGATGAAATTTTAGGAGTTTCAATTTTGCATTAATGTCAAGACAAAACAAGAAACTGTAGGACCAAATCATAGCAAATTTATAGAAGAATTAAAAGAAGACTCTCCTAATGCTCACCTCTTCTTTGTCTTTATGATTCTTGAAATTTTTTAAAAAAATTGCCAATTTCCTTAATCAAGGGGTCTTCCCTACATAATATCAAGAGCATGATAAGAAGTGATTTGTTACTATAGCCCTACCATATACCATCATCAATGGGCTTCTATATCACTTACGGAAGGATGAAGTCCTATGTAGTGTTGTTCTAAAATATGAACAATCTCAATTATTATAAGAATCACACCAAGGAGTCATAGGAGGACATTTTCTAGGAGAGGCTATAGCTAGAAAGATTCTATAGAAGGGATTATGATGGCCAAATTGTTTCTAAGATGCACATATAGTTGTGTAACATTGTGATGTTTACCAACACATAGGTAAATTGCTATAAAAAGATGAGATGTATTTACATCCTTTGTTAGCTAAACCACCTTTTAAACAATGGTGTATTAACTTTATTAGACCTATCAACCCATCAAATAAATACAAAAAATATAGGTACATCATTACTATGATAGACTATTTTACTAAGTGGGTTAAAGTTGAATTAACACCTAACTATGGTGCGAAGGATGCATCAAAGTTTCTATATGAAAACATCATTACAATGTTTAGATGAACACACTTTATAAATAATACCATCAAGGCTCTAATTGAAGAATTTATGATCTCTCATCATAAAATTACTATGTATCATCCACATGCCAATGGCCAAGTTGAAGCTTCTAATAAAGTACTAGGAAAAATGCTTACAAAGATTTATGAAATCAAATAGGATGACTAGTAAGATCACATTCTTATGATTTTATAGGCATATCACACACATTAAAAAAGGGCTATAAGATTTATGCCATCTAATTGGTGTATGGTCTATAATTATTCATGCTAATGGAATAACTAGTATCTAGCTTGTGTATTGCCATGGTCATGTGACTTAGAGATCACGAGTCTCTTACTAACCAACTCCTAGAACTAAATCAAATATATGAGTTTAGATGCATAATAATGTGGATCAATAAGTGCAAAAATAGAGTTAAAAATTGTGGCATGATAGGAACTTAATCCAAAAATAATTTCATAAGGATCAACCAATTTTATTATATGACAATCGATTCAGAACATTCCTGGGCAAGCTATAGATACAATGGAAAGGGCCCTAGATTATATATGACCGAACACAACAAGAAACCATAGTTTTAAGATATCTTCAAGGAACCATGTTACTAGGGTGGGTAAATGGCTATAGGATTAATCCCTACCACTAATAATCAATTGATCTCATTCTACAATCTGAATGGGTGTTAAGTAGCACCATGTAGATTAAGATTTCCTTATTTTGCATGTTTTGTGTGTATGTGTTTATTTTATATTTTGTTTATTTGTAGATGATCTCAACAACAACATTTGTGAATTATAAAGAACAAGCATTGTATGCACCAAATGTGCATAAAAATATCCACGTGTGTCACTAGAAAAGTCAAAGAGGAGGGACTAAAAATATTAAGTTAGAGAAAGACACAAAAACATCCCATTAACAAGATATCCATAAGATAACAACCATCCACCAGAAGTAAACTCTAGATCTAAGGGTCGATGGACATGATATTCAACAAATTGATATATTTTAAACATCACCTACTTGTACCCTTATAAAAACACCAAATATCATAATGTCATAACTCCACACATGCACCAATTACTAACTACTTTAATGGCCAGATCAGATATTGATTTGCCACATCCACCATGGTATTCAAGATGAGTGGATAGTTAAGCATGGTTTTGATGTGGACCCTAATAGGTATGAGTTATAAAAAATCCAAGTTTAAATATCAAGTCAACATTTCATCATTGAGCATATTTTTCATGAGCTACAACTATCAAAGAGCTGAGATATTTTCTTGCATAGAAAACAAAGAGAATTTCAAATTTGTCCTTCACACAACTATGGATACTTCACTACTGATCAGTGATCTCACTGATGCATAAAAAAATATATGGGTGTCAACATAACACTTTGAAAAATGAAATACAATGACCAAGAACTATTTGATTACTTCCACCAAGCTAAATAGAAGCTCTTCCACCCTGATCCTATTGATGATACACACCCACTCACCCTCACAACTCCCCATCAATTCCAAAACATAGACATTGATAACCTATTAATATTTCCCACATTTGATGACCTAAGAGAATTTTTTCAAGTATTACTTGGGTGATACAATAAAGGCACAATCTATTTGGCTTTGGATGAGACTATAGAAATCAACACACAAGCCATGGCTTGAGATTTGGGCATGCCTGTGTGAGGAAAATCTTTGCTACCCTATAAAACAAAAATGCCTCCCATATTACAAGAAGTTTAGGATCTATTTGTGTGAACCAACTGAGGGATTCCCATTGATGATATCCCAAATTAACTAGTGTGCATTCTCATTCAGTGTATCACTAAAAGATATTATCAAACAACCAAATCTGCCAAACAAATTACTAAGGGTTCCATGGACATCACTCAAAGAATGATCCACTAAAATGAATAGTTCAACTAGCCAAAGTATTTCATCTAGGAGATACTCACAAATATTGAGAAATGTCTCACCCCCTAAGCAACCATTCCAATATTAGTTACTAATTTTCTTGCTTTAATTCACATAGTGGAATTTACTAGAAGGAGAAGTATACCTAGACACAAACTACTAGCTAGTGTATCAAGTTAGAAACCTCACCTAGATGCAAGATCATGGAGCTCTCACACATGAGGGAAAGTTCAAATCTTGGTGGAAGGAGTGCCTAGACATCATTACCACACATCTTTGAGTGCTAACCGATGTCTTATATTACTTTGTTCATCATGCCATAGTCACTCTGCTACCCAAAAGAGTCTTTATAACCATTCATGAACTACCATAATCACTATTAAAATTGCTTCCTTTCTTCATGATAATGGATATGATGCAAGCCAAAGTGGCCTAAAAAAAGAGTTCATAACTAGGTGTGCAACCCCCTTACAATCCATACTACCTAGCACAGATCTTCTTACCACTCAACAACTAGAGCCAAAACCCATCTCATAACAACAAAAGGGGAAATGTAAAACACATCCTCATTTGACATCCCCTCCCATAAAGTGAACAACATGAAACACTATAACATAAAAGGATGATCTAAAGGTGTCACAGATAGCTAGTTCCTATGATATCATCCAAATGGGCATTAATGAATATGAGGTCTATTAGGTCATGATGGCTGACATGGATAAAGACTACTATGAGGAGGAAGAAAAAAAATTATTATTTTGGAAGGTGGTGTGCATAGTGTAAGTCTATAAGTAGGTTTTCCTAGAGCTCTAGGTGAACCCCCCATCCTTCCCACCTTTAATCATTATGGACATGGTTTGAGAATAATTAGAGCAACTCAAACATAGAATAAACTTCTTTTAGCCACAACCTAAACCAACCTTCATAATTAAATACATTTTTTCACCTCTTCTAGAGATCCCACTTGAACAACTTATGTACAATCCCTAAACATGAAGGGAGGAAAGGGTCTCACCTACCTTGGAGAATGCACATTTTGTTGATCAATTGTTTCATAAGAAGCATAACCTACTCCTAAAAATTTTACACCACCATTCAAATGTAAATTTGTCATGATTAGAAGGAAGAAAGTAAATGTTCCAAGCTTGAAGGTATGATTAGCTAATTCACCACCATTACTACATGTTCAAAAGGTTAAGGATCTTGAATCGAAGCAACCAATAATAGAGTAGTAATAGGCCACCAAGGAAGAAGCCACTGACACAACTTAACATCAACTTAGGAAGGAATAAAAGAAGAGAAGGAAAGAAGAAACACAAAAACAACATGAAACATAGTGAGCCCAAGAATTTAAGGCCACATAACAGGCCATAGATGTGGTCAACCAAACACAATAATAAGATGACCTAGCAAAGAAAATATAGGATAAAATAGAGAAGAAGGAAAGGGAAGAAAAATAATAAAAGAGGAAACAAGATGCAATAGTTTAGGTGTAGTAGTAGGCATAAGAAGCTACCAAAAAGGAGGAAGATGATGAAGCCTTGCAAAAATAATAAGTAAAAGCACAAGCACAAGCATAGGCACAAGCCTAAGATATGCAAGAGACAGCCAAGTCTATGACCCTTGCAATGGAAGTGCAGAAGAAGAAAGAGAAATAATAAGCAAAAAATAATAATAAAGAAGAAGAATAGAGGAAGAAGGAAGAATAAGAGAAAAATTAGAAAGGAAGAAGAAAATAAGAAGTAATTGAAGGAAGAGAAGACAAAGAAAGAGGAAGAGGATGAGAAAAAGGATGAGGAAGAGGAAAAGTAGAATAATCATGAGTAATAAGACAAATAGAATATGGTTGAATATTCTATGCAATAAAGTAAACTCAAGCAGAGGCCACAATATAGTAACAAGCACCTTCCATAATGTAGTCAGGATCATAGTTGCTATAACTACCACTAGGAGGTGTTTGTCTTTGGGATGTTATCTTAGTAATTTCTTGGTACACTACCTTCTCCATCCTACTATCAACCATACCATGCCCCAACCCTAAAATATCAAAAAACACATTGGCTATACTATCAGTCAAGCAAGAGGCTTCACTTGATGTCTCCTAGTTGCCTTTGATGAAATAATTAGAGGGTGCTACAACTTTTCAAGAGTCCATCACGAAAAATTTCACCTCCTTAGAGTAATAATGGGATCAAGCAAAGGTAAAAAATTTTGAGCTTAGGTCTCACATTCATGAAGTAGTGAAGATGATCAAAGACACTTGCCCAAACTTGATCTCTTAAGTAATCAGGGACTAAATAATGTTAGACTACAATAGGATTAAGACCTTGGTCTCAGAGCTCACAAAGGATTGGTGCACATCCCATAAAATTTATGTGGTTAAATATTTTTATTAATATACTAGAGGATTATCATGTCATGATTAACATTTCAACCCTCTATGCCCATCAGGTCACATGTAGTCTTCTTGACTAAAAATAATAACTTGACAATTCTCTTGCCATCTGTAGCATAGAATTCATCTCAATTAAAATGACTAGGACAACCATGCATAGTTAGACTAGATTAGTGGATGAAACTAACCTTGTACTCTAGCAATCATTCAATTTCAGGGATAATATACATGATCATATCATTAGTTGGTAACATGACTTATGGTGTAGTGCATTTTTAGGTGTCCAAGTAGAACACCATGTATAAAAGTTGGATTAGTTGAGTGCTAAAATATAGATAAAGGTTAGTAATACAAAGGTAGATATGAGTACCACTAAGGAATCAAACCTAAAGGAATTCATTGGATGTTACACACCAATGCACATCCTAATTTGTATGGTTTAGGAAGTGATGTTTGATTGACATACATTTAAACTAAACTGGCTCCATTCTGTAGTGAGGTGGCCTAGATTCTTAACATTCCTATTTGTAATTCATCATCTGAGCTCTAAAAAGAAATCACATAGATCATAGCTACTCAATCTATGGCCAAGTATCCTTTTGGTTAGTCTTTGTCCTTAGAATTTTTACCTCCTTCAAGCTGAGTACTACACAATGCATAATTTTTATACATTTTTTTGTATTAGAATGGATAGTGAGACAAACAGGGATAGGATGGTTAAAAACCTATAAAGGGAAACCACCTAGTTATGCAAACTTATTGAACACTTGAAAGGGTGGTAGGTTGGTACACTACTTAGTTGAAAACCCAAGAGGGTGGCTAAGTAGTGCACAAGAGGTGAAAACTAGAAATAATGCCTTGAGTAATTACTATGACTCTTACTAGTCTACCCAAATTTTTAGCTTTTGCCCTTAGTGCACCATCAGATAACCCTATGATGTTATCTAAAGATGAGACAAGATTTTAAGTTTGATGTTGTTGGGAGAATAAAATAGCTAAGTAAAGCTACATATGATATTCTTTGGATATTCATGTGTTATGTATGAAATTATTAGATATATGTATTTTGTCCTATCCTCCATGACTTGTAAAAGGATAGAAGATGAATAGTACCCTCTTTTTGGTGCCAATGTACAAGAAGAATGTGAATATTCAGGAACTGTAAATGACTATAAATATGCATGCTTGTATGAATAAGATGATGAACCTTTATTGAGATCAATATAGCTTTCTAGTTATGGTTACCTGATGTATTTATTATGTTTTTCATTATATGTGTTAACATATTAATGTTTGGTTTAAACATATATAAATTAATTTGAATTCTTTTCAAACCTTAAAATAAATCTAGTTAATCTTAGTTCCTATCTATTGCATGATAACTCATTTCTGTCATACTTCTATTAAATATTAATCCCCTGTACTATCCTGCATAGTGTAATAAAACCTATCTATTCTCATTATTAACATGTTATGTTGTATTTCAAACCTCTAATAACAATTTTACTTTTAACATTTGGTATCAGGGCCTAGTCTTTTTAAGTAGGTTTAACATCCTAAGGGATATCCTAGAAGCAAGGATGGCTAGTCAATAAGTTCAAGGTGGTTTTTCTATCAGTAGGGCTCTATTATTCAATGAATCTAATTATGAATTTTAGAACATTATTATGAAGATATATTTGATGTCTCAAGGTCATGATATTTGGTAGTCAGTTATGGATGGATATAGTGCTCCTCCTATTCCACCAACATATGTAATAGGTAAGAAGGCTAGTGAAAAAAACTCCAAGGAAATGAATGACATTCTTTATGGCTTATCAAAGGTATACCTTGTAAAGGTGATGCATTTTTTATTATCTAAATATATATGGGATAAATTTAAGACTATTGATGAAGGAGACACCAAGGTGAAGATGGCTAAGTTTCAAACCCACCGAAGGTAATTTAAAAGTTTGAATATAAATGAAGATGAAATAATTGCATCTTACCTATTAAAGGTTGTGAAGTTGTCAATGCCATTAGAGGATTAGGATATGAATGTTCAAAAAGTATTGAGATCAATAACTCCTAAGTTTAACTTTAAGGTGTCTGTAGTGAAAGTGATGCAAGATTTAGATAAGCTCAAAATGGATGGGCTTCATGGCATCTTGATTGCCTATGAGATAAGAACAAATTAAAGAAGACCTCCCTAAAAGGAAATAAATTTTAGAGTTGAAAATAAGTCAAAATTCAATAAGGTCAAGGATGAGGTATGTTTAGATGTTGTTGATGATGAATTGATATCCATGTTTACTAGAAAATTGAGGTTTGGATCTATTAAGTACAAGGGTAAGTTGCCCTTCAAATGTTTCAACTTTGGTAAGATTGGTCACTTTGCATCCAAGTGTCCTAACAAGGATAAGAATGAGCATGATGAAGAACATGATGAACATCATGGAGATGATAGGAATGTCTATAAGCTTGAGAAGAACAAGAGAGATTTCAAAAAGTATGAAGGTAGAAAATAGTCATTAAAGATAAGAAAAGTTTCTATACCAAAGAAAACAACTCATTTGATGTGACACAAGCACATATGATAGTGATGATGATAATAATGAACATAGACATGATAACAATGAAACCTTATTCATGGACATAGATATAGATAATGATGGTTTCTCAAATGGGAAAGGCCTTATAATTGATGTAGAACCAGATGAAGAAGAAGCTGAAGTGAAAATTGAGGCAAAAATAGTATGTGCCCTAGAGAAGTTAAAATTCCAAAGAATAAAGAATCATAATATAATATCATTAGCTAAGGACTATGAAGAGAATATTGTCTTGTTTGAGGAAAGACTGAGTAACACTTCCAAGGAGTATGATGATATCATCAATAAAATTGAAGCACAAATGGAGATAGTCAATGCAAGTCTAAAGGCTAAAGAGGAAGAATGTACCATGTATGAAATTGAAATGGAATACTTGAGATCTAAGTTAGATTAAGCATATATCAAGTTGAATAACTTTGTGAAGTTTTAAAAGAGTAGTAATGATTTAGATAATATCATGAGTAGTCAAAAGTATACAAGTGATAGTATAGGTCTTGGTTTTAAAGAAGACTAAAAGGAGGCAATTCAAGTCAAGGAGAAGGATATTTAAGACAAGAAGGTCAACATGAAAAGACCTATCAAACAACCTAATGCTATGAGGTATGCTTATTCATTCAATGGTTACTATTTTGTATGTAGTCAATTTGGTCATAGAGAAAGATAGTGTAGAAGACCATCCAAGAATGAGTACTCATGGGACTATGGAAGAATTAATAGTTCACATCAGTCAAGAGGTATGTATAAGGTTATTTTCTACATTTGTCATAATGTGGGACACACTGCAAGATTCTACCCCAATATATTTATAAGGTTGAATCATGTCAAAATAGGAGGTTTAAAGCCCCTAGAGTGCAAGAAAGAAGGAAAATGAATGTGTGGAAACTATCGACCATTTTGGCCCATATACCAAGCTACTACTTGGATGGATGGGCTAAATAAAGCTTTGGATGGAGTGAGTGGTCCAAAGATCACATACAACTTGCAAAGATTTTGAAATAGTTTAACTAGAAGATCAATGATATACTTTCATTCATACAGAGGAAGATTTATGGTAGACAAGAAGTTAAGAAGTTGAAGAGATGATAGTTGGATCTTGAGGATGAATGCATAGATGATAGTTGATGTGATGTGGGGAGCCTAGATTAAGATCAACAATTAACATTTAAAGTCAATAGCTAAAGGAATTTTGTGGAAATAAAATTTGACCAAGGTAAAACTAGAGGATGCATGAAAGTAGACACATTATATGAAGGATCTCACTAATTTGAGTAGGTAAAATACATAAATAAAAGATCAAACATGATCTAGATAACTAGGAGGAGATTTTACAGAGCTGTCTAACACCATTAAAACCCCTATAAAATCTTTTTGAGAGATTCTAGATGAAGGTTCTATGTTTAATTTAGACTCAAGAGGCCGTAGCCTATGGATATCCATTTTTAATCATGACTATATAAAAACCAATAAAGGATATTGGTTTTCATCTATAATAGATCTATATTCAGGACATAGAAGCAATGACAAAATGGTGACTATGTAAGGAATGTCAAAAAGAACATCATGAGCAAACTTAGGAAATTGCTTGGTAAGATGAAGAACATTGAACATGATTAAGAAAGATAGTGAAGGGTATTAATGCTGAGGAACTTGACAGAGATTCATATGGTGGTGGGGATTTCTCCCTACAACTAATCTTGATCTTCACATTCTCCATCATGCTAGTAAAAGACATAGTGAGATTAATAAAGAGGAAGGCTCAAGAAAGATTGTGGTGGTAATTGTTTTGAGTGGAATTGGGATCATTGATGACCCCTTAGTGCCAAATTTTCTCTCTTTAACCTTATTTCTTCCTATAAATACTAGATTTGAGTTCTTGATTGGTATACCTTGGTTGGGTATAACAAACCTATGCTAAAATCACTTTGTAAACTCTTTAAAGCAATATAAGACAAGTTTATATTCTATTTAATTCTAAGTGTACTTTATTAAAGTTTGATTTATAGAGTGTATGCCATCTATTTATCATTTTTAGGTCCTTCATGTACCTTGCTTTAAGACTATTAGTTTCTTGCAGGTTGTGTGAAGTGTTAGCTAATGAAAGTTCACTTGAAGTGTCATAAGTCTATATTGTCTTGAATAGACATATATCTTTCTTTTCAACCTTCATACAAAATATTCATGTTTGGAACTCTATCAAAAAATATGATAAATCCTTATCCCCATTGTATTCATTATTAGTCATAAAGTGTCTAAGATGATAGTGGATCATTGAACATTGGTGCATCACCACACTTAAAGTAGGTTTTCATTCATACATTCTCTCCCCTTTCCATCTTGATATATCAAGTTTTAAGAAGAGGATTCAAAATTTCATATTTGAGGAGTTGGCCTCATTAAAAATAATAGAGGTATGACCCAAAATTATGTAACCCATCTCCTAGGGTCATTCCCATGTTAGACTAGGTTTAAGAGTATAAGTTGAACACTTCCACTTTCAACCAAGGTGCAACTTAGAACCTATATTAGTTTTTGGCATGCCTGGTGGGACACATTCTCTTTGGCATATCTAAAGTCTAGATTTTTGAAGAAGTATTTTCAATAGAGGAAGCATCCACCATCATTAGAAGTTGAATATCCTCCAAGTTGCATAGTTTATAGCATCATTCAGATAGCCCTCTAATGCCAAAGGTTACTAGAAGGTTAGTTAGTAAAGGTATCCCCTATGAATTCATTGAACTAACTTATAATTCATATAAAAGAGCAATATTAAGTAGGAGAGGTCCTTATGTCTAAAATAAATATTCATCTACCAACCATCGTATTGCTTTAAGTAGTGCAACCCCCACATACAAATGGTAAGGCCTAGAATGTAAGCTTTTATATCATTCAATGGTGGAATCCCTCTTAACCTTTAGCAACATGATGATATCCCTATTGCCTCTTTAAAGAGTCTACCATATTTTACAAGAAAAACCCCACCACCCTTGTAAAGCACATTGTTGACATTACAAACCTTTGATAAGTAGATAACATTACATAAGAGAATGTAGCCATGAGAATACTAGCCACATCTTAAAAGGAAAAGCCCTATAATGGTATAAAGGTCTAGCTCCTAGCTAAATTAATACTTGAGATGAGTTTGGTGAGTGTCTATGTAAACATTTTAAGGATAGAAGTGACCATGTATTACTTGTTGAATAACTTACCTCAATCAAGAGGGCATCTCAAAAATATATGGTTGATTTCATTTATATATTTAAAAATACTTGGGATAGGATCCCTATCATTATTAATCATACACCTAATTATACTTTTATTTACTATATGAGAGCATTGAATTCAAAAATTACAGTCATGATGCAATCTATGGGTGGGACAACTCTGCCTGGGGCTTATGATATAGCTATAAGGGTAGAAAACTATTTGATAAAAGTAGGGAAACTCATGCCAAGACCTCTCATGCAAATTTTTCCTAAACTTCAGCCAACCCCACCTACCATTGCTCCATTTATCACTCTAACTAATCAAGCCTAGCTTGATGATAGTCAAGTGGACAAATTTTCAAAGATTGAGAGCTTGTTGAAGGCAAAAAATAACAAGCTAGTGGCTCTGGAGAGACAACAATAGAATTCATATAGGCCATACCAAGGTCTCTTCCAAGCCCATACCCTGATCAATCCTAAAATATACCCATTTATCCATCAAATAAACAATCCCAAGGCCAACTTACTTAGGTTAGATCTTATAATATTTACAACCCCAAAGTTGCAAGTAGCTCAAGATCCTTGGTCCCCACCCAAAACAACCTTGCAGAAGAGAGTAAATAGAAATCAAGAGGGAAGCCCAATGAGATTTTAATGGTTACAAGTGGAAAAATAAATCAAGATCTAAGTTATCAACCTGATCCTTCATTCCAAGGTCATGACATAATGCCTCCACCACCACAAGGCCCTCTAATGAATCAAGGTAATATTCTTACCTTGACACCATTGGAAGCTCAGATTCAACAACAAAAAAACATGGGTAAGGCACTAACTGACACCATGTTTATAAAATTTCAAGAAGGGGAGCATATGTTTGATCATGTAGAAGTAAACATGGGGTAGACAACACAAAGGTTAGTTGAACCCATTTTATCCAATACAAGGGATAAGAGGAGGATATTGGATGATAATTTAGGGAAACCTAAGGCTCCTTCAATATCTCCACAAGTTAATCAACAACATACTACTTAAAATTTCACTCTTAAATCTCGTGTAACTAAAAAAATACCTCAACAACATGGACATTATTAGAAGTCTCCTTGTATTCCTGATGTTACTCAAGTGCCAAGTGATACTTCTACTTCCAAGGTGTAGGTTCAAAGGTACTAGTCTTCCTTTCAATATTGTGGATCATATGAAAAAGGATAATGTCACTATGTCTATGTATGATGATATATCTATTATAAGATAGAAAGATATTCTTAAGAAAGAGATCTATAATCCTTCTCATGTGAATGAGCCAGTTGATAAGGTGAACACTATCTTTACAAATAGTAGTCAGCCTAGTCAAGTTAAAGTTCCTAGTCAAGATTAAGCCCATAATGTTGTTCATCCCCCTAAGGTTGTCAAACCCCCTTGATTCTACTTGTCATTAATCATAGGGGAATATTTGATACATAATTATATGATAGATTTAGGTGATTTAACCTTAATTATGCCTAAATCCATAGCAAATAAACTTGAGCTTAAGTATGTGCCTAATGAAAAGGGTGTTATCTAGTTGGATGGTTCCCACACTAAAATAATAGGTATATTAAAAGACCTTAAGATCACATTAGTAGCCTACCCAAATTATGTCATCACTTAGGATGTTAAGGTTGTAGACCTACCCCCATATTTTATTGTATGCCTATCTAGGGACTTTACTACAAATATTAGAGGTTATTTGTACTTTGACTAGTCATACACGATTTTCAAGACCAAATATGGAATTAAGGTCACCATTAGATCAAAACCTATCTCTATCTTCCATTTAAAGCCATATATGCCTAACCTTGAAAATGTCAACTATACAATATTTGAAGATGATGAAAATGTTAGTGAAAAAGAGCCTCATGATCATCTTGAAGACATTTTAGACATGTACCTAGATGAATGGGTATCTGATAATCATGGATTTATTTTCTATAGTAATATTGAAGAATCAGACTTAGGGGTGTATTTTATGCATGAGGAAGGTGATGTTATACCTTACTTAACTAGCACCACTCAAGAGGAGGATGGTCTATGGACTTTATTTTTTGATGGTTCAAGGTTAAATAATGGTAGTGGAGTTAGCCATGCTAGTTTCATCCTCAGGTCAGAAGTATTATTCAATTGTAAGATTTCAATTCAGTTTCACTTCAAACATAATTGATTATAAATCTCTTTTACACGGTTTGTAAGAGGTAAGAAGTAGAGGTGTCAAACTTATTCAAGTTAAGGATGATAGTGAGCTTGTTTTTAAACAAGTGAGAGGCATAAGTGTAATCAAGAACCATAATTTTAAAGCCTACATGCACCATGTATGGGACCTCATAGAGGACTTCTTGGCATTCAATATACAATCCATACCATGAGAGGCAAATCAATATCCAGATAGGCTTGTAGCCATTAAATATCAATATGAGGTTGTAGAAGGAGTCAAAGGCAAATAGAGCCAAAACAAGATCAAGGTCATAAATAGACCAATTGTGCTTGATAATGAGGTGAGTTGGTAGGTGTTTGATAATGATGACCAAATTATATGTTTTCTGATGTAGGAGGTGGAATTCTACCATAAGTAAAAATAATTATAACATGAGTATGATGATTAGATAGTATAATTGAGATATAAAAATCCACCTAAGGGGATTGAGATTAGAAGGAATATTCAATGAAGATGACCAATTGAGAATAGGAAAGGCATGTATCTCAGCTAGGGAGGAACATTATAAAAAAATAGAGATATTCAAGGATAAATTATTAATATTAGGAAAGATTAACACTGTAGAAGAGAGATATGTATTTATTACCTTATGCCAAGAGTTATCTAAGATTTTTACATGGGAATACAAGTATTTTAAGGGTTTTGATCCCAACTTGCACAACATTCTATTGAACTAGAGAGCAATGCAAAACTAGTTAGGCAGAAACAAAGGCCTATCAACCCAAAAGTGGAGTAGTTATGAGAAGGGATATATTTAAGTTGATTAAATCAAAGATAATATTCCCCATTAAGCATTAATAATGGGTGGGAAACCTTGTCCTAGTGAGGAAGAATAATGGGTAAATATGTGTATGTGTTTACTTTAGAGAACTCAATAAAGTGTCCCTAAAAGACCATTACCCATTGCCCTCAATGGATCAGATTCTTCAAAAGGTGGTAGGTTAGATATTCTCATTGATTGATGGCTACTCTAGTTATAATCAAATTATGGTAAAATAAGAACATAGATATAAGACTACCTTCACCACAAAATTGGGCACTTATACATATATGAAAATTCCCTTTGGACTATCCAATGCTGGAGAAACTTTCTAGAGGGTAATGGATATTGATTTTTAAGGTTTGATCAATGACATGGTGCTCATATACCTAGATTACATCATTTTTTTCTCAAGGGATGAAACTGATCATATTTCTCACTTGAGGTTAGTATTTGAAAGATGCAAAGAATTTGGTGTATCATTGAATCTTAAAAATTGTATATTTGGTGTTCATGAGGGCAGGTTATTAGTCCATGTGGTGTCCAAGGATGGTCTTTCCATAGACCATAAAATATTTAAATCCATATTATCCTTAACCTTTCCCAAGAAAAATAAGAGTCTATAGAGCTTCTTAGGGAAGATTGATTTCATAAGAAGGTTTATCCAAAGCTTTATAGAGCTAGTCAAGCCTCTTACTCATAGTTAAGAAAATGCAAGGAATTTACATGGACCAAAGAAGGTAAGAGAATTTTTGAGGCCATAAAGGAGGCCATATATCATGCCCCTACACTTTTTAATCTTTATTTTAACATATAATCCTACTTGTATGCCTTCTCTACATTGGATACAATCTCTACCATGTTCATGCAATAAAATGAGCAAGGTTTATAAGTCAGGACTTAAAAGGATATGAGAAGAGGTATATATTTGTATAGTAACATGTGATTGTAGTTGTGATAGGTTTGAATAAATTTAGGCACATGATATTTAATAGTAATATCATACTCATGGTGGTACACCCATGTATTAAATAGTTTATACTCAATAGAGACCTCAATGAGAAAAGATCTAGATGGGTGACCTAATGCATGGAATATGACCTTGAATTAAGAGTCATAATTCTTGTAATGGGTAGAGGGTTATGTGAAAATATTGTATTATAATTAAATAAATATAAATATCAAGTGTTGGCAATCCCTGATAGCCAATAGGATGCTACAGATAACACAACTTTTAGTTGGACACATGATATAGTCATATTATTTGAGTTAAGAAAATGTCCTATGGGACTAGATAAAGCCAAGAGAAGACATTTTAGGTAGAAAAGTATGCCTTATATATTAATATATGGAGTAATTTTGAAGAGAGACATAGGGGTCATGTTTTTAAGGGGTGCAGAATCATGCCAAATAGACAAGCTACTTGAATAGTTCTATGATGGTCCAATTGGTGGTCACTTTGATTCCAATACTTTAGCCTCTAATATAATTAGAGATGGATAATTGTGGCCCATAATGTTTATATATGTACATTATTAGGTAAGGAAATGCCCAAAATGTGTAAGGTTTATTGGTAAACAGAAACTGGCTGCCCTTCCCTTACAACCCATATAAGTAGAATAACCTTTCATATAATGGGGTTTAGATTTCATAAAGATGATACACCCCATTTAATTAAAGGATATAAATGGATCATTATATTTATAGACTAATTTAAAATTTGGGTTGAAGAAACTACCCTCAAGTAAGCTAATGAAGATTCTATATTAGACTTTTATGATAACCTTGTGACCAAATTCAGTGTGCCTTCCACAATTATTTATGATAATGCATTGGATTTTAGTAGAAATAAGGTACATGAGTGGGATATTTAACATGGAATTTATCTCAAATCATCCTATAAATATTACCCACAAGGCAATGGACTAGCAGAGTCCACCAATAAGAACTTGTTGAGGATTATCAAGAGAACTATGGAAGATATCTAGAGGGAGTGGCATACTATACTAAGGACTGCCCTATGGGAAGATAGAGTGACACATAATAAATATATTGGACACTCCCTATACCTATTTATCTATGGGAAATAATCCAACTTCCTATATATTTTGAACTTCCTACATTAGAGCTTGCACAACAACTTGAGCTCCTAGAGGATGATGCCATGAAAGTATGATTGAATGAGTTAAGATAGCTAGAGGAAATAAGGGACACTACTATGCAAATTATGTGGTCTAATTAGTACCAATTTAAGATGTCATTAAAAAAAAAGAGATTCCTCAAGGATATTATAGCAAGGTGATATAGTCCTCAAATGGGATGAGGACCATGCAAAACTAACAAAACACTCCAAGTTTGACAGTCTTTGGAGTGGGCCTTATGTTATCATAGGTTGCAATGAGAGAAATGCCTTTAAGATTGTTATGTTGAATAGAGAGAGCCTTTCCATCATTATTAATGGGAGGTATCTTAAATTATACTATTAATTTTTACTTCATGGTCTTTGTACATAAGTAGATAGGTATATCTTTACCTCCAAGTGCTCTTGTACATTGCTTTATTTGTTGTTTCTTTTAGTTTTTTTAGTGTGTTTTGTTACTTTATTATTGTTTGTGTGTGTCCCTTTGCTTCAAAAATGTTTCCAAAGTTTGGTAGAATATTTTTATAAATAAAACTTTATGTCTCTAGTTATCATGAGCAAGCTTGATCAAATTTTAGGCTCCATGACTAGTAGGCCGGTCGAGCCAGCTGAGTTACTAGAAATGTTGACCATTTTGGCCCATATGTCAAGCTACTACCTGGATGGATGGGTTGAAAAAATCCCTAGATGGAATGAGTGGTACAAAGATCACATATAGCTTGTAAAGCTTTTAAAACACTGTAAGTAAACTTAAAGTGTAGTTTGTCAAATTTTAAGGATCAACAGGTTCTCATGGTGATCAATGTAGTCAAGATCATGAAATGAGTCCATGTAGGTCTTAGAGACTCACTAGAGCATTAAAATATCAAGAAATAGTTCAAGTATAGGATTTTGATAACTAGGCCATCATGGCATGTCACCAAAATAATGCATGGATTTGAATTTATTCATGACAAGATCATCCTCTACAAATTTCATGTCTTGATGAGCTTGCTATCTCAAGATATAAATCTTTAAAGTTAGACTTGTAAAATGAAATAGGTACATAGATGTCAAGTCTAAGCTTTGTAAAGTAGTCATTGAAATTCAAATGTCCCAAGGTTTAATGTGAGAGTGATAAGTGTCCAAATATTAGGAGCTAAGGTTAAGATCTAATGATGAGTGGTGATTTGATAGATGTCAATGGGTCCCAAGATCTAATGACATGTATTTGATCATATAAATTAGATCAATGGTGAGAAACAAGTCAAAAGTTCAATACAAGTGAGAAAATGACATGTGGAAAGATCTCAAGTGTCTTGATATAGATCTAATTGTGCAAGGTGATTGAAAATGTTAGTGGGTCTAAGTAGATCAATGGTAAACGTGCAAACAAAGCAAATCAATGGTGAGTGATGAGTAAACAATTCAATGGATCTTAAAGGCTAATTATAAGATGTATGTCATCTATTCATTATCTGTAAGTCCTTCATGTACCTTGATTTTAGAATGTTAGTTTTTTTCAAGTTGTGTGAAGTGTTAGCTAATGAGTTTCACTTGAAGTTTCATAAGTCCATAGTTTCTTGCATATACCTATTTATTTATATCCTTCAAGTTATAGGCATTTTTTCAACCTTCATACAAAATATTCATGTTTGGAACTCTGTCATATAATCTGATAAATCCTTGTCCCCATTGTATTCATTAGTAGTCATAAAGTGTCTAAGATGATAGTGGATAATTAAATATTGGTGAATCACCACACTTAAAGTAGGTTTTAATTCATGCATTCTCTCTCCTTTTCATCTTAATTTATCAAGTTTTAAGAAGATGATTCAAATTATTATATCTGAGGATCTAGCCTCATTAAAAATCCTAGAGGTCTAACCCATAATTAGGTAAGCTAAAACCTAGGGTCATTCCCATGTTGGACTAATTTTGAGAGTATTACTTGATTACTTCCACTTTCAATTAGGGTGCAACCTAAAACCTATAACAAAAACCAAAGAAAATAAAGGTCATTCATGATTAGTCTATAAGATAAAAAGGAATGTTTGATATGGTAGAGCATAATTTAGAAGAGAAATAAAGTCAGGAATGTCTACTTTTAGCTCACATTTATGATCAAATTGTTGATGAAGAGGTCAAGTCTATAGTTCCAATCAAGCCCAAAAGGATACTAAAGGATATTCAATCTTTTGAGAGAATGGAGATCTAAGAATCTCCTAAACTTGTGTTTTTTTAGTGATCTATGGAAAGAGGTGACTCCATTAGGCTACATGGAGACACTCTTTAGTTAGAAAAATCATGGTGAATATTTGGTTTGAGGGGGAGCTATTCAGGTTGTTGACTAAGCTTGATCTATGTTGAGAAGTGGTCTTGTAACCTGAGTTCATTTAAAGGAGTTACATATGGAGTAAGGGGGAGAATGTTAATTTAATGCTTCATATTTTTGTGTTATTTATATTTTGTTTTAAGGTGTGATTTCATATGGAAATTTGTGGAATACCTTTTGTCATTAATGTCAAAAGGGGAGAAAGTTTAAGAAGGGATATTGACCAAATTAGGGGAGATGAGAGTGATCAGATTGAATAATGTTTTGCCATCAATGAAAAAGGGGGAGTTTATTGAGAATTTTTATCATTTATGTCAATATTTATGTCATTTTATGTCAATTTTGATGTCATTTATGTCAAGGTGCATCTAGTGAATATGCATAGTGAGTGGTTTATAAGGTATGAGTTTGTGTGATTGATATGACAAAGAAGCCATGTGACAAGAGAGAATTTGAAGGAAACCTAATGCCTCTCTATTGAGAGATAATTTGAAGGAAACATAATGATTATTATAAGGTTTATTTCAAGGTTTAGGTCAGGTAAATCATGTTTGAGTACTAGTTATTGAGTATAAGGTGCCTTGAGAAGCCTAATCTAGACTCTGTGAGAAGGTGTGCATATTGAAGCTTGGTGAAGTAAGTAAGAAAAATATTATGAGAGTTTTTTGGAATTTTTTGATCATTAAATGGAATTTTAGATACTTTCATAAGATTTTCAAGGTTAGTTTTCTAGTTTCAAGTGCTTGAGAATCCTAGTCATGACATTAGTCATAACATGAAGAGACCTTGTGAGAAGGTATAAACACAGTGACTTGGTAAGATGAATGTAAAGAGGAATGATAGGCTATATAAGGTTTATTTGTAATGTATATGATTCATTAGAACACTCATGTTAGTATTAGGGTGATCCTATAGGGGTAAGACCTAAAAACCTTGTATGCAACTAGACCACTTCTAGACCCAAGCAAGACCCTGCTTAGCCTAATAAGGCATAATGATTTGTTGTCAAGTAATATGAAGGTTGTTTTAAATTATTTGAGCATGTGAAATGTTGTGTGATTTTTTTATTAAGGTTTATATCACATTTAAAGAGGCATGAAGGTCATATTCTAGGCCTAATGTGGTTTGTAGGTCAAGGTCTAGAGAGCAAAAAGAGAGATGGTGGTTTAATGGAGTATGAGGTTTTGTTTCTAGGGAAATTATGGATATTTGAGTGTAATAAGAGGTATTATATGATGTATCAAGGAATTTCACAAAGTTTTAGGTCATTATTTCTAAGATAAATCATGAAAAGTGGTTTTGAGGTCTTTTGAGTGCATAGAATGAAGGGTTCTCAACTCGTGAAGGAATTTTAGGTGTTAATTGGCATGTGTAACATTTTCATGGGAAAATTATTTGTTAAATATATATGGGGAAGGGTCATATATAATATCTCCAAGCATTAGTTTTGGAAATAACGTATAATCCTTTGTGAACAATGGTTAACACTACAAATAGTGTTAACCCTCTCTAAAACCCTAACAATGACTTGATGTTGAAGATGTTGATCAAAACAGCACATAATGGTCTAAAATGAATATAAAATATATTTTATCTTGTATTAAACTTTCCCAAGCACCTTTAGGTGTGATTGAGCTGTCAAGTATGTGAGTGGACCCTACAGGAAATGCCTTGTTTCTTAGAGATTTGTTGTAGTAGTTAGATTTAACCAATTCAAAGTATGAAAATCATTGGATGGAGAAGGTTAATACTTTTATTTTATGTAAATTTTAGTTTTTTAGTATGTTATATCACTTAGGTGTGATAAACTAGTCATTAAAGTAAGCTAGTCGCTAATAGGCCTAATAATGGAAATAATGAGAAACTCATGCAATAGTGAGAATATGTTTGGGAATGTGTTATCATTGAAGAGGGATGAATAAAAGTGAATGAAGGTGTTTTTTAGGAATTTTAATCCATTATAATTTATCTTATAAGTTTTTAATTTTAGTGGTTATAGTGAAAATGTTGCTCACAAGTTGACTTGTCTATCTTAGTGAGGTCTATGTAGAGTGAGGTTATGAGATTGGTTTTCAAGACCAATATTGCCATTTGACCATGGTATATTTATATCTTAGAGTTTAATAAAAATATAATAATATCATTTAAATTCATTATAAATACCTTAAATTGGTCATATATATGTTGAAGGTCATTATCACCATGACTATGCTTCAAGGCAAACTCATAGTTCTAGGTAAACATGTTGTAGTGATGAGTTTGAGACCTTATGACAAATAATATAATGTATATATTTTTTATATTTGGTAATTTTATTTCCTGTCCATGCTTTTTATAATTTTTTTTAGTCAGTTAAAGAAGTGAAAATTTTGAAGCCAAAATGGCTTGACTGGCTGAGTGAGGTTTGTGAGAGAGAAGGTCAAAAAATTGGTCCACAAGACTAATAATTACCATTAGATATTTTGATATTTTTATTGAATGTTTTTATAAGTATGTTTTAGGATAATTTTAATTCATTATAAGTCCTTTAATGTGTTCTTTTAGGTATCAAAATTTCAAGTTTCTATGACTATGTTTTTAGGCTAGTTGGTAGTTTAGAGTGAGCTTTTTACATAGAAGAGTTTGAGCCTATATACATTGAGTTGAAGTATATAATGAAGTTTTTGATGACCCTGAGATAATTAGGTTTCTTAATATGCCATTTTTTCCATTTTTTTTAGCTAATTGGTGTTTTATATTTAGTATTTCAAGATAAACTTTATGGGTATACATATGCTTAATTGTGAACAATACTAATGGCATGATTCAAGTGGTGGTTAGATATAAAAAGTGTTATGGAGCATATATGAGATTATAAGGGGTATATTTGAGTGGTATATGATATGTTCCTATAATTTTAGGTTTTTGAATGTGTTTTAATAAAGGTAAAGTATACCATGTCCTAAAGTAGACCTAATGGGATTAGGTCTCCATGAGACTTAAAGATGAAATGTGACCTAATTGAGGTATGTTAGACATAAATAGACTCAAATAATGTTTTATTAATGTTTATGATATTTACTAAGATCTATTACATGGAATAAATAAGAAGGTAAGGGTGTTTGTCTAACTAAGAAGGATATGAAAAAGAGACTTATATAAATATAAGGCAAATTTAGGCCTATTAGTGTGAGGAGAGAAAGAAAATAAGAATAATATATTTTAAAGAAAAATGAGGTATTATAGACCATCATAGGTGTATATAATATTTTTTATGAATATTTGATAGAGGTTTTGTATATGAGTATTAAGGTCATATGACCTAATCAGTCTGGAAGATACCTAATGTTGAGGTATGTTCATATTGGTGTGTTTGTGGAATTAAGGTTGTCATTAATTTCAAAGGTATTCAAATGTCAATTATTTCCTATAGGTTATCTTGTGAATATACATGGTAAGTATTATTGATGACTTAAGCATGATCTAGTAGGTCTTTGTGTTCTATATAAAATCTTGGCACAAGGTTTTGTTTTGACAAGCTTATGAGTAGTGTTTGATTTGAAGAGATCATATTAAAGAGAGTAATTGTGTGTATTTACATGTTTATTATTATAAGGTCATTATTTACCAAGTTCATGAGAATAATTTTGTGTGTACATCATGTATTAATAAGCCTAGTCTTGTCTTGATATAGGCATGAAACATTGTGAGGCATGATGATGATGATTGATGGGGAACCAAGAACAACAAACTATGATTCCACTTGTCAGGATCTTGCTCCTCAATAAGAGCAAAATATTATTACCTTGTATAAGAAACTAAACACGGAATTATACCAGAATTAACAAGTAACTAGTATTCACAAATAACACAAAATATGAGACAATACACAATCTTGTATTAATACTCATCCAGAAAGAAAATACAATAAAGAAGATGCCACTTCTTCTTCCACCTCTGTGAGGCTTCCCACACACCTCAAGGGATCCCAATAATTCTCAATCAAGAGTTCACTCTCCTACCAAAAATGGTCCCAACACATAACTCAAACACAGAGTTGGTGTTCACCTCCAACCAGTCAGTAATAACCTTGCTAGTACACAAGTACTCGAAGTAATTCAAGTAGATCTCCCATGAACTTGCAACAACCTACAACTCAAATGATCTTACTTACACATGTAAAACTTCTCCCTGATCTTGCACAACCTGCAGATCACCCTGTTCTTACAATTAGAAGGATCTACCTTGCCTTCCTCTATTTGCTCATAATTACAATACATGCCAATGGGTCTATAAATAGATCACAGACTAAACCATAACTTAGACTCTTAATTTAGACACGTAGATCAAGACTCAAAATATCCTTTACATGCAAACACTCGGTTCAATGAACTAACTGTTCATGCAACGAATAGTTCTAGAACTGCACAGGCGATTGACGTCGGTCCCTATCTGACTGGAGGTGACCGATGTCAGCCGACTCATGCCGATGCCGGTTGCCCTTCTACACTGAATATGACCAATGTCAATTGTACTGTCGATGTCGGTTTCTCTAGAACTCAGCAACCTCCTCCATGTCTGCAAATAGTTGAAGCTTTTAGCTCCACAACCTAACAATGATGATGATGATGATGATGATGACATAGATATGTATGAGATTAGAATTGTGAAAATCAGTGGTATATAAATTTGGACACCTTGTAAACATGTGTATAAGGAAAATAAGCCTTAAATATAACTCCAAGGTTAGGTATTGAGGCTTAGCTCCTACATAAGAGACCTAGTAAGAAGGCACAAGATTGGTAGCTTGTTGTGAAGATAAGTTTGAGACATGTGTGAATAAGTTTAGAAGTATATGATATTTTTATGATGTCATATGATATGTGGATGAAGTTTTATATCATTTAAAGAGGTTTCCAAGTGTTTTAAAGATCGAAGTATAACTAGCAGTTCTAGGTTTAGCATGCCTAGTGGCCTAGTGTGGCCTAATGAAGGATAAAGATGCATTTATAAGGTGATAGATCACATATGATAATTTATTTAGGTGTAATATGTTGTTTCAAGGGTGTTGACCAATCCTAATGTCTTGATTTGAAAGAGAAATCAAGAAAACATGTTTGTAGGTCTTTTGTGTATGCAAAATGAAAATATGAGAGCTTGAGAAGGAACTTTAGATGCTCATTGGCATGTGTGATAATTACATGAGAATTTGAGCCTTTTGGGAGAGATGGAAAAGTTTCCTAATAATGTTTTCCAAGCATTATGAATTGGTTTAAGGGATAGAGATATATTAACATTCATTAAGAATGGAAATTGGTCTAAAACCCTCTCAAAAACCTTATAGTGACCCAATTGGATAAATATTGTTTTAAATGACCCAAAATATATTGGAAAGGATATTTTTATATTTTATGGGACTCCATAAATCATATCTATGTGGAAATGGTTTGTTAGGTTAGTAAGTGGAAGCTACATAAATATGCTTGGTTCTAAAGAATTTGATGTTACAGGTAGGGTTAACTAGGTCAATGCATGAAAGAAGATGAAGGTTTAAGGTAAATAATTGTTATTAATGTCCATGGTGTTTTTTGGACAAGATATATCCTTTGTTTCAATCAATTTTTTCACTCAAGTTGACCTATTTCTAGACTAGACTAATGATGAAATAGTGAGAAAAACCAATCACAGTGAGAATGTGTTTAGAGATGAGTTTCAAGTGATTAGGAATGGATAAATTGATTTGGTTTTTTATTAAATTCCTATAAATCATGTTAAATTTGTTTATAAGTGTTTAATATTATCACATACAAGTAAGAAGGTGCTCTCAAAATGACTTGTCTATGTGAGTGAAGATAGTGAAAGAGTGATGATCAAAGTTTGATCAATTTGTTCTATATTTGTCATTTTAAATATATATATTTGTGTTTGGAATTATTATAAGGATGTATAAGGATAATAAAATTCACTATAAGATCATGTAAGTGATCCTAAAGGTGTGGGAAGTCATGCTCACCATGATTGACTCTTAAGATAGTTTGACTGTTCTAAGTGTGCTAGGTGAAGTGACGATTGTGAGACTCTTTGAATAAATTTGTTACATAAAATGCACTTGAAATTATTTTTTGAGACAAAAATTAACTATTCATGATTTATGGAATTTTTAGAGATAGTTTTAGATTTTGAAACATGAAAGCCAAAATGGCCTATCTAGTTGAGTATGAATTGTGTAAGAGAGACTTAAAAAAATAGTCTGTAAGACCAATAGTTAACACTAGTTATTGATATATACACACACACACAGACACACAGACACACACACACACACACACACACACACACACACACACACACACACACACACACACACACACACACACACACACACACACACACACACACACACACACACACACACACACACACACACACACACATTTGAGGTTGATCTATAGGTATCATATAAAATATTAATGTGGATTATAATTAATTAAAATTTCCTTTCAATTTCTAAATAAAAACTTCTACATGACTATGTTTTGGATCAAATTGACCATTCTAAGTGGTCATATTGAAGAGATGAGTTTGAAGTGTTTTTGAAAGAGTTAATGAATAAAATGAATTTTAATATGTTGAGGAAGTATAAAATGTTAATGAAAATTATTTTAGTGTCAAATTTTGTTATTATTCAAGTGTTAAAATTCAAAAGTATTTGACTATGTTTTTGGAGCTTGTATACAGTTCTAAGTAAGCCTATGAAAGCTATTTGTTTGAGGTTCTATGATCTGTATGATGATTTAAAATGGAAATGGTGGTGAAAATTAAGTAATATAGTATATATTAATGTATTTTTTTGAGTATTTTTTTGGAAAATTTGACTAATTTTAGAGATAAACTTTTCCTGTGTATAAATGGCTAATGGCGAGTAAGCCTATTAACATGGTTCAAGTGGTGAATTTGAATTAAAGGTGGTGTGGACATATGTGAATGTGATAATTTATCTATTTAATAAGTTTTTAAAGTGTTTCAAGATTTTTTTGAGGCTAAATATGGTCTAAAATGTCAGAAGTGTAACATGTACTTAAGATAGACCTAATTGCATTAGGTCTCCTTTAGGCCTAATAGAGGTTTTGGCCCTTAAGGGGTATGACCAACCTATGTAATTATTGTATAAATTATATAACTTGGTTTTTGACATATTAAAAGTGTAATACAAATATTAAAATGTTATTGGCCAACCAAGATGGGTTATAGGAAGTATTTGATATAAAAGCAAGGACTAATTAGCCTATTTGAGCTAGTAGAAGAGAGATGCGAGCATAAGTGAAGATAAGAGATCTTGAAGGAGAATAATAGGTCATTTAGGACCATAATAATAGTAAGTAAATCATGATGAAAATATAACATATCTTATGTAGGTGGATGATAAGGTCAATAGACCTAATGATCCTAGAAGAGGCATGTTGAGTGAGTAAGCCTAGAAGGTTGTTTGAGAGGGGTAGAAGACTAAGGAGAGATGAATAAGTTGATGTATTTTGAGAGACCATAAATATAAAACATATGAGTTTTCCAAGTGTATGAAAATTATTTTTTTTATGATAGAGAAGAGAGAGAGAGCTGAAGAATATGTTCACCATCAGTTGAGAGAGCAACAAGTTATCTTGAGGTGATCAAGCTTGTCTTGGTTGGGTTGGTGCTTGGTCAAGGAGGGCATTGGACTTGAATTAAAGGTTAGATATTAAATAAATGTAATTAAATTAGATAGGTTGGTTCCAATTTAGTTATGGGTTTGGAACCTTATTTTAAGTTAGAGCTTGCTAAAGGACTAGTTAGGTTGGTACCTCACTAGTGAGGGGTTGGTGCTCCTTGTGGGGTTGGTGCATCACTAAATTTTATTTCATTGAATGTAGGATATTAGTCCAAGTGGTGTGATAGTGGGTGTTATACCCTATGATGGTTTCCCATATAGATATTATGTTCATGTTTTATTTTTATACTTCATACTTATTTGCATGGTTGATTGTACATTGCTATATCTCTATGTTAGCTTGAATGGTTAATGAATGATGTATGGAATTGAATGAAATGTTTTTACACTGATTCACCCCCCATATTAGTGGTTGTGCTTCCATAATTTGGTATTATAGTAGGTCCTTTGGATGTGGCTTGATATCTTGAAGGTGATCCTAGAAGCACAAGATGGCTAAGCAACTAAGGAAAGATAATCAAGAATTGAGATAAATGGTCAAAGGTCTTAAAGAGTAAATTAGTATTTTTGAGACAAGGAGGAGTAAATTTAAATCCAGGGGTGATGAACATGAGATTATCCTTAAGAATCTTAGAGAATAGGCCAAGTATCTTATGGAATATGAAGGAGAAATGAGTCATATTCAAACTACGCTTGAATAAATGGTTGAAGCAGTCAATGAAGATAGAAAGATCATCAAGGATCTCAAGATCCAGATAAAGGATGTAAAGACAAGTCTAAGTTGAAAACTAAACTAAAATATGAGTTGAGCTTCTTGAAGATAGAGATTAAATAAACCAATGTAAATTTGAAGTCTTGTGAAGATTCCAAAATGGCCTCAAGGAATAAGATGTCATAGGAAGAAGGATCGGTAAGATAAAAGGTAAATTTAGTAGTACTATTTGATAAATTTCTCATAATACTAGTCATGTTGCTATATTTTGCTCAAGTCAGTTCTCAAGTCACGATAAGAGATATGGAGCTTCTAGATTAAATGAGAAAGGTTAAACATGGGTATGGAGACCTAAGACAGTTAAGTCAAATTAGACTGGGCCCAAGAATGAATATGTATTACTTGTTGGAGTAGAGAAATAATCAAATAAGAAGATAGTTTCAAGAGTTGAGAAGATGAACAACATCATATGTGGATAATGAGCCAATAACGGTTGACAAGCCAAAAATGATTCTAAATGAAAGCAATCAGTTTCATAAGTGCAAGATGATCAATAAGGTAAGAGAGGAGATGTGGGAATCATATTATTTCAATTTTTTCTAACCCCTATGGAATGGGATGTCTATATATGAGCTTCATAGAGGCATTCATCATGCAAAGAAGTGAGAGGTGGCTTGTCAAGTGCTTGTGATGAGCAACATATGTTGATGAGACCTATTAAAGATATAAGGTCTATTTGAGCCTTAATGTGGGATAAAGGTAAGAATGTATGTACTTGTTTGTATTGGTATGTTGTTTAATAATATATTCATTGGGGTTTTCAAAAAGGTCTATTGGTTTAGATGAGTGCTTAGGGAGCATGTGTGAGATGCTTCAAGAGTTTTAGGAAGTTTGTTTGCTGTGAATAGATGTAAAAGAGTGTTTAAAGATCATTAAGGTGATTAGGGATGCTATGAGGGTGTCCTAAAGTCTTTGGTGAAGTTATAATTTTTCACATGATCATCTATCAATCTGTGACATGCCAAAGGTAGTCATTTTTATGCTTTAGGAAGTAATCATTAGAATTCAAATACAAACTGACTGTGATTTGTCTTATAAACCCAGATTGATCTAAGAAGGTTTAGATCCTTTATAATATAATTGAAATGGAATTATAAGAGTTGTAGGGTGTTTTTAAATCTTTTAAGACTTATCCCATATATTGGATCAGATTTGGAAACATGCTTTTGTGTAAGAAATTCATCATAGTAATTGACTGTGTTTGAAGGATCCTGATTTTTATTATCAAAGAGCAACTTGTTGAGTTGTTTGGTGCTTTTGGTCACCCAGGTGGATTGTTCAAAGTAAAGGAATATTTTATTGAAGACATATATCATATTTAAATTCTTTGTGTATGGTCAAAGTGATCTAAATAATGAAGAATATGCTCAAAGACTCAAAGATAGAGATATAAGGGTTTCTAGTCTTCATGTGATTATATACCCTAAGGAGTGTATTCATAAGGTAAATGAATCTGATATGGCCTTTAAATCTCAGTGAACATTAGATAGACTTGCTAAAATGTTTCCTATTGTAGATAACATACTTGTAATGCATGTGTGAGTTCAAGGTGTTGTCTAAGAAGCAAAGATAGTACTAGTAAAGTGAGATTTGAAGATTGGTCTATAAGATCAATTCTATCAAGGTAGAGATTGTTTGCTCAAGTATTCCAAGCTATTTATGGTGTTCTAAGAGTGAGATGACAATTTTTTTGTTCCAAGAAGAAGATCAAAATATTCCTTCACTATGAGTTGTTGACTCAATAGGAAAAGTGCACCAAGAAGGGTGTTATGAGCCTATCCAAGATATGATGGCTTGATTGACCATAAATAAGATATATAGATGCAATATACCTATTAAATATTATGCTTAGATAAAGAAATCATATTGTTCTTATAGGAAAAATAGTAATAAAATTTATATGCAGACCTAGTTGGTTGAAATGATTTGTTGAAGGTGTCATGAGCTGAGTCAAGCCCTAATTACTTGAGGACTCTATTTGAAGATGTATGGAGCTTTCTTAAGGTGGAACATGGATTTAGGGGGAGCTAAATCAGGTCTCTTAAGAAGATTCAAGAGAAGTATGCATGGATAAAGGGGGAGCTTACTTGTTTAGTAAATGGTTAGGTCTAAGGATTAATAGACTAAGTGTACATAACCTTTGTCATTAATGTCAAAGGGGGAGAAAGAATTGATGGGGAGATATAGGTTATAGAGAGATGAAAGTAATATATGAGAGTATTTTCCATCAATGACAAAGGGGGAGATTATTGAGGTATGTTCCTATTGGTGTGTTTGTCACATTAAGGTTGTCATTGATGTAAAAGGTAGTTAAAGGTTATTGATGTCATAGAGGTTCTATTTTGAAGATACATGGTAAGTATTCTTGATGACCTAAGTATGATCTAGTAGGTCTTTGTGTTCTGCATAAGATCTTGGCACAAGGTTGTGTTTTGACAAGATTATGAGCAGTGTTTACTTTGAAGATATAATCTAAAAGAGAGTGATTATGTATATTGACATGATTTTTATGATAAGGTCATTATTAACCAAGTTCATAAGAACAATTTTGTGTGCACATCATGTATTGAGAAGCCTAGTCTTGTCTTGATAAAGGCATGAAACATTATGAGGCATGGTGATGATGACATAGATATGTATGAGATTGAAATTATGAAAATTAGTGGTAGATCATGTTAGAGGATGTTGGACACCTTGTCAACATGTGTATAAGGTAAAGAGGCCTTTATAAGAACTCCAAGATTAGTTATTGAGGCTTAGCTCATGCATGAGAGACCTAGTAAGAAGGCACATGCTTGGTAGCTTATTATGAAGAGTAATTTGAGACCTATGTGAAGAAGGTTGGAATTATATGAGCTTGGTATGATGTCATATGAAATTTGGATGATGTTTTTAGATAATTTAAAGAGGTTTCCAAGTTTTTTCAACTTCCAAGTATAACTAGCAGTTCTAGCCTTAACATGCCTATTGGCCTAGTGTGGCCTAATGAAGGGTCAAGATGAGTTTTCAAGGTGATATATAACATATGAGTATGGATTTATGTGTAATATGTTTTTTCAAGGGTGTTTACCAAGCCTAATTTCTTTAGTTGAAAGTGAAAGCAAGTAAACACATTTATAGGTCTTATATGCATGAAAAATGAAGATATGAGAGCTTGAAAAGGAACTTTAGATGTTCATTGGCACGTGTGATAGTTTCATGGGAAGATTATAATTTTTTTAGAGATGGAAGAGTGTCATAATAAGGTTTTATAAGTGTTAGGAGGTGGTTTAAGGGATAAAGCTTTATAAACATTGTTTAAGAATGGAAATTGATCCAAAACCCTCTTAAAACCCTTATAGTCACATGATTGGATAAATATTATTTGAAATGGATTATAATGGATTTTAAAGGATAATTTTATGTTTATATATTGTATATGACTCAATCATAAATCTCTAGGTGGTAGTGGTTTGTCAGGATAGTAAGTGTAAGCTATAGAAATATGCTTGGTTCTAAAGAATTTAATGCTATAGGAAGGGTTGACCAGGTCAATGCATGCAATTAGATGGAGGTTTAAGGTCAAGAATTTTTATTAATGTAAATGGTGTTTTTTATATAAGATATATAATTTTTTTTACTCAATTTGGTCACTCAAGTTGACCTATCGCAAGACTGGGCTAATGATGAAATAGTGAAAAAACCAGTCATAGTGAGAATGTGTTTAGAAATTAGTTTCAAGGGATTAAGAATGGTTCCAATTGATTTGGTTATTTATTAAATGCCTATAATTCATTTTAATTTTTTTTATAAGTGTTTAATATTATCACATACAATCAATAAGGTGCTCTCAAAGTGACCTGTCTATGTGAGTGAAGACAATGAAAGAGTGATGTTCAAAGTTTGATCAGTTTGTTCTATATTTGTCATTTTAAATCTATATAATTATGTTTATAATTATTATAAGGATGTATAAAAATAATACATATTAATTACAATATCATGAAATTGATCCTACAAGTGTTGTAAGTCATGTTTACCATGATTGACTCTTAAGATAGTTTGACTGTTCTAGGTTTGCTAGGTGAAGTGAAGAGTGTGAGACTCTTTGACTGAAGTTGTTACATACAATGAAATTGATTTTTTTTAACACATAAATGACATATTAATTATTTATTTAATTTTTAAATATATTTTGAGAGGTTGAAACATGAAATCCAAAATGGCCTATTTGGCTGAGTATGCACTGTGTAAGAGACTTGAGAAATTGGTCTGTATGACCAATATTTGACACTAGATCTTGATATATATCTATTTTAGGTTGATATAGAGTTATAAAATAAAATATTCATGTGTATTATAATTCATTAAATTATCCTTTCAAGTTCTAAAGATAAACTTCTACATGACTATGTTTTGGAGAAGAATGATCATTCTGAGTGGTCATCTTGAAGAGATGAGTTTGAAGTGTTTTTGACAAAGTTAATGAATAAAATTAATTTTAAGATGTTTATGAGGTATCAAAGGTTAATTATATTTATTTTATATCAATTTTTTTTACTTTTTCATGTGTGAAAATTCAAAAGCATTTGACTATGTTTTTGAAACCTGTATATAGTTTTGAGTAAGCCTATGAAAGCTATTTGTTTAAGGTTATATGATATGCATGATGATGTACAATATAAATGGTAGTGAACATGAAGTCATGGAGTATATATTAATTAATTTATTTTTATTATTTTTTTTTGAAAAGTTGACTTTTTTGCTTTAGACATGACAGACAAACGTTTCTTGTGTATAAAGGGCTAATGGTGAGTAGGCCTATTAGCATGATTCAAGTGGTGAATTTGAATTAAAAATGGTGTGAACCTATGTGAATATAATAATGGGTATATTTAAGTATTTAAAGAGTTAGTGGAGGCTAAATATGGTCTAAAAGGTCAAAAGTGTAATGTGTGCTTAAGACAGACCTAATTGCATTAGGTTTCCTTTAGGCCTAATGGAGATTTTGGCCCTTGAGGGGTATGATCGACCTATGGAATGATTGTATCACTTATGTAACATGGTTTTGGACCTATTAAAAGTGTAATACATATATTCAAATTTTATTGGATGACCAAGATGGGTTAGAGTAATTATTTTTTATAAAAGTAAGGCCTAATTGGCCTATTTGAGCTAGTAGAAGAGAGATGCAAGCATAAGTGAAGATAAGATATATTTAAGGAGAAAAAATAAGTCATTTAGGACCATAAAAAAAGTAAGGAAATCATGATGAAAAAATAACATATCTTCTATAGGTGGATGATAATTTCAATGGACCTAATGAGCATAGAAGATACATGTTGAGTGAGTAAGCCTAAAAGGTTATTTGAGAGGGGTATAAGACTAAGGAGAGATGGATGAGGTGATGGATGTTGAGAGAAAATTAAGCTAAATCAAAGGATTTTTATAGGTGTATAAAAATGATTAATTTATAGGATAGATAAGAGAGAGAGATGAATGATAAGTTCACCATCATTTGAGAGAGCAACAAGGTGTCTTGAGGTGATCAAACTTTTCTTGGATGGGTTGGTGCTTAGTCAAGGAGGGAGTTGGATATTCCTTTAAAGTTTGAGCTTGAAAAAGTTTCCTTGAATTGGCTAGGTTGGTTCCAAGTCAATTAGGGGGTTGGAGCCTCCTTATAAGTTATAGCTTGCTAAAAGACTAGTTTGGTTGGTGCCTAACTATTAAGGGGTTGGTGCTCTTTGTGGGGTTAGTGATTTAATAAATATTGTTTCATTGATTATAGGATAGTATTCCAAGTGGTGTGACATTGGGTTTTATCCCCCATGAGGGTTTGACACATAGATATTGTTTTTATGTGTTATGATTCTACTTCATACTTGTTTACATGGTTGCATGTATATTTCTATATCTCTATGTTAGCTTGAATGGTTAATGAATGATGTATGGAATTGAATGAAATGTTTACACATTGATTCACCCCCAGTGGTTGTTCTTTCAACACCTAATTGAGCAAAGAGACCTAAAATTTAGTTTGAGAGGGCTAAGAGTGTGAAGAGATGAAAATGTGGTCATCATCAGTTGGTTGAGTAACAAGGTATCCTAAAGTTAATAAAAATAATTAGTTGGTTGAATTAGTGTTGAGTCATCTAGGGGGTTGGTACCTCCTTGCAAGTTGGTGCTTGCTAAAGCCTAGTTGTGTTGGTGCTCCATGTGATGTGGGTGTTTCACTAAATTTGATGTTTAAATTTTAAGACTATAGTCTATTTGCATATATCAGTGGTTTTTACTCCTCTTGAGGGTTTCCTAGATATGTGATGTGTTCATGTGTTTCATACTTATGTGGATAGGTGCTTATGCTTGCTAGACATATATTCTTGTTTGAATGGTTCATGATTGTTTAATTAAAATTGATAGGAAAGGTTTTGAAGACTAATTCACCCCCCCTCTCAATCATTTTGTTTCCAATAATGATACCCTCCTCTACCAAAAAGTTTAGGTCCTCATTCTCTCTACTTTATCTGTACTAAATAGAAACATGATTGGGTTTTTTGAGATGCCAAGGAGAATGATGGAAAGAGGGGATCAATTTTTGACTCCTTTTGACTTGAAACTCCATCTAAATCATGGATATAGTCTTACGAGGCATAAATGAAGCCATGTATGTGTCTAAACATGATCTTTCTCTATAAAAATTATATGGAATAATTGAAAACCTTATATTTTTGTTATGAAAACTATCACTTATTTTTGAAAACTAATGGAGATGATATTACAAGTGCCCCTCAAGATTTTTAATACCTATACGGACATATAGTGATGTGTCCATCTCTTTCTTTTATCATACAATTATCATTTTATTTCAAAACATTGTATAGACTTTATAAAATGGAGAATAAAGCATTGAAATAAGGGGGGGTAATGTTAGAAATGAATATTACCACCCTTTTTGGTTCTTGTATAGATTAGAGGAAGAGTAACATGACTTTCACACATGCTAGGTGACTCACATTGACCCCCTAGACCTCTTAACACTCTTGAAACAACTTTATCATGCCATTAAGATAACCAAACAACATAAGGCCAAAATGAAATTTAACTTAATTTTATCAAAACAACCTTAAACAGTGCTAATCAAGGCTTGAAAAGACTATTTTGAGGACCATGATAAAATATAAGGTAATCATACAAAGCACTGAGGGCCCTAGTATAAAGTTTTGAACTATAGGGGTTGTTATAACCTTGGGAAGACAAATTATAAACATGTCCATTGAGTGTTAATGAGTTTAGATACACCTCAACATTGCCAAAACACCTTAAACTTAGCTAGATCCATGAGTATTCATCGACATGTCTACAAACCTATGGGTGAAATTAGCTTATTTAAACCATATTAGATAGTGCCTTTTTTGAGGTGTGTTTTTACCTTTTATAAATTCTAAGATAATTATTCATGTTTATTTGTGAATTCAAGGCCATAAAACAACCCTAACAAGGTAAACCAAGACTTCAAACATTGTTACATAGACAATCCTATATGCATAATCCTTAAGCTAAAAGCATAATGACATTTAGAGCTTAGTGTGGAAAATAATAAAATGATTGGAGAACCTTATATAAAGGGAAAATATGGATAAACATGTTTAAAAACATTTAGATGCATATGAACCCTATGAAAACCCTAAAACAATGGAGAAATACTGACAATCACTTGCACACTATGAAAAAAATAACTTTATTTCTTGACTAGTGCATATATGTGATAAATGGTGATTAATAATGATGTATGAGGGTCATTTATACATATTAATAACCTCTAAAATTTTCACCTTGCATCCATGAATTCCCACATACAACTATGCTACTTGAAATTGAGACTGTGGGATTTTGAGTCTCAATAAAGAACTTTAGCTCTTTATTGATTGTTAATAAAGATAAGGAGATCAATAAAATGACAAATTTAACTAATTTATATCCCAAAGGGGTCCTAAATTATGGTCAAAATATTAGGCTCCAAATCCACTTATAAGGCCTATATTGTTTACTTAAAAATGGCCTTCATGAGCTTGTGAAGAAATTGATGGAGGAGAGAGAGAGTTGTTTGAACTTTTATGACCTAAAACTTGTTACCAAGATGGAATATGACCTGTATAATCCCAAAAGACACATATACAATGTTTTTTTTAAAATAAGTTCACAATTCTATACAAGAGATTGAAAATTTCCTCTTAAGCATTGAAAATCAAGATTTAAACCTCTTTTTGACTTTCTGACATATGTGGCAATTATGTAACTATTCAAATAGCGTTAGAAAGTGTGATTTTATATATTTTCACTTTGGTGGGCTTTGATATACATGAAATTTAGCAAAAGTCACCTTTTAAAAAGAATTATTAGATGTTTATACAATTTGATGAAGATAAGAATATGACTTTCGGAAACCCATAACAACTTATGACACTTTTTGGACTCATCTCATTGTACCATGACATGTCTCGACTAGTCTAAAACAAAGGCAAAGAGTTACCTTAATTTTACCAAATTAACCTTAAACAATGCTAATAAGGTTTTATAAAGACCTTTTAAAGACCATATAAGGGATGATAAGACTTTGAACTAGGTTAGTAAGACATGACACTTAAGTTTTTGCCTATAAGGGTTGAAATTTTGAACTTGGGAGTCAAAAATAGTTAACAAATTTCCAATTCATGGGGGTGTCATGCCTAATATGCTAAATGGACTAGTAGCCTTGTCCTTCCATTAAGAAATGGAATCATTTGCACACAGATTAAAACCTAACTAAACCATGACCATGACAAGACAAGTTGATTTGACCTCCAAACACACAAAACAAAGACAAAACACACTAAGAAAAGGAAACAAACACAAACATGTGCTAATTAAGCACTTAAGGAAAATAATAAACTAGAAAATAACAAACTATATACAACTGACCTAAACTTTTCTATGTCCTCTTAGGTCAAAGGGGAATCTTGTATTATCTCTTTCTCCATGAGGTGACAAATGGTATGATCAAGCTACCACTTGAACCTTGCTCTTGTTGACTTCATCCTCTTTTTTATTTCCAATATTCTTGGCATGCTCTCTAACGAAACAACTACAAACTATTCACCTATGAAGGTGAACTGATCTTGTACTTCAACAACCCTTTCATGATGTTTCTTGATGTTTGAGCTAATATCAAACATGACCACTTCTTGGTTCATAGGAGTAGCCTCAAACATGGTACCTCAAAGATTATTACCTTCTCTTCCAAAGAGTAAGGAGTCCTCAAGAACATATTTAATATGACCAATATGAGGTGTAGGTCCTTGAAAAGCCTCAAATTCATTATAAACTTCCCAATACTTCTACTATAAGTATTATTGGTACATGAAAATAGTAGTATCATTAGTCTATATTAGTTATTCTAATCCAATATTTCAATTTCCTTGAATAATGTCCTCATCATAGATTGCTTCGTCATGGTCTTGAAAACATATTGGCTCATTAGGAACCTTGCATTCCTCATCATCAACTTGGCTTTGTTATCCTAAAGGTGCCAACTTCTCAAAACCTTCATATTATTAAGACATATGCAAATAGGTTTGCCACATGTCCTTCAAATCTTCTTGAACCAATGTATCAATCTTAACATCCTTCTCATAGGTAGTTACAACATCATCAATACCATTCCTTTCTTCATTTATGAGGACTGATTTATGTCTATCTTCACCAAGCAGAGTACCAAAGGTGAATTACTCATCATATAAACTTGAATTTTCTTCTTCACATTCCTTTTAAACCACACTTAAAATTACAATATCTTCTCCATTTTCTTCCCATAGGATAGGTTCTTATTCAAGACGGGATGTGGTGGGAGGCTCATTAATGGGTTTGGGAATGGAAGGAAAACTCTTTCAACTTGGGGTCTTAGGTATGGTGGATTCTTAAAGGGATTATTCAACGGAAAGCAAGTTGAGTTGGGCAATGGACACTTCATTATCTTCAACAAGTACCTCATATTTCTCATGGTCTTCTTGAGGCTCTTCAACAAATGCAAATTTTTATTCAACCTTCTCAATTAATGCCTCTTTCTTGTTTTGAAAACCTTGTTAAGTAGAGTTAGAAGATAACTAAAGGTTATTAAGGAGAGGGAAGAGAAAGTTTAATAGGAACAAGGTTTTTTTTGACTTCAATCTCTTGATCTTGGCTCTCTTTCTCTTTATTCATTTTGAAATCCAAGTCTTCAATTTTCTTGTCTATATTCTCTTATAAAATATTTTCTTGAAGGTGGCTAGTGACCTCATGAGGATAAGGAACACATGGAGGCTGGCATGAGATACAATAGGACTCTTAAGGAGATATGAGAGGGACTTGCATGGGTTTAGATTCTTTTTTTAATTTAACTCCCAATCTATGCTTGTTCACCTTGATTACTCCATGATTTCACCACTTGGTTCTATCTTGGAGTCTTGAAATACTTCTTGGGGTCCTTGAGGAAGAGAAGTAGAATTTTGGCCCTCAAAAATAAGCTACCCAAAAATGATATCCTTCTTCTTGTGAATGTTATCTTGGATTAAAATCCAAGTAGGGAAAGTTTGAGGAACACATGAAGGATTTAAAACACTTTAAATCTCACTTAGAAAGGTATCTTGGTGAATAATGGGTGGCACATTTGAGGGATGATGGAGTTGGACCTATTATTCTTCATGAAATCTTAGCATGTCTTCTATGTTTTGTATGAGACCACTTACATCCAACATCTCACTTGAGAGTCTTTGCCAATTTACTCTCTCAATAGGTAACCATTCTTATTTCATTGATTACAATGAGTCTCTCATGTCATGAATGAGATGATTAGGGATATATTGACCATACTCCCTTTGTGTGTTAAGCCATATCATGTATATATCATATCCTATGATAGTTTTCTTCAAAATGAAAATGGATTGATTTAAGAAGTGACTATGTCAGCTAGGAAAATCTTGAACTTGAGAAAGTTGATCATAATACTGATATGATTCATGATAAGGATTATAAGGATCATATGACTGATGTGGATCATAGTGAGGTTGATAAGGATCATCTTATGATTGATAGGGAATAATATAAGATTGATGAAATTTACCAACTTGCATGAAATTGAACTCTAATTCAAACTCAGCTATAACAAACTCATAAAGATAATGAAATGAAATACAACTTAATTTGAAAAAGTGAATGGGATACTAAAACCAATTGATTATGCATGAATTTTACATTAATATTTTAAATGCCTCCAAAGGTTGATACATAGAATAACAACACCAATAATTCTTCCACTACTTTGGACCTTAGTCCCACTAGGCATGCCAAAACTATTATCAATCAAATTTTCACCCATTAGAAGGTAGTTCAAGCCTTCCAAATCTAATGTAACATGAAAACACCTCAAGGTTTTGGATACCCTATTGGAGAGGTAGATCTGTAGGTTAAAGGGATATCTCCCCTTGATGAATCACTTAGGCTCAAACACTAATCTACCACTTGCTAGAAAAAGGGAGAGAAACCTATTCTAATGGATGTGATGAACTAAATATGTTGGATCACTACCAACCATGAGACTAACTTGTAATAAACACTTCTCCAAATCTTCCTCTCTACATCAATATTTCTCATGAAGGTTGTGAAAAATGGTTGAGCTAGGAGGACTAGTCAAGAGGTCATGACATGACACTATTGAAAATACTACTCACTAAACACTTACACCTCACTTAGACACTTCAAAAGACCTATAAAAAGGATTCCAAACTGAACATAAATGCTAAATAAAGACAAACATTCCAAGGAAACAGGATGATCATATATAAATATTAACTAATCAAACACACATATTGAAACCAATAAATGAAGGAGGTTAAACAAAGTATTTTCATTTATCAAAGGCTAAAAATGGATAGATATTTACCATACCTAGGTGGAGGATACAAACTTAGCCAATTAGGGTTGAATATATAGATAAATGTGAGAGAAGAAGGAGAAGGGCATAGGAGAGAGAGATATGAAAAGTATCCCATGAGTTAAAATCAAGAGAGGAGTTATGAAACTATCTCAATAGGTCATAGAAGACAAGTGTACTCTCATGAAGATGCTCTCCTCCTACAAGTGGCATGGATGTTTGAAACTTGCCTTGACACCTTGCATTTACTCTTCAAAACTACCCTTTATTTATATTTTTAGAGGATAAATGGCACTATTTACCATCAATTCATGTTGAGTTAGATCTTTGATCTATTCATGACAACTTTTAACTAATCTCTAAAGGTTCCCTTTGAAACATCACTTCATTCTCTTGCTAGGTGTTTTGAAGTCTCTTCATCTCACTAGGCCATTATTACTTACAAGTTTCAAAAATTATTTCAAATTATCCAATTAATTATCTATCCATGGAGGGTCTATTAAAATTATATTAGACCTAAAAATCATTTTGATGTCTTAAAATATCCCCGAGAACTCATTCTACATTGAAGTCTCTCATTTGGCCTCATTCCTTGTATCCCTAAAAATGTGTAAACCTCCTTGTGTAGAATAGTGTACAAATGGAAATGAAAAAATAAGGGCATATTTGAGGACCTAGTATGTATTTACAACTCCATTCCAAGTTTTAAGTCCAAATTTTGAGTAGAAGTTCCCTTTTTCTACCTTCTTCTCTCCTCAATTAGGCCTCATTGCCTAGAAATTGAGTTTTGGCCTTAAAACACTCCCACACATGTGAAAATTTTAGGAAGCATGTAATTAAATTTACCCATGTAAAATACAACATCCATGTCAATTTTAATCTCCTGAGGCCTTGTATGAATGGGTCAACCATGAAATGGTCAAAAATCCCAATCTAGGTGCTTAAACAGGCATTGGAGATAGTTTGAGAGTTTGGAAAGAATTTTGTAGGATCTAAGGCTTGGAAATAATTTTTTAAGGCCTAAAACATCCTTAGGAAACTCAAAATACTGAGGTAATGTCACTTAAGGTGTTTTCTAGGTCTGTAGATAGGTCTCTTAGCTTGTAAAATGATACATTTCTCCATTATTGACTCACCTAGTGTTTCTATATGATTTTTGCTTTCACATTCAAGAAAGGAAAATGAGAAACTAAAAAGAATAGACGAGGGTTTGATGGAATTACGCACCAAATTTAGATGATAGCAGGAACTCCTCTTTGGTTATGGAGGATGACACCTGAAAGAGAAAAGGACCAAAACACGAAAAAACGTTAGATGACAAGAAAGTGGACTGCCAAGCGAAAGCTTGGTCCTAGAAGCGCAAAGAATTCTCAGAGGATGACAGTCCACTATTAAAAATAGAATATTTGATAGAAACAGAAATGATGAAGGATAGAATGAAAGAAATAAAAAAGTAAATGCGTACCTGATATGCAGTAAACTGCTTTGCACAGTCGTCGACGTTGGTTATTCTGTCGATGTTGGTTGGTCAAGTCTGTCGACATCGATTAGTCTGTCGACGTCAGTGGGGGAAATGACTGGCATCGGTTGGGGCAGTGGTCTGGGATGAGGTCTGGGTGAGTTTGGGACTGGGTTCAAGGCTGTAGAATGATCTAAAAGAGTTTAAGTCTATTTTAATGGTCTGTGCAGGGGTCTGGGTAGAGTTACAGGGATAATGGACAGACTGTATGTTCGGATATGGGAAGGCCTCTTAGCCTTTTTAAGAGGAAGTCAAATCTGATCTGTGGTCTGATAGTCTAAATTTGGGTGGTGATATCACTTAAAAGCAATAACTAGAAAATAAAATGAAAGCACAGAAAAATTGCTTACCGGTTGCTTGTTGAAGAGAGAGTAGGAGACATGGTTGTAGATTGATTGCTAATGGTGTGTTGTAGATTGGTTGCAGATATTCGATGTAGAAGACCTCCAGCAAGGTGACTGAAGCAGAGTACCTATGCCTAAGAGAGAGATAGATTTTTTTTAGTGGATTCACTGAGTGAGTATTCACTGATTGTTCTGTCTAAGGTCTGATCCGAGAACGTCTTGAAAGAAGGTCCGATAACGGATTAGAAACTGATTGGAAAATGGATAATGGATAACAGATTGGGAAATGGATTAACGGACACAGTTTTAAGGGTAACCAATGCCGACAGAATTGTCGACGTCAGCCAAATAGTGACCAATGTCAGTGGCTTCAGAATGGGGACAAAGGCTAATTTTATCCTTCTACCCAGTCTTACACGCTGCCAGGGTCAAGGTTCATGAGAAAATGATCGAGAGGGGCTAAATAGGCATGGGAGAGAATGACCAAGGGAGTAAACATGATTTTGGTGTCTACATTTTCCCCTTTTTGTCTTGTTGGTTGTTCTGGATGAACTGCAAGACAAAAATAGGAGTTGGTTGCCCTAGGTGGGATAAGGTTGATTTCATCCTGTTGGTTGTTCAAGTGAACTGCAAGACAAAAATAGGAGGGTTGGTTGCCCCGATTATGGATGAGGTATTCCCCCTCAAAGCAGGAGTCGAGGGAAGGGAACCTGGAAGTGGGTGTTGATTTAACAGAGAGTGGATGAAAAATGGTGAGTGTGAATGCTACAATAGTTGTAAGTGCATGCATACCACTGAACGAGATGGTCAGGTCAAATTGTCACAGGTCAAGGGTCGAGGAGTGCCAAAATTGAAGTAACCGGGCCCCAACATTTGGTCGTAGCTGATCGGGTTATTCAATCTAAGCTGTAGCTCTAATGGTTGTCATGTTCTAGGTATCCTAGGCTCAAGAAGTGCTCTTGGAAACATGAAAATGTCACAAGTAGTGGGGATCAACCAGCTTATGATCCTATACTTGTGAGGGTCAAAAATAGTCTACGCACAATTTTGCTAACCAGTAATGGGATAGCATACATGCAAAAACAACCAAGGCAACATTGTCTTGGAAGTGGTCAGGGTCAGAAGAGATATGCATGATCTCCATGGTCATTAGTCGATGTGGATGGATGGATGAAAGAATGTGGCCGAGCTAACCTCAGAAGACTGAGTGCTGCCTACATAGCCCCTGTCGTTAGGGCCTTAGGCCTATGTAGTTCTCCCTAAAGGGGAGGAAGAGGGTCAAAGGTATGGATTGGTCTTGGTCGAGGTCAAGTCATGGTCAATAAGAGAAAATAAGGTTTGTCCATCAGAGAGATGAACAAATGAGGGTGGTCGAGCTAACCCCAGAGGACGTCGTGTCAATTGAGTGCTGCCTACATAGCCCCAGTCTTAGGGCCTCAGACCAATGTAGTTCAGAAGAAGAGACATAATGAGTGATGATTGGTGTGGTCAGGTGTTGAAATGATGAGGATAAGATGATGTTACATCCTTTTCCATATTGTGTGATGGTGTATTCTGCAACATTGGTCGAGAGGTCTTTCATCCCTAGCAATGTTCCATATTCGTGATGGGAGTATGCTAAAAATGAATTGAGTCTATTTATGCTTCAGCAAGTATTGGTTTATGCTTAACATAAATTGAGTGGTCGATAGTTTCCATGTTATTGTTTTTCGTAGAAATGATGTGAAATGGATGATGGGTTTGGTTTGGATGTGACCAAATTGTAAAAAGGAGTGAAAGGAATATTGCTCTTTCATTGACAAGGACCAAAATGATGGCATGGATAGAGGTTGTTAGAACAAAAGCCTCGTTCATGCATTATGTCGTTGACCATGGGTTGTGTTAGAGAGGTAATCGAATCACTTTGATATTTAAAATGAGCTTGAAATCCCTTGAGTAGGTGATAGGAGGAGGATAGGGTAACCCGTTTTAGAGTAGAGATAATTTTGCCCCTTTTTATAGGAGACCCTGAGACAAGTATAAGCCAAGTCCATGACCCATTTTTTTTTTGGTGCAGACTGATCAATACAAGAAGTCTACATAGAGATGTCATTTTGCTTTGTGGTCATGTCGTGAAGTTGATCGATGCACGAAGCTTCAGAGATAGTGTTGTGTGTAGCAAGAGTTTAGTTATAGACATCCTTCAAGGGAGTGGTCTATATTTTTGCGTTATATATAAGGCCTTTGAATAGCTGTCCTTCGAGGGAGCAGTCTATTAGCTATAGCAATGATAGTACATTTGTCCTTCAAGGGAGCAGTCTATTTTTTTTTTGACTGGACTTTTGGTCATGGACTTGACTATAAAGGTTTAGAGGGTTTCCCTTTTATTAGGACAAACCAGTCATGCTTGACAAAAGGGGTGACTGATGTTTGCAGGGTTGAGGGTTGAAAGGAATAGGAATGATAATGACAGGGATTGCTGAAGGGATCAAGCTCAAGTTAAATGTCAAGTGAATGATTACTTGACTAATAGTAGACTAGTCAAAAATGCAAGGCATAAAGGGGCTCAAGTTCTGACAAAGTCCCTGGCCCATGCTTGTGTTATGATGCAAGGTCCGAGTCAATTAGGAGCAAACTTGCCCCATTTTCTTCATTCCAAATTGGTCACATGTTGATTGATGTTGAAGGAGTTGGTTGATGTCATGATTAAAAAGGTTGGTTGACATTTGATCAAGGTTTGGTCGAAGTTTGGGGTTGATATTGAAGAATTTGGTTGATATTCGGTCAAGGTCGAAGCTTGGTTGATATGATTAAAAGGTTGGTTGATGTTTGGTCATTGTTTGGTTGATGTCTGGGGTCAATGTTTGGTTAAGGTTTGGTCAATGGTCTGGTTGAGGTCGGATTGAATGTTTGGTCGAAGATGGGTTGAATGTTTGGTCGAGGTCAGGTCGATGGAATAATTGAGGTCAGGTTGAATGTTTGGTCGAAGATAGGTTGAATGTTTTGGTCGAGGTCAGGTCGAGGTTTAGGATTAAAAGAGTGATTGATATTTGGTTGAGACTGGGTTGAAAGGTTGGTTGAGGCGGACCATAAGGCACGGCCATCTCGATCTGATGATCATAATTGGGGCTGTGGTGAAGGCGTCCATACTCTTGCAAAGTTTGGAACATGTCTAAGGCCAACAAGCGATATTCCCCAAGTGAAAGTCATTGGAAGATGTCTTTCATGGGATCTATGATTACCACTTGAAGAGGAGGGGTGAGGGTGACCGCCGGTTGTGAACTGGTCAAAGCTTTTGTGGATGGAGGCAGTGCTGAGGTTGATGGCTTGATAGGAATGAGGACATCATTTGGCCGATAGGTTGTGTTACAAGTTTTGAAAGCTGATGGGTCAGTGGGAATAGTGTGGACTTGCCCGTCGTGCTCAAATTTCACACAACGACGTAGGGTAGAGGGAACACAAGCCATGGTGTGGATCCAGGGTCGGCCCAACAAGATGTTATATTGAAACTCTCCTTTGATGATATAGAAGAGCTCTGGGACTATGCGTGGGCCAATGCGAATGTGAAGGATGACTGTGCTAATGGTTGTAGCAGTGGTGTCATTGAAGGATCGCAAGATTGCATCAATTTTTGATACACAATTCTTGGGGAGGGTCAATTGATCAAAGGCATGGGTAGAGATAATGTTGATGCTGGTGCCTCCATCAATCATAACGCGCTTGATGTGGTTTCGATCAATATAGGTAGTGATAAAGAGAGCAACGTCTTGATCTTCCATGTTAGATGTAGGAATCTCAAAATCACTGAAAGTGATGGAGGCAATGGGGGATAAAGAGTGGACTAGAGAAGCGAGTGGTTAGGGGTCCTCGGGTTGGACCTCCACTGCTTGAAAGGCTTGGATGAGGGCCTGACAATGTTGGGGCAAAGTTTGGATAAGGTCATAAAGGGACATCTTCACGAGCATCTGGTGAAGTTGTTTTAACATGGAGTCATGAATTGCCCCTAAAGAGGAAGAAGAAGAGGGTTGAGATGCACCAAGGATAGAAATCTTGGGCTTTGGCGGTTGAGGTGGCTGGACAAAAGGATAGGTCCAAGGAATGGCAGCTTTTTCTTTTGCCTTGTCCTTTTGTGACCTAGTGGTTATGTGAATGGCATTGATTTCGAAGATAGGGGGTGAAGGAGATGAAGGAGTCATGGCCTGCTGATGAGATGTTGATGTGGTTGAAGAGGTTGGAGGAATGTGGGAAGGTATCGGGGGTCGGTCGATGGTGTCCTCAAGAAGAAGAATGTCTTTCTCCATGTAGCGGTGAATGATGGCCTTGAGGGCACAACAAGTCTCGATATCATGTCCTGGCATACGATGATATAGGCAAATCTTCATATCATCAAACCAGGAGGGCTTAGACCCGAGAGGTTGGAAGGGCCTGATGGGCAGAAGGGTTATGCTGGAAGTTTGTAAAAGTCGGTGCAATATCAAAGAGTATAAGCCCACTAAAGGGTCCATGCTAATTGATGTGTGTGATGTTGGTGACTTTTGCTTGGGCGGTGTTGGAGGAGGCTTTCGTACCATCTTTTGGGTTGATGGTGCGGTGGCAAGGGATGATGACACGTTCTTCATGAGAGGTGCCAAAATTTTTGGAGAGGATAGGCTGGAGGTAGGCAAAGGAAGCAGTGGAGGCAACTGGTTTTGATTAGAGGTTGGAGTGGGGAGGATTTTGATCAAGGTCGAAGGATGAGGGCCCAAAATGGAGGGTAATGGTGATGGAAGAGGAGGTGTTCACCTTTGTGGAAGACTACTATTGGTCGGGGTCTGGTCTAAGTCCACTTTTACTTGTGGATGAGTGAGGTTAGAGACAGGGTGAACGCCGAGTGACTTGATAGGTTTTAATGGGATAGATGAGGGTTTTAGTCTTGATGTGGTTGGTTGAGGTTTAGATGGTCTAGAAGTGGAAGTCTAGTTTTTGTTGAGAGTCTCAGGAGATTCTGCCATGGGAGGATTGGCAACATGAGATGAGAGGACACGAGCATGTTGAAGAGCTTCAAGATGCTCCCACAATACCTGATGCTCCACTTTCCTTAAAGGGAGAAGTCCAATTTTCTCCACTAATCGGGAAAATGGTTGAGAAGGTGTTGGATGAGGCTTGGGTCCTTGAGAAGATGTTGACAATTGTGGGGTTAAAGATGAGACTGGTGTAGCGGTCTTAGACCCGAAGCATGATGAAGTCATGACAGGTTCATCTTTAGTTGGAGACGGAGGAGAGACAAGTTCTTCCCTGGGTGGAGAAGAAACCGAAGAATGAGGCTCCTCAAGAGGGTAAAGGGCAGGGATAATTGCACCCTCCACTTGTGGTTGAGGAGTAGGAAGGGTTGGATCCTCCATAGGTAACAAGAAGGAGGATGGTGAGACCAGTGGTGCCGGTATGGTTGAGGTGTCCTCCAATATAACAGATGTTGATGGAGAACTAACTGGAGAAGGGGGTTCATCCACATGTGATGGATTGATGGGTAGATTAACCTTTTGAGTTTGTGAAAGAGGTTGGTCAGGGATGAAGGGCGAGACCGTATTGACTATTCGTATATTATGTTCATGAGTGTTGTCAGTCATGGTCTGGACATTGTTTTGGGTCAGAGGATGATTGGGAAATGGTTGCTTGAAGATGTCGATGCCTTGATTGGGTGGCACATTGGGATTGTTGAAGATGAGGTCACCCTTTTCTAGCATGTCTTGGATGATGTTTTTAAGGGCCTTGCAGTTGCCCGTGTCATGGCCTTTAACACGGTGGTAGTTGCAGAAGTCATTTTCCCTATACCATGCAGGGATGGCGCATGAGGGATCAAATTGTGGAGGTGGTCAAATTTGAGGGAGATTGAGAACCCCCTGTTTGACAAGTTTTTCCAGCATAGACGCGTATGACTCTCCAAGTGGAGTATACTGTCGCTGCATGTATCTCTACTGGAATTGGTGAGTGATGCTTTGGGATGTGGATGGCTCAGGCTGGTTAGTTGAAGGTGAAGAGGATGAAAGTTTAATGACTACAGCATTTGCTGATACCTTAGACTTGGGGTTAGATGAAGAAGGCTTAGAAGAAGAGTCATTGGTCTTGGAGTTGGGATTCTTACTCCACAACTTGACTTTGTTCTCCTCGATGGCACGTAATTCAAGCTTACAGGCCATCGTGAAGGCTTCGTCAAAGGTTTGAAAGGTCTGAACCCGCAAGGTAGAATAAATATGCTTGGCACAGGCTTGAGAGAAAAGTTTGATAAGTTTGGGTTGGGGTAAGGAAAATGAGAGCTGATTGATGAGGCCTTTCCAGCGAGCAACAAAATCGGTTATGGATTCATCCTCGAACTGGCGAATAGAATAGAGGTCTGTGATTGAGACCTTTTTGGTGATATTGATGGAGAAATGATCAATGAAGAGTTGTGCCAACTGGGTGAATGTGAAGAGAGAATGGCTGATAAGGTAGCTGTACTAGTCAAAGGCAGCACTGAAGAGTGACATAGGAAACGTGCATAAAAGTAATGCATCGTTGTGTGAAATGAGATAACAGGCATGTCTGAATGCCCATAGGTGCTATTGCGGGTCTTCCTTACTCTGGAAATGAGAAAATTTAGGAAGCTCCCACTGACTGGGATACAGCCTGATCAGGATGGAGGGATGAATGGGTTCGTTGCAAATTTGCTCATATGAGAGGGCATTGCGTGAACCAAAAATAGAGGTCTCTAAGCTAGACATCTTATCCATCAGCATTTTGATGATGTCTACTGATGGATTGGCAGATGGAGTGCCCCCTAGGTTATAAGGCACTTGGAAGGTATTGAGAGGGGCATATGACATGGTTGGTTGTGCTTGTGTAGGCGTAACATATGGGTAGCTGGTCATCGGGGTGGAAGTAGAAGCCAAGGGCACTTATGTTATGGGATTGGTAGGCACAAATTGGATAGGGGCTGTCAAAGATGGTTGAGGGGTGGCCCCACTTGTTGAAGGGTAGACATTTACTCTTGTGTTGATAGGTGCAAGAGTAGGGGGAATAGAGACCACTAGGTTTTGGAAGGGTGTAGAATTTGGTTGAGTAGTCTGTGGTTAATAGGGGGCTGAAACCTTGATGGAAGTGGGGCCAGAGATGGAGGGAGAGGCCACACTTAGAAAGTTAGTTAAGGGCTGGTCATTGGTCAAGGCGATAGCCTGGGTGTCTATAGGTTGAACTACAGATGCTGTCGATATGGCCGCAGTCTCGACCAAAGAGGTCGGCATCCCATAAATTGGGTTGCCCAAGGAGTCTCATGTTTGGCTTCATGTGAGATAATGTTGCAAGGCTTTGACATTGAGGTCCAAGAATATTTCAAAATCTTGGTCCCCTTTAGGGATGATGGGAGTCTAGGTTAGGTCAGTTGAGTAGGAGTTCTTTCAGTCTCTGAGTGGAACTCCATTATGAGATTGGTTATGGACAGGGAAGACGGAAGCGATTGATGTCTAGCGTGGTCAAGAAGAGCCTTGGTTTGACTGCAAGTCAGAACCATTCAAGGCAAGAAAGAATGTCCTCACAAGCTCAAACAAGCAGATAAGAATAGAAAAGATGAAGAACACAAGCAGACTCTAAACGTTAAATCCCTAGGAATAAACTTTTAGAGTCCTATGGCTTATGCCTTAGAATGTGTGTAGGAAGATTGGCTTTTGAGACGAGTCCTAGAAGAAGTAGTCTATAGATGGTTTTAGGTTTGTTTAGGTGCTCAAAAGTCTGTGTTAGGTTTCGTACTTGGCCTGGTGCTAACGAGCAAGCTCCCCTCACTTCACGAACTCAGTGTTGAGCTGGGCCCGCTTAGCCAGTATATACTTCCCCTAGAGATTATCCTCCACCAGAGAACGGAGTGAGCTTTCCCCTTGGTGGTGAAATCCAAGTGGGATTGCTGGGATGGGTAAGGTATCTGTTGGGTGATGAAATCCCAGTCGGGCCTTGTCTCAGGTAAGTTTTGATGTTTGATTTGTGTAAGTGATTTGGTTGTGTAACATAAAGTGGACTACGATTAATTCATGATGCGGTCTAATTACTAGATGTGGACTAAGAAATGCAAGCAAGTAGAAATGAAATGCAGTGTGTTTTAAGCCCAAGTCGAAATGTTAGTTCGTATGAAGACAAATGGAGAAAGGGTTGAAGAGTATGATTTTGTCTAGTCTAGATGCAAGAAAAGAAAGAAGAGTTCTTTTTAATCCTGCTTATGATGTCTTTTGGAAGATAGAGAAGAAAGAGGTAAAAAGGGAGAAACCTAATGCAACCTATATGAATAGAAAGAAAAGAACCCAAGGAAGACCTTAGGGTCCCACTAGGCGTGCCATAATGTTTCTATACGATTTTCGCTTTCACATTCAAGAAAGGAAAATGAGAAACTAAAAAGAATAGATGAGGGTTTGTACGTACCCAGATTATGGACTTGTGCACCAGATTCAGACAATAGCAGGAACTCCTCTTTGGTTGTGGAGGATGACACTTGAAAGAGAAAAGGACTAAAACACAAAAAAATGTTAGATGACAAGAAAGTGGACTGCCAAGCGAAAGCTTGGTCCTAGAAGCGCAAAGACTTCTCAGAGGATGACAGTCCACTATTAAAAATAGAATATTTGACAGAAATAGAAATGATGAAAGACAAAACGAAAGAAATAAAAAAGTAAATGCGTACCTGATATGTAGCAAACTACTTTGCATAGTTGCCGGCGTCGATTATTCTACTGACGTCGGTTGGTCAAGTCTGCCAACGTCGGTTAGTCTGCCGATGTCGGTGGGGGAAATGACCGGCGTCGGTCGGGGCAGTGGTCTGGGGACGAGGTCTGGGTGAGTTTTGAACTAGGTTCAGGGCTACAGAATGATCTAAAAGAGTTTAAGTCTATTTTAATGGTCTGTGTAGGGGTCTGGGCAGAGTTACAGGGATAATGGATAGACTGTATGTTCGGATATGGGAAGGCCTCTTAGCCTTTTCAGGAGGAAGTCAAATCTGATCTATGGTCTGATAGTCTAAATCTGGGTGGTGATATCACTTAAAAGTAATAAATAGAAAATAAAATGAAAGCACAGAAGAATTGCTTACCCGTTGCCTATTGAAGAGAGAGTAGGAGACATGGTTGCAGATTGATTGCTGATGGTGTGTTGTGGACTAGTTGCAGATATTTGATGTAGAAGACCTCCAGCAAGGTGACTGAAGTAGAGTACCTGTGCTTGAGAGAGATAGATTTTTTTTAGTGGATTCACTGAGTGAGTATTTGCTGATTGTTCTGTCTAAGGTCTGATCTGAGAACGTCTTGAAAGAAGGTTCGATAATGGATTGGAAACTAATTAGAAAATAGATAACGGATAACAGATTGGGAAACAGATTAACAGATGCAATTTTAAGGGTAATTGATGTCGACAAAACTGCCAACATCGACTGAATAGTGACCAACGTTGGTAGCTTCAAAATGGGGACAGAGGCTAATTTTAGCCTTCTACCCAATCTTACACGCTACCAGGGTCAAGGTTCATGGGAAAACGATCGAGAGGGGCTAAATAGGCATGGGAGAGGATGACCAAGGGAGTAGACACGATTTCAGTGTCTACACCTAGAAACTTGAAGAGTTTTTACATAACTTTGAAAGAATTGTATAGTTGAATATAATATTATATGACATATTAAAATTCTTTATAGACCTCAATGCTTGATTTGGAAGTCACTTTATATCTTGCATGCCTGCAAATAAGCTTACAACCTTGTATTCTACCTTGTTTTATAAAGCTGTACTTTCATGCTTATCAATGAATACATTAAATTGGTGATTAGGAGAGTTTTAATACCATTATGGTAATTAAAAGGTCATAACAATTCAATTGGATACATTTTAATGTATTTTTATTTAATTAGGTTACTAAGAGCTTGGTGATAATTTGTGAGTACTTCAGGGTCTTAAGGATGATTCATAAAGGACATGCTATGGATGAAAATTTGAATTCCATGAATCATGATTTTATTTGGGTTACCTCTTATTCCCAATATATTTATCCACCATACATCCTATCATGAGAGATATGAGCATGTTTAAGAGATCATTAGGCTTGTAGATTGTGTGTTTATGAGGTCTATAGGTGGTGTTCTAAGTCTAGTTTTGAGTTTCCAATGAACTCAATAGGTCTAAGACATCCACCATGATCATTTACCATGATCTCCTTTGTTTCTCCATTCTACAAACCTACCACATTTTCATTTACCCATTCCTAGGGTTCTCAAGCAAACTATTATTAATTACCCTAACTACTGTGTTTGCTTCATTTTATCATTTCCATAGGATTTGGAAACCTCATGTGATGTTTATTTGAGAATAACACCACTTATTCAGATTCTTTATGGTCTCAAATCACCCATATAAACCATCCTCCATCACTCAAAGTCCACACATAAAGCTGTATGTAGGGTTTTAGATTCAACAGGCCTAACTGACCTTCTAACTTTATCATCCATTTACACTAAGGAGATTATATAGAGTTCATGATATATATTTATGATTTCATATTCATGTTATTTTATTTGATTTTTAAATCTATCTTCAAACCAAACAAGCATTTAAATCTTGACTAGGCAGGCAAGCTTATTATGTTGTTAGCTGAGTGTATATAGGGTTTGAGTGATCCCTATTTGGTCAACATATTTGATCATGTTTTAGGTTTCATTTGATTCTAATGAATCCATTAAACTACCAAAATTCAACATCAATATTCACCAAGTATCCTCCTCTTGAATTTGAAGACCAACTAAACCCTAGTCTGCCTATAGGTGTCCATATGAGATGAAGTGTCTTCTTGACTATATTTTGAGACTTAAAATACTTAAATAAATACCACTTAGAAAATTAAATACTTTGTCACAATCTGAGGGTTTATAATCCTTCTTTGGCACATTCAAGACACCATGCCTCCATAAACATATGATATCCTTCTTATACTTCTATAGGCCTGACTGTGGGTGAATTTTTGGTGAATTTGATTATGTTTTAGGATTAAAACCTATCTACAAGTCATTATATCATATTAAAAATATTAGATATAAATTAATGCTCTTTTCATTTCCCTATAAGTTTATTTTCATTTCATATCATTCATAGGTTTTGAAACTTATTATCCTTATGCACATGCTTGTGTATGATTTCTAATCCTGTAACTCTTCTAGTAAATTTTGACATTAGTCATTTCAACCCTCCATGAATCTCATATGACTTATATGCCTTCATATACTTGTGTCTTATTTAATTTTTACATTGAGTCATGTCTCAACACCTATTCCTCTTTCTCAATTGACCTTTTGTCCAAAAAGGGTCATATATGTTTGTCACTTGTAGATATACCTTTTGCTCACATAGACTGCTAAAGACAATCTCCTTGACATCCTTTCACTTGAAGTTGCATCACATTATTCTCTTTTTTTATTTCATATATCTAAATATCTTTTAAACCTTTGACTAAACATAGTACAATCTTAGTTTTCTCATTGGTATATATGGACTATGTTTATACAATCAACTCATAAGCAAGGTTTAGTGTATGAGAGTTGGAGTCTATATTACTCATTTAGGTTCTTGATGATTCAAAATATTTAGAAAGTGTATAATGAGTGTAAATGAGTCTAGATACACCTCAATATTATGAAAACACCTTCAAAATGGATAGACCCATGCGTATTCACCTATAGGTTTGCAGACTTGTGGGTGAAATGAGGTTGTTTAAACCATATTAGAGAGTGATTTTTGTGAGGTCTGTTTTAAAATTTTACAAATTTTGAGATCATTATTCATGTTTATTTTTGAATTCAAGGCCCTCAATCAACCATGACAAGGTAAAAAAATATTTTTCAAACATTGTTACACAGGTAGTCCTATATGCATAGTCCTTAAACTAAAAGCATAATGACATTTAAAGCTTAGTACAGACAATAATCAGATTATTAGAGAACCTTGTATGAATTTAAAATATTGAGAAACATGTTAAACAACATTTGGATCCATATTAACCCTGTGGAAACCCTGAAACAATGGAGAAACACTGACAAGGACTTGCACCCTATGCAAAAGAGTAACTTTCTTGATTGAAAAGTGCATATATGGGATAGATGGAGATGAATAATTATGTATGAGTGTTTTTTAGACCTATAATTATACTCTAAAATGTTCACATTATCTCCATGAATTCACACTTGCAACTATGCTGCCCAAAACTAAGACAATGGGGTTTTGAGTCTCAAAAAAGCACCTTAGCTCCTTAGTAATTTTTCAAAAATATAATGAGATAAATAAAATTACCAATGATAATAATTGTGAGTTCATAGTGTGTCCTAAATATTCTAAAAATATTAAGCTTCAAATCCACCTGTACGGCTTGTACCACTCACTTGAAAATGACCTTCATTTGCTTGTGAAGAGATTGATGGAGGAAAGAAAGAGCTATTTACACTGTTAGGACCTAAAATTGATACCAATATTTAATATATATATAATCCAAATATACAGCTCTTCAATTTTTTATTTTTAAAATGAGTTCAGAAGTCCATACAAGAGAGTGAAAACTACCTCTTAAGCATTGAAAATCAAGATTTTAACCTCTTTCTAACTTGATGGCATGTGGAAATTATGTAACTACTATAGGGACCTTTTAAAGTGTGATTTTATGTATTTTCACTTTGGTGATATTTTATATACATTAAAGCTATAAAAAATCACCTTTTCTCTCTTGAAACCGTACCTTAAAGTTTTCAAATAAACCTTAAACTCTCCAAAGAAGCATTAGATGTTTATAAAAGTTGAAGACAAGAATGTGAATTTAGGAAACCCCTAAAAACCTATGAAACTTATTTGAATCACCTTATTTTACCATCACATATGTATACTAGTCTAAAACAAAGGCAAAGAGTTACCTTAATTTTATCAAATTAACCTTAAACAATGCTAATAAGGGTTTAGAAAGGCTTTCTAGAGACCATATAAGGCATGTAAAGACATTACACTAGGTTATCAATAAACTATACTCAATTTTTTGTCTATATGGGTTGAAATTTTAACCTTGGGGGTCAAAATTAGTCAACAAGACTCCAAAAAAGATAAGTTTCTCTTCCCTTTACATGCTTTTATCTCAAGTCCTTGTTGCTCATTATCATTCTTTATGCAAGTGAAATGTATGGTTGAATGTTGATTTAGTTATCCATTTCAATTTACTTAGTTTTTTATGTGATTAGGATTAATTTAATTTAATCATAAAATTAATAAAAAATATTGGTGAAACTGATTTTTCAAATGTTGCTTCGAACCTTAGTGTGTCACTTTGTTTCCTTCTATTTATGTGTGCATAACTAGGGTTTTAAATTTATAATTATTCCTAATTTTTGTACTCAGCCATCCCATAATTTATCCTAATCATCCATATCTTAGGGTTTATTTGATTTAAAACTTAAATTTTTATCTAATAACCCCTAAAACCCTAGCTTCTATCCCTAGGGCCTTCATTACAAAATTTTAGCCCCTATGATTTTAGATAAAATTCTGATTTTTATATTACATAGGGCTGCATGCTAGCCATTTTTTTATTATTATTTAATGTTGGATTATCTTTTGACACCTATTTGTATTTTTATTATACTTCTACATTTTTTTGGAAAGTTCAAGATGACCACTAGGGAACCTCTTCCCCCTCACCCAATTGATCAATTCAAAGGAAATTCTCATAATTGTAATAATGAATGGACTAATTTTTAGAGTTGTGAATTAGCAAATAATGATGTGCATGATTTTATTTAAAATTATGATGATTATTATTTCAATAATAGTTATGATTAATATTATTAATTTGATGATAAAATTGATAATGAAGGTAGTATATATGCATGTTCTTCTCCTACTCCTTCTCTCCCCATCCAAGAAAAAGTAATTAACAAGATAATCCCAAAATAAACTCTCATTGACGATGCATTATTTGATAGTATTCCTAACTTTTAAAAAACCTATACTAAATATCTATTCAAAATTACACAATATAATTCAAACAAAGTAAAAGTGTCATTGCATGATACAAATAATAATGTTGCATCTAAGCAAGTGCATCCAGCTTATAATAGTGCTAATTATTCATACACTAATGATATTCCTCACATAGAAAATGGCAATACATCTTCTACCCATTTCGCATGTCAATTCAAAAACACATGTAAACATGATATTATTCATTCATTTGGTAATGTATCAAACAAAGTATAAGACATTCCTCTTTCTCCTTTATTCAATTTTTTAGCTTGGAATAATGATAAAATGTAAATTACAAATAATTCAAATCAATCTAGAATTCCTATTCCATATGATTATATGTCAAACAAGGGTGAAAATGTGATTATTACTTCTTATCCCCTTACTCCAATCATAGATGATGATGATGATGATGATAAATCTTTAATTTTACATACATGTGATGATACTTTGCATATAAGTACAAATTTAAACTCTTCTCTTACTCTTTCTTCTAGTGATCATTAAAGTGTTATTACTTCAACTCTTGATTCTACAAGTGAAGAGGATTCTAATTTTGATGAAACTTAGGATGATAATGATTTCATATCAAATGTTACATCAAATGATGGTGTGCCTAGTAAAAAAAGTACTCAAACATACAATGATGTTCCTAATTTTATCTATAAAAGTAAATTAAGTGTACATGTTAATTAAAATCATAAGCATGATATATTTAGTTTTTTATAGTTAATAAGATTATGATAGTTATTTGAAAACTAACAATACAATAAAAGCCAATGGATCTCCTTATTGATGCCTAAATATGTACCATAGGGTGATATTAGTGTTTAAAGAACACTTCTAATTTTAGGATTCAAAGAATTTAGAGCATGAGTAGCATGTTGTGGTAATCTGGTTACTTATGATGAAATAGCAATAGAGCAAGCAAAATATTTATAAAACCTGGTGGTTGAGAGCCATCTATCAGAGTTGTTGCCAGAATTTAGATAATGTGAATGCAATGGAGACGTGATCACATGAGATGAAGCAAGTGCACACCACATAGATGCTAAAGCAATTTGAAATTATACAAGAAGATAAATTGCACAAGACAAAATGGAGAAAACCAAAATCTGATTAACATGAGATGGCCAAAGTGAAGAATACATATAGGAGAGCACGTAAGTAACTCCTCCATAAAAGGTGGTCAAGGCACCCAAGAATAGACTGTAACTCCTCCATGAAAGGTGGTGACAAGGTGCTAAGAATAGAGAAGTAACTCCCATCAAGGGAGTTACTTATGACATTCTTATGACACCTATGACACATCTATGACACATATCTCCACATAAGCTAGCCTATCCCACAAATGTAGTAAAACTCCATGTATGAACAAAAATATAATTTCCCTAATTAATAAATAGGGAAAAATAAAAACCTACACTAATACCCCCCCATAAGCGCAGCTTAGGTGGGCAGTGTGGAAATATAAAATGGGTCCTGACAACTAGGCCTGATGAGGTACCCATGTACAAATGCAATCTCCCATAAGACAGAGAAAAGGAGAAAATCCGTAGGAAAAAAACTCCCCCCAAAAGAGAGACATAAAAGAAAGAAGAGGCTAGTGCCCCCGCCCCCCCCCCCCCCAAAGATGATGTAGCTGCATATGTGGACCGCACCCCAAGAAGAGCTCATAGATAAATGAACTTGCTCTCAGTGAAAGGTTTGGTGAAGATGTCTGCAACCTACTCTGAAGACTGGAAAAATATCAAGTCAATGACCTGACTATGAATAAGCTCTCGAATGAAATGCATGTGAATCTCTATGTGCTTGGTCTGCTGGTGCTGAACTGGATTCTTGCAAATCTGAATGGTACTTTTATTATCACAATAAATGATGGTGGACTACCTGATAAGAATACCAAACTCAAAAAGAATCCCCTGAAGCTAAATAACCTCAGTAGCTACATTAATAGCTCCCCTATACTCTGCCTCTATCGATGATATAGCAATAGCATTTTGCTTCTTTCTAGACCAACTGATAAGACCAGAACCTAGAGAGAAACTGTAACCAAAAGTGGACTTGTGAGTCTGTGAATCACCAGCCTAGTCTGAATCTATAAATCTAATGAAGTCAACCTCTATGCCAAATCTATAATGAATCCCATATCTATGTGAACCCTGTATGTAATGCAAGATCTTCTTAGATGCTTTCCAATGTAGCTCATGTAGTTCCTGCATAAATCTGGAGACAAGTCCCACTGTATATGATATGTCGGGCCTGGTGTGAGTCAAGTGGATGAGACCACCAATAAGTTGTCGATACTGAGTGGCATCAACTAATGGTGAAGAACAATCAACCTCAAGCTTGACTCTTGATAGAAAGGGAGTCGGAGATGGCTTGCAATCAGCCATGTGAAATCGAGCCAATAAGTCAAGAGCATACTTAGGCTATGCAAGAGAAATCTCTGAATCTAACTATGAGATCTTGGTGCCAAAGAAGTAGTGCAACAAACCCAAATCTATCATGCCAAATATATCTTGGAGAGATGCCTTCACCACTGCAATAGCTGATGAATAACTTTCAGTGATCAAAAGGTCATCAACATATAGAACCAAAATTAGGAGCAAATCATCCTGCCACAAGAAGTAGACATTAGGATCAGAATGGCACCTAGTGAAACCCATAATGAGAAGGAAGGAATCCATCTTGGCATACCAAGATCAAGGGGCCTGTTTGAGGCCATAGATAGATTTCTTAAGTCTGCACACTAAAGAAGAATCTTAAACAAATACTAGCAGCTACTCCTTGTAGATCTCCTGTTCTAGGTCTCTATGAAGAAAGGCACTCTTCACATTTATCTGGTGCACATCCCAACCATGTGCTACATTAATAGCCAAGGTGAGTCAAATAAAATTCATCTTTGCAATGGGTGCAAAGGTCTCTAAGTAGTCAATGCCTGCCACCTGTGAGCAACCCTTGGTGACCAATCATGCCTTGTACTTATCAACTGACCCATCTACTACAAACTTGGTCTGATATATCCACCTACATTGAATGATCTTTCTTCCCTTAGGAAGTGAAGTCAAATCCCAAGTGTGATTTTTGATTAAGGAAGAATATTCTTCCTCCATAACACTATCCCATTCAAGTACCCCAAATTCCTCTCGCAAAGTCTATGGATTTGAAATTAAAGAAAAGAAGGCATGTGGATCTCTCTAAAAATCTGCCCTAGTACGTCTGTCATCTATGGGATCTCCTACCCAAGTGCCAACACTCTCAAGTGTCTGTCTGGCTCAAAGTGGCCCAAAAGTGGGCGAGTCAGGTGCTAACTCCTCATCCTCTAACTGACTAGAGGTGGATGACTTTGAATCACTATCCTCACTTTCTAAACTTGAAGAAGAAGAAGATGTCTCTGGCTCAAGAACCTGCTATGGCTGATCTAAATCTAATGAGGAATCATCATGAAGAAGTAGATCCGATGAGGGAGAAGAAGTGTCAAGTGTTGAGTCTCTAGGACTCTCCTAAAAATGGACACTTTTCTTGATGAACAACTCATGAGTGACTGGATCTAGAAGGTGATACCCCTTAATACTATCTGGATATCCTACAAAGATGCAAGGCTTAGACTGACATTCCATAGCTTTGCATTTCTTCTTTGAAATACGGGCCATGGATGGGGATCTAAAAACCCTAAGGTGCTCAACATCAGGTTTCCTTTTATGCCAAGCTTTAAAGGGTGTTATCCCTTTTAAAGCTTTGTGAAGAACCCTATTTTGAATGTAGCAAGCACAATTGATGGCTTCAACCCAGTACTGTGGTGCTAAGGATTTGGAGTGAATCATACAGCTACCCATCTCTTTTAAGAACCTATTTTTGCGTTCAACAACCCCATTTTGTGAAGGACTGTAAGTGACTGTGTGCGACAAATCAATCCCCTCTATGGTGTAAAACTGCTCAAACATGTTGCTAACATAATTCCCTCCATTATCAATTTGAAGAACCTTGATGGATTTCTCACTCTATTTCTCAATAAGAGCCTTGAAGTCTAGAAAAATTTCAAACACTTCAGACTTTTGTTTGAGAAAATATATCCAAGTGTACCTAGAGAAATCATCAATGAAAGTGAGGATGTACTTGGCCCTTGTGAAAGATGGTTTGGGAAAGGGTCCTGATACATCACTGTGGACTAATTCTAAAGGTTGTGAAGCCCTTCAAGCTTTGCCTTTGTCAAATTTTTCTTCGAGATGCTTCCCAAGGGAGCACCCCTCGCAAAATCCTTTTGAGAATTGGACACGAGGCAAGCTAATGACCATGTCATTTTTGCAAAGTTGCTCAAGGTAGTGGTAGTTAAGGTGGACAAACTACTCATTCCACAATTTGATAACTCCATTTGAATGAGTTAGCAATGCTGTTGGAGAAGAATCTGATGCAAAATGTGAGGTGTATAACCTTTCTTGGTGATCTACCCTATCCAATGCCACTGTAGTATCACTATGCAACTCCTTGATAGCCACTGAATCTGGTGAAAACTCAACTCTCATGCCCTAACCAATGTGAATGATTTGGTACACCGATAAGAGATTGGTTGAAATATTTATAACACTTAGAACATTATTGAATGTTCCTCCTTCCATTTCAACTGACCCTCTCCCTACAACAAAAATTGATGTGTCATCACCCAAATTAATTGAAGTCATGCTACAAGGCTCTAAAGATGAAAAATCAACTAGTGAAGAGCCCATGTGGTGAGAAGCACCCAAATCAATGACCCATGATGTTGTAGAAGCTGTAGTAGCTACAAGGGCCTTGCCCTTTTCTTTCTCCTTACCCTTACCTTTTGCCTTGGTAGAATCTTGGGTAGATGAATTCTGCTTAATGGACTCAGGAACACCTATGTTGTGCTTCTCTAGAAGATGAGTTAGGTGATCTATTTATTTCTTCATGAATTTGTGTTCATCATGCCCTATCTTTTTACAATAGGCACACTTAAACATTTTCCTTCTTAGTTTTAGCATTGGAGGATGAAGACTCAGTGTTGTTTTTGGCAGGATTGTTGTTTTCTTTCTTCTTCTCCTGGTCCTTGTTCTTTTTCTTCTTCTCCTTTGTTGAAGTTTTATCCTTACCATTTCTAGCTATCAAAGCTTGGGGTTGAGTATACTTCATTGTGCCCATTTTAATTAGCTTATCTTGCTCCCTAGTCAAGTCGGCAATGAATGAATCCAAAGAAGGCATTTTCCATGTAGTGCCAAGGGCACTTTTTATGGCATGGAAAGTGGAGACAAAGACTGAATAGCTTGGGCCTAACTTTGTGAGAATAGAAAGGATGAGTTGATCATCTTTCTTCTCTATCTCGTATTATTTCAATTTCAATCTATGGGTCTTAAACTTAGTGAAGAAGTCCTGTAGGGTGTCAATGTTGCTAGGACTTAGACTTATGAGTTCATTTTCAAGCTCATGTCCTCTCATCTCATCAAGCTTCTCAAATAAGAGTTCTAAGGAGTCCCATATGTCTTTGGGAGTCTTGGAGGTTTCTAAATAGAAGAGAAGTTCTAGATATAGAGACAAGCTCAGTAATCCATAGGCTTCATCACTATGGTTGTACCACTTGACCTTTTTAGCATCAGTGTTGGGTTCTACTTTAGTACCCATGGTGATCCTATACAACCCTTTACTTCTAAGAATGATTGATATTTTGACATTTTATTCATGATATTTGAAGGGTGTTAGGGGTTTAAGTTGAAAATAATCCATTTAAAGCTTAATTTAGGTGAAGTTGTGTTGATTGCAAGTTGTGAAATTATGCAGAAAGGAGAATGAAAGCAAAGATTTGCAAGTTGTGAAAATCAATCACACCCCCCAAAAATATTTATCCCCCCCCCCCAAATATGCAATTTCATTCTCAAAATATGTTGGGCTCAGTCGAGAATTCATCTTAGAGCAATCAGTGCAAGACTTAAGCAAATAGGACGTCAGACTCACCCGAAAATGGGTCCCGAGAGACCCAAATTTTAGGCACTTTATAAACTAGTGCATTTTTGAAAAATAAAAATCCTACACTATGGTGAATTGAATTATAAACACTTTTTAAAAAAATGGCACCCAAATCTGAGCTACCATTTGCAATATATTAAGGGTTCAATTTTTCTATAAACTAGTGTTTTTGCAAAAAAAACACTAAAACATTAAAAAAATGCCTATTTTGAGAGAGAAAGTGGCCTTCCAACCACTCATTGGATTCAAAACAGAATAAGGAATCTAAAGTAGGTTTTTTTGAGGGGGAATTAGCCTCCTTCCAACCCGGGCCTCACCCTTCATCTTCGACAGGCGAAGATACAAGTTTTAAATGTAAACACCCAAATTATCAAACTGTCTAAAAAACTTAATATTCAGTCAAATTGACTGATTTTTTTTTTACAAGTCAATTTTTAACTAAAAATAAATAAATAAAAGGATAATTTTATGGATTCCAAGTGTCCAAGGGCCCACATGGGATGCCAAGCAAGGAAGGGGCGCCAAAAAAACACAGTCCAGATATTGCTTGCAGAAAAAATAAAAGAATAATTTGCAGACCTGCACGCTGGATATCGTACGGCTACTTGGTGACTTGATGTTGCTGAAGGCATTGTAGGAAGGACTTGGCATGGAGTTTTAGAAGCTTGGCACAGACCAGAAGAGTGTCCAGCATTACAGAAGCTTAACACAGACCAAAAGAGTGTCCAACGTTGCAAAAGGAGATGCGTGGCTTGAGAGCACCTGGACTAACTACATGGAGTGCTGTTGAGCATGTGGACTAACTACATGGACTAAGAGAACTTGCACTGACTATGTGGAGTGTTGCTCCTCCCTCTTCTCACTCCCTGACACAACAATGGTGCCTGAGTGCAAGATTTGAATGGAAGCACGCAGGCTGCTCACCAGCTTTGAAATGGAGAAGTCAATCCGTACAAATTCAATGTAAAAGCCAATGCTTTCAAATTTGAAATGGAAAAAAAAATAGTCCAACGTAGGTTTACCTCCTCCAACGTAGATATCTAAAGGGTAGATCTGGGTGGCTCTCAATAGAAGTTATTTTTTTTAACAGAATTCCATATGGATTTGCATGAGTTTTCAAGAAACTCTACCAAAACTCTCAAATGCAATGGAGTTTAAAAAAACTACTAAGAAAGCAAAGTAAGAATTTTAGAATAAACTAATAGCACAACTAGACACATGATTACCAGAGTGGCTTTGATACCATATCGAAGTTGTTGCCAAAATCTGGATAATGCGAATGCAATGGAGATGTGATCACACAAGATGAAGCAAGTGCACACCACATAGATGCTAAAGCAATTTGAATTATACAAGAAGATAAATTGCACTAGACAAAATGGATAAAACCAAAATTTGATTAACATGAGATGGCTAAAGTGAAGAATACATATAGGAGAGCACGTAACTCCTCCACAAAAGGTGGTCAAGGCACCCAAGAATAGATTGTAACTCCTCCATGAAAGGTGGTGACAGGGTGATAAGAATAGAGAAGTAACTCCCATCAAGGGAGTTACTTATGACATTCTTAGGACACCTATGACACATCTATGACACACATCTCCACATAAGCTAGCCTATCCCACAAACATAGGAAAACTCCATGTATGCACAAAAATATAATTTCCCTAATTAATAAATAGGGAAAAATAAAAACCTACACTAATACCATCTTGGTCCTCTCAACAATCATTGCAAAAGATACAGTAATCTTATACTAATATCAGTGAATTATGATCAAATTCTAATCTAAGACTATAATAAAATGAATATTTACAATGATATTAAGCTACAATGATTTGGTTAAAAAAGGATAAAAAGGGAAGGGTAAGGCAGAGAAGAAAGGTGTTTTTGATCATCATTTTAGACATCATGAAAAAATTCAATTATTTCCCTGGCATACACTTAAAACTAATATATGAAATAAGATAGCTTAAGGTCAAATCAAAACATATATCAGGTGAACTTCTAAGGAAGATAAGAAACAATGTAAATAATAACTAAGTTTACTTTAAAGTTTTAATCCTTGAAGCAGATAGCTGATACACATCTACAAATGTAGAACAAATAAAATGAAGTAAACTCGAGAACCTTCGATTAACCTAGCATATGCACAAGTTAACAATTTTGCACTCAAAGGGTACGTGCCAAGGATTCAAAATAACTATTCAAATCTAAGATCTAGAACAAACAATTGAGAGATAATCTAAATAACAATTCCCACAAAAAAGATGAGACAATATTCTTAGAATTCTTTACTTGTATTAATTGCTTCAAAGTTTACACTAGTTTTTGTAGCTCAAACACCCCCCCCCCCCATTTTACAAATGACAATGCTCCTTTTATATACTTCAAGGAAAAATTTTGGTTAGTTGCATCAAATTACAAGTGTACAAAATATAAAAGAGAACTATCCTTTCTACAAAGTTTCTAAAATACACTAGACTTTCTAAAATAGAATAATCTTTAGGCAAATGTGCTAACAAGCTATACATGCCTTTACAAAAGAATATTCCATTAAAATTTACAATGTTTCCACAAAAGGGAATATTTATAACTCATTGGTGGACCCTGTGCTAATGGATTCCCTTGATCTTGCTAAAGTAACCTCATTTCCTTTTGATGTTGCTCATCAATAAGTCTCAAATAGATTATAGGTTCTAGGAGCCCATCCTCTTGATCCACCAAATCTCCTAGCTCCCCATCATTTCTCCCCAAGTCTTCTTTGATGCTCCTCACCTTGGAAATCTTCTCCTTTATAGTCAAGATCATGTCCATGACCCTACTATTGTCGATCCCAAACTTGCCTTGGCTCTTGCTCCTCACCTCCTACATGACCATAATGGTCTTATGTTTGAACTCATTATCTACAATGATGCCCATGGAGCTAATTTTTGTAGGTTTTACAATCATGGTCCCCAGGAATTATTTAATTCTATCTATTAGATATTTATCATCCTTGATAAGTATCTCTAAGATATTGGACCATGTACTCAAACTATTGACTTTATCTATAATCAACCCTAGGATGGTGTTGAGATGAGCAATTCTAATGGTCTTGAAACCAGGGATTTTATCCCCTATCAAGATGCTAATTAAATCCTTCATCTTGTCCTTAGAACTCTTCCATTGGGTGATTAAGCCCTTGGTTACTACATCCTATTGGTTTAGTGTACTATATATTACCTTTATTGACTTTAAAGAGATAAACATGTCATGAAATGATCCCTTAAACATTTAAATCATTTCATTAGAAATAGACAAAACAACTTATTTCTCCAAATTTTCCTTTTGCTTCTTCAGGTTCTCAATTTATTGCTTCATGCCCTTGATGCCGATTTGTAGCTGGGTATTTTGAGCCTAGGAAACCTCAAGTATATCCTCTTAAAAAATAGGGTGCTCACTTAGTTTTTGACCCTCCACTTGAGTCAATCCAATAAAATGTTATACTTTCTAAAAAGTCAACTCCTCCCTTACAATCATGGCTCTTTCTTCAGAAACTCTCTACAAGATAGTTGTGGTTGGGTCAAATTTGACACCAACTAAAGAGTGTGTAATATTTGGAGGCTCTAGGGTCTTAATTTGTGATCCACTTGAATATAAAAGAGTAGCTACTTGCCTTTCCTTCTCTTCCTTCTGTAGCTCCATAATCCATGGTTTGAGCTCCTTATGAACATGGATGTTAACAAACTTTATAATTTCCCATTGATGGTATAGAGTTGGGATATTTTTCAAATTTACATATATGAACCACTCCAAAATGGTTGGTCCATAAATAGGATTCTCATTACTGAATAAATTAACCTCACTTAAAGTGTGAGTGAGGATTAATTTGGGCCTCTTGGTTCATGTAAGAACCAAGGCTAGCTCAATGCTTCTCTTTTGTGGGGGAACCATTGGGACTAATTCCAAAGCAATCCCCTTCGCCTTTTCTTTTTTATATTTTTTAATCCTAAGTTTGAGGTTTTTCTTCCTACACCTCTTCCTCATTTGATCTATAAGCACTAGTCAGTGCCTCTAAGGCATCTTCCAATGTTTCCCCAAGATCTATAATGAAATCATGTCAATGAACTCAATAGGTAACTCTGGATTTTCAAATTGGGTAGAATATGATGCCCCTTCACCAGGTCTTTATTCAAGTCTCTCTTTTACTAACCCTTGTGTAACTTATAACTCTAGTTATTCTAGAGGAGGCCTAGAAGATGGTCTTGGTAGAAAATGGTACTGTAGAGGCCCCATCTACCATATCTCACCAGGTAGATTCTCATCTCTCATTAATCTAGCCTCAAGCTTGATATTGTGCTTATTCAATCTTGCTAGGACTTTTATGAATGAAGATGCTTAGATATACATTGAATCATGGACATTGAGTTGATGTTCATATGTCATGCTAATCTATTTGGCTTTCAAATCTTTCACAACATTATTTTGGGGGTCCCAATATCTCAAATCATCAAGCTATAAATTGAATGAGTCTCTATGACTAGAAATAGTGTCTACATCATTCCAATTATACAACATAATTTTACTAATAGTTAAAGGGAAAGGATGGATTAGCCCCGTCTTTTTGCCTTTGCATGCACCATCAATACCATGGAATAATTGGCATGTTATTTCTTGTTCAACTAGTTTGGTGGGTACATAGAATGGTAGTTTAAGTGGTGGAAGGGGGCCTAGACAATTGGTTTAACAAAGTCATAATATTTCTAATTCCTACCCTAAATTAGGAGATTGGGATCTTTTTAGTGGGGTCTTAGATCATATGGGTTCCTAAATACAACCATGAGGCAAGGATGGTTTTTAGGTCATTTTTTCTGGACCATTCCTTAATTGTGGGAAAAGCTACCTAAGTCTTAGGTAGCTTGTAGTAACTTTTGAAAGTAATGGGGAGATATAAACAACTTTCATAAAATTACATTCATGGACTATCATATCTTGGTCAATTTTATAGTCCTTAAAAATAAGGGAAATAACATCGATGCTATGTGTTGTTCCAAAAATCTGTCACTCATTTTTTGGGACAACATATGAACTATTTTGGTCCTACAGGCCAAAATTCTCTCTTCCCTTCTCAAAAATTGTTCTTAACATTCAAATTCTTCATTATTCAAGCTTTTTCAGCTAAGGGACTTGCAGGTTCAACAAGTTCAACAACTTCAACAGGTGAGCTCTCACAAAGGAATAAGTTTCCAACACTTAGGCAATTTCAAGATTGGTTCAATGCCGAGGTTCAACCAAAAGGTTCATCAGAAAGCTTCAAAAATGGAATGAACCATTGAACCCTACCTCTAAAGGTTCAAAGGTTCAATGGGTTCAAAGGTTTAATGACATTGACAAGCTTAAAGAGTTAAGCATTTCGGCAAAAGTTCAAAGTTTAACCACTTTGGCAAGTTCAATGGCTTTAAAATACTTAGAAGAAAAGAAGGATTCAAAGAGTAAAGAATGAACTATTGAACTATTGAACCTTGAACCAAAATGGTTCAATGGGTTCAAAGGTTCAATGAGTTTAATAAGATCAAAAGACTCAGAAGAAATAAGGCTTAAACAAAATATTGAACCATTGAACCAAAGTTGGTTCAATCAGTCAGTTCAATCAAATGGTTCAAAGGATTCCCCCAAAGCCTAAAGGGTAAGAGCCCTTGCGGAGGGTAGTGAACAAATGGGCAAGTGCCCTTGCGGAGGTCAGTGAACAAAAGGGCAAGTGCCCTTATGGAGGGTAGTGAACAAAAGGGAACAAATAGATATCCTTCAGAAAGATTTTTTGTGGCTAATTTTACAAGGGAAATCCTTTAGACAAAATGTTCAAAGGAATTCCTTTAGACATTTTGTCCTAAGGAATGATCAAAGGCCTACCAAAAAATGGCTAAGGCAAAAGAAAGATTTCCTTCAGACAAAATGTCTGAATGAATTCCTTCAGACATTTTATCTAAAGGATTTGAAGAAGAAGGCTGCCCAAAGGACCTCGAAGGGTAAGTACCCTTATGGGGGGATCTCGAAAACTAAGAGAGGGACCTTTCTCAAGGCCTAAAGGGACACCTTCCCTTTAGGGGGTTCTAAAGATATAAAGTCAAAGGAATGGTTTCTACAGACTCTGCAAGCTTGTTTTTATGAACTATGTAGGCTTGTTTCTATGAACTCTGCAGGTTGGTTTCTATGAACTCTATAGGCTTGGTTCTATAGACTCCACATGATTTGAAGAATAAAGCCACTCGAAGGACCTCGAAGGGTAGGTAACCTTACGAGGGGGGCTCTCAGTGACCAAGAAATGGACCTTTCTCAAAGCTTGAAGGGACACCTTCCGTTTGGGGTGTTCTAAGGACATAAAGCCGAAGGAATTTCAAAGCTCGAGAGACTTAGAGAAAATAAAGGATTCTAAGAAAGATAATGAACCATTGAACCTTGAACCTAAAAAGTTTAAAGGTTTAAAGGTTCATGGTTCAAAATGGTTCACATGACCTGTTGGGTGAATATTTTGTCAATCAACTAACTGATGAGCAAAATAGGTCATATCAACCATAGCAAGGGAGATTGGTCAGCCAGATGTGCAAGTTTACCACATCAAAAGGAGACAAATCTCTCCTCTCATTAAGGGGAGGTTCTTTATTAAATATGAGGAGCTATATATTATATATATAAGTAGAAAATAACACTAAGGGGTAGGATAATACCATCCATCTCTCTTTTTTCAGAGATGATGTTTACAAACAAAGGAGAAAAATTTGATAAAAATGCTGAAGGCACTTCTCTTCTTTCAGAAGTGATCTTACAGGAAACAACATGAGTTCTTTCAGGCAGTGACAAGTGACTAGTAACCAAGTGCACAGTAACCAGCAGGATGAAGTGTAACACAAAGTCTACACCTCAACTGCCCAAAGAGTGAAAAATAAAGGATAATGAGGGCACAAATTCATCCTAAGATCCTTCACACAGAAACAAAAAATAGACAAATAGACTAAAGGTAATTGCAAACAGCACAAAGTCTTCCCACAGTTGGCTTCAGGACACCTTCCTGATTACTTCCACTAGTTCTGCTTATTTCATTAACTAGACAAAAACACATTTAGAAGATAGACATAAGAATAGTCTCCTAAAATGACACATGCTATAACAACACAAAGTATGAAAGTAACTTATTTTCTCATTCAAATAAAGAAATATGATGAACAATATGAGCTCAAAGTCTCAGTAATCACCTCTCAATTTTAGCAGAGCTTCACTTCTATAATGGAAAAGTCTCTCTTGCATAAGACAAGAGATTACAATATATGGCACCAAGAAAGGCTTGGTGCTTTGTTCCATGGAACGACCCATGCTGTGATCAATGCACTGAATGGATTCTTAGTTCTACCAAGGGACCATGCTTAGAATAGTGTATCAGCCTTAACTATGGCATGCTAATTCATCTAATATGTCTCCTCTAAAGTATAGACTATCTGGTCCTTTCCTCCTTAGTTACGTAACTATCCATTTTCCCTTTACTTCCTAGAAGAAAAATAGGCTGCATCCTTGGTTTGGCATGCTCAGATCACTACTTGGTGAACTATTTCACCTACTGGAAATAACTCCCTTATAGATATTTCTAATCTTTTTGTATTGTTCTCTCTTCCTTGTAGTAATTAGAGCTCTCGAGCTATCTTCTTCAGCTGGTCGCTTGGTTCATTTTTCAAATTCTGCACCATATTAAAAAATTAATAGATATTCCATTACCTTAAATTTGATGTCTATGGGGATGTCAATGTCTAATGGTTTCCTGAACTATATTAAACCATGAACCTTTAAACCTGTGAAAGTTCATTGGTTTAATGGTTCATTGGTTTAGGTGGCCTTTATCAGTTCCTTGGTTCAATCACTTCCTTTGTTCATTCATTTCTTTGCTTTGTCTGGTTGAACCATCCTTTGAACTGGTCTCTGAAATCATCCATGTTCTTCCTTTGCTTGGGGCTGTCTTTGCTTTGAAATGTTGAACTTGTGAACCATTGAACTTTGAACTCTTTTGGTTCAAGGTTCAATCGGTTCATTGGTTCATTCTCTGCTTTGGTTCAATCACTATTTCCTTTATTTTTCTAAGTCCTTTTGAGGCCTTGAAAATCCTTTGGCCTTTTGTCTTTGGAACACCCTAAAGGGAAGGCATCCCTTCAGGGTTTGAGAAAGGTCCTTTTTGTTGGTACCGAGAATCCCCCACAAGGGTACCTACCCTTCAGGGTCCTTCAGGTGGCCTTCGGGCTTCAATTCCTTTGGAAGGTGTTCAAGCTTCAATTCCTTTAGACAAAATGTTTGAAGGAATTTATTCAAACCTTTTGTCTGAAGGAAATCTCTCTTTGGGTCATTTGCTTTCTTTTGGGCTTTTCCTTTTGAGCCTTTCCTTCAGACTTTTTATTCAAAGGAAATGTTCCTTCACCTTGAATACATTTTCCTCTGGGATTTTACTTTTCCTTTCATGTGAATTCCTTCAGACAAAAGTCTGAAGGAATTCCTTTGGACATTTTGTCTGAAGGATTTGCCTTAGTCATTTTTCCACAAAAAATCTTTTCGAAGAAATTCCAACTTTTTGCCTTGTTCACTTTTCCAAAGAAAATCTTACCCTTTCAGCCTTCTCTTTTCTCTTTGAACCAACCATTTTCTACCCTCTGCAAGGGCATCTACCTTTAGTTCACTGCCCTTCACAAGGGAACTTGTTCCTTCAGCTTTAGGGTAGTCCTTTGAATCGATCAGTTGAACCAACTTTGGTTCAACAGTTCAATGGTTCAATCGGTTCAATCTCTTTGTTTTGGCTAAGTCTTTTGACCACTTGAAGAAAATGAACCCATTGAACCCATCAAACCTATTGAACCATTTTGGTTCAAGGTTCAACAGTTCAATGGTTCAACGGTTCATTCCTTTGTTCTTCGAAGCCTTCAAATTCCTCTAAGTCTTTTCACATTGTTGAACCTTTAAACCCATTGAACCATTGAGACTTTTTGGAAGTGGGGTTCAATGGTTCAATCCTTCCTTTGAAGCTTGCCGATGAACATTTTTGGTTGAACCAATCTTGAAAATGCCTAAGTGTTGGAAACTTTCTCTCTTTGAGATAACTTGCTTGTTTGAAGCCATTGAACCTATTGAACCTGCTAATCCCTTAACTGAAAAAGATTGAATAATGAAGAATTTTAATGCTTAGAACAATTTTTTGAGAAGGGAAAAGATAATTTTGGCCTGTTTGACCAAAATAGTTCATATGTTATCCTAAAAATGAGTGACATTTTTAGGGACAATAGCTGGCTCCGGTTGGGGAACTTCCTTCAGTTGAAAACTTGGAATAGCTGAGGGGAGTAGAAACCAGAATCTCTAGTGCCTTGAAGTATGCCATTTGGCTATATAGTCATGCTACTCAAAAAAGAAAGGTGTCAAAAATGAAAATGAACAACATAAAATAGAACTAAAGACTATACAAATATACATATGTACAAGTGAACTTATCTGATACTTTAAGAATTGAAGTGCTTCAGATGTTGCCCATTGTGAGGTAGAAAAAAGAGTGTGCCATATTGATACTTCAATATGAAGCTATTTTCACCATTGAGCTGATAGATTATGAATAGGCCTCTCTAAAGGGAATCAAATTTCCCATGCATTCCCTTTGCTTCTCTTCTCTTATCCCACAATAGGACTTGATCTCCAAACTAGAAATCATGGTTTTTTACTTTTTGGTCAAAGAGCTTCTTCACTAGACTTTGATGCATAGCAATTTGGTCCACCACCATAGTTCACTACTCATCAAGCTCAGTTAGGCACATGATCCTCTTATCGATGGAGCTTTCATATGTTTGATCTTCAATTGCCTTAGCCAATTTCAATGCTGGTAGTTCCAGGGTGATTGGATTCTCAGCATTGAGACCATAAAGGAGTTGGAAAGATGACATACCAATTTCCCTCTTGGGTGTAATTCTATCTACTCATAAAGCATCAACTAATGATTTATGCCATGTTCATTGGTTGTCATCCACCAACTTCTTGATGATAGTCACTAGGTTCTTGTTGCTTGATTCAACTTGGCCATTCCTTTGTGGAAAATAATTAGAAGAGCGGGAGAGGGTAATCCCATAGTAAAAGTAGAACTGAGTAATCTAATGGGAAGAGAAACAAGCTACATTATCTGTGGAAATCTTGGTTGGGAACCCAAACCTGAAAATGATGTTCTCTTTGAAGAAATTGCACACTACTTTTGAAGTGGCCTGCTTAGTTAGAATAGCTTCCACCTACTTAGTGAAGTATTCTGTGGCTGTGAGGACATAATCATGTCTAGCACCTGAAGATGGGTTTAAAACACCAATGAAATCAATTCCCCATTATTGAAATGGCTCTTCTATCACTACTGGCTTAAGAGGCAGAGCAACTAGCTTAGGTCTTCCAATGAACTGTTGGCATAGTTCACACTTTCTTACCCATTTATATGCATCTTGAAACATAGTAGGATAGTATTACCTAGCTCACAAATCTTATGGGAAATTATAGGAGCAAAAAAATGTCCTCCATAGGCTAGATCATGGAAGGACTTCAAAAGTTGGTTCTACTACTCTTTATCCATGCAGCAAAGGAACACTCCATCAAGGCTTCTTTTATACAGGCTATTGTATTAGAGGACAAAATTGGCAGCTTTTAACTTGACAATCCTCCTTTCTTTATGAGAAAATTAAGCATGACACTCATCATAAGTAAAGAAATGAGAAATATCTAAATACCACTCATTTGTGGTGGAGACAAAGAGGACTATTTGTTAGGTTGTAGAGCTAAAAGCTTCACTAATGTAAATGGAGGAGGTTGCTGAGTTGCAGAGCAACTGACATCAATCAGGCCAATTGACGTTAGTCATATTTAGTGTGTAGAGCAATTGACATCGATTAGGGGTTAGTCGACATCGGTCAGATAGGAACTGACATTAGCAACTTATGTGTGCGTGTGTTTGCATGCGCTTCTAGAACTGGTCTAATTTTAGATGGACAATCAGTTTGCATGTAAAAGACTAATTTTAGTCTTGAGTTTGCATTTATAATTATTATAATTATAAAGTCTAATTATTATTTGTATGGGATCTATTTAAGAGACCCATGGGGCTATATTGTAATGTGAGACAAGTGGTATCAGAGCCTAGTTGAAGGTTCATCAGAGCCTAGTTCAGAGTAGGTTAGTGTTTTTTGATTACAGGTCACTCTCGGAGGTTTCTGATTTAGTGGGAGTATAACAATGGCAAAATAAAGTAAGCTAAAAATAGAGAAATTCAATGGCAAGAATTATCAATTACTGTATTATGGAAAGAAAGGGTAGGTAAAGAAAGATTGTTGGTTGGTTGAAGATCAGCATGAAGGAAATAAAGAAGCAAATGATGCAGAGATTATTGCATGGGTTGCTCTTATATGTTCCTTGGATAAAGTAGAATCTTGGGTTTTAGATTCTGTTGCCTCTTTCCATGCAACCCCAAATAGAGTATTTTTCGATGATTATGTCTATGGAGACTTTGGAAAGATTTATTTAGGGGTTGGTGAGCCTTGTCAAATTTTTGGCAAAGGGGAAGTGGGCTAAAATTACAAATGGGCAACACATGGGTGTTGAAGGATGTCATGCATGTCCCAGTCCTAAAGAGGAGTCTAATTTCTGCAAGAAAGTTGGGTGATGAGGGTTGCACAGTTACTCTCATAGCAGAATCTTGGAAAGTTTCTAAGGGTGCACTTGAATTAACATGTGCTAAGAAAGTAGGTACTCTTTATCTATCTACTTATATTACTGATTCTCCTTTTGGTTTATCTACTTCAGATGTAGATACAAAGATGTAGCTCTGTAGGCTTGGTCACATGAGTAAGAAGAGAATGCATGTTCTTAAGAGGAAGTTTGATGTCTTTAAAGACTTAAGAACTAGAAAGCCTTGGTTTTCATGGAGAAGATGATGGACAAAGATCAGCTCAAGGGGCTGAATAATTTTGAGCAGGGCAATTTGGACAAGGTTATGATCCAAAGTGAGCTTGTGGGTAAAATTCATCACTCACAGGAAAACATAGTTACCAACATCAGTCAAGTGAAAACTGACATCGAACAGGCATGTACCGATGTCGGTCATGTGTAAACCGAAGTCAGTGATGTCGGGCAGGTGAACACTGATGTCAATCAGGCAACTGGCATCAGCAATTAGGAGGAATTGACATCGGTCAAGTGTAGACCAAGGTTGGCTAGAGGTGACTGAGATTGGTCACTGTTAGAATAGATTTTGGGTGGACAATAAGCTGTTAAGGAGTCTCAAATGCCCATGAGGAGGACTGAAAGGGTAAGTAATCCTCAAATTCATTATTCCCCTTCTTTACACTACTTGTTACTCACTGATGGTCAATAACTAGGAAGTTTTGAAGAGGCAATGTAGGTAGAATCGAGGAAATAGTGGGAACATGGCATGAATGAGGAAATTGATTCCTTGGAAGAGAACCAAATGGGAGATTTGGTAGAGTTGTCAGCTGGAAAGAAAGCACTGAAAGATGAATGGATTCCTAGGTTAAAGAAAGGAAAGAATGGACAGGTGAGATAGAAGGCCAGGTTATATGGTCTTGAGCAAGTTCTAGGATAGTGGTATAGGTTTGACAGGTTTATGACAAAGCATGGCTTTAGTCAATGTCAATGTAATCACTGTGTTTATTTTACCAGGTTGGATAATGGTTGTGACATTATCCTATTACTGTATGTAGTGTATATGCTTGTTACAGGGTCACACATGCAGGGAATTGCTGAGCTAAAGGTAAAGTTAGTTTAGAGGTGTGCCAGGAAGGATTCAGGAGCAAAAATCCTTGGCATGAGTATTTCTAGAGATAGGGAAAGTCACAAGTTGATTTTGTCTCTAGATGATTACGTGAATAAGGTAGTGGAGAGGTTCAATATATAGGATGCAGAACCGGTTAACACACCTATGGATGGATAGTTCATAGAACAGTGTTCCAAATCATATGATGAGGTTGAGTACATGAGTACTAGACCTGATATTACCCAAGCAGTGGGAGTTATCAGCAAGTTTGTGGCCAATTTGAGAAAGGAGCACTGGAAAGTAGTTCAGTGGATTCTCAGGTATCTGAGAGGGACCAGTAGTAGGGATTCATGCTATGCAGGGTCAGCACTTCTCTACATGGGTATGTAGATTCGGATATGGTAGGTTACTTAGATGATAGGAGAAGCACCACAGGATATGTGGTGGTTGGTCTTCCAGATTGAACTTGAAGAGAGATATAAGCCAAGAAACAAAATTAGATGATGTATAAGTATAGGTACAAGTGTAGCTATTTATCTCCAAGTGGGAGATTGTTAGGTTGTGGAGCTAAAAGCTTCACTAATGCAAATAGAGGAGGTTGCTAAGTTATAGAGCAATCGACGTAAGTCAGGCCAATTGATGTTGGTCATATTCAGTGTGCAAATCAACTGACATCGATTAGGGGTCAGTTGACATCGGTCAAATAGGAACCGACGTCAGCAACCTGTGTGTGCATGCATTTGCATGCGCTTCCAAAATTGGTCTAATTTTAGACAGATAGTCAGTTTGCATGTAAAAGACTAATTTTAGTCTTGAGTCTGCATTTTTAATTATTGTAATTAGGAAGTCTAATTATTGTTTGTATGGGATCTATTTAAGAGACCCATGGGGCTATATTGTAATGTGAGACACTATTGGTGTGTCTTCAATTTCTTCTTCTCCATGCTCTGTTTCTTTTGGTTTGTTGTCAGTGATCAATTGGCATAGGCCCCTTCCCCATGCTAGCATTGTTGGTTTGATGACTAGATCAAACTCTTGGATTTTAGCAATCTAATTTCCTCTTTTGGTTCTAAACTCCTGCTGAGTTAATATGGATTTAACTATGGTATCAGAAATCAATGCAGTAGTGTGTGAATTTAGGATGTAAAAGTGGAAATGCTTCACTGCTTTTACCACTGCATAAGCATGCTTCTCCATGTTTGAGTATTTTAGCTCATGAGATTTGAGAGGACAACTCATGAAAGAAATGGGAGATTCTACACCTTTTTTGTTCTACTGAACTAGAATTGTTGAAAGTGTGTGCTCGGAAGCATAACTATATATGGTGAAATCCTTGGTATAATCTGGACAAACTAGAATTGAGGCATGAGTAATAGCCGTCTTGATGTCTTGAAATGAAAATTTGCCTTCTTTAGTCCACCTGAAGGTGGCCTTTCCCTTTATCATGTTTACAATATGGTGAGTCTTCTCAACAAACTTGGGGATGAACCTTCATAAGAAATTCACCTTTCCAAAGAAAGAGTGAACTGCAGTCTTACTTGTGGGCAGGGTAAGCTCCTGAATAGACTTGACTCTATCTAAGTCAATATTTATGCCTTCTCAGGATATAATGTGTCTGATAATTTTCCCTTCTATTACCCCAAAAATAGACTTCTTAGGTTTTAAAAAAATGCCATTCTGGTGACAACGTTCTAGCACTTGTTGCAAATGGTGCACATGATCAAGATGGTGCTTTGAAAAGATTGTTAAATCATCCAAGTATACTATAATGAACTTACCCATTTAATTTTTGAAAGCAAGGTCCATTACTCTCTAAAAAGTGGCACCAGTATTTATCAGGCCAAATGACATTCTTTGATAGGCAAAGGTGCCCCAAGGTGTGGTGAAGGTAGTCTTATGTTGGTATGCTTCACCAACTTCAACTTGATTGTATCCTGAGAAGCCGTCTAACATTGATAAATTTTTTGAACCAGTCACTATTTGAAGCACTTGGTCCATGATAGGTAGAGGATAATTATCCTTTAAGGATGACTGATTCAAATTCCTAAAATTCACACAAAGGTGAATTTTGCCATTCTTTTTTTTCATAGGAACTATGTTTGTAATCCATGTGGAATGATGGATTGGGAAAATTATCCTAGCATTCAACATTTTTTGTATTTTAGATAGAATAGTACCTAATATATTTAGATTTTACTACCTAGAATTTTGCTTGTAAGGCACTGAATCACTTTTGAGAAGAATGTAATGGCAGATTTCTTCAGGCCTGAGTGACTTTAGATCATCATAGGAGTATGCTAGGACATCCATATACTGGCAGAGTAGAGCAGTGAGCTTGAATCTCTCCTCAAGATTGCAACACTTCCCAATATTTACCATCTTAGTATCTTCCTTGGTACCCAAATTTATCTGATCAAACTCCTGGGAGGAGCTTGAATCCATTTACTGCTATTTGATGAATTTGTCATGTTTGTCAAATAGCTTCTCAAGGGAAACTAGGCCTTTGGGGGAATTTTATTCCCTTTAAGTTGCAAAAATTCTTCACCTGCATTTGAACTTGAGTTATGGACTGGTTCAAGCTTTTGAGGTTCACTGCCTTCAAAGTGTAGCTTTGCAAAGCTGTCCTTTTGTTTTAGGAAGGCTATGATATGGTTGTCATTGTTAAACACCTAACAATGACTGGCATTATCAGGTATGCTTGGTTGGAATACCAACTCGATGGTGTACTTGTTTCCTTTGAAGTCTAGGTGAGGAACTAAGAGAGTTGTTGAAATAGCCAAAGCATCAAATCTGTCATTGAATTCCCTAGGTATGGTAGAGATGCTGAAAGCATCAAATCTTTTAAGTTCATCTCAGAATAGATTATGGTAGTGGTGCAATCTCTCATTTTTAGTTTGATACAGGTTCCTCACCTGATAAACCACTAGCTCAACATCTCCTTTGACGTGAAGGAGTTTGATGCCTTTGTCTCAAGGAACCCTCAATCCAAGTAATAGAGATTCATACTCAACTGTGTTGTTGGTGTTGCTGAATTGCAACTTGTATGATGAAGGAAAAATATCTCCTTGATGAGATATCAACATAATCCCATCTTTTGAACCGATAGAGGAACAACTACCATCAAATTCTAAAATCCATACCTCATTAGACACTGATTTTTCCTTAGATTCTTCTTCGCTTGGAGGGGGAGATCCTTGTACACTTGTACTACACTCCACCAATTCTTATACTGTTCCATCTGAAATAATTTTTAGGTTGTCACATTCAGGAGTTTGATTAGCTAAAACATGAACATCCTCTATGGTCAAGAAATAATTACCCATGCCTAAAGACTCAAATAAAATTTGAGCTTCAAGTATTGATGTCTGAGTGACCACATATTTTAATTCCTTCTTAGGGAGTAATCTCTGCATAACACCTTTGACTAAGATCCTTACCTCAGATAGGTCCATGCTTAATTCACCACCAACATCTTTGAAGAAATTCTACCTAAGAAGGATGCCATATGATGCTGGGACATCGGTCACCAAGATAGTCATCTTAATTCTTTTGTCTGGGAAGGCTATGAATGCAAATTGGGCTTCCTTGATTTGTCTTAGCAGTGGCACTTATTTTTTCTCTATGGAGAAACATCTCCCAAATGCCTTAGTCAGTGTGAGGCTAAAGGATTTTACCACTTTGGTAGGCATGATATTGTTTGAAGCTTTGGAATCAATGATACAATTGCTCAGCTTGTGATCATTATCAACATGGAAACATAGAAAGGCTCTATTTTCCCAGGGGTAGCTAGAGGAGTAATGACAAGATTTTTTGGGATGGACATGTTCTTTGGGGGATCATGAGTTACTTGCTTATCATCTTGTCTTGCAGGGATGGTTTGGTTCTTTACATATTTAACCCAATTATTTAACTGCTCAAGATGAGATTGAAAGAACTCAAATTTAGATATTTGAATTTTGGTTTTCTTTATATGGTTAATTATGTCAAATGTTTGAAATGAACTAGGAACAAAGGATTGGGGTTCATCTTTTTGGTTTTTGGGAGGGGGAGGACTAGTCTATGAATTTGAAGTAGAAGGTGTAGGGATGTTTGATGTACTCACCTTTTTAGCAATCACCAAGTCCTTTGGCTAGAAGGACAGAGTGGTTCCCTACTTAGAAATTGAAATTATAGGCTGAGTTTGTTCCTCTATTTTCTCTTTATCAGCTTGTTGGGCTGACTAGTTCTTAGGCTGGGTGAATACAACGTAAGTTCCTTCAATTGCTCGACCTTCACTTTTGGGTTCATCTTGGTAATTCAGGAAACTAATGTTGGAGTCACCAGCTAATTATTCTTCTTCCTTAGTGAAGAGATTAACATCATTTTCAGAGTTAAATTTAGGCTGGAAGGAGAAATATGATTCAGCCTCAAGATATCCAACTATTGAATTGGTTGGAGGTGCTTAAATGGCAAGGTTCCCCTATAGGGGAGGAAGATGATTTAGCTGCCCTTGATTCCTAGAAGAATTGCCTTGATATGATTGATTGGGGAATGTCCTCCTTGGTACATCTCTGTATGAAGGAGTAGATGACATCCCTTGCACCACTTGCTTTCTAAGAGCTAGCAACTCGTTTGCTAGCTTCTGTACCATTGGATTAGTGGTGACTGTAGGTGAGTATTTAGAAGATGAAGAGGCTTTATCTTTGTTAGGATCTCTCCTTATCTTTCCTACCAAGATAAGGTAATATTCTACCTCAGTAGCCAAATCTTGAGCAGCATCAAGGTCTATATGGCCAGCTTGTCTTATCAGAAAACTCACTTCAGGTAGCTGTGAGTTGATGAAGAAGCATTTGAGGTTTTTAGGTGTTGGCTGAGTAATTATAGGAATCTAGTTCCTTAGATTGTCAAACTTTGAAATGAAGTCCCTTATAGGTTCATGAGGTTGTTTCTTCATCTGTGTGATTTGGGCCAATAAGGCATGTGTATCTTTGGTAGGCTTGAATCTGGCTTGAAATTTAGCTTTGAAAGTGTCTCAATTAGTCACTGACCGAGCTTGAAGATGGTAAAACTAGTCTGCAACAACACCTTGTAGTGTTTCTACAAATAGCCTAACTACTATATCCTCATACTCCACACCTATCACACTACAGGCTATGCTGAAGGCAACAATATGTTCATTAGGGTGAACTTTTCCATCACCAAATAATTTTGGGATATTCTTCCTTAAACTATGTGGAAGCTCATGTAGAGGTGGGGTTAGATTGAGTGGGACAAAAGAGTTATCCCAGGGGCCTTAAACTACCATGATTGGGTAATAAAAAGGGGGGATAACAAATTTGGGTGGAGTATGTATAGGCAAAGCTTTGATAACAGTAGAAAAAGAGTCTCTGCCTTATGTTGATGACCTAGTACAGGTAGGAGGAACACTCCTAGATTTTTGAACTTGAAGTTAGGGACGGAATAAATCAAAATTGCCCTGCTGCACCAACTCAAAAATAGGGTCAACAACGCCTTGGGATCTCTGGCTTTTGGTAAAGCATGGAGTTTCCAGATTACAGAACAAAAATGGAAAAGAGTAGGATCTACTTCAGCTTGAAGCTTGAGGATTCAAACTACATGCTCTTCCCCAGCGGAGTCACCAAGATGCTGTTGGGTGAATATTTTGTCAATTAGCTAACTGATGAGCAAAATAGGTCATATCAACCATAGCAAGGGAGATTGGTAAGTTAGATGTGTAGGTTTACCACATCAAAAGGGGAAAAATCTCTCCTCTCATCAAGGGGAGGTTCCCTATTAAATATGAGGAGCTATATACTATATATATAAGCAAAAAATAACACTCAGGGGTAGGATAATACCATATATCTCTCTTTTTTAGAGATAATGTTTACCGACAAAGGATAAAATTTTGATGAAAATACTGAAGGCACTTCTCTTCTTTTAGAAGTGATCTTACAAGAAATAATAGGAGTTATTTTAGGCAGTGACAAGTGACTAGTAACCAAGTGCACAATAACCAGTAGGATGAAGTGTAACACAAAGTCTACACCTCAACTACCCAAAGAGTGAAAAACAAAGAATAATGGGGGAACAAAGTCATCCCAAGATCCTTCACATAAAAATATAAAATAGACAAACAGACTAAAGGCAATTGCAGATAGCACAAAGTCTTCCCACAGTTAGCTTAAGGACACCTTCCTGATTACTTCCACTAGTTTTGCTTATTTCATTAACTGGACAAGAACACATTTAGAAAATAGACATAAGAACAGTCTGCTAAAATGACATAAGATATAATAGCAAAAAGTATAAAAGTAACTTATTTTCTCATTTAAACAAAGAAATATGATGAACAATCTGAGCTCAAAGTCTCAGTAATCACCTCTCAATTTTAGCAGAGCTTTACATCTATAATAGAAAAGTCTCTCTTGCATAAGACAAGAGATTACAATATATGGCACCAAGACAGGCTTGGCCCTTTATTCTGTGGAATGGCCCATGCTGTAGTTAATGCATTGAATGAATTTTTAGTTCTATCGAGGGACCATGCTTGGAACAATGTATCAGCCTTAACTATGGCACACCAATTCATCAAATATGTCTCCTCCAAAGTATAGACTGTCTGGTCCTTTCCTTCTTGGTTGCATAGCTGTCCATTTTGCCTTTACTTCTTGGAATAAAAATGGGTCGCATCATTGGTTTGGCATGCTCAGATGACTACTTGGTGAACTATTTCACCCAATGGAAATAACTCCCTTGTAGATATTTCTGATCTTTTTGTATTGTTCTCTCTTCCCTATAGCAATTAGAGCTCTCGATCTATCTTCTTCATCTGGTCACTTGGTTCATTTTTCAAATTCCATGCCATATTCAAAAATTAAAAAATATTCTATTACCTTAAAATTGATGTTCGTAGGGATGTTAATGTCTGCTGGTTGCCTGAACTATATTGAACCATGAACCTTTAAACCTGTGAAATTTCTTTGGTTCAATGGTTCATTAGTTCAAGCGGCCTTTATCAGTTCCCTGGTTCAATCACTTCCTTTGTTCATTCAATTCTTTACTTTGTCTAGTTGAACCATCCTTTGAAATGGTCTCTGGAATCATCCATGTTCTTCCTTTTCTTGGGGCTATCTTTGCTTTGAACCATTGAACCTGTGAACCATTGAACTTTGAACTCTTTTGGTTCAAGGTTTAATCAGTTCATTGGTTCATTATCTACTTTGGTTTAATCACTGTTTCCTTTATTTTTCCAAGTCCTTTTGAGGCCTTGAAAATCCTTTGGCCTTTTGTCTTTGGAACACCCCAAAGGGAAGGTGTCCCTTCAGACTTTGAGAAAGGTCCTTTTTGTTGGTGCTGAGAGTCCCCCACAAGGGTACCTACCCTTTGAGGTCCTTCGAGTGGCCTTCGGGCTTCAATTCCTTTGAAAGGTGTTCAAGCTTCAATTCCTTCAAATAAAATGTCTGAACGAATTCCTTCAAACCTTTTGTCTAAAGGAAATCTCTCTTTGGCTCATCTGCTTTCTTTTGGGCTTTTCCTTTTAGGCCTTTCCTTCAGACTTTTTGTTCGAAGGAAATATTCCTTCACCTTTAATGCATTTTCCATAGGGCTTTTGCTTTTCCTTTCAAGTGATTTCTTTAGACAAAAGTCCGAAGGAATTCCTTCAGACATTTTGTCTGAAGGATTTGCCTGAGTCATTTTTTTGCAAAAAATCTTTTCAAAGAAATTCCAATTTTATGCCTTATTCACTTTTTAAAATATAATATTACCCTTTCATCCTTCTCTTTGCTCTTTGAACCAACCATTTTATACCCTTTGTAAGGGCATCTGCCTTTAGTTCACTGCCCTCTACAAGGGCACTTATTCCTTCAGCTTTGGGGCAGTCCTTTGAATCGACCGGTTGAACTAACTTTGGTTCAATGGTTCAATGGTTTAATCGGTTCAATCTCTTTGTTTTGGATAAGTCTTTTGATCACTTGAACCAAATGAACCTGTTGAAACCATAGAACTTGTTGAACTATTTTGGTTCAAGGTTCAACAGTTTAATGGTTCAATGGTTCATTCCTTTATTCTTTGAAACCTTCAAATTCCTATAAGTCTTTTCACATCATTAAACCTTTGAACCCATTGAATCGTTAAACCTTTTTGGAAGTGGGGTTCAATGGTTCAATCCTTCCTTTAAAGCTTGTTGATGAACATTTTTGGTTGAATCAAGGTATTGAACCAATCTTGAAAATGCTTAAGTATTAGAAACTTGCTCACTTTGAGAGAACTTTATTGTTTGAAGCCATTGAACCTGTTGAACTTGCTAATTCTATAACTAAAAAAGCTTGAATAATGAAGAATTTTAATGCTCAAAATAATTTTTTGAGAAGGGAAGAGATAATTTTGGCCTGTTTGACCAAAATAGTTCATATGTTGTCCTAAAAATGAGTGACATTTTTTGGGAAAAAATGACCAATGACCAATGGCGTCCTCACAGACATCAAATTTAGGGTAATGAAATATCTGTTAATTTTCAAAAGTGGCACGAAACCTGCAATCAAACTTAGCAACTAGATGAAGAGGGAGTTGAAAGAGCTAGCAAAAAGGGAAAAGATAGCCTGAGAGCTCAAATTGTAATAGGAAAGAGGGAAAGACCAAAAATATCTATGTAGGAGTTATTTCCTGTAGGTGGAATAGTCCACCAAGTAGACATCTAAGCTCGCAAGCATTAAAAGGTGTAGCCTATTTTTCTCCCTTGGAATAAAAGTAAGGGGACATATGCATACATATCTAGAGACAGACCAGATGACCCAGGCCTAAGAGAAGACATTTGAGATGAATCGACATGCCATAGTTAAGGCAGACACCCTGTTCTAGCATGGCCCCTTGACAAAACTAAAAATGCATTCAAGGCATTAAATGTAGCATGGGCCATTCCATGAAACAAAGTGCCAAGTCTTCCTTGACTACTATATATTGTAATCTCTTATTTTATGAAAGGGAGATCTTTTTGATATAGAAGTAAAACTCTGCCAAAATTGAGAGGCGATCACTGAGACTTTGAGCTATGATTGTTAATCATATTTCTTTATTTGAATGAGAAAGCAAGTTAATTTTAGACTTTGTGTTGTAATAGCTAGGAGATTATTCTTATGTCTATTTTCTGAATGCATTCTTATCCATTTTATTGAAATAAGCAAAACTATTGGAAGTAATTAGGAAGGTGTCCTGAAGACAACTGTGGAGAGACTTTGTGCTACCAAAATTGTCTTTGGTGTGTGTGTTTTAGTTTTTTTCTATGTAAAGGGCCTTGGGATGACTTTGTGCCCTCATTGTCCTTCATATTTCACTCTTTGGCAGTTGAGGTGGAGACTTTGTGCTACACTTTATTCTGCTGGTTAATGCGCCCTTGTTACCTGTTACTTATCACTACCAGAAAGGATTTCTGTTGTTTGCTGAAGACCACTTTTGAAAGAAGAGAAGTGCCTTCAATGTTTTCACTTGGATTTCTCCTTTGTTTGTGAACATCATCTCTAAAAAAAGAGAGATGGATGGTGTAGTCCTATCCTTGAATGATATTTTCTACATATATATAGTATATAGCTCCTCATAGTTACAGGGAACCTCCCCTTGATGAGAGGAGAGATTTGTCCCCTTTTGATGTGGTAAACCTACACATCTAGTCGACCAATCTCCCTATGCTATGGTTGTAGCAACCTATTTTTCCCATCAATTAGCTGGTGAAAAAATATTCACCCAATAGTTTTTTGGTGACTCCACTGGGGATCGATGCACATTTCTAGTCTTTTTCTAGTATATTCAAATTGAAGCATTTCATATCACTGGGGAATGATGTGAAGTAGGAAAGAACACTGCCAGCTTCACACCAATAGTTTTTTGGTGACTCCACTAGGGAAGAGCACATAGTTTGAAGCCTCAAGCTTCAAGATGAAGTAGGGCCAATTATTTTCCATTTTTATTCTACAATCTGACAACTCCATATTATACTAGAATCCAAAGAGCTGAAGGTGTTGTTGACCCTATTTTTGAGTTAGTGCAACAAGGTAATTTTGATTTGTTTCCTCCACAACTTCAATTTTAATGAACTAGGAGTCTTCCTCCTACCAATACCAAGTCACCACTATAAGGTAGAGCTTGTTTTTCTATTGTTAGTAGAGCTTTGCCTATACATACTCCACTCAAATTTGTTATCCCCCCTTTCCATAATCAAATCATGGCAGTTCAAGGCCCCTGGGGTAACTCTTTTGGCCCACTCAATTTAACTCCACATCTACATGAGCTACCATGTAGTTTAAGGAAGAATTTCTCCAAATTCTTTGGTGATGGGAGAGTTCATCCTGATGAACACATTGTAACTTTCAGCATAGCCTATGGTGTGATAGGTGTGGAATATGAGGACGTGGTAATTAGGATATTTATAGAAATATTGCAAGGTGCTACTACAGATTGGTTTTATCATCTGCAAGCCCAGACTATGACTGACTAGAACACTCTCAAAGCTAATTTTGAAGCAAAGTTCAAGCCTATAAAAGATGTGCATGCCCTGCTAGCCTAGCTCACATAGATGAAGAAAGAACCTCATGAACATATGAGGGACTTCATTGCCAAATTTGACAAGCTAAGGAACAGGATTCCTACCATTACTCAGCCAACACCTGAGAACCTTAAATGTTTCTTCATCAACTCATAGCTACTTGAAGTGAGTTTTTTGCTAAGATGTGCTGGCCACATAGACCTTACTACTGCTCAAGATTTGGCCATTAAGGTGGAAGATGACCTTATCTTGGCAGGAAAGATAAGGAGAGATTTTAATAGAGGAAAATCTTCTTCATCTTCTGAATATCCATCTACAAGTACCACTAATCCAATGGTGCAAAAGCTATAAAATGAGTTGCTTGCTCTTAGAAAGAAAATGGTGTAAGGGATGTCATCTACCCCTTCTTATAGAGATATACCAAGGAGGACATTCCCCAACCAGTCATACCAAGGCAATGCTACTAGAAAGCAAGGGCAGCCAAACTGTCTTCCTCCCCCTCAGGGGAAATTGGCCATTGAAGCACCTCCAACCAATTTAGTAGTTAGATATCTTGAAGTAGAATTAGATTTCTCCTTCCAACCTAAGTTGAACCCAAAATATGATGCTAACCTCTTCATAGAGGGAGAAGAATAATTAGCTAGTGACTCTAACATTGGTATCTTAAATTACTAGGATAAACCTAGAAGTGAAGGTAAAGTAGTTGATGGATCATACACTATTTTCACTTGATCCAAGAACTAGTTAGCCCAGCAAGATGATAAGGATATAACAGGAGAAGGATATCAAACTATAATTTCAATTTCTAAGTAGGGAACCACTCTACCTTTTCAAGCAAAGGACTCAGTGATCGCAAGAAAGGTAAGTACGTCAAACACTCCTTCATCTTCAACTTCAAATTTGCAGACCAGTACCACCCCTCCTAAAAACTAAAAGGATGAACTACCTTCCCTTATTCATAATTCATTTCAGACATTTGACATAGTCAACCAAGTAAAGAAAACTAAAATTCAAATGTCTAAATTTGAATTCCTACAATCCAACCTTGAGCAGTTAGATAAGTTGGTTCAATGTGTGAAGAACCAAAACATCCCTACAGGACAAGATGTTAGAAAGGTAACTTGTGATCCCCCAAGAAACACATCCACCCCAAACAATCTTGTTATTACTCTTCCTACTACTCCTGGGAAGACTAAACTATTTTATGTCTCCCTACTAATAAATGGACATTAGCTGAACAATTGCATCATAGACTCAAGTGCATCTAAAAATGTCATGCCTACCAAAGTAGCTAAATCCCTTGGTCTCACACTGACCAAGACATTTGGGAGATGTTTCTCCATAGAGAACAAATAAGTGCCACTGCTAGGACAAATTAAGGATGCCCAATTTGTATTTTCAGCATTCCCAGATAAGAAAATCAAGATGACAGTCTTGGTGGCTGACGTCTTAGCCTCCTACAACATCTTTCTTGGGTGAAACTTATACAAAGATGTTGGAAGTGAGTTAAGTATTGACATATCTAAAGAAAGAATACCTATCAAAGGTGTCATGTGAGATTGCTCCCTAAGAAGGAAGCAAAATATGTGGTCACTCAAACATCAGCGCCTAAAGCTCAAATTATGTTTAAGTCTTCAGGCATGGGTAATTATTTTTTATCGATGGAGGAAGTTCATGAGGTGTCTAATGAAGCTATTGAAGGTGACAATTTGAAAATTGCTTTAAACAAAATAACTAAAAATAGGATAGAGTGTAGTGTAAGTGTAGAAAAATCCTCACCTCCACACAAAGAAGAATCCAAGGTAAAAACATTTCCTGATAACGTATGAATTCTAGAATTTGATGGCAGTTATTCCTCTACCAGTTCAAGAGCTAGGATTGTGTTTATATCACCTCAAAGATATATTTTCCCTTCTTCATACAAGTTATAGTTTAGTAATACTAACGATACTACTAAATATGAATCACTGCTACTTGGATTGAAGGCCACTCAAGACAAGGGCATCAAGCTCCTTCATGCCAAAGGAGATGCTGAGTTGGTGGTTTTTCAGGTAAGGAACCTATACCAAACCAAAAATAAGATATTACATCATTATCTTAATCTAGTTTGGGATCAAATTGAAAGTTTTGATACTTTCAACATCTCTGTAGTTCTCAGGGAATTCAATGACTGAGCTGATACTTTGGTTATTTCAATAACTCTTTTAGTTTTTCACCCTAATTTTAAAGGAGATAGGTACACTATCAAATTGGTCTTTCGACCAAGTGTGCCTGACAATGCCAATCATTGGCATGTATTCAATGGTGAAAACCAAATCATTGCCTTTTTGGAATAAAAAGATAGCTATCAATAGCTTCAATTTGAAGGCAGTGAGCCTTACAAATTTAAACTAGCCCCCAAATCAAGTTCAGACATAGGTGAGGAATTCGTACTGCTAAAGGGGAATAAAATTACTAAAGGATTGGTTTCTCTTGAGAAACTATTTGACAAGCATGACAGGTTCATCAAACAGTAACAAATGGATTCAAGCTCCTCTCAGGAGTTTGATCAGATAAATTTGGGTACCAAAGAAAATCCCAAGATGGTGAACATTAGGAAATACTACACTCAGGAAGAGAAGTTCAAGTTCACTGCTCTACTCTACCAGTACTTAGATGTTTTGGCATACTCCTATGATGATCTGAAGTCGCTCAAACCTAAAGAAATTTGCTATGAAATTCCTCTCAAGGGTGATTCAGTACCTTACAAGAAAAAATCTAGGTAGTAAAATCCAAAGATATTAGGTACTATTCTATCTAAAATATAGAAAATGCTGAATGCTAGGATAATTTTCTCAATCCATCATTCCACATGGATTGTAAACATAGTTCTTGTAAGGAAGAAGAATGGCAAAATTTGCCTCTACATGGATTTTAAAAATTTGAATCAGTCATCCTTAAAGGATAACTATCCTTTAGCCATTATGGACCATGTTCTTCAGATGGTGACTGGTTCAAAGATGTTATCAATGTTAGATGGCTTTTCTGGATACAATCAAGTTGAAGTTGGTGAAGCAGACCAACATAAGACTACTTTCACCACACCTTGGGGCACCTTTGCATATCAAAGAATGCCATTTGGCTTGATAAATGCTGGCACCACTTTCTAGAGAGAAATGGAACTTAATTTTAAATATAAAATGGGTAAGTTCATTATGGTGTACTTTGATGATTTAATAGTTTTTTCCAAGCATCATCCTGATCATGTGCACCATTTGCAACAAGTGCTGGAACACTACCACTAGAATGACATTTATCTAAATCCCAAGAAGTCTATTTTTGGAGTAATAGAAGGGAAACTTCTCAAACACATTATATCCTAAGAGGGCATAAATATTGACTCATAAAGAGTCAAATCTATTTAGGACCTTACTCTACCTAAAAGTAAGACTGTAGGTCACTCTTTCTTCAGAAAGGTGAATTTTTTACGAAGGTTCATCCCTGAGTTTATTGAGAAGACTCACCACATTATAAATATGATGAAGGGAAAGGCCACTTTCAACTAGACTGAAGAAGGCAAATTCACATTCTGAGACATCAAGATAGCTATTGCCCATGCCCCAATTTTGGTTTGTCTAGATTATACCAAGGATTTCACCATATATAGTTATGCTTCTAAGCACACGCTTGCAGTAATCCTAGTTCAAAAGAATGAAGAAGGTGTGGAATCTTCCATATCTTTCATGAGCTATCCTCTCAAAGCTCATAAACTAAAGTATTCAAACATGGAGAAGCATGCTTATGTAGTGGTAAAGGTAGTAAAGCACTTCCATTTTTACATCCTCAATTCACACACTACTGCCTTAGTTCCTAATACTAGAGTCAAATCCATATTAACTCAGCAGGCGTTTGGAACTAAAAGGGGTAATTAGATTGCTAAAATCTAAGAGTTTTATTTAATTATCAAACTAGCAAAGCTTATACAAGGAAGAGGCCTCTGCCAATTGATTGCTGATAACAGACCCAAAGAAGTAGGGCAAGAAGAAACAAAAGTGGAAGACATGCCAACAATGCTCTTTGTCTCCACCACGAATGAGTGGTATTCAAATATTGCTCATTTCCTTACCTATGGTTAGTGTCTTGCTCACCTACCTCATAAAAAAAGGAGGACTGTTAAATTGAAATCTACCAATTTTGTCCTCTGAGACAATGACCTGTATAAGAGGAGCCTTGATGGAGCATTCCTTCGCTATGTGGATAAGGAGAAGCAGAACCAACTTTTGAAGTCCTTCCATAATCTGGCCTATGGAGGACATTTTTTTTCTCTTATAACTACCCATAAGATTCTACGAGCCAGGTGTTACTGGCCTACTCTATTTCAAGATGCATACAAATGGGTATGAAGGTGTAAATTGTGCCAATAGTTCGTTGGAAGACCCAAGTTAGCTACTTTGCCTCTCAAGCTAGTGGTAATAGAAGAGCCATTTCAACAATGGGGAATCGATTTCATTGGTGCTATAAACCCATCTTTAAGTGCTAGACATGATTATGTCCTTATAGCCATAGATTACTTCACCAAATGGGTGGAAGCAATTCCAACCAGCATGCTACTTCAAAAGTGGTATGCAATTTCCTCAAGGAAAACATCATTTCCAGGTTTGGGGTCCCAATCAAGATTATCACATAAGCTATAGCCCATTTCTCTTCTCATGAGATTACTCAGTTCTATTTTTATCATGGAATTACCCTCTCCCACTCCTTTGATTATTTTTCACAAGGAAATGGCCAAGCAAAATCGAGTAACAAGAATCTGGTGACCATTATCAGGAAGTTGGTGGATGACAACCAATGAACTTGGCATAAAGCATTGGTCGATACTTTATGGATAGATAGAATTACACCCAAAAGGGCAATAGGTATGTCACCTTTCCAAATTTTGTATGGTCTCAATGCAGAGATACTAATCACCCTGGAATTGCTAACACTAAAATTGGCAAAGGCAGTCAAAGATCAGACATATAAAAGCTCCATCGATAAGAGGATCATGTGCTTAACTAATTTGGATGAACAACGAACTATGGTGGTGGATTGCATAGCTGTGTATCAAATTTTAGTGAAGAATCTCTTCAACCAAAAAGCAAAAACCCATGATTTCTAGATTGGAGATCAAGTCTTGTTATGGGATAAAAGGAGAGAACTAAAGGGAATGCATGGGAAGTTTTATTCCTTATGGAGAGGCTTGTTTACTATCCATTAGATCAATGGTGAAAATAGTTTTCTATTAAAGTATCAAGATGGCATGCCCTTTTCTCTTCCTCATAATGAGTAGCATCTGAAGCACTTTAATTCTTAAAATATCAGATAAGATCATCTATATATATGTATATTTGTATAGTCTTTAGGTCTATTTTGTACTTTTCATTTTCATTTTTGGAACTTTTATTTTTTGGTTAGCATGACTCTATAGCCCAATGGCATACTTGAAGGCACTGGAGATTCTAGTTTCTACTCCCCTCAGCTATTTCAAAATTTCAATTGAAGGAAGTTCTCCAACTAGAGCTAGCTGTTGTTCCCAAAATCTATCACTCATTTTTTGGGACAACATATGAATTATTTTGGTCTTGCAGGCCAAAATTATCTCTCCCCTTCTCAAAAATTGTTTTGAGCATTTAAATTCTTCATTATTCAAGATTTTTCAGCTAAGGGACTCGTAGGTTCAACAGGTTCAACAACTTCAACAGGTGAGCTCTCACAAAGGAATAAGTTTCTAACACTCAGGCAATTTCAATATTGGTTCAACAACGAGGTTCAACCAAAAGGTTCATTGGCAAGATTCAAAGAATGGAATGAAAAATTGAACCATTAAACCATTAAACCTTGCCTCCAAAGGTTCAAAGGTTTAATGGGTTCAAAGGTTAATGACATCGATAAGCTTAAAGAGTTAAGCGCTTCGGCAAAAGTTCAAAGTTCAACCGCTTTAGCAAGTTCAACGACTTCAAAAGACTTAGAAGAAAAGAAGGCTTCAAAGAGTAAAGAATGAATCATTGAACCATTTAACCTTGAACCAAAATGGTTTAATAGGTTTAAAGGTTCAATGAGTTCAATAAGATCAAAAGACTTAGAAGAAAAAAGGCTTCAAATAAAAGATTGAACTGTTGAACCATTGAACCAAAGTTGGTTCAATCGATCGGTTCAATCAAATAGTTCAAAGGAGTCCCCTAAAGCCCAAAGGGCAAGTGCCCTTGTGGAGGGTAATTAACAAAAGGGCAAGTACCCTTGCGAAGGGTAGTGAACAAAAGGGCAAGTGCCCTTGTGGAGGGCAGTGAATAAAAGGGAACAAATAGATATCCTTCGAAAAGATTTTTCGTGGCTAATTTTACAAGGGAAATCCTTTGGACAAAATGTTTGAAGGAATTCCTTCAGACATTTTTTTTGAAGGAATGATCAAAGTCTTGATGGAAAGTGGCTAAGGCAAAATAAATATTTCCTTCAGACAAAACGTCTGAAGGAATTCCTTCAGACATTTTGTCTAAAGGATTTGAAGAAGAAGGCCACCTGAAGGACCCCAAAGGGTAGGTACACTTATGAGGGGCTCTCAATGACCAATAAATGGAACTTTATCAAGGCCTAAAGGGACACCTTCCCTTCAAGGGGGTTTCAAAGATATAAAGCCAAAGGAATGGTTTTTATAGACTCTACAGGCTTGTTTCTATGGACTCTGCAAGCTTGTTTCTACGAACTCTGTAGGTTGGTTTCTATGAACTCTACAAGCTTGGTTCTATGAAATCCACATGATTTGAAGAAGAAAGCCAATTGAAGGACCCTAAAGGGTAGGTACCCTTGCAGGGGGGGGGGGGGCTCTCAGTGACTAGGAAATGGACCTTTCTCAAAGCTCGAAGGGATACCTTCCCTTCGAGGTGTTCCAAAGACATAAAGCTGAAGGAATTTCAAAGCTTGAGAGACTTAGAGAAAACAAAGGCTTCTAAGAAAGAGAATGAACTATTGAACCTTGAACCAAAAAGGTTCAAAGGTTCATGGTTCTAAATGGTTCACGTGACCAACGACCAATGACATCCCCATAGATGTCAAATTTAGGGTAATGAACCTAAAAACAAACTTAGTGACCAAATGAAGAGGGAGCTAAAAGAGCCAATAGAAATGGAAAAGATAGATTGAGAGCTCAAATTACAATAGGAAAGAGGGAAAGACCAGAAATATCTATGTAGGAGTTATTTCCAATAGGTGGAACAGTCCACCAAGTAGACATCTGAGCTCACAAGCATTAAAAGGTGTAGCCTATTTTTCTCCCTTGGAATAAAAGTGAGGGGACAACCGTGTACATATCTAGAGATAGAATAGATGACCCAGGCCTAGGAGAAGACATTTGAGATGAATCGACATGCTAGAGTTAAGGCAAATGCCTTGTTCTAGCATGACCCCTTAACAAAATTGAAAATGCATTCAAGGCATTGAATGCAGCATGAGCCATTCCATGAAATAAAGTGCCAAGTCTTCTTTGGCTACTATATATTGTAATATATTATTTTATTTAAGGGAGATATTTTTGATATAGAAGCAAAACTTTGCCAAAATTGAGAGGTGATCACTGAGACTTTGAGCTCAGATTGTTAATCATATTTCTTTGTTTGAATGAGAAAGCAAGTTACTTTCAGACTTTGTGCTATAATAGTTTGTGTCATTTAGGAGATTGTTCTTATGTCTATTTCTTAAATGCATTCTTATGCATTTTATTGAAATAAGTAGAACTAGCAGAATTAATCAGGAAGGTGTCCTGAAGCCAACTGTGGAGAGATTTTGTGCTACCACAATTGTCTTTAGTGTGTGTGTTTTAGTTTCTTTCTGTGTAAAGGGCCTTGGGATGACTTTGTGCCCTCATTGTCATTTGTATTTCACTCTTTGGTAGTTAAGGTGGAGACTTTGTGCTACACTTCATTCTATTGGTTACTGCGCCCTTGTTACTTATCACTACCAGAAAGGATTCCTATTGTTTACTGAAGACCACTTCTGAAAGAAGAGAAGTGCCTTCAGTGTTTTCACCTGGATTTCTCCTTTATTTGTGAACATCATCTTTGAAAAAAGAGAGATGGATGGTGTAGTCCTACCCCTGAGTGTTATTTTTTGCATATATATATATATAGCTCCTCATAGTTACAGGGAACCTCCCCTTGATGAGAGGAGATATTTGTCCCCTTTTGATGTGGTAAACCTACACATCTAGCTAACTAATCCCCCTATGCTATGTTTGAAGTGACCTATTTTTCCCATCAGTTAGCTGGTGACAAAATATTCACCCAACACAATGCAATACCTCTAGTTTCATAACCACATGGTGAAGACTGATCATCAAGATGATGACCATGTCATATTATCTCTTGATAACTATGGCATTATTTTCATCTTATTTGGTGGTTGATTACAACTCTTTAATGGCCTAAAAAATCTTTGACCAGTTATTATCCCTAGTGTTCAATGTTATAAATTCAAATTTAATCTCCTTGAAGACCCTTCTATGTCTAAAGTTAAATACAGTTTTGTGTCTTCCTTATTTTGTTATTTTTATGCTACCATAATTGTGATATTTATAAATTGCTCACTAGTGGTATATAAATTGATTCTATATCAATTTTCACTTACTCAGGTGATAATTGAGCTCTCTTTAGTTCAACTGTGATCAAATTGGGATCAAATTAGGGCTTCCACAGATTCTAAAGCTTTTTTAGGTCTTTTTGAGCTATAATGGTGGAAAATATTTACACTTAGATGAATTTTGTGCCTTGGATTTAATTTGGACTTATGCCTTTATATATTTTATTTTTTTGAGCCCATAAAATATTTGGTTTTGTCTTTTTCTACTTAGGTGGCATCTAGTTGGCCTTTTTGCAACTTTTTGTTCATAAATGCTTTAAAACTTGACCATTACCCTTTAAAATTTGTTTTTGATCTCAATATATCAGATAAATGTGAGTATTTTATATCAATCCTATGTGTTTCATGCCGTTGGTTGTCCTTTGTATTGGGCCCCATAGTTATGCCACTTGGCAATCCTATAAGCCTGTTAAGCTCTATGTTTCTACCAGTCTCACAGTGAACTTGTTTGTGCTATGTGGTAGCTCCATGATTAATTAAAAGTTTCATTTAATATTCCATAGTGTTTTCTCTCTATTCTATCATGTTTCCCTATTAGACATGAGCTGTCGATCCTAAAAAGGTGCATAAACTTTAAGTTAGCATGGGACCATGTAAAGAACTTAGGTTAAATACTTTAGTCTAAGGTTTTATTTCATGTTAATAAACATGAAATAATAATAAGAATAAAGTATTTAGGCTAAGTTTATATCAAAATAAAATGGACCCCATCAAATTATATAAAATATAACCATAAGTATTTAGCCTAAGGTTCTATTGTATTAATAAATACAATCGAAACCTTAGGATAGAGACTTAGGTTAGGTCTATATATTCAAACATTTAGATCATGATAAATGAAATGATTCCAAAAAGAGGAGGGTATTAAGACCTAAAGGGACCAAGCTTAGGGTTATTATGCTAAGCTTTGGTCATGTTGAAAAACATGATTGAACCTTAGGATAGGAATTTAGGCTAAGTCCACGGTGTTCATGATTGATCTTATGCAAATCTAAACCTAGTTAGAAAGGTACTTAAGTCAAAGCATGGCCTTTAATCAATCTAAGGTGAAAGATTGATTTTAACATTAAAATGCTTGATTATTATCTAGATAAGACCCCCTTAATCCTACAAAGGAAAACAACATATTCATTTAACTAAGTGGGATTGGTTTATAATATTGAATTTTGATGGCCTCACAAATATCAATGATGGCCTCGTGGAAATCAATGATGTTTACACAAATGTCAAAATCAAGATCTAGCAATGTATCACCAAAGCTTAAATTTTATGGCCTTATAGATGTTAATGATGGCTTTGCAAATGTTATATGATAGGCGTTATAATGTCTAAACTAAGCTCTAATAATCTATCACCAAGGCTTAAATTTGATGGTTTTATGGATGTCAATGATGACCTCATAGATGTCAAATGATTGGTAAAAGAATGTCAAATTTGAGTCTCATGGAACATGTAGGACCTATGGAAATTTTGACCCATTACACATCATTTGATCGGCTTCATCTGAGAAAGCGTGAACTATTGATCATGATCTGAGTAGATGGTTGTGATTGGTTCTTGCAGTCACAAATGGATTAAGTTCAATACCTCAAAATATCTAAGACAAGATTATAGACTAATGTTTTTTCCACATTAATAAATATGAATATGACTTAGGATTGAATTCTTTAAGCTAAGTTGCAACATAATAAAACATGGACCCTTAAAATAATTAAAAGGACTTAACATAAGCCTTAAACCTAAGGTTTCATTATATTGATAAATACAATAAAACTTTAGGGTAAGACTTAGGTTAAGTCTATGTCATAACAAAGTGAGGACCTCTTGATTTTAAGCCATTTGAGCTTTGGCATCTGCTTAACTATGGGCCATTGATCATGATCCAAATGATCAAGCATGATTGGTCCTATGGATTAAATCTTTGGACTCATTGGGTCCATCTCGTGCCATCCGATCATTTTCACCTAAACATGTGGGTTGTAGATCCTATAGAGAAGCATGTGGCTTAAGTTAGAGCTCATGAAAAATAAGGCTTAGGACAAAGTCTTAGGACTAAGGTCTCATTCATGTTAATAAATGTGAATGGGGCCTTAGGACTAATACATTAGTCTAAGCTTGTGTAAATAAAGTTGAACCAAGCTAAGAATTTAAAAGGACCTTACAAACATTAATTTTGGACCACGTTAAAATAAAAGGGGACAAAGGAACTTGGGACATAAAGGGGACCAAGTCTATGATTTTTAGGTTAAGGTTTAGTTATGTTGAAAATCCTATAAATATTACTTTTGGACTACGTTAAAATAAAAGGGGATAAAGGAGCTTGGGATATAAAGGGACCAAGTCTATGATTTTAAGGTGAAGGTTTGGTTGTGTTTAAAAACACAACTAAGCCTTAGTATAAAAATTAGGCTTAACTCTATAGCATATTTAAAATGTTCCTATGTAAATTATTCCCACCAATTTTTGAAATTAGTCTAAAAGAATCTTGTGCTAGGGTTTCTGAATGAGGGTTTTATGAAGCTTGAATATGGATATAACTTGAATTTTAATAGACCAAAGGATATTAAAAGGTCAAATTTATATAAAATCATTAAAATTATGAAACCCAAGTATGATCCCATCAAGGAGAGATCCATTAAACTTATAATCTAAAACATAGAGATCCACTATTAGCAACATCAGGTAAAGCTGAATCAGAACCATGAATAAAAGAGACCAACTAGACCAAGGGGTGGATGATATTCAAATGCAAATAATGTGTAAATCATGTTAATAATGCTCTGGTCAAGTGAATTTCAACTTCAAAATACAAATTTTACATAATTTTAACACAAGGGTCCCAATTATTTAGAAATGGGGGTATGTTTCCTTCAACAAATGGTGACTTCTAGGGGAAATATAACAATATGTTACAATTCAGAGAATCTAGTTCAGACAAATAATTAGGTTACCTATTTTACTTGATTAGTGACATCATAAAAATTAGTTTATGATTAAAATAAACCTTGCACCTAAAGGATTAGGATCAAATATCAAAACCTAGCTATGTTATGCATGTGATTTGATTTCACTTACTATTTACCATGGGGTTCCTAGGACAACTTCCATGTTTCATGCCTTTAATAATTAAAATTGACTCACAAAATGTTTGGATATTCATTAAGAACCATGCTTTAGCTTAGTGAAGGCTTGGGTATTACTTTCTTGCTAGCTAACATCCATGGCCCTGATAAAGATGCCTTTAGATCCACTCATAACCTTGATCTAGTTCCAACTAGGCATCCATAGCCCTGATGGAGGTTACCAGAATCACCTTTACTTAGAAATCTTTTTATTTTGTAATAAGCTCCTATTTTTGTATTTTTTTAAACCATTTAGGATTTCTAACAAAGTTTGGGAACCAAGTTATCCAAGTTTAGGTATTTGGTCAAGTATTTGATCCTAAAAAAATCACCTATGGTTTCAACCTTTGTCCTAGGTAAGGATGTTTGTTAAATGCAAGCATGACTATGTTCCAATGATTTAATCTTTCATCCCATATGTGCAATTCTTCTTAAAACCAAGTTTAGATCAAAAAAATGTTTGAATTCTTATGGAATAGTTAACCTATCCACTTAGTCTTTACTAGTTTTTCTAAATCATAACATTAAGCTCATATTTTAGATCCATGGTTAACATTTGCTTAAGATACATACTTGTATTTTTGAACTTGTGGATTTTTGAATAAAATTTGAGCTAAGGGGTTCCCAAAGGACCTATTAGAAGCACAAAATAAAGCAAATAAAGTGGAAACACAAAATAGAAACAAAGAAAGTAGAAAGTAAAGGAAAATCAAACAAATATATACAAACATATGTACAAATAAGGGACATGAAGGAGTAGAAAGAAAACTAATCTAGCCTACCTACATTAACTCTAACTAGTCTTATATATTTACCCCATGAAGACCCCATGAGGAGTGGAAGAAAATTAATGCTTGAGGTAATGCCCATTGGTGGGTAATATGAATCGTACTCCTTGTAGGTCTTTTAGCTTGAAGATGTTGTTCCAAAGTGTCTCAACAATCTGGTAGGGGCCTATCCATAAAGTTGTGAACTTTCCATGTTTTCCCTAAGGTTCAGATGCCTTATCCCAAAGAAGAACAAATTTTCCTTGTCTAAACACCTTTACCTTTGATATATTATCAAACCACCTCTTCAGCATGAGTTGGTTTTTGTTAAAATTAGAAAAAGCTTCTTCTTGTGCATCTTCCATTTGAAAAACATCCAACAGTCTTGAATTTTCAAGTTCTTGATATTCTTCCATATATTCCTTCATGAACTTATATGTAGGTAACTTAAGGGTGATAGGGAAGATGGGCTCTTGGCCATACAACAATAATAATGGTGATGCCTTGAGGGCCTACTTTATCCTTATTCTATCTTTCCAAAGGGCATATTTGAGAAACTTATGCCAAGTTTTGGGCTTGTCTATTACAGACTTCTTTATTTATTTCATCAATTTCTTATTGGTAGATTCAAACACTCCATTACCTTGAGGGTAATGGTTAGATTAAAACTTAAGAATGTTACTATTATCATATGCCCATTCTGTCATTTTTATAGATATGAAGGTATATATATATTGTTATATACTAGAAAGACTGGAGTCCCAAACCTAGAATATATGTTTTCCTCCAAAAAACTAATCACTTCTTAAATATCTACAATATTTGGTAGCTACTACTTCAGTCCACCTCATGTAATAGTTACTGGTAGTTAAAACATACTTGTGACTTTTTGATGAATTAGGGTTGACTGCCCTCATAAAATCTAATCCCCACTAGGTGAATGGCTTGTCAATCATCACTATTTATAATGACATTACTACTTTTGGCTCCTTTGTGTTAAAGATTTGGCATGAGTGGCATTATATCACATGCTTGTGAGAATCTTTGAAGATGGTGGGCTAATAGTATCTAACTCTTATAATTTTATGGGCTATGGTTCTTCTAGATGGATGCCCACTTCCTAGTTTCTTATGAAAGGTGCTCATTATTTAAGTAGCTTCTTCCTTTGAAATGTATCTTAGGTAGACACCTTCAAAGTTATTTTATTATAACACTCCATTATTGATTAGGTAATAGGATGCCTTGAGTCTTAGAGCTCTCTTCTACTCCTTGGTTAGTCCTACAAGACAAGTACCATTAATCAACAAGTGAATGATAAGATCATACCAATCATTAGTCTAAAAGTTTTGTTGATCAAATTGCATGATACTTAACTTGGGGTTAACATTGGAAATCATTTAAATCAAAACTTGTCACCTTACCAATTTTTTAGTCTTCATCTCAATGTCATATTCCTACAATATAAATATCCACTTACCTCTCCTTTCTCCTAGATCATTCTAGCTTAGTATGATCTTTATAACATGGTCAAGTAGGATGGAATGCACTTTATTATTAATAATATAGTGTCTATATTTTTTCACTACCTTTGCTAATGTACATGCTTATTTATCAATCAAGGAATAATTTAAGTCAACATTCTTAAAATTGGTGCTCATTAAATCAATTGGATGGTCACATCCATCAATTTTCTAAGTTAATATTGAAACAATAGTGTGATCAGAAGCAAATGAATAAAGGTAAAAATCCTTTGATAAATATGGACTTACCAAGATTGGAGCTTTAATAATTACCTCCTTAATGTCCTTAAAGGCCTTCCTAGTTTCCTCATTCCAAGTTATTTTGGCATCCTTTTTGAGCATGCCATTTAATGGTTTGACAGTTTTTGCAAAGCTAGAAATAAAATTTCTTACAAAGTTAATTTTGCCAAAGAATGATTTTAGTTATTTCCTACTATTAGGAGGCTCTATTTTTTATATAGCTTCTACTCTTTTAGGATCTATAGATATTACCTCCTTAGTAATGACATGGATTAACAACTTTCCCTTAGTAATACAAAATATACTTTTCTTAGGATTGATGGAAATCCTATACCTTTTGCACCTTTTAAATACCTGCTATAAATGCATGATGTCGTCCTCCCTATTTTTAGAAAAAAGAATCAAATCATCTATGTATATAATGATGCATTTACCTATCAAACCTTGAAAATCATGATCTATGGCCATTTGGAATGATTCTCTTGTATTGATCAGTCTGAATGGCATCCTCTTGTATGCGAACATGCCCCATTTGGTAGTGAAAATAGTCTTCATCCTATCTTCTTGATTTACTAGTACCTAGTTATACCCTAAAAATCCATCAAGAAAGGACATCATAGCAAAACCAAAAACACTTTATATAACTTGGTCTAATGAAGGCAAAGAATGGTTATCTTTTTTGATGACTTATTTAGATTCCTAAAATCAATACATAGTATTATTTTACCATTGTTTTTCCTAATTGGTACTAAATTAACAACCCAAATAAAGTGCCTAATAGGAAATACAATATTTGCATCTAAATCTTTTAACCTCTTTAAAAATCATCAATTCCAAAATAGATTTGATAGGCCTCTACTCTTGTCTAAAAGGTTTTAAGTATTTATTCAATGGTATGGTATGGGTGATGAATTTTGGATCAAAAATCTTCAAGTCATCATAAGACCATGCTATTATGTATTTATAGTTTGTCAACAAGTCTTTAATATTTTTTATCTTCAATGTTTGTAATGGTGTGCTAATGTTAACTAGCTGAGGTTGATCTTGAGGTCCAAGATCAACTACTTTGTAATGCTTCCCACTTGACTTAGGAATCCTAGTGTTCTCAAATAGCTTATCTTGATCAAATAATCTCTCCAAGGTGAGCATGCCCTTTGGAATGTTGTTTTTATTTAGTTGAATGACTTTACCATTAAATCTACCATCTTCTTCAAGAGTATTATCATTGGCCTCATCTATGACATGTGCCTCAAATACTCTTGAATTGGTCATGAAATCTAGGATATTTTGGTCATCATTGAAGAACTACATATGGTTTACATTATCAGGGATAAAAGGGCATGAAACCAAATCAATGTTAAAGTTTTAAGAGTCATGGTTTCACATAATATTGGCTGTAGTTGAGGCAAGCTCATAAGAAACCTTATTTTCTTCCTTAGGGATGGAAACAATGTTGAATGCATTAAAGGATTCAAACAAATATTAGGCTCTAAAATTGTATCTCTTGAGGTATGATAATTTGCACTAGTATCTAATCCTTACCTAATTGACTAATAGTTTTGATTCCCCATGAACTCACAGTTCTTTGAATTTGTACTTGATGACAAATTATAAACCTAATGTCAATTCTTAGTATTTTGCAAGGTTATTGGTGCATGGAAATTGAAGTCTATAGAGGCTTGATATATATTACCAATAGGGTTAGTTTAGATAAATATTACTCTAGACCTAGACTTACATTTAACCCCATTAAAATGTAGCTTCCACAATCCAAGAACAATATAAGAAGGTTTCGACTCACATACCCTAGTAGTTTGAAGAGTGAAAACTCCCAAATTAGAGTCAACTATGTTCACCTTTTCATTCACAACATTGTATTCTATGATCATATGTTTCATCCTTGGTTCTCTTTCCACTCTGATCTGATTTGGGACTCCTTTCCATGGTAGCCACAAATAAGAATAGTTAGTAGACATATATCTATTTTTCCCTATTTAACAACAAACCATAAGCATTAGGAATGTCTACCACCTAGATGCTAATAAATCGCTAGAATCTAGGCTCAGAGGTAATTTGCATATGAACATTTAATAATTCCATAACTATTTACTTTGGACTTATCTAACTGAGTGACAACTCTGTCAAATTTGATAGGAGTCAAGCCAAGTTACTTATAAATACTGAGTAGAAAATTATTGGTGGATGTACCAGAATCTTACAAATAGTTATGTAAATTCTTACCAAACATTCTGATAGTAAGCATAAAAGGTGGGGATTCTATTTTAGATTTATACATAACAACATTGGAGTTGTTAGTTTTGGATGGATTACTAGGTTTCTTAGACAAGGACTCTAGTAATAGGTCCCTTTGTTTAATAATTTGTGTCAATTCATGCAACATGATGTTAGTATTTATTTTCTTTATGTCCTCCACAATATTGTACCCATTTTTATTTGAATAAATAAATGCATCAGTAATTTATTTATAAATACTTCCCTTTTGAGGCTCTGAGTTATTATTTGATGTAGTGTCTGGAGGAGTGCCAAAGTTTTTTGGAGGTGTTAAAGTAGATAGGGGATGATTCTAATCTATTTTAGAGGGTAGGTATTCTTCAAGAACTAATGGAATCATGAACTTCTTTAGGAACATCATCAAGTTTATTGTCTTCTTGAAAGGGGAAGTTAACCATCTCCACCATAAAGGCTTGGCCAACATATTTATATCTTGTTGTACCTTTACCATTATCTTTGTTATAGAAGTAATTCAAAGGTGTCCAATTATTCTTGAAAGGCTTCAAAATCTTTAAAAATTTCAATGTAATCCATTTCACCATGATTAACAATACAATGAACTCTACAGTAATTAGTTAATGCAACATCAATAAGATTAATGTCCATAGTATTCTTATTAGTAGATGATTCATTGTTATTATTATTATGGAAACTATCATTTTAGAATTGATTATTGGGTCTATTGAATATTTGAAATGATAAATTCCCACCTGAACATTCTCCTATATGGCTAACTTGCTTTTACAACTAAAAGAAATTAGTGCTAAGACTTTGGACCATCTTTAAGATAGAGTCATTATCACTCTTGGGAGTTTATAAATTATGAACCTAATTATTATTAGCACCATTAGATTACACCAAATCCTATTTTATAGTTAGGATTAGTGTAGCTTAAGGGTAATTGGTTCAAAGTTGGGAGCTGATTCAAAGCTGGCACATTCTAATTATTGTTAGGAAAGATATTCAAGGTAGACGTATGTAGATTGAAGTTTGGGACAAAGTAAGAAATTTTTAACTAAGGATATATTTTATCATTGATGATCAATATTTAAGAATAGGCTTAGGATAAGGTGGTTATGATTGGAAGAGATCTCTTCAGGAACATAGAAAGTCATAGGATCTACTATGTCATTATAAATTTCTAAATCTAAAACATCATCATGTTTATAGGGATATATGGTCCATCTATGAATATTTTTAAACTTGAAATTAAATGATCTTATGGACTCATAGCATCTCTTCTAATGGTGGTGAATTTTTGGTACAAGACACAAGGACTAATGATCTTCCCAAATTGGTCAATGAAAATGTTGTTAAAATGATCCCAGCTAGTATTGTAATTGTTAGGAAAATTAAGAAACCATTCATATTAAACATACCTAAATGTAAAAGGAAACAACCTACATGATACATCCTCATGGGTGACATTTAACAATCTTAATGTAACTTTGAATGATTTAATGTGTTCCTTTGAGGTTATAACACCATTTAGACTAAAGATTAGAAAATATTTCTCAAGATTGCAAGGGAGATCATGTAATACACTTGATACATTAATGGAATAATCCCCTATCATTTCCATACCTTGATTAAGGTTGAATGTAGGAGTACCTTGGAGTGGTGAAGTTGGCAAAGACTTCAAACCTCTACACCTACCTTTGTCTCACCTAGCTTTCCTATGGATTTCTAGTTCAAGCAAAGGTTCCTTTGTTTTTGAATGTGACCTTATTCTGATTCTTGGTAATTCTAGCTTGAGAATTTTAAATTCTATTTAAAATATGATGTGTTGAATTTATCTTTACAAAAACAAAAGATTAAACTTTTAAATTAAGTGATTTTTTCAAAGATTCATGTAAAGAACAACAAAGGACTAATATATTCAAATAAAATAGCTCAAAGATATGTCCAAATATGTAAATATGAGTAATATTTAAAACTCTAAGCTCAAATGAGATCAAATTTGAAAAGTATCTATGAATATTTAACCAAAATAGCTATTACTAACCTCAAACCTATTGAATTGAAAAAGTTAAAGTTATCTTTACCATAAACAAGTGTATACTTTAAAAGAACAATGATCTTTTTCTAAAGGAAACACAAAGATGGGGTTCAAATAATGAATATCACCAACATTTACACAATTATGCTAAAATAAGTACAATTATGATAAAATAAGTACAATTATGTAAATAATAGAATGATCTTTGATCAAAATACATCAAAACTAGGAAAGATCCTATAAATTCACAAAGATTTGTTGAGGCATTCCTTCTAGTGTAAGTGGAGATTATGCCTATTGATGCCTTAATATGTACCATAGGGTGATCTTAGTGTTTAAAAAACACTTCTCATTTTAGAATTTGAATAATTCAAAGATGAGTGGCAGGTTATGGTAATCTAGTTACTTGTGATTAAATACTAGTAGATCAAGCAAACTATTCCACACTATTTATATTAGTTTGGTGGTTGGGAGCCACCTTGGCCCTATATTTGTAAAGTGAAGTTATCTATGCTAGTTAAGATGAATTATGCTCAATTATAAGTCTAAAGACTAATCTATGTGAATATTTACAATGGTGTTTAACTAAAGTGATCTGGTTAAAATAAAAATAAAAGGTAGGGTAGGGTAGAGAAGAAAAGTGTTATTGATCCTTATCAGACATTATGACAAAGTTCAACTATTTCCAAAGCATGCACTTAAAACCAATAAATGAATTAAATCAGCTTAATCTCAAATCATAACATATATTAGGTAAAATTCTAAGGAAGATAAGACACAATGCAAATAAGAACCATGTTTACTTTAAACTTTTACTCCTTTAAGTAGATAGCTGATGCACATATATAAATAAAGATAAAATAAAATGAAGCAAACTAAGGAACCTTAAATTAACCTAGAATATGCATAAGTTAACAACTATGCATTCAAAAGGTACATGTTAAGAATTCAAAGGAACTATTTAAATATAAGATTCAGAACAAACAATTGAGAGACAAACCATATAGCAAATGATGCAAACAAATTTAGACAATCTTTTCATAATTCCTTACTTTCATTAATAGCTCAAAAGTATACAAGTTTTGGATTAAAACTCCCTCCTTATTTGAAAATATAGGTCCAAGGTGGCTCCCAACCACCAAACTAATAAAAATATTATGAAATAGAATGCTTGCTCTATTGCTATTTCATCATAGGTAACCAGATTACCACAAGATTCTAATCATGCTCTAAATTCTTCAAATTCTAAAATGAGAAGTGTTATTTAAATACTAAGATAACATTATGGTACATATTTAAGCATCAACAAGTGTAAGCTCCGTTGGTGCTAGAAGGAGGGCCTCAACAAATCCTTATGAATTTATAGGATCTTTGCTAGTTTTGGTGTATTTTGATTAAATATCATTCTATTATTTGCATAATTATACTTATTTTACCATAACTATGTAAAGGTTTATGATATTCATAGTTTTAGACCCATATTTGTGCTTTCTTTAGACAAAAATCAATGTTCTTTGAAAGTATATACTTGATTACAATAAAGATGACTTTAACTTTGTCAATTCAATAGGTTTGAGGTTAGTAATAGCTATTTTGGTTAAAGATTCATAGATCCGTTAAAAATTTGAGCTTATTTAAGTTTAGAGTTGTAAATATCATTCATATTTATGTATTTGGACATATCTTTGAGCTAGTTTAGTTGAAGATCTTAGTCCTTTATCATTCTTTACATGAATCTTTGCAAAATTCACTTAATGTGCAAGTTTAATATTTTTTCTTTATAAAGATTAATTTCACACATCATATTTCAAATAGAATTCAAAGTTATCAAGATGAAATTGCAAAGAATCAGAAAAAGGTCACATTCAAAAACAAAGGAACCTCTACTTGAACTAGAAATCCAAAGGAAAGCTAGGCGAGACAAAGGTATGCATAGACATTAGAAGTCTTTGCCAGCTTCACCACTCCAGAGTACTCCTAAATTTAACCTTCATCAAGGTATGGACTGGTTAGGGTATTCCTCCATCAATTTACCATGTGTAGTACATGATCTCCCCCACAATCCTAAGAAATATTTGCCAACATTTAGTCCAAATGGTATTGTAACCGCATAGGACCACATTAAATCATTCAAAGTTGCATTAAGATTGTTAAATGTCACCCATGAAGATGTAACATGTAAGTTGTTTCATTTTATATTTAGGGATGTTACATATAAATAATTTATTTATTTTATTGACAATTACATTACTAGCTGGGATCATTTTAACAACATTTTCATTGACCAATTTGGCAAGATCATTAGTCCTTATTTCTTGTACCAAAAATTCACCACCATTAGAAGAGAGGTTAGTGAGTCCATATGAGCATTTAATGTTAGGTTTAAAAATATCCATAGATATACCATAGATCCCTATAAATTTGATGTTATTTTGGCTTTTCAAATCTATAAGCATGCAGTAGATCCTATGACTTCTATGTTCCTAAAGAGATCTCTTCCAATCATAACCACCCTAGCTTGAGCCTATTTCAAAGCAGTGATCATTAATGATCAAATGAAACCTCAGGGAAAAATGGATTACTCTATCCCAAAAATCAATCCACATATACCTACCTTAAATATCTTTCCTAACAATAATCATAATGTGCTAGCTTTGAATCAACTCCCAAATTTGAACCAATTACCCTTGAGCCATGCTAATCCTAACTAGAACTTAGGATTCCTAAACCATCTTGAAAATGGATTTAATTTAAATGATCAAAATGATTTGGTACCAAAAAATGGTACTAATAATAATTAGGTTCATAATTCAAAAACTCCCAAGAGTGAGAATAAATCTATCTTAAAGATGGTCTAAAAGCTTGTCACTGATTTCCTTCAGTTGCAAAAGTAAGTTAGCCATATAGGAGAAAGATTAGGTAGGAAATTATCATATAAAATATTTAATAGGCCCAATAATAGGTTACATAATGATAGCTACAATAATAATAATAATAATGAGTCTTCTGATAAGAAAATAATGGATATAAATATTATTGATATTGCTTTGCCTGATTCTTGTAGGGTACATTGCACTTCTAGGCATGGTGAGATTGACTGCATTGAATTCTATAAAGCTTTTGAATCCTTTCAAGAGGATTTTGATACATTTGAAGTAGTTATTAACAAAGATAATGGTGCATGTACATCATGATCTAAATCTACTGACCGAGCCTTCATGGTGGAGATGTTTGACTTCCCCTTCCAAGAAGATAATAAACTTGATAATATTCTTGAAGAGGTCCATGATTTTCAATAATTATTAAATAATACCTACCGTCTAAGGAATAGAGAATAGAAGCAACCCCTGACCACTTCAACACCTCCAAAAAACTTTGGCACTCCTCCAAATACTACATCAGATAATAACCCAGAGCCTCCAAAGGGAAGTAATGCATTTATTTCTTCAAATAAAATTGGGTACAATATTATAGAGAACATGAAGAAAATTAAGGCTAACATCACATTGCATGAATTAACATATATAACTAAATAAAAGGACCTATTGTTGGAGTCCTTGTCCAAGAAACCTAGCAAGCCATCCAAGACTGACAATGCCAATTTTGCTATGTACAAATCTAAAATAGAACCCCCACATTTTTTACTTACTATTAGAATGTTTGGTAAGAATATACATAAATATTTGTTAGATTTTGGTGAATCCACTAACATTATGCTAGAAGGTATTTGTAAGTAACTTGGTTTGACTCCTATCAAATATGATATATTTGTTACTTAGTTAGATAAGTCTAGAGTCAAGGTAGTTAGGGAATTGTTAAATGTTCATATGCAACTTGAATTTAAGCTTAAAGTCCAATAATTTAATGACATCCAGGTGGTAGAAATTCTTGATGCTTATGGTTTGTTGTTAAGCAAGTAATAGATAAAGGCCTTGAATGCATACCATCTACTAACTACTCATTTGTGGCTTCCATGGAAAGGGGTACCAAATCAAATTAGAGTGGAAAGAGAACCAAGGATGAAACATATGATCATAGAATACAATATTGTGAATGAAAAGGTGAACATAGTTGACTTTGATTTGGGAGTTTTCATTCTTAAAACTACTAAGGTAAGTAATTCTAAACCTTCTCATACTGTGCATGGGTTATGGAAGATGCATTTTGATGGGGCTAAATGTAAGTCTAGATTTGAAGTAGGAGTTATCCTGACTAACCCTATTGGTAAGATATATCATGCCTCCTATAGAATTCAATTTACATGAACCAATAACCTTACAGAGTATGAAACACTAATCTTAGGTTTGCAATTTGACATCAAATACAAAGTCAAAGAACTACTAGTTCATGGTGATTCAAAACTAGTAATCAATCAGGTAAGGAGTAGATATGAGTGAAAATTATCATACCTTAAGAGGTACAACTTTAGAGTTTGGGATTTTTTGGATTCTTTTAATGCATTCAACATTGTTTCCATCCCTATGAAAGAAAATAAGGTTTCTGATGATCTTGCCTCAGTTATAGCCAATCTTGTGCTAGATCCATGCCCTTCAATCCTAGATAATGTAAACCATATGCAATTTTTTAATGACGACCAATTTTTTTTGGATCTCATGACTAATTTAGGAGTATTTGAGTCGCATGTCATAGATTAGGCCAATGAGAATAATCTTTAAGAAGATGGTGGATTTGATGGTAATGTTATTTAACTGGATGACAACAAAATTCTAAAGGGTATGATTGTGTTAGAAAGGTTATTTGAGTAGGATAAAATAGCTGAGAACATTAGAATTCCCAAATCAAGTGGGAATGATTACAAGGTAGTTGATATTGGACCTTAAGATCAACCTCAGCTAGTTAATATTGGAACATCATGTACAAGCATTGAAGATAGAAAATCCAAAGACTTGTTGACAAACTATAAGGACATAATAACATGGTCGTATGATGACTTGAATATTTTTGATCTAAAATTCATCACTCATACCATACCCTTAAATAAATAATGCAAACATTTTAGACAAAAGCAAATGCCTGTCAACCTTGTTTTAGAATTCATGATTTTCAAAGAGGTTAAAAAGATGTTAGATGCTAAGATTGTATTTCCCATTAGGCACTCTACTTGGGTTGCCAATTTGGTACCAGTTAGGAAAAATAATGGTGAAATAAGATCGTGTATTGATTTTAGGAATCTAAATAAGTCATATGAAAAAGACAACTATCCTTTGCCTTCTTTAGACCAAGTTATACAAAGTGTTTTTGGTTTTACTATGATGTCCTTTTTTGATGAATTTTTAGGGTATAAAAAGGTACTAGTAAATTAAGAAGACATAATGAAGACTTCTTTCACTAAAAAATGGGGCACTAATCCAAAACTCATAAGTTTTGATTGGTAGATATTTTAAAAACACAAAAATAACATAGTAACAATGATTTCTTTGAGAAGAAATGTTTTATTACTTAAGATTACAAATACAACCATATGATTATCTCTAGAAAGAGATGTCTGATTTCCATTTTGGGTTATATATTAATTTATACACATTTTGAAGGTATGAGGATGTGGAAGGTCACAAATCTTGAGGGAGATTAAGTGGTTTGACTTACATGATTTACAACAATACATAATTCAAGGAATTACTATTTTTAAAAACTTACTATTTTTAGAGTACACTAATAAAATTAAAATTTAGGGCACTTCTATTGGGGTTTTAAGGGCAAAAACCCACTAAAAAAATATCTGTGTCATGACACCATGTTCTCCTTATTCTTAGCTTTCCAATGGTTCAAATGGGGAGTCAATCAAAGCTATGGTGCAAAAGTTATGGCTCCCAAAAGTTTTTTCATCAATTGGGGTAGATCCATCACCCAAATTATCACCTGAATTATTGGCCAGATCATTCCTCCCTCTTTGAGAAGTAATGGTCCCCATTACATCAATATTCCTCATCAGGTGTGGTAGTTTGATCTTAATTTGATTGTCTATGAGCCACTCACTTTGGTTGCTAAGTTGGCTCCTTTTGACCACCTGATAAAGCATAATAGAGCATCCTCTTGTTATCTTCATCCAGGTGTCCACAATCTGATCCTCCTCCCTTGGAGAAAAAATCTATGGATCAAGATCATCAATGTCCAATTTTTTTGCTATGACTGAAGTATCTAATAGAGGTGGATGATATGGTTTGAGGATCTCCATGTTGAATATTAGATGTAGACCAACGTAGGCTGGTAGGTTTAACTCAAAAGCATTTTATCCAAATTTTTTGGTGATGGTGTAGGGACCATATCACAGAGGTTGAATTTTTCTATGTGGCCCTACAAGTCATTTATTTTGAAGCCATAACCAAACCTTGTCACCCATATAAAAATGGTGTGCAATCCTATATTTGTCATGGCATTGCTTATACTTTTGATTCATCTTCTCCAAGATTTCATGAACCTACTACTGGATGTGTTGCATTTATTCAATGAAATTATATGCTTTTTATACCTTAGATCTTGCATGAGATGTGTATTCCATGGTGGATAATTGAATGTCTATATCAATTAGTGCCATGGGTTAGAACTTGAAGCATACTTGGAATGTACTATGTTTGGTTGAGTTGTGCAGAGCCCAATTATATCCATGTTATATGAAAAGAATCCCTTCATCCCATGTGCATGGATGTTTGGAGTGATACATACAAATAATGTGAATAATCAAGTGGTTCACCACTTCCATCTGACCATCAGTTTGTGGATGGAAGGCTATGGATTTCATCAACTTGCTATCCATCATCTTCCACAGAGTGGACCAGAAGATGCTCAGGAACCTGCTATCTCTATTTGAGACAATGGAATTAGGGAGACTAAAATTGAGCCATACATGACTAAAATATAGTTGAGTAGTTTCTTCAGTAGATATATTTTTCTTACAAGCAATCATGATAGCCATTTTTGAAAAATGATTAACTACAACAAAAATATAATCTTTTCTATGTTTTAAAGTAAGCAAACTTGAGAGAAAATCTATTGAAATAGATTACTAAGGCCTGGTTGGTTTTGGCTATTGCATGTATAATACTTGATTCTTATTTGTTGGCTTGGCTATCACACATGGGGTGTAAGATTTGAGGTACCTTTCCACATCCTTCTACATATGGGGCTAGTAGAAGTGTTTTTGAATAACTACAAATGTCTTCTCTACACCAAAGTGTCAAGATGTCCTTCTAAAATGTGTTACCCATATCATCTTCTATTGCTCTATAGCTGGAACATAGATGTGCCCCATGTAAAAAAGGACATTATATTGAAAATATAAATTAAAAACATGTTTTCCTTCTTGAAGCACCTGATATGTATCAACAAAGGTAGGATCTACTTCATATAAAGCACCCCAAGTGGTAATCTCATGTCTGCATAGGTCAAGAATTGTTGTGAGTGTAGTAATTGGTGGGTAGCTTAGACAATCTATGGCTATATTTGAGCTCCCCTTTTTATGTTTGATTATTATATGTAATTATTGTAGATATGTGGCCCACTTTTGGTTCCTCTCATTTTGTAGTTTGATCTACATCTAGATGAATTCTAATGGTCTATGGTTAGTGTGGATGACTATTTCTTTCCTTAAGATGTAGTGTTTCCATTATTTGTAGGCTTGCACAATGGCATAGAGCTCCTTATCATATATCAAGCATTTCCTAACTATATCAGTGAAATTTTCACTATGATATACAATAGGATGGCCATGTTGTATAATGATAACTCCCATGGCATATTTAGATGCATCTGTCATCAACTTGAAAGGTTGATGCAAATCTAACAAGGCAAAAATAGGGGCTGAGCAAAGTCTATTCTTCAAATTTTCAAATTCCCTTTGTTGTATTTTTCCCCACTAAAATGTAGCTTTAGCTCCTCCTTTAGTCACTTGGGTTAGTGGCCAAGCAACATGTGAGAATCAAAGAACAAACATGTGATAGAAATTTGTAAGACCCAAGAAGCTATGAAGTTCTATGAGGGTACTTGGTATAGGCCATTATCAAATAACCTAAATCTTCTCTAGATCGAAATGGATCCCTTCCTCATTCACAATGTACCCCAGGTACTAAATTATTTTCATCTTGAATGTGTATTTATCAAGATTTTCATACAACTTGTGCTCCCAAAGAGTTTGAAGCACCTTATAAACATGTTGTAGATGTTCATCCCATGTTCTACTATAGATGAGTATGTCATCCAAGTAGATAACCATGAATGAGTTGGTGAAGGGTCACAAGATGTCATCCATCATCCTCATGAAGGTTGTAATTGCATTAGTCAAGCCAAAAGGCATAACCAACTATTCAAAGAGCCCCTTCTTAGATTTGAATGTAGTATTCTAGACATTGATGGGATTGATAGTAATTTGGTGATAGCTACATTTGAGATTAATTTTGGTGAAAAAATTTTCACCATGGAGTTGCTCCAGTAGGTCATCAATCTTAGGGAGGGGGTGGTGATTCTTCACAGTGATTTTATTTAGGCCTTGATAGTTAATGCAAAGCCTCCATGTTCCATTTTTATTTGGTGCTAGGATAATCATGCTACCATAGGGTGAAGAGCTTGGCTTGATTTGACCCTTTTGAATCAATTCTTGAATCTACCTTTTTATCTCATCATTCTCCAAAAATGATCTATGATACACATGACTATTAGGTAAAGGTGATCCTAGGATCAGATCGATAGAATGTTTTACCTTGTAGTGAATTGGAACTCCCATGGGTGACTTGAATATGCCATCATATTCTCTCATGATTTGTCCCATCTACTTATATTGTTGTGTTGATTATGTAGTCAGGACTATAACATCAGCCTTCTTATATTTTTATGGTTTGACCACCATGAGAATGAAGTTATTTGTCTTCTCCACTAATATTTTACATTGCTTGACACTAATTAGAGAGACAAATGTGGGATGTAGTACCTTTGGTACCTTATAGCACTATGTTCTAAGAGTGAGGGTGATTATTTGGGTTCATGATTCATAGATGCCATGCCAATCATACATGAATGGATAATTAGGGAGTACATCATAAACATCTAGATTGACCACATCACACAAGACTTCATCTTGGAAAGGTTTTATTGCATATGAAAGAATACACTAATGGGTGACATGGAGGTCTCTCCCTAGACTCAACCATCCAATACTGTATGGCTTTGGGTGTGGCTTCATGGATAGATTTATACTTTTCACAACTTTAGTAGAGATTAAATTCTTTTGACTCCCATTATAGATAATGAAATGTAGAGGCTTACCTTTTACCCATAATTTAGAGTGAAACAACCTTTCCTTGTCATCTAGCCTTTCCTTATGGGTTTTTGATGAAGCAATAATGGTATCGAGCTCAACATCTATAATGTATTCTTCATCCTCTTTGACTGTAGGGTGTGTATGAGATAAAGTAGTAGATGTCGAGTATTGTGACTCATAAAGTAGTGACTTGATGGCTTGACATTCTTTTTTGGAGTGAGTTCTAGTTTTTTTGTAATCACACTATTTTCCAATCTTCCCCTTCTAGGGTTTCTTATCTTGAAACTCCTTTTACTTCAAATTTTGGCCTCATGTTTGACCTTCCTTGTCATTTTTCCATTTTGAAGGCTGACTCTTTGTATTATTTCTTCCATGATTCTACTTAATCTTCACTACAAATTTGTATGCCTCACCAAGGGTTTCCAGATTAAAGAGTTCCATTTCCCCCATATGTACCATTGTAATCCACCATGATATTTGAGTCTTATGTTTCTCACTTTCTTGGATGCCCAATCTCATAGATAGAGAATAAAAAATGTTAGTGTAATCTTGAATAGATTGGTCCTTACCTTGAAAAAGTTATTTCCATTGTATGTATAGATCATCATATGATCCAATGGGATAGTATTCTTCCTTTATCACTTCCATGAAATCATCCTAGGTAGGTTCCACCTCAATGCCAATTTCATCTATACTAAACCTCTTTTTGTACACTTCCCACTAATTTTTCATGGGCAATGATGCTTTCAAAAGAGCAAAAGTGATCTTTTCTCCATCGATGAATTTATTTATAAAAAAGTAGGAAGATAATTGATCCAACCAATTTTCTACTACATCACCATTGATTTTTCCTTTAAATGTAAGGATATAAAAATTCACATAAACCTTGAAGGGTGTTGGGGCACTAAAAATATGTTCCATGGATGAGGAGTCAAGAAGTGTGGATGAGGAGCTAGAATTTCCCAGCAAGATTTATTGGAGAATTTGGGTGAATTATTGTAGCATCTACACTTGTTGCCATTAGAGGGATTCATTCACCAATTCCTTGAAGGGATCAGAAGTCTTAGTATCATCTACCATTTGAGGTCATTTGGAGTGAATAGGTGGATAGTTTGGAAGCTCTGTTGTTTTCCACCCAAGTTTATTGTAGCTTGACCTTGACCTCAGTATCATACACTCTTAAGATAAACTGCTCTGATACCACTAATCCAAAACTCAAAAGTTTTGATTGATAGATTTTTTAATAACATAAAAATAACATAGTAACAATGATTTTTCTAAGAAGAGATGTTTATTATTCAATATTGTAAATGCAACCATATGCTTATCTTTGGGAAGAGATGTCTAATTTCTATTTTGGGTGACATCTTCATTTATACACATTTTTAAGGTAGGAGGATGATGTAGAAGGTCACCAATCTCAAGGAATATTAAGTGGTTTGACTTCCATTATTTATAATAATAAAAAATTAAAGGAATTACTATTTTTAGACTACACTACTAAAATTGAAATTTGGGGCACTTCCATTGGGTTTTTGGGGGTCAAAACCTATCAAATAAGTCTCCATGCCATATCAACACATTATCCTTATTCTTATATTTCCAACGATTCAAATGGGGAGTCAATCAAAGTTATGGTGCAAAAGTTATGGATCTTGAAAGTTCCATCATCAATTGGGATAGAACCATCACCTGAATTGTCGCTTGAATTATTGCCTAGATCAGGGACATTTACATACAAGAGGATGTCATTCAAATTGATTAATGTAGGAGAAACATTCCAAAGGGTCATGGATCATAATTTATAAGGTTTGTTAGGTAAATGAATCATTATATACATGGATGATTTGACTATTTTTTCTAGAAATAGGGAGGACCACATCATGCATGTATAGTAGGTATTTGAAAGGTGTAGAAGGTATGGGATTTCCATAAATCTTAATAAAAGTATATTTTGTGTTACTGAGGGAAAGTTGTTAAACCATGTCATTAATAGAGGGAATATATATATATATATATATATATATATATATATATATATATATATATATATATATATATATTGAAATAATAGAAGCTATATCAAAGATAGAGCCTCCTAACAGTAGGAAAGAGCTAAAATCATTCTTTGGCAACATTAAATTTGTAAGAAAGTTTATTTCTAGCTTTGTAGAAATTGTTAAGCCATTAAATGACATGCTGAAAAAGGATGCCAAAATCACTTGGAATGAGGAAACTAAAAATGCCTTTAAGGACATCAAGGAGGCAATTGGTCAAGCTCTAGTCTTGATAAGTCTTGATTTCTCCAAGGATTTTACCTTTACTCCTTTGCTTTTGATCATACTATTATTGCAGTTTTGACTAAGAAAATTGATGGATGTGACCATCCAATTACTTTCATGAGCACCAAATTTTAAAATGTAGAGTTAAATTATTCTTTAATTGATAAAAAAACATATTCATTAATAAAGGTAGTCAAAAAATTTAGGCACTACATTCTTACGAATAAAGTGCATGCCATCCTACTTGACCTTGCTACAAAGCTCATGCTAAGTCAGAATGAGATAGGAGAAAGGAGAGGTAAGTATATGTCTATATTGTAAGAATATAAAATTTAAATAAATAATATAAAATTAGTAAGGTGTCAAGGTTTGATTCAAATGATTGTCAATGCTAGCCCCAGGTTAAATATCATGCAAGTTGATCAACAAAACTTTTAGACTAATGATTGGTATGATCCTATCATTCACTTGTTGATTAATGGTACTCATATTGTAGGACTAACTAGGGATCAAAAGAGAGCTCTAATACTCAAATCATCCCATTAACTAATAAATAATGGAGTGATATACCAAAATAACTAATAAGATGTCTACCTAAGATGTATTTCGAAAGAGGAAGCTACTGAAATAATAAGCACCTTTCATGAGAAGCTAGGAAGTGGGCATCCATATGGAAGAACCACAACCCACAAAATTTTGAGAGATAGATACTATTGGCCAACCATATTCAAATATGCTCACAATAATGTGAGGTAATTCCACTCATTCTAAACATTTATCACAAAGGAGCCAAAATCATTAATGCCACTGTAACCAATGATGATTGACAAGCCATTCACCCAGTGGGGACTAGATTTCATGGGGGTGATTAACCTTAATTCATCATAAGGTCAAAAGTATGTTCTAAATACCAATGACTATGGAATGAGGTGGACTAAATTAATATCCACCAAATAGTGTAAAATTTAATAAGTGATTAGTTTTTTAGAGGAAAACATATGTACCAGGTTTAGGACTCCCATCTCTCTAGTATGTGACATTCGATCTACCTTCATATCCATTGAAATGATAGAATGGGCATATGATAATAGTATCATTCTCAAGTTTTCATCCAACCATTACCCTCAAGGTAATGGAGTGTTTTAATCTACCAATAATAACTTGATGAAAACAATAAAGAATTCTGTAGTAGACAAACCTAGAACTTGGTATAAGCTTCTCAAATATGCCCTTTGGGTAGATAGAATAAGGATCAAGCAAGCCTTAAAAGCATCACTATTATTATTGTTGTATGGAAAAGATCATATCTTACCTATCACCCTCAAGTTACCTACACACAAGTTCATGTAGGAATATATGGAAGAAGATCAAGAACTTGCAAATTCACGACTACTGAACATTGTTCAAATGGAAGATGCATTAGAAGAAACTCTTACTAATTTTAGTAGACACTAGACCATGATGAAGAGGTTGTTTGATAAGAGATCAAAGGTAAAGGTATTTATACAAGGATACTTAGTTCTTCTTTGGGATAAGATAAACTAACCTAAGCAAAAACATGGAAAGTTCACACCTCTATGGATAGGCCCCTATCAGATTACTGAGACACTTGGGAATAACACCTTCATGATAAAAGACCTATAGGAGATGAATTAATTTTGACCACCAATGGGAAATACCTTAAGCATTAATTTTATACTTCTCACCATGGGGTCTTCATGGATTAAATTGTAAGAATAGTTAGAGATAAATAAGGTAGGCTAGATTAGTTTTCTTTCTGCTCCTTCCTTCCTATCCCTTGTTTGTATATATTTGTTTGATTTTATTTTGATTTCTAATTTATTTATTTTTGTTTTGTGTTTCTTCTTTCTCTAATTTATTTCTTACTTCTAATAGGTCCTTTTGGTTAGCCTTCAGCTTAGAGTTTATTCAAAAATCTCAAAAACTCCACAAGTTTAGAAATGTAGGTATGTATGTTAAGCAACAGTTAACCATGGATCTAAAATATGATCTTAATATTATGATTTATAAAAAATAGTAAAGACTAAGTGGATAGGTTGATTGTTTCATAAGAACTCAAACATTGTTTTTATATAAACTTGGTTTTAAGAAGAATTGCACATATGGGATGCAAGATTAAATTATTGGAACATAGTCATGATTGCACTTAATAAACATCCTTGCATGGGAAAAAGGTTACAACCATTAGTGATTTTTTGAGGATCAAAAACCTGACCAAATCCCTAAACCTGGCTAACCTAGTTCCCAACTTTTGTTAGAAAGCCTAAATGGTTTAAAAAAATACAAGAATAAGAGCTTATTGAAAAATTAAAATCTTTCCAAACAAAGGTGATTCTAGTTATCTCCACCAGGGATATGGATGCCTAATTAGAAGTGGAACAAGGCTATGAGTGGATTGAAAGGCATCTCTATTGGTGCTATGAATGCTTGGCTAGTAGTAGAGTAATGGCCAAGCCTTCCCTAAGCTAAATAATGGTTTTTAATGAATATTAAAACATGCTATGAGTTAATGTTAATGATCAAATACATGAAACTTGGAAGTTGTCCCCTGAAACACATGGAAAATAATAAGTGTAATCAAAGCACACACACAACATGGCTAGGTTTTGATGTTTAATTCTAATCCTGTGGGTGCAAGGTTTATTTTAACCATATACTAATTTTGATGATGACACTGATCAAGTGGAATAAGTGACCTAATTATTTTTCTGAACAAGAGTCTTTAGATTCTAACATATTGATATGTTCCCCTTGGAAGTCACCATTTGTTGAGGGCAACATACCTCCATTTATAAAAAATGGGGACCCTTGTGTTAAAATTATGCAAAATTTATATTTTAAAGTTGAAATTCACTTGACCAAAGCATCATTAACATGTTTTGTGTATTATTTTAATTTGAAGATCATACACCACTTGGTCTAGTTGGCCTTATTTATTCATAGTCCTACTTTAGCTTTGCCTAATGTTGCTAATAGTGGATCTCTATATTTTAGGTCACAATTTTAATGGATCTCTCCTTGATGGGATCATACCTGGGTTTCATAATTTTACTGATTTTATCTCAATTTGACCTTTTACTAGCCTTTGGTCTATTAAAATTCAAGTTAAATCCATGTTCAATCTTCTTCAAACCCTTGTTTAGAAACCCTAGCATAAGATTCTTTTAGATTAAATTCAAAAACTAGCAGGAACAGTTTACACAATAACATTTTAAATATGCTATAAACTTAAGCCTAATTTTTATACTAAGGCTTGGTCATGTTTTTCAACATGACCAAAACTTAGCATAAAAATTATAAGCTTGGCCCCCTTTATGTCTTGAGCTCATTTGTACCCTTTTAATTTAACGTGGTCCAAAAATTATGCTTGTAGAATCCTTTTAAATTCCTAACATGGTCTAACTTTAATTTGCAGGGTCCCTCTTGTTTCAAGCTTAGACTAATGTCTTAATCCTAAGGCCCCATTCATGTTATTAACATAAATGAGACCTTAGTCTTAAGGCTTTAGCCTATGTCCCTTCATGTCTATGGGCCTTGACTTAAATATCATGCTTATTTTTAGGATCAATGGTCCATGTTTGAGTGGAGATAAAAGATCAGATGGAGCGAGATAAGCTTGATAGATCCAAGACATTGCCCCATGGACCAATCCTGCTCAATCACTCAGATCATGATCAATGGCCCAAATTTGAGTAGAGGTCAAAGATTGAATGGTGTGAGACCAAGATCAAAGACTAAAGGGGGTTCCTTGTTATTTATAATTATATCTTAGCCTAAGTTTTACCTTAAGGTTTTTGTTATACTTAATAATATAATGAAACTTTAGGATAAAACCTATGTTAAGACTATAATTAATCAAAGGGTCCTTTTATCATATTCTAAGACTAAATACTTATGATATGCTAGCTGAATCAATCCATTTATAATTATAGGAACTAATCATATTCATGTATTTAGATCATAATCAATGATTCACATTCCATCGAATGAGTTACTTGAATGACATATATCAACTCAAATATTCCATGGGACCTACTATGTTCAAAGCTTAAATTTGATGTTTTTACACTTGTCATTAGATGTCTATGAGGATCTCATTTAAATATGAAAAGTTGTCAAATTTAAGCCCTGATGATATATTGTTGGAGCTTAATTTTTATGTTCTCGCACCTATCATTCGACATCTGTGAGGCTATCATTAACATTCATGAGGCCATCAAATTTAAGCCCCAAAGATATATTACTAGAGCTTAATTTTGACATTCACATGAACTTCATTGATGTTTATGAGGCCTTCATTGATGTCTACAAGACCATCAAAATTCAAGCTAATGAACCAATCCCACTTAGATAAATGAACATGTTGTTTGACTTTGTAGGATAAATGGGGTCTCATTTGGAAAATAATCATGAACTTCAATGTTAAAATCAATCTTTCATCTTAGATTGATTAAAGGCCATGATTTGACTTAAGGACCTTTCTAACCAAGTTTATATTTGCATAATATCTATTATGAATGCCATGGACTTAGCCTAAATTCTTATCTTAAGGTTCAATCATGTTTTTCAACATGACTAAACCTTAGCATAATAGCCATAGGCTTACTCCCCTTATGTCTTAAGACCCCCCATTTTTTGGACTCATTTCATTTATCATGGTCTAAATGTTTATGGATATAGACTTAACCTAAGCCTCTATCCTAAGGTTTTGATTGTATTCATTAATACGATAGAACCTTAGGCTAAAGACTTATGGTTATATCTTCTATAATTTGATGGGGCCCATTTTATTTTGATCTAAAATTAGCCTAAATAATTTAGCCTCAAGATTATTTCATGTTTATTAACATAAAATAAAACTTTAGACTAAATTATTTAACCTAAGTTATTTACATGGTCTCATGCTAAATTAAAGTTTGTGCACCTTTTTAGGATCGATGGCTCATGTCTATTTAGGGTAACATGATCAAATAAAGCAAGATCACTGTGGAATATTAAATAAAACCTTTAAATAAGTGTGGAGCCACCATATGGAAAAAACATGTTCACTATGACACTGGTAGAAATGGAGAGCTCAGAAGGCCTGTGGCATTACCAAGTGGCACAACCATGGGGCCTAGTATAAAGGATAGCCAATGGTATGCAAATCAAAAGATTGAGATTAATGACTCATGTTGATATATATAAGATGATTTGATGGAGTGAGATCAAAGACAAATTTTAAAAGCCAATGATCACGTTTCAAAGCATTTATGAATAAAATACCATGGAAAAGATAACTAGATACCACATGATAGCCACATAGATGCCACCTAAGTAGAAAAGGAAAAAATAAAGTATTTTGTGGGATTAAAAAAATCAAATATATAAAGGCAAAAGTCCAAAACAAATCCAAGGCATGAAATTCACCTAAGTGTAAATAGTTGCTACCTTTAAAGCTTAAAAAGACCTATAAAAATCCCTAGCATATGTGGAAGCCCTAATTTGATCAAAATCAAACTAAAGAGATCTCAATTATCACTTAATAAGTTCAAATTGATCCATAAGAAATTTTTAGACCACTAGTGAGCAATTTATAAAGCTCATAATCATGGTAGCATCAAAACAACAAAATAGGGAGGACACAGAGCTATATTTGAATTTAGACATAGAAAGAAGGGTCTTCAAGGATACTAAATTTGATGTTGTAGCATTAGAAATTGGGGATAATAACTGGTCCAATATTTTTTGGGCCATTAAAGAGTTACAAACAATCACCAAATAAGATGAAAATAATGCCACAATTTACTAGAGATACTATGACATAGTCACCATCTAGATGACCAATCTTCACCAGATGATTATAAAACCAAAGGCATTACATTGCATCGATGTTATTGCCCCTATTTTTAAAGATTGCAAAATTTATCAAGATATGATAGTCCATGAACACATTTTTATGAAAGTTGTTTATATCTCTCCCATTAACTTTGAAACAGGGGACCTTTAGTTATATCTTGACTGTAATGTAATTAGGATAGATGGAACCTTATGTCAACCATTTAAACTATCAGTATATATACCCACCAAGGTAACTAAATAGAAGATAAGATACCAATTATTCCATGGTATTGATGGTTTATGCAAAGGCTAAAGGAAGGGATACTCCATCCTTTCCTTTTGACTATTAGTAGAACTGTGTTATAGAATTGGGATAATGCATACACTATTTACAAGGATAGAGACTCATTTAATTTACAACTTGATGAATTGAGACATTGGGACCCATGGGATAATGTTGTGAAACATTTGAAAACCAAACAAATTAACATGATATATGAACATTAACTCCATTTCCATGATTCAATGTACATTTAAGTATCTTCATTTTAAGAAGTATTGACCAAGGTAAAGAAGCACAACATCAAACTCAAGTCTATATTGATGAGAGATGAGAAGTTAGCTAGTTAAATATGGTAAATGGGGCCTCTACAATACCATTTACTACTAGGACCATCTTCTATCCCTCATTCTAGTGCTAGCAGATCTTATGCATGTTAATGCCTAAATATGTACCATAGGGTGCTCTTAGTGTGTAAAGAACACTTCTCATTTTATAATTTAAAGAATTTAGTACATGAGTAGTAGGTTATGGTAATTTGGTCACCTGTGATGAAATAGTGGCATAGCAAGTAAACTACTCCATAATATTTATATTAGTTTGGTGGTTGGGATCCACCTTGGCCCTCTCAACAATCTTTATAAAAGAAGTAGTAATATTATACTAATATCAATGAATTGTGATCAAATTATAATATTAGACTATTATAAAATGAATATTTACAATGATATTAAACTACAATGATTTGGTTAAAAAAGGACAAAAAGGTAAGGGTAAGGCAAAGAAGAAAGGTGTTGATCTTCATCTCAGACATCATGATAAAGTTCAAGTGTTTCCTAAGCATGCACTTGAAAGAAATATATGAAATAAGAAAACTTAAGCTTGAATCAAAAAAAATATCAGACAAACTTCTAAGGAGGATAATAAATAATGCAAATAAGAACCAAGTTTACTTTAAAGTTTTACTCCTTTAAGCAAATAGTTGATGCACATCTACAAATGTAGAGTAAATAAAATGAAGTAAACTAGAGAACCTTCAATTAACCTAGAATATGCACAAGTTAACAATTCTACATTCAAAGGGTACGTGTTAAGGATTCAAAAGAAATATTCAAATCTAAGATCTAGAACAAAAAATTGAGAGAGAAACCATATAACAAATGATGCAAACAAATTTAGAGAATCTTTCTATAATTCCTTGCTTGCATTAGTAACTCAAAAGTACACAAATTTTGGATTAAAACTCCCTCCCTTTTACAAATGACAATGTTTCTTTTATAGACTTCAAGGAAGCATGTCGGCCAGTTGCATCAACTTAAAAGTGTACAAAATGTAAAAGGACAACTATCTTTTCTACAAAGTTTGTAAAATACACTAGACTTTCTAAAATAGACTAGCCTTTAGGCAAATGTGCTAATAAGCTATACATGAATTTATAAAAGAATATTCCATTAAGATTTACAATTATTTCACAAAAGGGAATATTCTTAACTAACTGGTGGACCTTGTGCTGATGGAACCCCTTGAACCTACTAAAGTAACCTCATTACCTTTTGATGCTACTCATCAATAAGTCTCAAATTGACTATAGGTTCTAGAAGGAGCTCATCCTCTTGATCTATAAAATCTCCTAGGTCCCTGTCATTTCTCCCTAAGGGTTTTTGATGCTCCTCACCTTGGAAATCTTCTCCTCTATAGTTAGGATCATATCCATGAACCTACTTATGTCATTCCTAGACTTACTTTGGCTCTTACTCCTACCTCCTATATGACCAATGTGGTATTATGTTTGAACTCATCATCTATAATGATGCCCATAGAGATGAGTTTTGTAGGTTTTTCAATCATGGTCCTTAGGAATCATTCAATTTTATCTAGTATCTCTTTATCATCCTTGATGAGTCTCTCTAAGAACTTGGACCATGTACTCAAACTATTGATTTTATCTATAATCAACCCCAAGATGCTTTTGAGATGAGCAATATTGATGATCTTGGAACTAAGAATTTTATCCCCTGTCAAGATGCTAATTAAATCCTTCATCTTATCCTTAAAACTCTACCATTAGGTGATTAAGCCCTTGGCTACTGCATCCTATTGGTTTAGTACACTCTATATTGATTTTAGAGGGTCAAACATGTCATGAAATGATGCCTCAAAAATTTCAATAAATGTATTATGAATAGACAAAATAACTTATTTCTCCATATTTTCCTTTTACTTCTTTAGGTTATCAATATATTACTTTATGCCCTTGATGCTAGTTTATAGTTGGGCACTTTGAGCCTGGGAAACCTTAAGTATATCCTCTTAAGAAATAGGGTGCTCATCTAATTTTTGACCCTTCACTTGAGTCAATCTAATGAAGGGTTCTAATTTTTGAAAAGTGAACTCCTACCCTACAATCATGGCTCTTTATTCAAAAACTCTCTGCAAGCTAGCCGTGGTTGGGTCAAATTTGACACCAACTAAAGAGTGTGTAATATTTGGAGGCTCTATGGTCTCAATTTATTATCCATTTGAAGATCCAAGAGTAGACACTTGTATATCCTTCTCTTCCTTCTATAGCTCCAAATCCATGGTTTGAGCTCCTCATGAACATGGATGTTAACACACTTTGTAATTACCCATTGATAGTGCAAAGTTGGGGTATTTTACAACATTCCATATATGAAACACTTCAGAATGGTTGGTATATGAATAGGATTATCATCATTGAATACATTAGCCTCACTCAAAGGGTGAGTGAGGGTTAATTTGGGCCTCTTGGTTCTTGTAAGAACTAAGGCTAGTTTAACCCTTCTCTTTTATAGGGGAACCACTGGGACTAAGTCCAAAGCAATCCCCATCCCCCTTTATTTTTCTATTTCTTCATCCTGAGTTTGAGGCTCCTCTTTCTTCACCTCTTCCTCATTTGGTCTGTAAGCACTAGTTAGTGCCTCTAAGGCATATTCCAATGTTTTCCTGAGATCCAATACAATCATGTCAATACACTCAATAGGTGATTCTAGATTTTTAGGTTGGGTAGAAGATGATGCCCCTTCACTAAGTCTTTCTTCATGTCCTCTTTAACTGACCCTTGTGTAACTTATGCCTCTAGATATTCTAGAGGAGGCCTAGAAGATGTCCTGGTAGTAAATGGTAATATAGATGCCCCATATACCATATCTGATTAGATGGCTTCTCATCTCTCATCATTCTAGCCTCAAGCTTGATATTGTGCTTCTTCAATATTTCTATGAATTTCATGAATGAAGACGCTTGGATATACATTGAATCATGGACACCAAGTTGATGTTCATAAGTCATGATAATCTATTTAACTTTTAAATGTTTCAAAACATTATCCTTGGGGTCCCAATGTCTCAAATCATCAAGCTATAAATTGAATGAGTCTCTATGCCTAGAAATAATGTTTACATTTTCCCAATTCTATAACACATTTCTACTAATAGTCAAAAAAAAAGGATGGAGTATCCCCTTCCTTTTGATTTTTCACACACCAATAATACCATAGAATAATTGGTATGCTATTTCCTATTCAACCAACTTGGTGGATACATAGACTTGTAGTTTAAGTAGTTAACATAAGTGGTAGAAGGGTCCCTAGATAATCTATTTAGCAAAGTCATAATCATTATAATTCCTACCCTAAATTGAGAAATTGGGATCTTTCTAGTGGGGTTTTGGATCACATGGGTTCTTAAATATAGCCATGGGGTAAGGATGATTTTTAGGTCAATTTTGCTGGACCATTCCTTAATTGTGGGAAAATCTACTTGAGGCTTGGGTAGCTAGTATTAAATTTTGAAGGCAATGGGGGATATATAAGAAAAGAAAATTTATTAAAAATATGTTCATGGAATATAATATCTTGGTTAATTTTACATTCCTTAAAAATAAGGGCAATAATATCGATGCAGTATAATACCTCTATTTTCACAACCACATGGTAAATACTGATCATCTAGATGGTGACTATGTCATAGTATCTCTGGCAGACTGTGGCATTATTTTCATATTATTTGGTGATTACTTGTAACTCTTCAATAGACCAAAAAATCTTGGACCAGTTATTATTCCCAATTTTCAACACTACAACATCAAATTCAGTGTCCTTAAAGACCCTTCCTTCTATGTCTAAAGTTAAATACAACTATATGTCCTCCTTGTTTTATTGTTTTTATGCCACATTGATTATGAGATTTATAAATTAATCAATAGTGGTCTAAAAATTACTTATATAGTAATTTGCACTTTTTTGGGTCAGAATTGAGATCTCTCTAGTTTGACTGTGATCAAATTGGGATCAAATTAGGGCTTCTTTAGATGCTAGTTCTTTTTTTAGGTATTTTAAAGCTTTAATGGTGACAACTATTTTCACTTAGGTGAATTTGGTTCCTTGGATTTTATTTGTAATTTTGCCTTTATATCTTTTATTTTTTGAGCTCAAAAAATCTTTGGTTTTATCCTTTTCTACTTAGGTGGCATCTATGTGGCAACTGTATGGCATCTAGTTGGCCTTTTTTTGGCATTTTGTTCATAAATGCTTTAAAACTTGACTATTTCCATTTAAGAATTGTCTTTGGTCTCACTCTATCAAATCATCTTATTTGGATCAATGCAAGTTGTTGATCTCAATCTTGCAAGTTACATGCCATTGGTTGTCCTTTATACCAGGACCCATGGTTGCACCACTTGGCAATCTCATGGGCCTATTGAGATTTGCATTTTTTCCAATCTTGAAGTGAATGCATTTGTGCTATGTGGTGGTTACATGATTTCTAAGAGGTTTCATCGAATATGGGTATGGCTGAAAAACATATTTATTTATGTTCATGTTGAATCATAAGATTGTGAAGAGCTCCTCTTTGGCTTGGGAAGAAGACCTATAGATAAGAAAGCACTAGAGCAAACTTGTTTGTTAGATAGATAGTTGGGTGGATTGCCTAGTGATAACTATATCCTAGAAGTGAGAGCTTCCTTAGGGGCTATCAATCCATATGTTTTAAACAATTAAGTTAAAAAAATTAGAAATAAGGTACTTACATCAATAATCAAAAGGTATTGAAATTGAACACAAGATTGATTTCTTGTAACATAAACTATAAATGATCAAATTAGTGATAAACTAATTAATACTAGTGATAAGGGGTTGGGGTATACTTATTTTTTTTGAAAAAGGTCTATACATGATTAAAAACATATAAAATTAGGTTTAGTTAAGGGTAAGTGGGTGAAAGTAGCTTGCTAGTTTTCACTACCATAGTGACCGTCAGTGGTTAGATAACTGTCAGTGGTTAAGGTGACCATTGGTAGTCAAGATGGCCATCAATGGTTGTGTAGACCATCAGTGGTTGAGTCAACCATTGATGGTTACTATGTGAGTTTTAGGTTGACAAATTGTTAAATAATGGGATCCAAAATATGGATTTTGGGAGATGGGAAAGGGCTAGACTAATTGCAAAATGGAAAAAAAGTACATGACTATTGAAAAATAAGTACTTGTCTTACCAAAATTTGAGTAGGTGAGTGGTTGAAGATATTAGCCTATTAGTGTAATTTGACTTGATTCCAACAGAGTAATGGTAATTGAGAACTTATTTGAGAGGTGATGACAAGTCAAATCTCAATGAGATTGTTGATAATGCTTGATAACACTGATGATGTTGATTAACCTACAAAATAAAAATATTGACTCCTTGAGCTCCTAATAATTATTGTAGATGGATTTGACCTCCTAGGCCTCTCTCTCTCTTATAGGTACAAGAAAGAGGTGAAATTGAAAGTGTAACTAGGCCATCTAAATATAAATTATGCATGCAAAGGCTCACAACAAGATTTAGAAAAGATATATTTAGAAAATCATTGCGAGTGGTTTGCATGTGATTTTTGTGGTGGTAGACCTGAACCATCAATGTGTTAAGGTTTTTCATGATGACCATCAATGGTCACCCTGACTATCAATGGTCAGGTCCAAATTAAAGAGGTCCTAAAGGTTAGGTTGAGTTAGTTTGTAAAACTAGCTACGGATGGGCTTGGTTAAGCCAAATTAGTGTAGGTTGGTCCTAGCTAGGTTCAAGGGGATTTTTGACATTCAAAAGCATGGGTGTGTAAATTATAAATGTATACATTTTGTCCCTTTTTTTTGTGTAGCTTATGTTAATGAATTATTAAAAAAAAAATGAAGTATAGGTCAAAGGTCTAATTGCCCTGAGAGTAGGAGGAGGTGTTACCCCTTAAATTGAGAATCAATGAGGTGAAACTGAAATCAAGTTGAGGTTTGATAAATGGTAGATGGTAATGAAAATGGGTAAATGATAGGTTGGGCACTCAAGATACAAACTTTCACATAAATTTTAACAAAAAGATGAGATAACCAAGATTGTATATAGACTAGGTTGTCAATGTTGGTAAAAATAAGGGTTAATGCTAAGAAGGATAAGTGACAAGTGAATTGTATGATTGCCTATAGGTATGGTGGCTAAGAAAACATATAAAGGCAATTTCCATAAGTAATTTATATGTTTTTGATGGGTATACAAGGTAAGAAGTTCTCTCAAAGAAACATAAGTAGGTCAAGTGTCATGGGTATCTAAGATAAGAAGTGCTCTTGATGAGACACAAGTGGGTTGGTACGCATGATGTGGCAAAAAATTCAAAAGAGATCAACATGGTAATGTTATTTCTATATTAAAAGGACTAGGCAAAAAGTGTTATAAATTATGCACCAAATGGGCCAAAATAGACCAACAGTGAGGTGATGAGGTGGTCAGGTTGGATAGAGAAGGGAATCTTCAAAAGTGGGCAAAACCTAGTTTAATTGTGTTTAAAAATGGTAATTTAATTTGAGATGTGTCAAATTGGGGTTTCTTGACCATTGATGATTAGGGCCTTGAAAGGTGACAATCAATTGTCACATTGACCATTGATGGTCACACTGACAATCGATGGTCACATTGACCATTGACGGTCACATTGACCATCAACCATTAGGGGAAAACCTAATAATATACTAAGTAAAAAGTGAAAACAAAAATCAATTTTACTCATTATAACTTTTGTGCTAGGTTGACTTGGCTCTAGTGATTATGATGTGTGTGGAAATTTCTTACTAAGTTGGTGATTGCTCATTGGCTGGAGGAGTGTATTTAATGGGTCTGAGATGCAAGGAGCATTTGGATGTGGCTAGGTAACTATTCATAGGCTCTGGCCATGGTAGAGGTTAAGGAATGAGGTAGGTGGTGTATTTAATTGATAGTTTTTGGTTGAAATTGATTGTTTGTACCACTCAAGTAGGTAGGTTAGTATAACTTGTAAAAGTGTTTTGGGCTCATTGTGCCTTGGGTAGGTTTTTTTGGGTTTAGGGTGAATTTTTGGGTAAATTTAGAAATTGATAGGGGGTAGAGTTGGGTTGGGTAGATGCTAGGTGTTTGAGGTGATTAAGATGGTATTTATATAGTTAAATTATTTGTTTTGGGTAGCTAAGGTTTGGTATTCCAACCATAAAATACCCATAATGATCATCAATGGTCAGGTCTAAACATTGATGGTTGACACCTTATGACGTAGGGGTGTCTAATTATTGATGGTCACCATAATCACTAGTGATCAGTTAGGGTAGATAGTTTTTAAGGTAATGGTAGGGGTAGGGTTAGGGTGAGTTTAGGTTTAGGTTTAGAGTAAGGTTAAGGGTTAGGGTGAGTCTAGGTTTAGGTTTAGGGTAAGTTTAGGTTTAGGTTAGGTGGGTAAAAATTTGGGGTAGATAAGAATAACATTAACTAAGCCAAGTGTTTGATATGATACAAGATAGGGAGTAGATTCAAATTCATGACCATGTGATATGCATCTTTCCTAAGACACACATGGGGATGACTCTAGAAGATTGGGCCCATATGGAAGAGGTAGGGTTGGGGGCTTTGAGGCACTACCGACATGTGACCTGAGATGCATCCATGGTCATAACACTCATTAAGATATGAGATCTTGCTATGAACACTTTCTTACTCCCAACTTGGGAGATGACTATTCTCTCTGAGGACATTCATAGGATTACCAGGATCCCACTACATGGTAAGGATATTTATCATAACAAGCATGAGGATTGAGACTATTTTCTTAAGTACTTGTATGGGGATGAGAGAGATTAGGTTCTATGACATGCTAAGGGATTCTAGTACTCAGTGTCATATCATAGAGCTCTGACTAAGAAGAGGTTCATGACCATGCTCATAATTAGAATGACATGTTTTGGGCTTCCAAATTTGTTTAGTAAGAGGTTTCCTTATTTTTTACTAAGGGTTTCAATAGAGTTACTAATTAGTGGGATGGTATTGAGTTGGGTCCCTATTTTTCTCATGTAGATCTATAGGGAGATGTGATGGTTTAGGCACCACAGGAGATATGGTATCAATGTCAACCTAGTTATACATTACTGGGCTTACGAACATATTTGGGTGCTAAGACCAATAAGATTATCATGGGCCAAATATACTTAGATAAAGTTCCCTATTGGCTTCATGTGATTGAGGGATGATATGGTTACATTAGGTGCAGGAGGTGGTGTCCATGATGTTGAGTGGTTCAAGGGTACACTAGGTACACTAGTGGTTGGAGATATCACCTAGAGGTCATATATTCAATTTTTAATATAGCCAAGGTATAGGAGGTAGATCCTCTCCCTTCAAAGCTATAGATTGATCATTGGTAGGAAAGAGGGGGAGGTGAATCTACTCCCCTTTAACAAGGTGCATTAATAGTTTGGTTTGATACAGGGTATCTTAGGCCCATTTACCAGGTACAAGAGGGAGGATTCAAAGGCTCTGTTACCAATGCCCTAGCTTGCTCCCATAGTTTTAAATGGTGGGTATGAGGAAATCCCTATTAGGGATTTGATAGATGATGATAGGTATATAAATGGATATATGGCTTGGTATTAACCCATATATGTAGCTATAGATGCTAGTGGAGATAATGGATGTGTGAGGATGATGGTTGTAGATCTAGTAGTTCATGATGAATAAAAAGGGGGGATTTAGTTGTAGCCCAAGTATAGGTACAAACATTATAGGGATAGGTAGACACATTATAAGGATAAATTATGATATTATAGGCATAGGTGGTAACCCTGAGTGGTGAGAAATATCAAGAAATGATCTCTCTTAGGTTGGTGACATAGGAGAGAGACTCATTGAGGTAGAGGGTAGGGGTGGCCTCAATAGTAGTGGGAGGACCACTAGACATAGTGCCATGAGTATGTTATCTAGCCATTATGGAGGAACTCAAGTATTATGAGGCCATAGTGTTAACACAACTTCATTTTAAGATGAGATATGGTAAGTACTAGGCCAAATTGGTAGGGGGTCCCTCTGTAGCTACTCTAGGATAGTGAGCTTATATAGTGGGCCATGAAAGGACATTAGGGTGCTACCACTAGATGGGAGTACAGGTGAAAGTATAGGTGGAGCTAGTAGCATTGGCATAGGTGTGAGTGGGGCTAGTGGTAGTGGTGTCCCATGATCATGTTTTAGACATGATTTGATATATATTGGTAGCGATAGGTGTATACTATTTTGATACCAACCTACATGCTGATGCAACAAGAAGTACATGTTTTGAGAGAGAGGTTATACATTGTTACATGTATTATTTATGATGACATGATGTATATGATGTATGGTGTTATATATGATTTTAGAGATGATGTAAGTTTATGGTTTACATGTTAATTTGGACATTTATGTTTATGCTTATGGTTGATGGTCTATGGTTTCCTACATATGCATTATGAGATGTTGACTCAGTAGCTTAGGCATGTGATGTTTGAAAGATAGTTATGATTCTTTGATTTTGTTCATGGATATGATAGGATGTGTTATGGATGGATATATGGTATATGATGATGTGATCATTAATGGATTCAATTATGGTTATGATGATGTGATTTGCATGAGATATATTTTGGTAATGTTATGGATAGATTGGTAGACGACATGTGATATTGTTCATGATGTTTTTATTATTGATTTTGTTTATGATCATGAGAATGAATTAGGATATAATATATGTTGACAAGATGTTTTTATGGTAGATAGATAGGATTATGTTTATGGCATGATGTGATATGATGCATTTTCATGGTGTTTTGATCATAGATAGGTAGATGGTGTGGTTCATGGATATAGATCATAATGTTATGCTTTTGATTTGATATATGTTGTTTATGATCATGGAGATAAAATGTGAATATGGTTGAAGATGTGATGAGAATACATAAAGTAAATAAAAAACTGAATGTTTAGGATGGTGAGAGGAATCATGAGAGGTATGTCTACATGAACCAATAAAAGATAATAAAAGAAACATAATGCCTCTTCATCGATAAGGATAAAAATGAAACCTAAAGTTGGATTGACTTAGTGAAAATAATAATTTAAAATTCTTTACATTAGCATGTTTTGGTTGGTAAATAAGTATCTTGATCACATTGCATCAAATAAGCTCATAATCTTGTACATATGATATATGGAAGGAGGGTGGGTGGAACTAGAACCTTTTGTGAGACTATCATGCCTCTTCTATAGGCTCTCAAGAGGATAATATAAGAATTCTATACTCATATGTAAAGTGTAGACTGATCGATGCAGGAAGTTTACTTAGGAGAGCCAATTATGACTTTATGATATTTTTTTTAGGAGATAAGATTATGGCACTTCTTATTGATTTTGATTTTGCTTATGGGTTTTTTGCTATTTTAATTTTTCTTGGGGCTGGGGAAGCTGATTGATGTGGGAAGCTTCCAAAAAATTGATAGATTTTGACAAGTGCTTTACTTAGCCATCCTTCAAGGGAGTGGTCTAAGTTTATGTGCCTAGTTTAAATGTTTGTGATAACTAACCTTCAAGGTAGCAATCCACTTACATTTTACAATTTTAGATGAGTTTTTAATAGCTATCCTTTAAGGGAGTAGGTTGTGAATGCTAAGAATGACCCATGATTTGGTTGTGACTTTGATATTACTTTTGATTTTGTTTGATTTTAATTGACATAGACTTGCTTATACATGCTCAAGGGGTTACATTTATGAAGCAAAAGCTAGAGCTACAAGAAGCTTCACTAGGTGAAAAGAGATGTAGGTAGGTGACAACAACCATGGGAACCAATATTGAGGAGATGGGAAGTACCATGAGAATCATGCCATAGGTAGAGCTATGGTGCCCATAGTTCAAGATTAGGCTATGACTATGGTGGATAATCACATGATTCAACTATAGTTAGTTGCCCCTAAAAAGAGGGAAATGAATGTGGTTATAGGGGATGAGACTAATTTAGACCAATGGTGATTGTGATCCTTCTTTAACAATAGAAAGGATGTAGATATGAAGCATTGAGAGGATTAGGTTCTAGTTTACCCCTTTAGCTTTTCTACATATTAGTTATATGTTTATTTTACTTGAGGATGAGATCTCCAATATTGAATTCTTTCACTTCTAGGTATTTTTATAAGCATGCTTGATTCTTTCTTGATAGACACTGAGAAGGGAAAGAGTGGCCAAATGACACTCATCAAGTAGCTCAAGTTGGGATAAATGTTCTTGATGGTAATCATCTTTAGAAATAAGGTCACATAAAGATATGTGAAGAGAGGGTATTTAGACCTCGAGAGGAAACACATCTTCAGATCCAAACACAAAGGAAAAAGGTGTAGCACTTGTAAAGGTTTAGATGTTAGTACGATATGACCATAAGGTGAAAGGGATGTGTAGGTGCCAATCCTGACCTAAGGCATTGACCATTTTGGTAAGCATGTTGTTCAGGGTTTAATTAGAGGCCTCTACTTATCCATTTTATTGTAGATGATGGGGTGATGAAAAACTAAATTTTATAACAAATACATCACAAAGGCCTTGAACTTGTTTGTTTTTGAAGGATTTACCATTATCAGTGATGATCTTATGGGGAATACCAAAGTAGTAGATGATATGATGGGTGATAAATTTGAAAATATTTTCATCTTTTTTCAAGATTAGAGGAATAGAGTGAAATATTTAGTCACAGTGATGATAGAGTGATGTTATTGTGAAGAGTGGGGGTTAATTTCACCAATAAGATCTATACCCCATTATGAGAAATGCTAGGAGTCAGTGGAAAATTGAAGGCCATGGCTGGGTGTGTGACATAAATTAGCATGTTATTGATGCTTGACACACTTTTTCACATAATCACAATGATCTTGGTTAAGGGTAGGTAAGTAATAGCCTAGGTGGAGGATGCACTTCACCACAATGAGTCCACTAAAATGACCCCCATAGATACCAACATACATTGCCTTGATAGCAGGAGAGGCTTCTAGACCATAGAGGCAACAAAATAGGAGGCCATAAAAACTACATTTATAGAGGATGCCTCCCATAATGATATAATGGGAGGTGTTCTGAATAAATGCTCAATATACATTCCTAGAGAGGCCAGATGGAACGATGTCAAGGTTCAGGTAGTCAAAGGTGCATTGATATCAAAGGTAAAGCTAGATCTCCTTCACATTAAAGATGGTTAGAGTGTTTGACTTGACATAGTAAGGTTTAATAAGGTGATGAAGAATGATTGATAGCTTAGAGTCTGATGGTGTTGATGGGATATAAGAAGCAAGAGAAGTCATGGTGTTAGCAGACTTGTTGGTAGATCATGGGGTGGTTTGGCTATGGTAGTGTTCAAATGATGTCAAGATTTCTATGATTAACTATCTATATAGTTTCAACATCTCATTCTTATACTGGTAGGTTCCATTGACTTTCTTGACCACAAGTTGGGAGTTGTCAAAGATGTTGATTGTTCTGACTCCCAAGGCTAATGCGGTTTGGAGACCTATTACTAGGGATTCATATTCGACCACATTGTTGGTACACTCAAAGTCAAGTTTAAAAGATAAATGAAGTGGTTCACTGATAAGTGGAATAAGGATGATACCAGTTCCCCCACCACATTGACATTTGGAACCATCAAAGAACATGGTTACATGATTGGTGAAATCTGCTTGGGATAGACTTATGATGGACTCATCTAGAAATTAAAGAGGAGGAGGTTGGTTGCTTGGTAGGGGTGCATTGGCCATCTGGTAAGTAATGAATTACCCCTTAATGGAATCATATTAGAGGATTTTAAGGTCAAACTTAGCTAAAAACATGATCCACTTGGCCATACACTAGTTTTGGTATGGCTTGGAGTGCATGCACTTGAGTGGGTTGGTATTGGTTATGACAAAAGTTTTGTGGTTAAGAAAGTAGTGGCGAAGTTTGGTGGCCATGAAGACTAAGGCCAAGCATAGTCTCTTAGTGTAAGTATACTAAATATTTTAGTCTACAAGGGTGTGACTTATGTAATAGATGGTTTTATCTTTATGTTGTTCATCCTGATGGGTAAACATTGCCCCTAGGGAATGGTTAGTGGTAGAGATATAAAGGTAAAAAGGTTGGTCATCCTTAGGAGGTGTGAGGATAGGTGGAGATAGAAGGTACTCTTTAAGTTCATCAAAGGCTTTTTATAATCAACATTCCATTTAAAAGAGATGTCCTTTTTAAAGAGGTGATGGAAGGTTTGACATCAATTTGAGAGATGAGAAATAAAGTGGTGAATGGATTGGAGCTTCCCCTACAAATTATGGAGTTACTTAAGATTGGTCAGAGGTAACATCTCGAGGATGGATTTGATCTTGGTTAGATCAACCTTGATTCCCTAAAAATAAATAATGAAGTCAAGGAGTTTTCCTGACAAGGCCCCAAAAATACATTTCTTGGGATTGAGGTGGACATGGTAACAAATAAGTCTCTCAAAGATAATCTTGAGAATGGCTAAGTGGTCCTTGCAAATTTTGGATTTTTTGATGAGGTCATCCACATAGTCCTTGATGATTATGTGGATAAGATTGTGGAAGATGTAGGTCATAGAACATTCATAGGTTGTACTAGAATTCTTAAGACTGAAGGGAATGACTCTATAATAGAAAGTCCCCCATGGGGTGATAAAGGTAATTTGTTGTTGATCTTTAGGGATAATCAAAATTTGATTATAACTTAAGAATCCATCCATGAGAGACAACATCTCATGGCTTGCTATAAGATCAACAAGTTGGTCAATGCTAGGTAGAGGAAAGTCATCCTTTGGGTAGGTAAAGTAAAGGTCATGAAATTCCACATAGATACGTAGTCCCCCTATGGATTGAGTGACAAGCACAATGTTTGAAACCCACTAGGGATAATCAATGGGTTAAATGAAGTTGATAGAGAGGAGGCATTAAAGCTCTTATTTAACAATAAGGGCTATGCAAGGATGTATTTATCAAAGTTTTTCTCTAACAAGCTTGGCATCATGATTGGTTACAATGTTATGGGTGGTAATGTTTAGGTCAATACTAGGAATATCAAAATATGAATAAGAGAATGCAATGCTATGGTCCTAGAGGAAGGGAGAAGTCCTAAAATTCCTTAAGGGTGAGAGATTGGCCCAGTTTTACAATATGAGGGTTGCTTAAAGTGCTTATGTCAATATCCATAGTGGATTAATTTAACATGGTTGAGGTCTCTAGAGATAAGGATTTGTGAATGAAGGTATCAGGTGTACCAAGGTAGGTGAGAATATAATCATCATCCTGGCACTAGATAATGTTAATGGTAGGAGAGTCTTCTCCCACTAGTTCAAGATGGATTAAAGGGATGGATACTATCACCCCCTCTTTTTTATAAGTTAAGGGGTTGAGGGTAATCATGTTGATGAAAAAAAAAGGTAGGTGGGATGAGGTCCTCATCCTCACACTCAGGTGGAGGGGGTGTTGGTGAGGAAGGGGTCTCTTCTACAATAGTGGTAGTGGTAGGTTGTTTGGATTTCTTATTATTGGGTAGAATGAATCCAAGACCATGATTCTTGTGAGGCTTTTGGTTCTCAATCAAGATCAATGTGTGTGGTCCATGATCATATTTTCCTAAGCCAAATCCTTTCTAGACACACTTATAAAGGTATATTTTAGAGAAGTTTGGGTTGTCTAAGTAAGAAAATGTAGAGGTGAATAGTTATGGGGAAGAGGGGGTCATGGTAACATCAAGTGGCTTGTCAATTCCACCATAGATAAAATGAGTTTGATAGCTTGGAGGCTCCAAGGTAGTAATGACTCTAATGTTGGGGTCATAACCTAGTTGGTGGTTGAGTTTCCCATATTCTTAGCGAGTAGGGAAAGTATTGAGGGTAAGGAGTCGATATTCTCTGAGGGTAAGGTGGTGGAAGGTAGATTCCAAGGGATCAGTGGCAGGTATTTGGTTTGTGGGAATAGATGAATTGGTAGATGACACTGTGGAAGGAGAAGCAATGGATTTGTTTTCTATGGTTGAGAGCTTGGTGATAGATGTTTGGGGTTCTATTATCAGAGGTAAGAGGACATCATTAAGTTAGAAGGTCATGTTTCATGCTATAAAAGGGCTTGGGTCAGCTTGTATGGTAATAACCTGACCCTTCTACTCAAATTTGACATAATAGTGAAGGGTAGAAGGTATGTAACCCATAACATGGATCCAAGGTCTCCCTAACAGAACATTATACTAGAATTCAACTTTGACCACATAGAAGAGTTATAGGAGAGTGCATGGTCTGAGCTAAATGTGGAGGATAATGGATCCCAAGGTAGTGTTCATGGTGTCATTAAAGGATCTAAGGATAGCTAAAGTTTCAGACATGACATTGTTTATTAATTTTAGCTGGTCATAGGCATGAGAAGAGATGATGTTGATGCTAATCCCATCATTGATCATAACCCATTTGATGCGGGTTTGGTTGATGTTGTTAGTAATGAAGAGAGGAGGATCTGGATCCTTAGGGTAGATAGAGGGTTTATCTAATTCCTTGAAAGTAACAAGGGTGGAGAGTTGAAGAGCACCTATGAAGGCCTCTATAGGTGGGGAATCACTTGGTCCAACTTTAATAACTTGCATAGCCTCTATCATGGCCTGATTATGGTGAGGTGAGGTGGAAATGATCTTGTAGAGGCTCATCTTAGGTAGAGTTTGGTGAAGTTGCTTAAGAATGACCCTCTTAATGGATCTAGAGGGGTTAGCCTTAGAGGTGCCTAAGATAGTAACTTTGGGATTAGCTAAAGACATAGAGGGTTGGATTGGGTTTGGTTTAGGATGAGCTGGGGGGTATGTCCATGGAATGGACACTTTGACCTTCCCTTTATCATTTTATTGTGATTGTGTGACCACATTAATTGTATGGATAGAGGGGAAAGGTGTGATAGGAGGTTGGGTAGATTATCTATCACTCTGAGGTGAGAGTGAAGGATAAAGGATGTGTTGGAAAATGGTTATTAGGTGCATTGGTAGAAGATTCAATGAAAGTTCATCTATTAAAAGATCATCCTTGTCATAGAGTTGATGGATAATGGCCTGGAGAGATTTATAATTCTTTTTTTATGCCTGGGTGTCCTATGATAGGAATAAATTTGACGGTCATTATACCAAGTCAGTTTCAAACTAAGAGGATTGAAGGGCCTGATAGGGGGTAATGTGAGGTAAGAGGCTTGTATTAACATTTTTAAAATGGTTGTATAGGATTCAAATAAATGTGGGGAAGGTCTAGAGGTTATGGTATTGGTTGGAAAGATGGGTGTGTTGGTAGCAATGGGTTTGGTAAGAGAGGGTTTAGGTAAGGTGGTGTTTTTGGTCAATGGTTTTGGTTCATGTATGCTAGTGTTTGGGGTGTTCAGGGTTTATAGTCTAGATATTTTTAATTTAGGAAGGACCAAAACATCAAATAGTAGGTGGGTTGGTGTAACCAATGAGCCAAGTTGTTTTTATAGGTAACACATGGTTTTGACTTAGACATGTGGTATTGATCATATGAAGCCCAATTTTTCAATAAAAATTATGGTTTAGAAAGGAAGTATGGTTTTGATCTATGGAGATGTGTTACTACATTCACAATATGTGGTTTTGATCTATGTAAATGTATTTTTGCACTATAGTATGTTTTGTTTGTTAAAGTGTAGTTTTGAGATAATGGTTGTAATTTTATAGGTATGTGGTATTGCTCTATGAAAATGTGGTATTGCACTATGTGAAAATTAAAATAAACCTGATAAATAAAATTTAGTTATTATTTGCTCATTTACTTTTTAGCTTATAAGCAATATAACCCCCTAACACTTTTTTCAAGACCCAAAGGCCAAACAAAGAATTACATTTAGTGCTTAAAAATCATTTAGTCACTTTGTTTTGATTTTTAAAGTCTTTAAATAAAAAAACAAAGCCAAGGGGCTAAATTTCACATCAAATTTCACTTGGGAATTTAAAATAAACACATACTTATACTCAACACTCTTAATAACTTTCTTATCATTTTTTATTGTGTGTTTTTTTAAAATAGACTTAGTGTATATGCTCTCCCTTGTCCCCTTTAGGTAAATTAGGTGACTAAAAGAGCTTTGTCCATTATTTTGTCACTTAATATAATCATATAAGAAAAGTTACAAAGGTATTCCCCAAGATCTAAGTGATTTGGGTGATTTAAAATGACCTTCAAGTCCTTCTATATGTTTATTTCTTACATCTTAGCTTATGGGTAGGATTTCATCACCTTCCCAAAAGTTATTTAGGGAAGCGTTGACTCAAGAATTCATCTCCTAACATCATTTTAACCCCACTCCATGGTGGGGTATACAAATTGAGCTAGAAAATTATAGTAATCTGAGCAATTAAACTACCTCTATTAGTCACTGTTACCCTTAGAATAATGGCCTAATATATACATCACACTACACTGAGAAATTGATGGATGTATTGGTTGTAAAAAAGATAATACCATTTTATAACATGCTGATTATATTGGATCCAAATGATGTGTCATTACCTAGTGTTAATCACACATATGTGACCATTTAAAACATGCAAAAAATTATAGTTTTTAGATAAACCTTACTTACCATAGAAACATTTTCAATGTGAGGTGAGTAGATGAATTTAAATTTTCTTGTAAAAAATATTAAGAGAAGAGGGGGCCTTAAAACCCTACTTTTCATGTGCATCTAAATTTTTGGATTAATAAATTATTTCCTCTCAAGAAGGAACATATAGATGGAATTTGATGATATGAAGTCACCTTTTCAGTTTTTATGACTAGGATGATACACTTAGGTGTTTTTGTGTCTTTTCCTTTTACTTGAATTATTTTGAGTCAGAAAATATTATTGTTTGTCAAAACCATGTCCAAAATTAGTCATGAAAAAATTACATGTTTATACACCACTTTTTTCCTAAACAGATGTTATGTCATCTGTTTGATACCACAATTTGCCTTAGGCATTTTCCAAAAAAATAGTGTGTGTGCATCACTTGTTTGAAAGGGGCATCATTATGATAACCATTTCATCCTAAATTTATTTCTTAGAGTTTTGAAACAAAAAACATTGTCATACCTTTTGAGTGCAATAACATTGTTACATTTCTAATTTTATTTCAAAACCTTTTGCCTTACGTCTAATCAAATTTGCTACCATATTTACCTTTTGGTTTATTAATAATATTGTTATGCCATCTGTTTTGGCCTATAATGTTGTTTACTTGAGAACCCAAGTCTTTTTAAACCAAGTTCAAATTTAGTATTGTGAAGTTTATATTCAAATGTTGATTGGCTTATGCATATGCCTTGCTTAATTTTGGCTTAGATATTTACCTCTAACTTTTGAATTTTTCAACTTGGATTAATTCCTTGCTTGATTTAAAGATATTTTGTGCATACATTTGGTAAGCGTTTTATCTCCCATATGCCTCAAATATTTTTTATTGTGTATAAGTAAGATTGAAACTCTCTCCAAGTACAACCTTAAGCATAATTAGTTTACATTTGAATCTTGCTCATCACTTGGGATTGAATGTTTTACTACTCATTATTATTTTTGATTACTTGGAATTTATTTTCCTAATTAGTTTCATTCATATGCCTAAGGTATAATGTCTTTCTACCAATGGTCAAGTTTTTGTTTGAATTTGTATGCCTAGTTTGAGTCCAAGTGTTTTAAATTATTAGATTAATTACCTTGACATTTTTACCTTTCAACCTAGTTTGTTTCAAGTCCATATTTGTTCCTTGTTTCCAAAGACCTAGCATTTACCTTTTATTATTAGACCTAAGTGTTCCAAGTATAGCTTTGTGTTTTCTTTCCAAAGTCCTAACAATTTACATTTCATTCTCATACCTAGTTATTTCAAGTCTATCTTCATTTTTTGTTCCCAAAGACTTATAGTGGTTTCAAATATAGATTTGTTCCATGTTTCCAAAGACCTAACATTTACATTTTATTTTTTAGACCTAGGTTAGAGTTGTTTAAAACACTTTGACAAGAACTATGATTCATATTTTTCTTACCAATTGACCATTTTTATGATAAATTTGACATTATACATTGAGGCAATTTTAGACCAAGTTTATCATTGCAAATTTTGGAGTAGACCTTCCTCCCTAGGAATTTTTTTTAAACCATTTACATTTAGATCAAGTTTATATATATACCAATTTTGGACCATTTTCCATATATATCACATTTTTATAGTTTGTATAAATATAAACCTTTTATTCATGAAATGTTAGTCATGGATTTAGATATGCCTTACTACACACATAGTGGAATCATGTATATCCAGATTATGATAAAGTAGTCACAAATGATAAATTTTCTTAGGACCCTTATGGCAATGATGTAGCTTATGAGATGGATCCCTATCATTATTACACTACTTAATATGTGGAACAAAGTCAAGATCTATTAGCACATTACTTGGATAATACACCTCCCTATTTAGGGCAATACCAAGTGTAAAAAGTATTATTAATGTGTTAGTCATTATATAAAAATTCTAAGTACAACCATACTAATTAACCATGAAATAAAAATTTAAACCATACTTAGTTGATCGTCACTTTATTGAAAATAAGGATGAGTTTTTAGTTAGAGCTATGGAGGCAAGGGCCAAGTTTCCATCAAACTTCCCTCATGAAAACCTACCTAGTCTAGTTAGAGTGTCAATAAATGTACCTTACACCCAAATTACATAACAAGTCTCTACTAATTATCCTCATGTGCTCATGATGGTTTCATATTAGGATCTAATTATGCTTGCAAGGGGAAGGGGCCCCATAGAGGACCAATTCACATAAATGCAATAAGCATATCAGACCTACCTTAACTTATTATGAAATTTCAATGCCATGGAAATATTGAATGCTCCTCTCATATAATTAACTCCTTCAACATGAGTAATAATTTATTTAAAATTTTAAGCTAATCTAGGTATAGACCCATTTTCCCTAAGTACTTTGGTAGGTGACATGTTTAATGTCCATTTCATTGAGAAAGTAACTATGGCCTTGACTCAAGATAATGTGTCAAATTTAATGGATAACATGCAAGTGTCTTCCAATACAGGGCAAGGCAAGACAAATAAACAAATAAATAATCCTCAATAATAAGTGCATTTAGTTAATAACATGAATGGTTCATAATGACAAGGGGTGGTAGTTTTTAATTTTCATCCATAGTAGATTACTCCAAATCTTCAACTAGTTTTTTCATCAAGAATGAAACAATAGGGGATACATAACTAGGCATTGACTAGTGTTTTGCCTTACCAAGTGATAAATGTTACCCCAGCTCAATAGGTGATGACTTATATTCCATGATAACATATACAATCCAATTTACCATGAAAATAAGGGAAAAACATTATGCCACCTCAATAGGGGGTAAAAAATGTTCCACCTCAATAGGTAGTGATAAACATACCTCAATAGTCACATATCAATGTGATTCTATAATAAAAAACATTAGCTAATCAACAATTTATTTCTATTGGTTAAAGATAAATGCCAAACACCCAACAACTATCTAGTTCATAAAAAGTGTTTATGCAATAAAGAGGTATCAATGTCTAACAAGTACTTAGTAGGAAGTAATTTCATTTTAATTAGAAACTACGATAGATCCAAAGATAGGGCCTTGGTCAACAACAAGTTCCCTTTATTCAGCTAGGTTCGACTAATCAACAATAAGTCTTTACTAAACTTTAGTAGGCATAATACCTTACACAAATCCATCTCCTTCCATGACAATCATAATTCCCTCAGACCTAAGGCCATATAACAAATCCAAACTTGATTATTTATAAATAATGTGTGTAATATCAATAGCTACATCATAATATAAAGATGCATATTCTTGGTTGATTCGACCATCAAACCAAATTTTCATAACATTACATACCTCTATTATACCCTAGTCAAGGTAATCTAACTTTAACCACCTAGATACAACCTCAACAAAATTTTCCATCAATTTTATTGGCCTAAGAATTGTAAAAAATGAAGGATGTGATTTTCATTATTCAAATAGGGAAGCAAACCAATAAATTCAAAGTAGATGAAGTGTGTTCATACCCATTTAACGTGGAGTATCTTCAAATACCATTTCCTCCAGGTTATGAACTAATAAAATTTGACAAGTACAAGGGTAAAGGAGACCTTAATGTGCATATAACAGAGCTCTTTATCACTTTATAGATAGTGGATTATAGTGACATTTACCTACTCTTTTTTTTTCCTTAAAGTTTAGATGAACATGCTTTGGAGTTGTTCCTCAAGTTGTAAAAAATTCCAATATCTGATTTTGATGATCTATCAAATAAATATGTGCAACATTTCTCCTAAAATATCAAACATGAGAATTTATTAGTAGATTTGACTCAATCCAAGTAAAAATATGGAGAGAGCTTCACATGATACTTATAAATATGGAGAGAAATCACTAGTCACTTCACCCATAACTTACCAGATAAATAATTAGCTGATGTGTTTACTAAAAATTTTCACAATGAGATATCTTATCATCTGGAGCTTCATTATGCACATACAATCAAAGAGATTATTGATAAAGGATTATATATTGAGAAGGCCCTTATTAACAAAGGGATTATTAATTTTACCTCCTCAAATCAAAATTATAACCAAAACCAAAATTCAAGCCCAAGTTAGAACCCTAACCTAGTCTAAATGCAAACATTTATATTAGCTCAAACTAGAAACTATGAAAAATCTAAACCACATAATCATAATAAGAATGTTTTTGGTAAAATAATAACTAAGTCACACCATGTTCAAATAGTGTGGATACTATCTGCTTAACCAATGTTACAAATGCACATTATTATGCTTCAGTAGCCTATTTAATAAGCATAGCCTACACAAAACCTTATACCATTACCTCAAACACCACAACCACCACGTTTTCAAACCCCTCCTCCAAGAAGAAGGCCCACTCATAGAGTTTTTAGTGAACTTGGTGAACCCATTGAAGTAGTGTTTCACAAGCTAGCCATAATAAATATGATTAGTTAGCCAATTCTAAAGCACTATCTTAAGGATATATAATATCTAACTTGGTAGGAAGAGAATGAATTATATAAATACCACCATGTTCATATAAATTCCATACACTGTTGTGAGTATTTGAAGCACCTTATTGAAAATATGCTTTAAAATGGAGAAATCCAGTTGGATAATAGAGAATTTACTTCCAATCAAAACTTGGGTGTCTACAAAAACTCTTTTCTATGGCATAATAATTCCACTCAATAACAAAAACAACATCAACCAAATAAGAGGAACCAAGGCTAAAACAATCCCAACAACCAATAAACTTACCATACAATTGCATATGACTACAATAAAGTTTTAAGTCATGTTGTGGGTGGGAATGTTTCTACCATTACCATCAATCCTATACCAAGTGCCAATAGACTAAAACCATTACCTAAATATATCAATCAATCTACCTATGCTAGTAATCTTTCCTTAACATGTGACCATAGCTAAGCCCAACATCAAATAAGGATTACCATTTGAGGACCTTATGTTGATAACTATTCATCGCCTTGTGACCACAACCAAGTGCATAAAAAATCAAGAATTATCCTCTCTGGCCTGTCTCCATAGTTTTCTAGTAGAAATGGTCATGTATCCAATCCAAATTGTGTAATCACAACTTGATGGTCTAATATTACCATCCTAGGCCCACAACCTCTTGCCAATGAACTAATCCAACCCACTATTCTGACTAGGAGCAAGACAAATACCATTGTTAAAAAAAATACATACAATATTATGGAATAACTCCAAAATACACCTATAATAAAATCCATTTTATATTTATTATGTACGTCTACTATCCAAAATAATATCTGAATAAAGATCCTATGCTAATCCCAAGTTCTAAATGACATAACCCAAGACAAATTCCAATCTTTGGTTGGACAGCTAGACATAGGCCAATAGTTGACCTTCAACCAAAGTGATATGTCATCCCTTTTCCCTCTTCACACCAACTTGTTGTACATTGAAGTTATCACCACCTAGCACAAATTCAAATGTATCCTCATAGATAATAGATGGGCTTGAATATTATGTCTCTGAACCTCATCAATCATCTAGGATGTATAGAATCTAATATATAAAAAAAATATTACTATCAAATCCTATGAAAACGGAAATCAAGAATCATAAAGAACCATAAGATTTCTAGTGATTATTGGGCCTTTGACCCAAGACACACTTTTCCATGTGTTGGACCTATACATATCATACAATTTATTTTTGGGTAAACCATGGATACATGAAGTTCATGCAATCCCTTTGACATTACACTAGTGTATGAAGTTCCCTCACTTGGGAATGGAGGTAACTATCCATGGATATCTACAACCATATGAACATTGAAAACACTTAAAGGTTGAATATGAAAATTACAATTATATACACATAATATTTTCAAAATATATCAATTACTGATGTTGTATATCTTGCAAGAAATCATTGAGTCTCAATCTCTCTGAGTGAATGCTTTAAGGGGTGCACTGAGAAAGGGGTGGGTGGACCATTGGTGATTCATACAATTTTTGTCACTTATTACCACTTGTTACCTACACACCCTCTCCTAAAATATTTTACCTAAGATTTGCCTCCTATTTTTCACCTTCCTCTAGTAATTTACCATAATCATTAGTCCTTACCCAACCAAAAACCATTTTTGATGGTTTATGTTACATAGTTGGCCCCATCAACCTTGTACTCCTATTAATAAAGCTTATTAGGGTCTAGGTTATCCCTTGGACAATCTAATTTGTGACCTATTTTATTTTTTTAATAATGATATTAGGTTGACTAGGTCAACATTGGTGTCCTAAACTTTTGGAAAGGATTAGGGTTAGATCCGCCTACATAAACACATCCATTTCACTATTTATAAGAAAATAGAAGAACAAGTAAGATACATTATTCATATGCTTATCCACCATTATACTTGAGTAGCAAGATTAGGGTTTCATAATTTATATGGAGATAGGAATCTTGTCTTATGAATAAATCTTTTAGATGTATTGATAGGTTATGTATCCTAGATCCGATTTATCCTTGTCATCCTTACATACCACAACAACATATTATGATGCACCTTGTCTAATAGAGATATTGAGGCTTAGTAGGTTCATATTCAAAGGTAAGTATTCCTAACTTTGTTCCTCCTTTTTTAGAGTAAATAGATATGCATTTGTCTTATATTCCATGCATTAGGATTCTATATACATTGACCTCAGTATATGTCTTTTATGCATATTTAATTTTGATGTTTATTACTCCTAATTTATGTCACAAGCTTTGGTGAGAATTAGATTATACTTTACTTTACTTTTTATTAATTTAGTGAATATGAAAACATAGGACCTTATTAGGGTTATTACGTAGTTTTACTTGACTAGAGGATTTAGAACCCTCCCTGATGATATTACTATAGTAAGAGATCCCTTGTCTAGGTATAGTAGATCCATTTTGGTCATGACCCCAAATATCTAATGTATCCCTAATTATAAGTGTAAATAGGATTTATCTTCTCTAGGTTAGGATTAATTTATAGTTCTACTAGATTTCCCTTTGCATACATTCTAGTAAACCCGATGTGTATCTAACCCTTGTAGGTTTTCTTTCACACTTTTATTTTCAATCATCTTATTATATTTTTATATATTTTTAGTATTGTAAAAAACTAGTTGGAATAGTTCTAACTTTCTATGCATAGGTTTAATGCATAGTCACATCAAAATGACTAGTTTTATTTGTATAGGTCTTCACTAGATATAAGTTATTAGATCAAACAGGTTGACACAATACTCATTTTCAATTCTAGATAATATTAAAAGGTTGAATAGGTTGATTTTGTCATATTATTATCTTTGGAAGTATTGAGATAAAAAAACTAGGTTGAACAAGATGACTTAGTCATCCTATTCTTCTTCAACACATAGGGTTTTGTAGAACTATATCGAATCTATCAACTTAGTTTGTAGAATTTTAAAGGATAATTTAAGGTACTTAGTCATAAAATTTTCAATCCCAACCATTTTTAAGCCCACCAAGATTCCTCTCTTTTCTCTCTTTGTCATTTTAATAATTTTTTCAATTTTATCTTGTACAAGTTAGCAGCCTTTAAAATTACAACCCTATAGCAAACTAAGTCAACTTGGTCAACCTAGTTCTATAGCCTATCTTTTGTCTAAAATACATATTTAACCCATTTAAATTTATTCTTTAAGATATTACTTATAGAAAATAGTATCAACTGAATTGAATCTATTCTATAGTGTTTTCATAGAGTGTCACCTGAACTAAATCTGTACCATTTTTCATTGATTAATTAACAATTATTTACTAGTAATTAACAATTATTTACTAGTAATTAATTCACACTTATTTTTTTAGTTGTTTACATGCTTAGAGTAACTCACATAGTCTAAATAGGCGGTTTTTCAAATTTCCATTTAGTTACACTATTTTTCTCTTTTACACATACTACCAAATCACACAATATTCAAAACATATCTAAACACTTATTTTCCCATGGCCTAATTACTTGGATTTCATCGCCAAGGGGAAAGCTGACTTGATTTTATAGACAAATATAAATACATAGTTAATATATTGAAAAAGCACCCAACACCCTTATCACTATGGGATTGTGAAGTTAAGGGGTAGGTCCCAATACTAATCTAGTACCATTGCCAACACATATCCATTTCAACCTAAACGTCCTGAAACCATCTATAGATTGTATTCTAGTTCCCTATTTTCAACCATCTTTCCTATTACACTTATCAATACTTTATAATAATATAATAAAACTTAAGATGGCCACTTACTTAGCATTTATTTTTTAGTTGATTTCTTGGTCTCTGATCATTGAGTGTTGTATTACAAAAACTTTCATTCTCTAGTGTTGGTGCAAGGTTTTTTATTATGTGCCCCAATTGGATCACTCACATTGATCAAATTGTTTGTGCATTTATTTCACTTCTTATATCATTTATATTATAAGAAATTCCCCTATTTTAGCACACTATCATTTTGGTTGATATAGTCTTTTATAGACTATATTTTCCCCTATTAGCAATAAATAATCAACTTGAACAACTATGTATCCTTCTCATCCTAATTTATCTCCTAGTTTATAATATAGAGTCAACCTGTAGGAATTTATATCCTTCTATGCTAGTTAGGTTATAGAACTAAGTTAACCTATATAACTATGTATCTTCGTCATCTTGTTTTATCCCCTATCTACAACATAGAGTCAACTTGTATGACTTTTTACTCTTTTCTACCTACTGGATTATAGAACATAGTCAACCTATTCAATTTTGTATCATGTTTCCCCTTTTTTCTATACATCATCTTAGTCTTCATCTTTATCTCTCATCATGAACTTCTTGTTTGAAGACAACACTAAGTTGAAATCAATAGATATGATGATCTTTACCAAACCAATAGGTTTTTCCATAAACATCTTGTGGTTGCTACTCTATATGAAAGTAATGTGCATGTCTCCACTTACACTACAAACTATGGGAACCCTCCTCATTCATCTTTAGTTCATAACCCTCTCTTCTCCTTAGAAGATCAACCTGAATTATAATATAATCTAGAAATGATTTTCTTTATTAATGAATTTCCTCAACATTGAGGAGAAGATCCTTATACTATTTACCATCTTATGAGAAGTGGTAAAATAGAGGAACCCCATTCACCTTTCTCCATATTCTCACATGGATTTGGGAACAATAGTTTCTTTTCCTCTCAACCCATTCCTTCTCTTTTGACCCCTTATCATACTATGACCTCTTCCTCTTTTATTTCCTCCACCTTTAATCCAAGTGTCTCTACTAACATGATAAGTTATACATATATTGGGCCTCTTCTAAGACCCACTCTTCTCAATTGTTCCACTATTGCATCATTTGCTACTCATGGTAGTCATGCCTCTAGTGTTGCTTCTTCTCATCCCTCTACTAGTGCATATTTTGCCACACAAACAAATTATGATAATAGTGCCTCATTTACTATAAATTCATCTCAAGCTAATAATAGCATGAATGATACCACTCATAGTGGTACCCAAGCCACATATACTAATGCCAATACTTCACACACTAAAAATAACCACTCAAACACATAAACTTATATTACAAAATCTTAACCAAATTAATTCTTTAAAAGATAATAGTTCCAACCAAATGATGCAGATGCAAAATAATCCTTTCCATCTCCAAAATCACCCTCAACAAGTTCCATGGGGAATGCATAACCAACATGCCCCCCACCTGCCCTTCTATATTCCCATGGTAATCACATCCTTCAACCTCCTCTTGTTAATAAAACAATCAAGCACCTTCAAAATAAGCCTCTTAAACCTCATATTACTAACATAGATATAGGAGGTATCACCCCTACCACTATTTATAATGGGTCAATAAATCCCACTCCACGCTTAAAAACAATTGGTGATGTATACAAATATTGGGTTAAGTTAAACACTTTTACCACTACTAAGTTATTAGTAAAACATCTCTCTAGAGATGATTTAGATTGGTATAACCAACTCAAATCACATTCCATCACTAGTTTGGAAGATTTATTTTATGCTCTAGTCTAAGTATTTCAAACTAGTGACCTCCCTAAAAATACCTTGGCCCATTTTATTAATTTTAATCAAATTGATATGGAAAATACATAAGATTTCATCAAACGGTGGAAGAACTTGTCTAACGAGTGTGAAAAAAATATGGTAGATGATAACCTCTTTGATCTATTAACCAACACTCTTTATCCTAAGTTATAGTATCAAGTCCAAACTCTCTCTCCACAAACTTTGGAAGAGGCCATTGGCCAAGCCAAGAGCCAAGATTTCCTCATGCATTAATTTGATCCATCCTAACCTCTATGGGAGCTCACATGATAATTAAAAACAAAAATCCTCATGATAATAATGATGGTGTCACTAATTCTTATGATACCATTCATAGTATTTAGCTATTATTACTAAGCAGGTTCTAGAACAAGCTTCTCCTCCCAACCACATCCCCAATCCTCATTTCTCTTCAACAAGCAACATAAATGTTCATAAACCTTTATCCTTAGCAAATTTACAAAATCACTCCAAAGGCCTCTTTCATAAGAGCTTGATCCCACTCATCCCATCAAATCATGGTATGATCAAGATAAATTCTATTGGTTTCATGCTAGTTAGGGTCATTCCCATGAGACTTTTAGGTAATTGTGTAATTTGGCTATGGATTTCCTCCTTTATTGAAATTTAGACCATGATTATATCATTTTTAAATGCCAAGAAGCCTATAATATTTCCTTAAAATCCCATAAAATACAAACTAAAACTCAATTTTTGAACCAGGCTAATGCTCATTTGGACATCTATAAAGATCCTCTTTTAAATCATTAAGATTATAATTATAAGCCTACTACTACCAATAATGTTGACAATATTATAGACCCAAATCCTAAATAGAATGTGGTTAATAGTAATAATATGCAAAGGGTAGTTTCCTTCATTGATTCTCATCCCATCCACACTCATAAATCATCTTACACTTTTTCTGTTATCCAAGACTTTTCCCCAACTCACTTAGTAAAGTTGGGGCAAGAATACCTTATATCATTTGATGAACCCATTATAACACATCCATTGGATATAATTTCTCTTACCATTTATACTATTCCTCCAACCTATTTAATCATCAGCAATGATATTCAAACTTTTACTAACACTTCTTCAAATTTATCTCAAACCAAACTTGCATCAACTACCCCATCCTCTCAATATAATAAAAAACTTGTCTTCTTGTTAAACCTCCTATATATTATCAATAAGAACTCACATGTGCTTCAGGTCCTCCTTCCAAGGACTTCCTTCAACACTATGCACCTCTTTCCAATAGTCACTTTATATTTTATGATGAATGGGATCTTATCATAGAACTTACTAATCTCCCATCTCAAATCCCATTTCTTGAACTTATGCAGATTTTTTCATGTCATTTTAATCATCTTATGTAGTTCCTATTTGCAATGAAAATCCCTTGTCTTCCCCTGCCAAGACACGAATCCACTTTATCTAGATTAAAAGATAGCATTTTACAATAGTGCAAAAATATTTCCATACATATTGATGAAATAATGGACACTTATCTCACCTTCAAATTCCCTATTACTTCTATGATTCCCAATGAGATTCTATTTCATGTGTATGATCTTCCCCTTTTTATTAGTTTATAAATTGGTGATATCCAATTCAAGTGCACCTTGATTGATGAGGGTTCTAGTACTTATGTTGTCTTTCTTGATTTTATTAAAACCCTTAGATATTATGAATGTAACCTTAGGTTCACATGAAACATGTGTCAAGGATATGATTGAAGGCAAATGTCTCCCTTAGGTTGTGTGTGGATCCCTATCACCATCCCATCTATCACTATTCAAGTCAAGGTAATGATCTTCAACTTTCCTCTATCCTCTAACATTTATTAGGTAGGCCATGGATTCATCATGAAAGAGAAGTTACCTCTTCCACCTATCAATGTGTTAAATTTAATTAAAATTATGAAATATATAGGATTCAAGGTGACACTAACCCTTAAAATTTTTAACAATTCCAATATGATGGTTTTTTCAAAATCCCAACACTTGAACCCTTGCCAAGTGTTCCATTCTATGAATCTCAATGGATTAACTTTATTATCAATTCCACATGAGGTTATAATGGTCACCCCAAACTCATCATGAATATACAAACTAACCTTTTTGATTCAGATGATAATGAGCCTAAAGAGATTAATCTTAAGATAAAAAGCTTAGATCTCTCTCCTCATCTCATTTCTCAGATTCCACCTTCTCTGAAGCCACATTCTCATCAACTACCTAGTGATGATATACCCATAATCTTAACTAAGACTTGGCACTCAATTCATCAAACTATATTGGATGACAAGGTCATCCATACCTATTCCATTGATCTTCATACACCTCACTATGATGATGGTTATACCTTAAATGACCCATTTTTAGGAAGTCTTGTTTAGGCTTGAGATGTAGAAATCATTCATTATTGTTATTTTCTCTTCAGTCTTTATATAAATATTATTACATTATATCCTATATAATCCTAATTTTATCATTTTTCCTCTTATTTTCAAGGTAGAGATGTTGCACACACCTCTATTTTAATAAAAAAATCATAGGAACATGCTTATGGATCATGATATGACTAGTCCCTATCACTTTGCTAGATATCAGGATCCCTATAGCCAACTTTCCCCTGAGATGTTTGCAACTATTCTTTATCCTTCCATGAATTTCACCCCTTCTTTAGATGATCCCAATTTGAATCATATTACCAATCCCTCTCTATCTATTTTTTATACTATTTCTCCTTTAGACAAGCCTCATTCAATCTCTCCACAATCTCCACCTTCCCTTGGTGATGGTTTTCTCCCTTTACTATAGCTTTATCATTTTCCCACCAAATGGGTTGATCAACCATATTGTGATATTCATAAAGTTGATGGTTATTAGACTAGAGACTGTTCATTACACCAACCTTCCTTGGATTTTTTTCCACTCCCTCTATTAGTACACCTATAAAATATATTAATAAGCATATTTATTTCTTTCATGACATAGATAATCATTCCTCCACACATTATCATAAGTTATGAAAATATATAGACACCTTGAGACCCACTATTCCTCAGCCCACAGATAAGGATATACTTCCCCTAAAAGTATTACTTGAATATTTTCCCAAATATGGAGAGGTATATTATTTATGGCACTAATGTGGTACTCATCACATCGATCATTATCATATCATTTAGTAGCATTTAAAGGATCACCTCATGACCATTCATGTGACGTCTACCCTTCCTCACATAGGTCATCCTCATAAGAAGGTTCCCCCTTCTTCCCCTATGGCTCCTCCACCTATGGTCCCTTCACTTATAGATTCCTTACCCATGGATCTTATTTCACTTATGATACTTTCTCCACTAGTGACTCCTTTATTTGTGGCTCATTCTCCACCAATGACCCCTTCATCTCTTGAAAATTCCATTCTCATTCCTTCTCCTAAGCATCCCCTGCATGATAGTCCTCATTAACATGATCCTTTAGGCATTCTTACATTTTCTATTAAGGAAATTTGACATAGAGTATTTTCTCAAGTTTCCTTAAAATTGATGAGACTCTGAATATAATTCAAGCTCACATTTTATAGAGATTTATCAGATGTTATGGATAATGTGTGTGGATAAATCTACTAGTATTTATGAACACAACATGGTATTCTTTCATTTATTTCTTCATATGGATTGGATGTGTGCTCCAAAGTTATATTTATCTATCTTATATCATTTGACATCATGTCAAATTATTGTTTATCTTACATGTATGCTTATGTTTTGCACTACTTATTACTTATGATGTCATTTTCTTCCTCATGTTCTATTATAGATTATTTTTCATGATTACATACTCTTTCTCTATGCATTCCTTTTCTATGAATATCTTGTTATTTCTCATTATTATTTACTATCTTATCTCTATAAACATGGATAATTGTTATTGTGACTTGGTTATACAAACCTTGTTCCATTTAGTCATTCCTTCTTTACCATGTGATCAATTAACAAACAATTCATCTCATTATTATATCCTTTTATTGGTCCACCTTGGATATCCCTTTATTTATCTTATTTCCTTTCACAAACTAAGCATACACATGATTGAGACTTGAAATAACATGATAGTTCATAGTTAGGCTTAAGTGTTTTAGTTAGTCATGTCTTTTAATACTTAGATTCCTTTATCCAAATCCTAAAGCTCATTCATGTGTATCACTTTGAATTTCATGATTAGTTATTCCAAATCCATATGGAGGAAGAATCTTAAAATCCATAAAAATAAAAAATCTAAATTATTTGAAAAGGTAATAATATAAAAGGCAACATTAAAAATTCTAAAAGTCAAATCACACTAAAATGCAAGATTCTAAGCACATATCCTTTCTCTAATCAAAGCTCAAAATCCATAGTTGGCCTCTTGGTAGAGTTAAGGTCCATTAGGGTGTGATATGCTAGTAGATTGGAAAAGGATAATAAAAAAATATTTTAGTGCTACCTACTTTCTCATGAAAGTACCCAATCTTCACAATAGAATGATAAATATATAAGAGGACTTGAGGAATGGGGAACATGTTGTGGGAAGGTAGGTCCATTTTAATTTTTTTTTCAACATAACCAACATGAGTTGATCTTAGTACCTCACTTATTTTCATATACAAATTTATGCCTATAGTGAGCAAGTATCCTTTGTATATTGATGGTCATTAGTTACTTAGTGTCTTTTTACGTCCTTAGTGAGCCTCATATTTCCTAAGGTCTTCTCATAATATGCCTATGTTGTGATTTTTTCATTCATTATTTCATTCCCAACAATACTAATATTTCTCCTTGAGAAATATTGTTTATTCACTGATCACTCCCCTTAGGGATCCCATTTGTGAGTTGTAGTATGAGACCTTGGATAGGACCAGGCCTTCCTAAAAAATTACAAAATTTTCAAATCACCATTCCAAACATCCCCTTTTAACATGTTTTTACTATTGTTTCCACCTCATTGGCGTTCCCTTTGTGATTTGTAATGTAAGACCATGGATAGGACCTAGCCTTCCTCACAAAAGTTTTCAATACCCAAGTCACAATGAAATTACATTTCTCAAATTTGAGATAAGTCATTAGTTACACATCATTGACATGCTTTCCATATTAATATAGTATGTTTTATGCTTACTTCATTGATATTTCACTTTTATCTTCTTATTTTCTTATTGCATGTAAGAATAATACCATTTTTATTAAGTTTTTCATACTTTCTATCTTGGATTAGTGTGATCAATTTAAGTTCATTTTGCCAATTTTGTTTCTCTTTTATACTTTCTAACATGATTTATTATGATTGATTGACTTTTTTTTTTGTTTTTATACCATTTGTCTTTCATGTGTTGTCCATTTTATACATTATTTTCATACTTTCCAAAGTGATATAGTTTGATTTTACTTGTTTTAATTTGGTGCCCATACTTTTCATGGTTTAAAAACATTTTGTTCTATTCTTTACCACTTTTTGGTTTCTTATACTTAGTCATCTTTTATTATTACACATTTCCCATCATGATATAGTGTGTAGTGAATTTGTTTGTGATTAGTTATATTTTTTCAAGTCCTTTTTGCCTCTATATTTTTAACCATGCATGTGTATCACATATTTATAGAAAAAAAATACTCCACATATATTTCCCATAACATATAAAAAAAATAAAAACACATGTTAGAAATAAATGTATCCATGCATCAATAACCGCAACCAAAATATAATTCATGAGATCAAATATAACTATCAAAACAAAATATATCTACATATCATGTGTTTTATACATTGGTACAAAATACAAAAATACATATCTCTATCTCTACAAATAGGCTTCATCATGCCTATCTCATGGCCTAGTCATGCTACCCATAGATGCCTTAGACTATTCCCTCTACACATTACATTATAATGAGTTCATCCAAGATCTCAAACCTAATACCTATCCCTGTAGGTTGGCCACCTGGGCCTATACCTATCCCAACTAAATAATGGTATCCATGTGTGTGGATCTCTCTTGAGTCAAGGCCTACCAAGCATGTGCCTCTCCTTCTCCCACCCCTACTAGTGGATGCAATCCATCTCCACATGTTTATAGCTATCTCATGTCCTCCCTCACTAGTATAACTAGCCTACCTGAGTTAGGGTAGATGGTACCATCAAATCATATAATGTGGTGGGGTCATGTGGTGCTATCACCTCATCTAAAATGTCATGGTGTTATGACATGACTAAGGATACCCATATGATCTCATCTATTGTAGGATCTATAAAACTAAACCTAAATAGATATTAGATCACATATACATCTCAAAATATATCTATCTACCTACAATGATATACAACTAGTATGCTATATCAAAAATGAAAATTACAACATTTCTTACTGGTCTTGATGTCACCAACCACCATCTACTCATTCATCGATAATAGTATCTCCATTGGACCATCCCCTAAACACCTAATCTGTGGGTCACCTCCCTATTAAGGTAAATCTAGGATTCACCACTCACAAATACCATGGGCCTCTCCTCAAAGGTGCATCTATTAAACAACTTTGTATTGGGTTAACTATTAGATCATCCTATGTGACCACCCTCATCTATGCTCAATTTTACTAATGGACTATTCATTTATGGTGTGTCTAATGTGGTTATTGCTCCTCTTATTGTGCTTCCTATTATCATACTTGATATAGACCTACATCCACATCCATGCCCTCTGCTCTTTCAACTATTGATTATCATGCTCAACCAGTCCATGGTCTCACATATCATGGCCTAATCACTAATCTCTCAAATCATGCACCTCTTCCTCCTCTCCCACTCAGATCTCTAGCATGCCATGCCCAAAAATTAGGAATTACTAGAGGAGAAACTGGGTGTAAGATCACAAACTACCTTAGAAAGCATGCCATTAGCTATGGCTCTACCAACTAGGTATAATGGACTATGATGTGCACTCAAGCTAGAACTAGCACCATGATCACCCATCTAGGCCAAATAGTAGCAAAATGTGTGTAGGGATGCCACATAATCTCTCATTGTGTGATCATTTATAGTTCTATCATGTGTGGCATGACCTGCACTACCTAGTCCTATCTTTATCTAGTCACTTGAGATAATCTATCATTAACCACAAGGGGTAGCCCAATTAAATGATATATAAGGAACCTCTTATATATCTCTACACTCATCAAAACTATGGATACCATGGTATTTTTCTCTATAGATAGCATCCCATACATATCATTCATGAGCTGGACCTAGATGGTAGACCCAAAATCATATAGTGCTCCTTGATTCAAAACGGACTAGTACAAGGCTATCACATACAATAGTACCTTTCCATTCAACTTGTGACATAGCACTCATGTTATCATATGTCTGGTCATAACCTTTCAAATGTCTAAAATCTACATAACATACACATCAAATAAAATAACCCTTAGTCTTGGGAAGACCTTATCTAAGAACATCACCTACTAGCTAGTTCTCATCTATCTTCTAAATCATCTGGTGCCCCTATAATCACTAGTGTCCCTCTTACAAAAAATATAAGCAATGCATGGGTGTCCTCTAATGTGATACTAAACTCTATTATATCCCCATCCACCACCCATCAAAATGTGTTGGTCAAACATTCTCATGCTCTGAAGAACATGATAATGAGATCAACACTCAGTGGGATGTGCCTCATCTCTAGTATACCTCCCAAATGCAGAAAAATAGTCTCATTATATCCACATCTATTAAATTCTCTAGTTAATATGGTAACCATGATACATCAATCAATATCCAATATATCTAATGCCTATGAAAAATATCAAATAAAAAATGTTGTATTAAATCTTCATGTAATTTATAATAAAAATGCATTCTTATAAATTTCACAAAACTTAGTTGGTTTGATTTAATTTGTTCATTTTATACGAGATTGAACTCTTAAAAATTAAATCAGCCTTATCAAATTTATATTAGATTGACCTTCATAGTACTAAATTGGACACCCTTTTGGCTTACTAGTATTACGTCATCCCCATTTAAAATTTTTAGTACTAAGTTGGCCACCCTTTGGCCTATAAATACTAATTTGACCCCATTTCTCCCTTGCATTACTAAGTCAACCACTTCAAAAACAACTAAGTTAGCCTAATAGTACTAAGTCACCCCCTTCCTTAGTCAACTAAGTTGGCCTACTGTTATGTAGTTAGCCTATTGGTTTTCTTGCTCTTTATACACTAAGTCAACTTGGTCAAATCTATTTGTCCACAAGGATGAATTTTTGACTAATTTTCATAAATACCATGATCATTTATTGGTCTAACTCCTTCCTACCCAATACCCCATTTAACCCCTAGTGTCCTTAAAAATTTCTTAAGGTTCATTTTGGTGTCTATATTTTGACTAGTAGTCAATTTTCTATAATTTACTCAATTTTAAATTAAAATATTCAAATTATTTGAGATTTATAGTTACTTACCTATGTTTCACTCATTTTTGGCCACTATGCATCCTCCCTATCTAATATATCATCTCCTCACCATCCTAACTTTTTGGTCTCTCACTAAGTCTATCAAAGCTCTATTTTCTCAAAATAGTGAAAATACCAGATGTTTTCTTTTTCACCCTATTTATATTTACTATTAAAAATTATTTAGACTTCAAATATTTACCATCATATTTATTATTTAGATCATATCTTTGTCTCTAATAACTCTTTTTCCAAACCTAAAATGCTATAGAATCCTGACATTGTAGATAATCTTTTTAACTATAATGTGTCTATATTACAAAAAAAATGATTTTTCACTCTTTTCACTAATCTCTATAGGTTCACCTAATGTTCCCTAAATTGGAGACCTTCACATTTATTACACCTCCTTATTTATCTACAACAATAAGGTAAGTAAAGGTATGTGTTTTTCACTTTTATCCCATCATTTATATTATTTTTTCCTTACTGCACTTTATTTAGCTTCAATATTGTGTGTTGCTATGTTCTTTTCCTGAAGTAGCATCCTGTGTTGCACCTCCATGACACATGATGAGTTTGGAGTGGGTCATATGTATACACATAATATTTTCAAACTTTATCATTTAATCATGCTGTATATCTTGAAGGAACCTGTCGAGTCTCAATCTCTCTAAGGAATGCCTTAAGGGGTGCACTAGGAAAGGGGTGGGTAGAACATTAGTGATTCATAGAATTTTTGACCCTTATTACCACTTAATATCTACACACTCATCTCATAAAACCATTTACCTAAGCTTTACCTCTTATTTTTCACCCTCTTATAGTCATTTACCACATTTATTATCCCTTCCCTAACCTAAAACCCTTTTTGATGATTTCAATTACACAGTTGACCCCATCAACCTTATACTCTTATTGATAAAAATTACTAAGGTCTAGGTCATCCCCTGGCCTACCTATTCCATGACCTAATTTCTTTTTGTTAATATTGATACTTAGTTGACTAGGTCAACCTTGTCAACCTAAACTTTTTGAAAGGATTAAGGTTAGATCCATTTATATAAACACATCTATTTTACCATTTATAAGAAAAGAGAAGAAGTAAGATACATTTTAGATTTGATTATCCAAATTTATACTTGAAGATCAAGATTATGGTTTCATACTTTCTTTAGAGATTGGCTCTTGTCTTGTGGAAAATTATTTTTGATGTATTGATAGGTTATGTAGCCTAGAGCTGATTTATCCTTGTCATCCTTATATACCATAACAACCTATAAGAGAGATATTTAGGCTCAATGAGTTCATCTTGAAAGGTAAGTATTAATAAATTTATTCCTCCTTTATAAGAGTATATATATATGGATTTATACTTATCTTCCATGCATTAGGATTTTGTATACATTGATGTGAGTATATGTTTCCATACATGTTTACTTTTGATGTTTATTACCCCTACTTTGTGACATAAGCTTTGGTGATTACTATATTAGACTATGATTTACTTATTATTAGTTTAGTGAATATCAAAACATAGGACCTATTTAGGGTTATATAATATTTTTGCTTGAATGGAAGCTTTGGAACCCTCCCTAGAGATATTATTGTGGCAAGAGAACCCTTGACTAGGTCTAGTGGATCCATCTTAGTCATGACCCTGAATAATCTAATGTATCCCCAATCAGAAGTGTAAGTAGGATTTATCATCTCCAAGATAAGATTGATTTATATATCTATTGCATTTCCCATTACATAAAATAACTACCATTTTAGCCTAGATCCAGTACCCAAGAAGGATAAAGACAAAGAGATACTTGTCAAATTATTAGAGGATAATTATATATACCCTGATAGCCTTGCATCATCTTCACATACACCTCCTATTGAAATGTATAATCATTTTACCATTTTGGACAATGGTCAAGGAGAGTATTTGACCCATGACACATTCTATATTACCAAGCTTCCATAGAACCCCAAGTCTTAAGGGAGACCTAAAGATAAACCCATTAGCATAGAATGGTGATAGAAGGGAAAAGGCAAGATTTATATCCCAACACATGTTATTTTCACATCAGCCACTAGCCAAGAAGAGGACCAACTTGACAATGATGATTCTTAGTTATATAATGGAAAATTGGCTAATTACTATCATAGTGAAAAATATCCCATCCATAATAGGATCATGGATAATCAAGCCTATGAAGGAGGAGGCTTAGGGTAGAAATAATAAGGTACTATTGAGCCCATTTCTAAGACAAGATACAAAGGAACCTATGGTCTCAAATTTAAATTACCTAGGGGTGACTCCATATATCTTATTCATGTTCCAACACCAATGACTAATGATGGTGATATTGACAGTGAAGCAAAGTATGATCATAACATTTATGAAGACATTTATAGTAACAAGTTGTTTGACCCATATACCATTTGTACCATTACCTTAGTAATCTAAAATTTTACACTTTCTCTTTATAATCATCAACTTATAGACTAGGACCAACAAGAATCCATAATGCCTATAGATGAGTTTGAAAATGATGAGGCCTTTTTAAAAATTTTAGGTCTAAGAGACAATGTTCTAGTGGGAGACCAAAAATAATGGTTCCATATCAAACTATATCCTATAGGCTATTTTTAAAAATGGGTGAACACCCTTATCCAAAAATAAAATAATAAAGCATTGATGCCCCAAAGTGAAAACCTCTTTAAGACAATTTCTAACTTGGGTAAGAGTAAAGAGGAAGATCAATATTTTAATGAAAACATATTTTATGAACCACTAGATGAGGGTTTTCACCTTTCCTTAAATGAAGCTCAAGGGACCACCAATGATGAACTTGAGTTTGGGTCTAAGTTCAGTATAGAGAAACAACATGCCTTTGATCAAATAATTCAATATTATCCTATAATATTTGTGACATGTACATTTTTACCATTGGGTGATTTAGATTCATCTTGATTAGGAGAGTTTGAATATCCATTTTTACTAGAGGACCTTTTTTTTGCATGCTAATTCACATCCTTGTTGACCATTTTGAAGGATGGCTTGAATATCCTAGTATAAGATACTATAGAAGTCAATATCAAGACTCTAAATGACCTAAAGTGGATAAAATTAGGTGTGTCCCTCATTGAATGGGAATGTGAAGTGTTTACAACCCTTTTTATAGAGTTTTTTGACATTTTTTCTTGGGACTATTCAAACATGTCAGGTTTGGACCCTACCTTGGTTGTACACCACCTTATTGTACATCCTAATGCCAAAATTTTGAAATAAAAAAATATGTAAGATGCATCTTCATATTATTATATTAGTAAAGAGAGAGTTATAGAAACTCTTGGAAGGAAGATTCATTAGATTGATTGACTATTTAGAGTGGATCTAAAACATTGTGCCTGTCAATAAAAAGTCTGAAGGGATCACAATCTACATTGATTTTAGAGACATTAACAAGGCTTTCCTTAGGGATGAATTTCCTCTACCGTACATTAACATGATATTTTACTCTAAAATTGGTTATGAAATGTTGTATCTTATGGATGGATTTTTAAGATATAATCAAAGCAAGATTGTGCCAAAAGACCAACACAAGATAACGTTCACCACCCCTTAGTGAATGTTTTTCTATTAGGTTATACCATTTAGTCTCAAAAATATTGGGGACACATATAAAATAGTTATTACCATTATATTTCATCACATGAGGCATTATATTATCAAAGACTATGTAAAAAAAATATTGGGTAAATCAAAGACCTATACAAATCATCTAGTTGTGTTATGAAGGATACTTGAATGGATTTGTGAGTACAAGGTCTAACTCATCCCAAGAAGTGCATATTTGGTGTCACTTCAAGAAAATTATTATGTTTTATTATCTATCAATGAGGCATTGAAGTTGATCATTCCAAATTTTAGGTCATTATTGATATGCTACCACCTTCCACTTTGAAGCAACTCTATAGTTTGTAGGGTAAAATCTAATCTATTAAATGCTTCATTTCAAAGTTGGTTGATAAATTTAATCCTTTCACTCAAATAAATAAGGGTGTTACATTTATTTCTGATAAATAATGTCAAAAATACTTTGAGCATTTGAAGGAATATCCTACTAATCTGCTAATTTTGTTACCACCACTACTAGGGAGGCCATTTCTACTATAACTATTTGCCACTGAAAATCCTTAGGGGAAATTTTATCTCATCATGATGAGAAAGGAAAATAATATGTCATGTACTATATAACTCATATACTAGTTGAATATGAATAAAACTATATGCCAATATAAAAATCTTATTAAGCTATGGTCTTTACACCTTAGAATCTAAGTCATTACATGCTCAACAACAAGACCATAGTTATTGCCAAAGTAGATCCTCTCAAGTATTTACTAACACAATTTTATAAGGCTATCATATGGATAAATGGATCATTATTTTGAGTGATTTCAAGATTAAGTATGTCAATTAGAAGGCTATAAGGGAAAAATACTTGAAGAATAGATTTTTAAATATCCCCTTTCATATACTGAAACAATCACATTCACATTCCTAGATGAGTCCATCATGACCATCATAGAAACACCTCTTGAGGAGTAGCACTAGAAGATGTATTTTGATGGGTCATTAACATCCCATGGATTAGGGGAAAGCTTGTTATTTGTTACACTATAAGGGGACCTCATTCCCAAATCATTTTATATCAGTTTTTCTTATACTAATAACATGGTTGATTATGAAACACTCATTTTAGGGCTTTATCAAGAAGTACACTGAAACATATAGCATCTTATAGTTTATGGTGATTATAAATTAATCATCAATTAGGTTATATATCTCTTTTAGAATAAATATAACAAGATGGTACCAAAAAAATCCATGGTGGACATTATCAAACAATAGATTAACCATATACAATTTAAACACATACCTCAATCTAGTAACAAGATAACAGATGCCATGTCTACCATTAAATATTTGATCTGCATCACATATAAGTCAAAAGATTAGTATTTCCTCTTTGAAAATTTTCTAGTGTCTACTCATGAACCTTCGATCATCATAATGATCTATGATATTATTGGTCCTAGTTCTATTTGGTACTCAGACCTATATAACTACCTTCATAATCATGTCATGCAACCTGACCTATCACATAAACAAGAAAAGGCCTTTACACACCAAGCCTCTCACTGTAACTTACTTGGACCAACCATTTACTACATAAGCTTTGATATAACTCTAATTCATTATTTAAATTTGGTATAATTCACACTAGCATTGAGGGAAATCCATGAAGAAGTATGTGGAGACCACTCTAGCAGGTCCATCCTAGCTATAAATATCCTCTGTATCAATTATTATTAGCCAGCTATGGAAACAAATGCAAATTCCTATGTCAAAAAGTGTGACAAATGTCAAAGGCATGCTAATTTGATTTATTCTCTAGCTAGAACACTCAAATTAATGCCTACACCATGGTCATTTTCAACATGAGGACTCGATCTTATTGGGAAGATTATGCCTACCTCATCTAATATCCATAAATGCATCCTTACCACTACCAAGTATTTCACTAAGTGGGTTCAAGCTATACCCCTCACTTACATGAATATAAAATAGATTTCCAAATTCATCTTTAACCATCTCATTTGCCACTATGACATCTCATCTGACATTATATCAAATAATGGTAGATCATTTAAAATCAAGGATGTCAAATAACTTTGTACCAAATAAAACATCACTCAATTTTTTTCCACCACATATTAACCACAAGGTAATAGCCAAGAAGAATCATCTAATAATACCATTATCAAAATCCTTAAATAATATTTTTAATGATGTTAGTTATGATTGGCACCTAAAAATCTTCCATAACCTCTAGGCCAACCACACTAATTACCACACTCCAACATGAGCCACACCATATTCCATAGTCTATGGCTCTGAGGTCATTCTTCCCATTGAGGTTGAGATACCTTATTTGCATATCTCATTGAAACACATCTTGGATGATGAATATTATAGAGTAGCTCACTTGCAAGAGCTAGATCTACTAGATGAAAAGTGCATGGACATTGTAAATAACCTTCAAACATATCAAAATAGGCTGTGTTGTCAATATAATGTGCAAGTCAAACATAGAGAGTTTAATCTTGGTGATCTTATCCTCAAAGAAAACCAAAAAAATACCATGGCTAGGAAAAAGGAAAAAGTTTATTTCAGGCCCAATTAGATAGGCCACTATGTTATTGTTAAAAAATATGGTTGTAGATCATACATGATCGCTACACCAGATGGAGATGAACTTGATGATCCCATGAGTATAATACACCTCAAGTGCTATGTCGCTTGAGAGACCTAAAGTATTATCAATGAGGTTGTACGATACCATATTCTTCCTTGTATTATACTACATACCATTCTTACCAAGCCTTCACTATTGACCAAATTTTTTTTTAACCTTCATGACCTCCTTTTTGACCTTTGTTCCAATCCATTGGTTCATTGGGCACCTTCAACAAGAGGATTCAGATCAAGTTTAATTAGTTGATTCAATATTCTAGATAGATGTAGTATCTTGGACCAATATGATAGTGGTTTGGCAGTTACATCTTTCATTTGTTGTTCTATTTCATTGTGAGTTTTATTTATTATAAACGCCTTTTGGAAATCATTGTCCCACCTTGTACTACTAATTCTAACCACCTTTGGGAAAATTAGTATTATTGACCTATGCCATTGTTTCCTAGTCATAACCACTTATGGGAAAATTAGGAGTAACACCTTATCCATGCATCATTGCATCACCTTGCCATTCCTATTTTTTTATTGTGCCATTTTCATAATTCAAAAACTTGATGCTACCTAGTTGAATTCCTCCACTGTAAGGCAAAACTATAGTGACTTGAAGTCCAATTCTAAGACTATGTAGGCAATGCTTGATTTAAATTAAGGTTAGTTTAATCACCCCTTTTCCATACCATCATTATTTTATAAGCATGTTTAAGCCACACTCTCACCAATTTTTGAGTTGGACCATTTACTGTCTCATTATTCTCAATCAAGTTGAGATGCCTATAAAATTACACAAACATTAGTAAAATATTTACAAAGTCCTAAAAATCACAAATTCATGAAAATTGGATTATAATTTCCATATGAGATATAAAGCAATAATTTTTTTTGGTATGGGACATCTTGTATATTTAATTTATTTATAGACCACATTGGTATTTTTCCTCCTATTTTTGGGAAAACTATACCAGCCTAAGGTCTGTATGAACTATATAGGCAACATTTGGATACATGGTTATCTCATCATTCTTGACTGTGCCTTTCTTTCTTTTTGACCACTTCCTTGCCTCAAGGATTTTGGGACTCCTAGCTATTTCATGAGTAATAAATTTTTATTTAGTTTCCCCATAATTACTATCCATAGCTATACACTCTCACCATTTTTCATGTTCATTTTGTGTGAATTATGTATTTGAATTTGATACACTAATTACCACTTGGCTTCATCTTACCCTCTTACAATTTTTAATTTATTTAAACTCTCACCATTTTTTGATATCATTTATTAGCTTTAGACATAGTAACCATTATGAACCTAGTTCATGTGTGAGTTCTTATCTATTATCTTTTAGTGTGGTATTAACCTTAGTTGTACTTTTGTGTATTCACTCTTTATTTGTGTTGATGTTTTCATGATTATGAAAATTTATCCCATATTTTCTCATGCACTCACCATTTTTTGAAACCTTTCCCATGTTCCTATACACATCCATCATATTTATTTATCATCATTCTTGGGAGAATTACATTTTTCTTAGAGTTCATGTTGGATCTTGCATCTATGGAACTATGTAGGCAATATCCACTTGCCTAGTGCATCTGGAGTCAGCTCACCACCCATTCCTTTTCTTCTATTCCCATATTTTATTTGTTTGTTTCATTGTATCTTATAACCTAGGTGAAATATTTGTCACTTTTTTGTGTCATTATTTCCCTATAACCGATGAAAACCTTGTGCACTAACATTATGATTAACCATTATTTGTGATGATTTGATTTTTAATTTGATAGTTTTATTCACAATTTTGTTTATTCATGTTTTTTTATTTTTCATTTATTTATTTGTTTGTTTTCTTCCATTATTATGCTTTGATTTAATATATATGCATTAATTGGGTGATTCATTGTGCATTATACTTAAGTCCATCCATATTCATATGTCAACATTGTCATCATGGTTCTCATCATTGGTGCATTATTTTCAATTGTTTATTGGATCAAGTGTAAGTCCTTATGTATATTATAACTAGGTTATCATGGTGTTTGATATCATGATGTATACTATTACATGCTACTACAAAAATTTGTTTAGTTGATATTATAGGAAATGGTGTTGTGGTACTTCTTATTCACCTAAGAAATTCTTGATTTATCCAAACATTACCCAAATATAGAGTAATTAAATCACAAATGAATTTTAATCCCTACTAGTTCAAATGTGCATCTCCATCCTAGCAGGTATCTATTGAGGCCAACATACCCCCATTTTTGAAAATTGAGACCCTTGAGAAGCCCTAAAAATTGAACATGGAAATATGGAATATTAAGGTCATTTGTATAATTTGAAGATCATCCACTTTATCAAAATCAAACTTAGTTATGTTTCACTTTAATTTTGTCGAACAGTGCTAATAAATGGTCTTCATGACTTTTAGTTGTAGGTTCCATGGTGTATTTTCTTGAGAAGTTCATGTTTCAAAACCTTGACAAAACCCTCAGTTAAAATTTGAATATTGGAGGGAACTGGAATTGGTGGTAACCTTTTAAAAATCCATTTTTGGACCTAAGCATAAATTTCATATATTAAACTTAATCATGTTTTTTAACATGACTAGAACTTAGCCTAAAATGCTTGGTCTCCTTTATTAATTTTTCCCCTTTAAAGTTCCTTATGTGCCTAACTAATATTAATTTTTTAGGGTCCTTTTAATATTTCCTATCTTAGCCTAATGTTTTAAACCTAAGGCCCCATTGTATTTAATAAATACAAATGGGACCTTAGTCTTACCACCTTATCTTAAGCTTCGGTTCCCCAAATCTAATTTTATGTTAACATAATCATTTAAATTCATAAATCAGCCTAAATTTTTAATCCTAAGGCCTTATCAGGTCCTAACTTAAATTCCTTACATATTTTAGGATCCAATGACCCTGGATTTATCATGGTATTTGATCCAACAAAGTGAGAAAGGCTCAAACTTGGACTTAAGCAGCATGAATCTTAGAAGATCTAATGATTTGTGCTTCATCATAGGAAAGGGATATAATGATGCAAAGGCCTTGATAAAGTTATGAACTTAGCATTAATCCAATGTTTCTCATTTTATCATAAAGACTTGATCGGATAGAGTGAAGCACAGTTAAAAAGTCAAAAGATTATGGAAGGCCCACAAGATCAACATGTGGCACAATTACATTTGATGATCAAAGGAAAATGGGTCCCACCTAAAAAATCAATAAATCATGAGAAATCTCTTGGATCATGATCTTTAGGCTCTTTATTTCTCATAAATCTTGATTTAGTAGAGCAAATTAAGTCCAAGATCTTGGGAAGCCCTATGGGGGTGCCAAGTGGCATTCTTGCATTGGGTCACAAGAATTTGATGACTTTAAAATTGATGTTTATGTGACCATCATCTAACATCCAAAAATATTTATCTAAGATCCACATGACTATCAAATTTAATCCCATCAAATTAAAAGCTTTACTAACTTAAAATTGACATTTGCATGACCATAATTCGATGCTTGCAAGGACATATTTGACATCTATGCGAATGTCAAATTTAATCCAATCAAATTAAACTCTTCACTAGATTAAAATTGATGTTCACATGACCGTAATTTAATGTTCATGAGGACATATTTGATGTCTACATGATTGTCAACTTTAAGCCCATCAAATTTAAGATAATGAATTATTCTACTCAAGATCAAAATACACTCCAAAAATGTTACTAGGAAGCTCACAAAATGCCATACAGACTAATGGAATCCCTTGAAAGATGCTCAAACACTAGAAATATTCAACCTAAAAATATTTAAATGATATTATGGTCTAAATACATGCCAAAATGAACTCAGTTTAAGTCTATACTTTAAGGTCCCCATTGTAGTTTGTTCAAAAATTGTGAACCTTAAACTATAAGAGTCTTTATTATGTAGAATTTAGACCAAATGATTTTAACCAAAGGTTTTAATGTATTTATTAATGCAATAAAACTCTTTTTTTTGGTTAGATCATTATATAATGTTTATCCATTTGGGCATGTTCTATGGACTTAACATAAATATTTTGGCCTAAAGTATACATTGTGTTTATTTAACACAACATAAACTTTAGCCTAAGATATCTAACCATTGTCCCCTTTATATAATTCATAAAACTATGGGATAAATCCCTTAGCCTAAGGTTTAATTCATGTTTAATAAACATAAAGTAAACCTTAGCCTAAGGAATTTAAGCCTAAGTCCCACCTTAATAATGTGCTAACTTAAAGCTTGGGCATCCTTACAAATCTACGATTTAGGGTTCATCATGGGAAGATGATCTAATGATGCAAAGATCCTATGGAACTTTCAATGGAGTCTTAAGAGAATACGAGCATGACATATGGTGGAAGCACATTTGAGGTAGAGATAAAAATAATCAATGGTTCATGCTTCATCATGATTCATGATCAAATGACATGAAAACATTGATGAATTTTCAAAGACCTAGGAGCTCATCACGTGGCCAATGCTCATTCAAAAAAATATTGACACATTATATAGAGCATAGGAAGGTATGCAAAGAAGCCAAGTGGTACAACCATGAGGCTTAGCATAGAAAAGACCCAATCATAAACAAGGACCTGAATCATGATCAACGGTTCATGGTCACTCATAGGATCCTCATCCAACAATGTGAAATAAAAAGGCATTTTAAATGACAATGGATAGTGCTCAAAGGAATTTATGAAAAATTCTATGAAAGGTCTAGATCATTTCCACATAAGTGCCATGCAAGCATAAAAGGACAAAACAAAATATCTTGTGGGATATAAAATGTAAAGGTATAAAGGCAAAGGTTAAAATCAAATCTAAAGCACATATGAGATAAAGTTTGGATATATCTTGCCATTAAAGCTTTAAAACCCTAAACCCTATATAAATTCAACTAAAACAAACTTAATTTACTATAATTTGATCCAAAGAGAACTTGATTGTGTTTTTGAGCACAAAATATCTTTCACAGAGATCATTTGATATCTAGAGTGAATGATTTGTAAAAGTAAAAGACCATGGAAAATCATAGGTAGTAGTTAAAGGAAGAGACCAAACTCTACCTATCAATAGATAATAAGGGATGTGTCTTCAAAGACATTAAATTAGACATTATGGCCTTGAATTCCCCAAACATCAAGAATTGGTCTAAACTCTTCTTTACTATGGATTTAAAGCCCATCACAAAAGAGGAGTAGAGAATTGCTACTATGAGTAGGAAACACTATGACCTAGTTATATTCTAGATGACCGACCTTCACCATGTTACTGTAAATCCTAAGGTACTACATTGTATAAATGTCTTTACTCCTATCTTTGTTGATTATAAGATAGATAATGATTAGATCATCTAAGAGGGTAATTCTAAAAAGGTATCTTACATTTCCCCTATATCTTTTTAAAAATACTATAAGATTTAAATCCCCCACATAGACTTGTCTAAAATAAAATAATGGACCTCCAAACATGACTTGGACACCATCTTTAGACCTTGGTTACACTAATGACCCTATATCTTTAGGGACTTTGAGGGTAAGATATCAATAGTTCAGTTTAGAGAGGGCACTAAGGTGATCATCACCCTATTAAAATAAGCAATGGAAGCCCCTTCAATTACCTATGTAAAAAAAATATGAGTCCCCTATGTGTATTACATGGTGGAGGATATGTTCACCCCACTAATTAGAGATTTGATCAGTGTCTTCCTCACCAACCAGTTAATTGCTATAAAAAAGAAGACAACTAAACATTTTTATATGATTTCATAATTTTTAGATGCCCTTCTTGCCTCCATCAACTTCCCAGGGATTTAAAATTAGTATTCTAAGGGAAAAACTACCATTTTCCACCATTAATCCAAATTGCACATCTTTAAGTACATGAACCTTATGCATTTTATCTATGACTGTGTCTACCTAGCCATAGTGGAGGCTATTATAGGTATTCCCATGCCTAGAATCCATCCATTGATCAATAAACATGTTGAGATGATGGGTGACATCTAGTTTTATCTAGAATGCATAACCATTAGGATTGAGGAGATCATGTGCCAACCCTAGAGATTTCTAGTGTATGTTCCTATCAAGTTGGCTAAGCAATAAATTTCTTCCTAGCTAATCCATGGCATTGATGGAATTTATAAGAAAAAGAGGAAGGGTCTTCTACACCCTTTCCCTTTGGTTATTAGAATAACCATGCTACACGATTAGAAGAAAGTTGAAACCATGTACAAGAATAAATAATCATTTAGGTTTCAATTGGATGAGCTCAAAATGTGGGACCTAAAGAACAAAGTGAGTAATCATTTGAAGGGGAAAAAGCTGCCCAAGCCTAAGTATATGCATCAGCTCAGTGTTTATGACACCATTTACATTAAGGCTAAGAACTATGAAGAAGTTTTGGCTAGGATCAGAGGGCACAACATCAAGCTTGAGCATAGGTTGAAAAAATATGATAATCCATTAGGAGAGACATGGAAAATGCATCACCTCTAGTATCAATTTTTTTCTGGACTGTTTGGGACATCCCAGGAATAACCTCAAGTGGAGTAGCCACAACATTAGAAACAAATTAAAAAAGGGCATGGAAAGTAACAGTTGGAAGAGAGACCTGAAGAGGGTCCCTCATCTTTAGCACTACCTTAAGGACCACCTTCACCCATTGAGTATTTGGACATGATTGATTTAGGTCTAGATGAGACACTTGAGGGTGCCCTCAAAGAACTTGTAGAGGAATATGGTAATAACAAGGAAGAAGGATAGTTTAAAAAGGCCCAAGTCCAAATAAGGGACCCTAAAGAAGAGAAAGGGAAAGATCTTGCTCTTGGCATAGTCTCATTAGCTCCTAAGGCAAAGAGGAAGGTATAAATAACACTGGACCTTATTGGGCCTAAAATACCAAGGTTGACCCTAACACATCCCACTAGTGAGATCAACCTATTCAATGATGATTTCCCCATTCATGGACTAGTCATCCATGATTCTTTTATTTATGGGAAATTAAAAAATATCCCCTCTCTCTCCCACTCTTGGGCATTGACAAAGGCTAGTGGTATTAAAGTGCATGATGACATCAAGCCATGAATCAAGGCTTTGATGAGAGAAGAAGAGGAAATAAGGATAGTGGCCACTAGAGGGATAGAGAGTAAGAAAATGGATTCTCCTAGAGCATCAAACAACAAAATAATTAGGGTCCTAGAACCTCCCAAGTTTATATATCTAGTCACCACTATCTAATTTAATCTAGAGGTAGTTGGATTGAAAAGGGTAACCACTAGGAAAGCCATAGTGGGAAATGAAGAGTTCACCTTTTAGAAGGTGGAAAATTTTATTGGTCTGACCCCTGTGAAAGGTCAATAACTAGGAGAACATCATATTCATTAGGAGGATTTAAAAATTTTACTCAAAATCCAATCATCTCAAGCTAAATATAGAATAAGGGGAATGAAGCAAAGAATCCATAATTTAGAGAAGGAGAAGGAGTATCTTGAAATACAAGCAATTTTTTTTGTGCATGATGCCACTTTGGATATGTTTGAAGCATCATTATTTGATATGTTTGGATCTATTAGTCTATGAAGTTAAGGCAAGATGCACTAAGCCAACAAAGCTAAGTAGCCAAGGAAATGATAATAGAGTGGCAAGAGGTAGAGACCAAGCTAAGGGATATCATCAGCATATGGATTGGGATCAAGATTGATAAATTCAAATCTATTAGGTTGACCCATTTAAATGCCATATTGGGGATAGTAATAAAAAAATCAAAGGCCTAAGTGTGTGGACAAGAAATTTGGGCATGCTCTTAAGAGATGACAAGGAATTGATTTATAGGATTGAGCAGCTCTTGGGTTTCATGATAGTTAATCATACCAAGATTGATTCCCTTGAAGTTATTGATAAAGCTAAATTCAAGAACAAGGTAACCTTGGTCATGCAATTAGTCAAGATCAAAAGCCAAAGCCAATCTAGTAGGGATAATATAAGAATCTTGGATATGATATTTAATGCTAAAGAAAATATTACAGAGTTCAAGAGCATAAATGAGTCTATGGCTAGAGATGATAGGGATTTGGATGACTTGGCTGATCAAGAAGAGATCTACCTCATGAAACTAGCTACGGACCTTAATTTTATCAAGGAGCAACATCAAAAGGAAATGGAATTACTATAGAATCAATAGGATAATTAAAGGGTAATGGACCCACTAACCAGTTAATATTCCTTTTATAAAAACATTGTAATATTTATAATAGGAATATTATTTTTTAAGGCATATGCTAGTCTATTATCATATTGCCCCTAGGTCAGTCTAATTATAGAAAATAAGTCTATTATAGAACCATCTTGGGAAGGATAGCTATCCTTATCTTTTGTACACCTGTATATTAGAACTGACTGGTATACTGCTTAATCTTTCTATAAAGGCATGTATCACCATTTTGTGAAGAGAGAGAATTTTAAGAAAATTTTGTATACTTGAAGAAATTAATATAATCAAGGAGCTATACAAATATTGTCCATATTTGATATGTCAATTGCTAAGATAGATTTTCTCTCAATTACTAGTTTATGTCTTGAATTTGAATAGTTTCTTTGAATTTTAGGTAACATTTTCTAATCATAGGGTTTCTAATTTGTGCACATGATAGATTAGTTGGAGGATCTTGGGTTTTGATTCACTTCATTTTGCTCTGTATTCAGATGTGCAAAGGCAATTTTATTATAGTGGTAAATATTTAAATTAGACCTAGTTTTGTGATTATTTACATTATCCTTTGAAGTTTGTCTAGTATATAGTGAAACATAAGATTAGGATATTTTACATTGTATATTGGTTTGAATGCATACTCAGTTGCAATTGATGCTTTGTCATGATATTTGAAATAAGATTGACAATCACTTGTTTTCTTTTCTACCATACCCTTCTCTTTGCTCCTTTTTTACACCATATCACTTTAGTTCTAGCTTCATTATAAATATACACCTAGATAAATTTTTAGTGTAAGTTCAAATCATAATTTGCTAAGCATTAACATAGATTATCTATAATTCACAAAGAATGAACCATGATGTCTCCCAACCATCACTCATTATTAATTTGTGGAAAACCCATACATATCTCTACTAATATTTCACCATAGGTAACACTAAGTTTCCACAACATGATACTCATGCTCTGAATTCATATAATTCTAAAATGAGAAGTGTTATTTGAACATTAAGAATCATTATGGTACACTTAGAGGCATCAACAAGGCATTTTTATTGGTGCTAGAAGGATGGTACTTATGAATTCTTTAAATCTTTGTTAGTGTTAGCATGTTTCAATCTAAGATTAGTGTATCTTTGTGTTTTTGAGTGAATTATTTGCTTAGAAGTATAAAAATAATCAATATTTGTGGTTTTTGGATAATATTTGTGCTTCCTTAGATAAAGATCAAGGTTTTTTGAGATTTGATGCTTAGATTTGGTAAATTTAACTTGAAATTTGAAAATCCATAGTATTTGAGGTTAGGATGTCTTGTTTTAATCAAAATTTGGAATATTTTTCATAGATCTAAGTTCATTTGAGCTTAAACTTATAAAGATAGATCATCTTGGCATAATTGGATACATCTTTGAGCTATTTTAGGTAAATGTCAATATCCTTTACTGTTCTTTCTATAATCTTTACAAAATAAGCTTAATGTGTAGGTTTAATCCTTGTTCCTTATAAAGATTAACCTGATACATCATATTTCAAATAGGATCTTCAAATTTCAAGTTGGAATTACTAGATATTCAAACCAGATCACACTCAAAGACAAGGGAACCTTTTCTTTAACTTGAATTTCATAGAAAGGATAGATGTGATAAAGGTAGATGTAGGAGATCCAAATCTTTGCCAACTTCACCTCTTCAAGGTACCTTTTTCCTTCAACCTTCATCCAAGTATGTCTTGGTTGGGAGAATATTCAATCAATGTGCTAGGTGTAGTACATGATCTCACAAATAAACTCAAGAAGTATTTGCCTACATTTAGTCCAATTGGTATTATAACTACTAAAGAACACATTAAGTCCTTTAAAGCTATCTCAAGGTTTCTAAATGTTGTGCATGAAGATATGGATTACAGGTTATTCCCTTTTACCTTTGAGGATGTTGATTATGAATGGTTCTTAAACTTACCTAATAATTACATCACCAGTTGGGATGGTTTCACTGATGTTTTTATAGATCAATTTGGTAAGGTTATCAGTCCCTGTGTTATTTACCATCAGTTCACCACCATTAAAAGGGATGTAAATGAGCCTATTAGGTCCTTTAATGCTAAATTTCAAAAAATTTACAATAGTACCATATAAACCTATAATTTTAATGATGTATTAGCTTTAGAAATCTACAAGGATGTAGTAGATCTCATGACCTCTATATTTTTGAAGGGATCCATGCTAGCTATAACTTCATTAGCTAGGGCCTTTTCTGAGGTAGTAACCATTAATGATTAGATGTATCCCTAGGGGAAAATGGCATACTCTGTACCAAAAAACAACCCACATATCTTTGTTATGAACTTATTCCCTGACAATAACCAAAATATCCTAGCATTAAACCAACTCCCAAACTTAAATCAATTTTCAATGAGTTATGTTGCTCCCAATTAGAACTTAAGATTCTTAAATCATGCTACTAATGGCTTTAGTATAAATGATCAAAGAGTTGTGGTACCTATTATTGGTGATAACAATAACTAGGTACATAATTTTGAAACTCTTAAAAATGAGAATGAATCTATCTTAAAAATGGTCCAAAAGTTGAGAACTAATTTTCTTTAGATGCACAAACAAGTTATAAATACTACTAAAATCTCAGGGAGGAACTTCTCATTTCAAAGGTATAATAGGCCAAATAATAGGTTTTAGAATGATAGTTTTCATAATAATATGAATAATGAGCCATATCCTAAAAATAAGACCATGGACATTAAACTCATTGATATTGTATTAACTGATTATTGTAGGGTACATTATCCATCCAAACATGGTGAATTTGACTGCATTGAGTTTTGAAAATATTTTAAAGTTTTCCAAGAGGATTTGGATACATTTGAAGTGGTTCTTAACAAGAAAATTAGTGCAAGTTATTATAGATCTAATTCATCTGATCAAGCCTTCATGGTAGATACTTTTGATTTCCCTTTTCAGGAAGAGAATGAACCTGATGAGATCTGTGAGGATATCCAAGCATTTCAATAGTTTTTAAAGAAGACGTACCCTTTAAGGAATAGAGATAAAGGGCATCCCTTGACTACCTTAATGCCTCCAAATAATTTTAGAACTCCTCTAGACAATTATTCAAGAAACAATCCAAAGCCACCCAAAGGGAGTACTTCTAAACCTAACATTGATATTCTTAGTTCTTCTAGAATTGGATAAAACATCATTGAGGATATGAAGAAGATAAAGGGTAATATTACTATTGTCACTTGAAATTACACCAAATAAGGAGATGGGAAAAGCTTATCCTCATTAAAGTGAGACACTAGAACCACCTCAGGGCTGTGGGTATCCCTATTGGAAGGTGGATCTCTAGGTTAGGGGCTAGCTCCCTTTGATGCATCACTAAAGCACATATCCTACTATTAAAACTTGTTGGGTTAAAATGGGTTAAGAATAATGTGAAAATTAAGACTAATTTATGGGAGGTGATACAACAAATTTTTTCTCTACTCACACTCTTTGACATGCACTTGGAACCAATAACAAGTTACATATACACTTCACTCAACATCAACTCTCTCTCTCACATCAATGCTTCAACATGGGGTTTTGGAGATAGTATAAGTGAGGAAGACTTAGGAAAAAGGAATTATAAGACACTATATTGAATGATATACTAACTATACCTATAACCTCACTTTACACTTTTTGTTGACCTACAAGAAAAAGATCATAACTCACTAGGTACTAATATGAGTAACATGTGAAGGTAAATAGGCATCACACTTGCATAAGACTAAACATTATCATGTACACTTCATGAAATATTTTAATGAGGTAAAATTAATTGTATTTATTGATTCAATGCAAAAATTTGGTAGGAATTTTACATACCCAAGTGGATATATCCTTTACAGTAGCCAATAAGGCTCAATTTATAGAAGAAATGGGAAGAAATAGAGAAGGGGAGTCCAAGAGTCACTTGGACATGTGTCAATAATGTGAATATCAACTAAAATTGCATGTGAGATATTTATGGGGTGAGAAATATAGGAAAATGAGATAAAAGTTTTAGTTGAAATCATTTAAGACCTGCAAAATGTTTAAGAAATTCCTTTCCATGCACAGAAAATTGCCCTTCATGATTGGCCTTCCAAAACTACCTTATAACTAAAAATGACTAGTTTTGATGATTTTTTTTGTTATTAAGGGTTACTATCAGGTCCAAACATGCATTTTTGAGGTCCTAAACCAATAATTATCATATGGACATGCATAATCATCCTTGGTAGTTTTAAAATATCCATTCTCCCTTCACCTCTCACACTTGGCACCTAAAATCTCTTCAAACCTGAAATTTTATTTATAAAAGGAGAGGAATGAAATTTTTAATAATTTTAAATGGCATAAATTAAAACAAAAAATCCTTATAATTCTTTCCAAATGTAGATTCATCATTTTCTCTAAGTCTTCCCTAGCTAGCTCACTGGATAGGTTGAAAGGAGAGAGCTAGTAGGCACACTTAGGAGTTAGTATACATGATATAATGACCATGAGGACTTATAAAAATTCATAATATTCACTCCAAAAGTTATTTGGTCTCCTAGAAGTTCACCATGCTTGTAAAACACAAAAAATGGTCAAAATGAGCCCTATTTTACCCTATTCCATACATGTTTGTACACCTAAGTCAGATGTGAGTTATATATATATATACATACATACATAATATAGTGTTTTTAATTGCCTTTTCCATGCATTTGGATGCTCAAATTGGCTCATCTTCCCAATTAGGTCTTTTAAGAGGGTTTGCAATGGTTTTAGAGGGGTTTCTGGTCTTAACCTTTGCTCATAAAGGTTAATAATTAGAATCATATCCAAATTCCACTTATGGATTATTAATGACCCCATATAACTTCCAAAAATACCTAAGGGTTCCATGCAAAGGTATATTAAATCTCCAAGCACTTGGAGGTGACCATTTGAGTCAATTTTGCATAATTACTAGGGTTTCAACACATTCTAATCCAAATGATGGCTTCCTAGTGGATATCATACAAAAAATGATGTAACACCTCTGAATATTCCATATAAACATTATAAAATTATTATAATGTCTCCCTTAAGGATATAAATGATGTTGATCCCTACTTTAGAAACATGGTTATACCTTGCCAACTAGGTCTACTTGTACCTTGAACTAAAAATGGCTCTCAAATGTATTCCTTTGCCTAAAAATAGCTCCAAAATATATAATATAACATTTAAATCAATAATTATTCAAGTTTAAATCATATATAAGGCTAAAAATGCATATGACCCTCAACTAAGCCTTTAGGCCTAAGGGTTTCCCTCACACATGACTGTAACCCTCCTTGGTTAGAGCATCTTGATTTATTACAATAATTATATCAAGGTGTTTTAGATTTTTTTATGTTTCCTCCATATTATCCAATAATAACTTGGGATTTCTTGACCTCTCGTCCCTCAATTTCACCATTTTCCTTTAAACTGTCTCCTCATGCATGAGAAAACTGCCCCTACTCTAAGACAAAATAGAGAGGGTCTACACAATTAATTTTGGAAAATTTATGATTATATTAACTTATTGGAATAATAAGGGTAATTTTTACCAAATTTTATATTCTAAACCCTCCATTTACCCTTCCAAATATCATGAAACTCAAAACTAACTTTTGAAGGTGACTACCTACAAATTGAGGGTGACATTGGCCTTTTTGACCTCATAAGTGCAGAAAATTAATAGATTTTCCTTATTTTTTATATCTCCTCATGTTATTTTAGGTTCATATCATCATATTTATTCTCTGGATATTCTCCGTTGGTCTTGTGGAGGTACTTGACCCTCTAATTGTCTTCATAGCATGGATGGAACATTGAAACTGCAACAAACACCTATAGCTGGGAATGAGATTCTAAGTGATTTGAGGTTATTTGTTTGTTTATCCTTCCATATTAACATAAATAACATCTTAATAAATCTTAAATTTATTTTGTCACTTCTTCTTGACATAGTGACCCCTATAAATCCATCATTCAACAAATTAAACACCTAGCCTAGCTGAGGCTTAGCTTGGATTATAAAAGGGTCATACAACTTTCATGAGCCCTGTAGGTTAATTTTGGATGTGAGATCCATGATACATGGTCACTTATATTATAAAAATTTAAACATAAGGTTTCTTATGTCATATAAGCATCTTCAAGGTTCCATACTGCTCACTGCCCTCCATAGTCCCTTTAGCTTGGTTGTAGGTCACTTGTAGGTTTGAATAGGGCAATATGGTAGGTAAGACCTAATTAATCTCCCATGGTAATTTTAAAACTTAGTTTATTATGAATTTTAACTTGTTTACTCATTTATATATCATTATCATTATTTAAATTATAATTCCCCACCCACTGCCTGTCTCAATCTGTATAGGCCTATAGGTTATCTTGGTGATGTTTATGGCCTATTTGAAGGTGTTATGACTTCCCATGAAGGTAATTGAATATAAAAATACTCTCATACCCTCTCAAAATATCAAAATAAGGTCCAAAATCCATCCTCTAACTCATTGTTTGAAACCTTGACTGTAAGTGCCACCTTCTTGGGACTGTGTACGGATAAGGTGTAGGCCTAAAAGGTCATCTCATCCAAGAACACCCTCATGACATAAGTGCTTAGGATTTTTATTTGGAATATTTTTTATTATTTCCATCTCCTTGTAAAATTCTAGGATTCATTCCATGAAGTGAAATTTCACTTTTCTATCAGACTCCTATAGGTATCACTGCGTTATTTCAGTGTGTTCTGAGGCACTTTTGGAGTATGAGATGATTTCCTTCCATTTGGATTTATGACCTAAAAATTGGAATATTAATATTATGTGGATATGGATATAAGGTAAAATAATAAATTACATTTTAAACACATATTTTCATGGAATATATTATCCCAAAAAATCTCTAGGATCTCTGTTTGGTCCATTTGGGGTATGAAAGCCCAAAATGGTATGATCACCCTTTGAAGTGAAAAATTTACCATGTATGGCATCTTATCCCTCATGAAATGAATTATATGACTCTTGGGTATGATATAACCTCAAAAATTAATTCCATATTATGTTTCACCATTATACCTCTCTACAAACCTCTTGGAGCTCAAGTGCAAGGTGACTGTATGTGCATATTCTATAGACAAGGCAGTGAACAAGAGATATAGGAAATTATATTTAGATAATGTTGGTCTAATTTATCCCAATAGAATTAAATGAAATAAATTTTAAAACATTATTCCAAACACATTAAATATCTTCATGAATCTCTTCCCACAATCAAGAACATAGGTTACTCATCCATGGCTGCCAACTTGAGAAATAAGCACCATTTTGAAATCTCCCTCAAAGAAATTAAAAGGAGTATTATAAGATGAGAAAACCATTAAGAGGGGATTATTAAAACATAAAAACACCTCATCAAACTCACTTATCTCCATTTATTCTTGAAAATAAGAAATATATGCAAACTTATACCCCTCTTGGATGTAATTTCATAAAAAGTTACCTAGAGTGTAATTAATTGAAACTCACATAGCTCTATTGATTCCTGAAAATAAGAAATAGATTCAACATTATACCCCTCTTGGATGTAATTTCATAAAAATTTACCTAGAGTGTAATTGATTATTCATGGAGGAGCCATCAATCTAAGATTTCTTGTTATAGATGTGAAGTTCACTCATATTAATATCCACTTGTAGAAACATTCTTCTTGATTCCACCTATATGGTCTATACCAAGTGCTTAAAGTTTCTCTTCCTTAGATTTCCAAGTGAAAATGAAGAGAAATGAGTTGAAGATGACATTTTTAATGAAATATTTTTAATCCAAATGTGGAAATGACCTTTGGGGAGGTGAAGAGTCACACAAACACATTTTCCAAGTGGCACACTTCCCAAGGAGCTATATAAGTGTCTTTTTCTCTCTCTTTAGCCAATAAAACTACCCTTTTTCTAAAAAACCTACCATTTATTTAGTTATGTCAGCTTCATAAGAGTTTTAATGATTAATTCTACATGACATCATCATTTTTTACTTGCATAGATCCCAATAAAACTATACAAAGCATTAAATGCACCATTTAAACCCCTCAAAATGACTTAAAATGATAAATGGACCTAGATAAAACTTAACCAAAGTTATTATACCATAAATTGACACTAATTAACCTATGAAACACTTTATAACAACATATTATACCCCCTTATATGCCTACAAGTGAAAATTTTTACTAGGGGTGCCCTATTTTGACCTAAAAGTCTAAATTGGTCAATAATTATATTACATGAACTTACATAGATAACAAATCAAAGGGACCTCTTGCTAGAATCTATGTCAAATAATTCCAATAATCTATCCAATGTTGATCATGCCAATATGACTGTATATAAAGCCAAGGCTAAATCTCCTCCTTTCTTGTTCACTATCAAGATGTTTGGTAAGAACTTACATAATTACTTACTAGATTTTGGCACTTCTACAAACATCATTCCTATAGGTATATGAAAACAACTTGGCCTAAATCCTATTAAATATAATAAATTTATAACTCAGTTAGACAAATCTAGAGTCAAGGTAATTGGGGAACTTTTAAATGTTCATATGCAACTAGCTTCTAAGCCTAGAGTGCAATAATTCATTAATATTAAAGTAGTTTATATACCTAATGTTTATGGAGTCTTGTTAAGTAGGGAGTGGAAAAAGGCTTTGAATGGTTACATTCACATAGATTTCTCACATTTGTGGCTACCTTGGAAGGGAGTTCCTAATAAAATCAAGGTTAAAAGAGAGCCAAGGATGAAACAAATGATAATGGAATACAATGTTGTGAACAAGAGGGTCAACATAATTGACTTAGACTTAGGGGTTTTCACTCCAGAGAATGATAAGATATGTGATCCCAAGAGTGATCATGTTGTTCTTGGGCTATGGAAATTGTATTTTGATGGTGCTAAGTGTAATGTTGGATCATGTGTTGGTGTTGTATTAATTAATCCTATGGATAAAAGGTACCATGCTTATTATATTATCCAATTCCCTTTCACTAAAAAAATTATTTAATATGAAGCCCTTATCTTAGGTTTACAATTTTATATAAAGAATAAGGTTAAGGAACTACTAGTTTATGGGGATTCAGAACTAATGGTCAACTAAGTAAGAAGTAAATACCAATGCAAGATCTCATAACTTAAGAGGTATAAGTTTAGGGTTTGGGATTTTATTGAGTCCTTTGATTATTTTAGCATTCCTTCCATCCCAAGAGAATAAAACCAAGCTACTAATGAGTTGTCATATACTGTAGCCAACCTCATACCCAACCAAGATTCCACCAATTTTAGCATTGAGTTGGTTCCTTGTCCTTCAGTGCCTAATAATATCAACCATTTTCAAGTTTTCAATGATGATCAATAGATATTAGATTTCATAACCAATTTTGAAACATTTTATGCTCATATTATTGATGAGACTAATGAAAATTCATCTAAGGAGTACATGTTTGATGGTAAAGTCATTTAGTTGAATGACAAAAAGATCCCAAAGGGGATGATTACTTTAGAGAGACTATTTGATCAGGATAAACTGGTTGAGGTTTCTAAGATTCCCAAGGTAAATGGGAAGGATTATAAGGCTACTAATTTTGGTCTCCAAGATCAACCCCAGTTAGTAAATGTTGGAAAAGCCTACACAAACATTGAGAATGAGAAAGATAAAGAGCTCCTTATCCAATACAAGGATGTCATAGCATGGTCTTATGATGAATTAAAGATCTTTAATCCAAGGGTCATTACCCATACTATACCCCTTAAAGAATGCTTCAAGCCCTTCAAATAAAAATAAATACCATTAAATCATGTCTTATAACTAATGATCTTCAAGGAAGTTAAGAGACTTCTAGATGCTAAGATAGCCTTCCCCATTAGGAATTTTACTTGGGTGGCTAATTTAGTACCAGTAAGGAAGAAGAATGGTGAGATTAGGCTATGTATTGATTTTAATAATTAAAAAAAAAACATCTGAGAAGGATAACTATCCTCTTCCTTCTTTTGACTAGGTTATACAAGCTAATTTAGGTTCAGCCATGATGTCTTTTATTGATGGATTTTTAGGTTAAAACTAGGTATTGGTTGAAAAAGAAGATAGGATGAAGATAATGTTCACCACCAAGTGGGGAAATTTTGCATACAAGAGGATGAACTTTGGACTAATCAATGTAGGGGATAATTTCTAAATAGATATGGACCATACCTTCCAAGGTCTAATAGGTAAGTGTATTATTATATATATGAATGATCTAACAATTTTTTATAAAAATAGGGAAGATCACTTCATGTACTTACAATAAGTTTTTAAGAGATGCAAAAGGTATGGAATCTCCTTAAACCCTAATAAGAGTATCTTTTGTGATACTGAAGGAACATTATTGGGTCATATTATAACCAAAGATGGGATCTCTATAAATCCTAAAAGAGTGGAGGCCATATCTAGAATAGAGCCTCCAAATAGTAAAAAAAGAGCTAAAGTCATTTTTTGGTAAGATAAATTTTGTAAAAAAGTTTATTTCTAGCTTTGTAGAGATTATCAAGCCATAAAATGACATGTTGAATAAGGATGCCAAGGTCAAATGGAATGAAGAATCCAATAAGGCATTCAATGATATCAAGGAATCCATTAACCAAGATCCATTCCTTATAAGTCCTAACTTTTCAAGGGACTTCTACCTCTATTCCTTTGCATCTGACCACACTATGGATGTGATGTTGACTCATAAGATTGAAGGGTGTGATCACCCAATATATTTTATGAGCACTAAATTTAAGAATGCTAAGTTAAATTATTAATTGATTGATAAGAAGGCATATGCATTAGTTAAGGTAGTTAAGAAATTTAAGCATTATATCCTTAGAAACAAGATGCATGTTATCTTACCTAATCCTACCACTAAACTTATGTTAAGTCAAAAGGAGATAGGAGAATGTAGAGGTAAGTGGATGTCAGTTCTTCAGGAATATGACTTAGAGATGACAAAAAAAAATTAGTAATATGCTAAGGTTTGATCCAAATGATTGTTAATGCTAACCTTAGGCTAAGTATTATGCAAGTAGATCAATAAAAATTTCAAGTTAGTGAGTGGTATGATTTAATCATACATTTGATTATCAATGGTACTTGTCCTATAAGATTATCCAAGGATCAAAAAAGGGTCCTATGATTGAATTCATCCCATTATTTGATCAAAGATGGAGTCTTGTATAGGAATTTTTAAGGAATTTACATGAGATGTGTCTCACAGGAAGAAGCCACCCAAATCATGAGCACCTTCCATGAAAATTTGGGTAGTGGACATCCATCTAGGAGGACCACATCCCATAAAATTATCAAAGATAGATATTATTGGACAACCATTTTTAAGGATGCTCATAAACATGTGAAGGAATATCACTCATGTCAAGTATTTAGCACCAAGGAACTAAAGCAAAAATGCCTCTACAACTAGTCATGATTGGCAAACCATTTGCACAATGGGGGTTATAATTTGGTGGGGTAATCAACCCTAATTCATCTAAAAGTCATAAGTATGTCTTGAATATGACATACTATTGTACAAGGTGGACTGAAGCTATATCCACCAAATAATGCAGGATTGAAGAAGTGATTAGTTTTTTAGAAGGAAATGTTTGTACTAGATTTGAAACTCCAGTATCTCTAGTGTGTGATAATGGGTCTACATTTTCATCGATAGAGATGATTGAATGGGATTATGATAATGGTATATGTCTAAATTTTTCATCCAAGCATTATCCCTAAGGGAATGGAGTTTTTGAGTCTACCAATAAAAATTAATGAAAGCAATCAAGAAATATACTAAATACAAACCCAAGACCTAACACAAGTTACTCAAGTATGCATTATGGGAAAATAGGATCATGATTAAACAAGCCTAGAAGGTATCACCTTTTATATTGGTGTATGTCTAGGAAACCATTTTTCCTATCACTCTTAAGTTTACCATGTATAGATTCATGCAAGAATATATGGAAGAGGGTCAGGAGTTAGCAAACTCAAGATTACTAGACATAATTTAGATGGAAGATGTAAGGGAGAAAGCCTTTTCTAATTTTAGTAGACATCAAACCAAATTCAAGAGATGATTTGATAAAATATTAAATATTAAGGTGCTTAGATAAGGAGACCTAGTTATCCTTTGGGATAAAGCATTTGAGCCTAAGGGAAAGTATATAATGTTCACATCTTTGTGGATTAGCCCATACCAAATGGCAAAAACATTAGGAAATAATACCTTAAATCTCAAAGATCTACAAGGAGAAGAGTTCACATTTCCCACCAATGGGAAGTACCTCAAGCAGTACTTCTCTGTTGATCCTCCTGAGGTTTTCATATATTAAAATATAAGATGGTTATATTTAGTGTAGGTAGGATAGCTAGTTTCCTTCTATTTTTTTCCTTCCTATCCATTTTTTGTATATAAGAATGTATATATTTATTTGTTTTCCTTTGATTTCTTGCTTTCCTAATTTTTGTTGTGTGTTTACTTTGGTTTCATTGATCCTTGATTATAATAAGTCCTTTCAGACAATCCTAATCTCAAAGTTAGGTAGCTTTCTTGAAATTTCCAAAAGTCTAGAAATGTATATATGAGCCTAATACATATGCTAACCATGGTTATGGAATAAGAGCCTAATGTTGTAATTTGAAGAAGTTGGTAAAGTCTAATGGAAGAATCCAATCATTTCATAATAACTTAAGCATTGTCTTGACATCAAATTGGTTTTATGAAGACTTGCACTTATAGGGTGAAAGGTCAAACTATTAAGGGATATCCATGCTTGTACTTAATCAAAATACTTACTTGGGATAATGGTTGAAACCATAGGTGATTATCTAAAAATCAAACATTTGACCAAATCTTAAAACCTGGTTATTATGGTTCCCAACCTTGCTAAAATCATAAAGATCTAAAGAAAATACAAAAAGAAGAATTTATTGCAAAATCAAAATATTTATGAGCATAAGTGATTTTGGTAATTTCCATTGGGGATATAGATGCCTATTTGGTACTGGATAAAGGCCTTGAGTGGAGCTAAAGTCATCTTTATCAAGTCTATGGATACCTGGTTGGCAGTAGAGCAATGCCCAAGCCTTCCCTAAGCTAAAATCATGGTTCTTAATGAACACCTAAACATGCTATAAGTTAGTGTTAGTGATTAAAGATGTGAAACCTAGAATTTTTTATTGAACCCCATAGCAAATAGTAAGTGGAATCAAAGCACACACATAATATGGTTGTGTCTTGATATTTAGTCCTAATCCTACAAGTGTAAGGTTTATTTCAACCATAATCTAATCTAGATAATGATATTGATCAAGTGGAATGTATGACCTAATTATTTTTTTAAGTTAAAGTCTCTAGGTTATAAAATATTTCTATGTTTCCCCCATGAGTCACCATTTTTTGAGGCCAACATACCCCCATTTTTGAAAATTGAGACCCTTGAGAAACCCTAAAAGTTGAACATGGAAATATGGCATGTTAAGGTCGTTTATATAATTTGAAGATCATTCACTTTATTAAAATAAAAATTAATTATTTTTCACTTTAATTTTGTCTAAAAGTGCTAATAAATGGTCTTCATGACTTTTAGTTATAAGTTCCATGGTGTATTTTCTTGAGAAATTCATATTCCAAAACCTTGGCAAAACCCTCAGTTCAAATTTGAATCTTGGCAAGAACCTTTTAAAAATCCATTTTTGGACCTAAGTATAAATTTCCTATCTTAAGCTTGATTGTGGTTTTTAACATGACTAGAAATTAGCCTAAAATGTTTGGTCCCCTTTATTGTTTTTTCCCCTTTAAAGTTGCTTGTGTGCATAACTAATATTCATTTTATGGGGTCCTTTTAATATTTCCTAGATTAGACTAATGTTTTAACCATAAGGCCCCATTGTATTTATTAAATACAAATGGGACCTTAGTCTTAACACCTTAGCTTAATCTCTGGCTCCTCGAGTCCAATTTTATGTTAACATAATCTTTTCCATTCATAACTTAGCCTAAAGTTTTAATCCTAAGGCCCCATCATATTTATTAATATAAACTAAACCTTAGTATTAACACCTTAGACTACATATCTTATATCACCATGGGTCCTAGCTTAACTTCCTTACAGCTTGTAGGATCCAACGACCCTCACTTTACCATAGTATTTGATCCAATGGAGTGAGAAAGGCCTAAGCTTGGTCTTAAGTAGTGTGCATCTTAGAATATCTAATAATAATTGCTTCATCATGAGAAATGGATCCAATAATGTGAAAGACCCAATAAAGCTACACCCTTATCCTTCATCGAATGGTTCTCACTTCATCATGAAGACTTGATTAGATGGAGTGAAACATAGTTGAAAAGTCAAAATATTATGGAAGGCCCATGGGATCAACATGAAACACGCTTACATTTGATGATCAAAGGTAAATGGGTCATGCCTAATAAATCAATCAATCATGAGAAAGATCTTATATCATGATCTTATGGATCTTGCTTGCTCACATATCTTGATTCAGTTGAGTGAATTAAGTCCAAGATCTTGAGAAGCCCCATAGGGGTGCCAAGTGGCATCTTGTATTGGGTCATAGGAATTTGATGAGCTTAAAATTGACATTCATGTGATCATCATTCAATGTCCATGAGGATGCATTTGACATTTGCATGACCATCAAATTTAATCCCATCAAATTAAAAGCTTCACCAGCTTAAAATTGATGTTTGTGTGACCATCATTTGATGTCTGCAAGGATGTATTTGATGTCTATGTAACCATCAACTTTAAGCCCACAAAATTAAAATATTTACTATATTAAAATTTATGTTAATGTGATCATCATTTGATGTCCATTAGGATGTATTTGACATCTATGTGACCATCAAATTTAATCCTATCAAATTTAAACTAATGAATTATTCTACTCAAGATCAAAATACACTCCAAAAATGTTACTAGGAAGCTCATGAATTACCATACAAAGTAATGGAAGCCCTTGGAAGATGCTCAAACACTATAAATTTTCAACCTGTAAATACTAAAATGATCTTATGGTCTAAATACGTGCCAAAATGAACTCAGAATAAGTCTATACTTTAAGTCCCCATTGTAGTTTGTTCAAAAATTGTGAACCTTAAACTATAAGAGTCTTTATTATATAGAATTTAGACCAAACACTTCTAACCAAAGGATCTTTTGTGTTTGTTAATGTAATAAAACTATTTTTTATCATCAGGTCATTATATCATGTTGATCCCTTTGGATATGTTCTATGGACTTAACATAAATATTTTGGCCCAAAGTATACATTATGTTTATTAATCACAATGTAAACTTTAGCCTAAGATATATAGCCATTGTCCCCTTTATATAATTCATAAAACTTAGGCATAAATTCCTTAGCCTAAGGTTTACTTCATGTTTAGTAAACATGAAGTAAACCTTAGCCTAAGGAATTTAAGCCTAAATCCCACCTTAATAATGTGTTAACTTAAAGCTTGGGCATCTTTTTATATCTACGATTCATGCTTCATCATAGGAAGATTATCAAATGATACAAAGATCCCATGGACCTTTCAATGGAGTCCCAAGAGCTTATAGGCATGATGGATGGAAAAATCACATTCAAGGTGAAGTTAACAAATGATCAATGGTTTGTGCGTCATCATGCTTTATGATCCAATGGTATAAAAACATTGATGACTTTTCAAAGACCTGTGATCTCACCATATGGCCAATGCTCATTCAAAAAACTATTGATGTAGGATATGGATCACAAGAAGGTACATGAAGATGCCAATTGGCACAACTATGAGGCTTGGCACATAAAAGAGCCAATCAAAAATAAGGACTTGAATCATGATCAATAGTTCATAATCACATATAGGATATTCATCCAATGGTGTGAAATAAGAAGGAATTTTAAATGCCAATGTCTAGTGCTTAAAGGAATTTATGAAAAATGCCATGAAAGGTGCAGATCATTGCCACATAAGCACCATGTAAGTAGGGAAGGACAAAATGAAAGATATTGTGGGCTCAAAAATGTGAAGGTATAAATGCAAAGGTAAAAATCAAATCCAAAGCATGTATGAGATACAGTTTGGATATATGTTGCCATTAAAGCTTTAAAACCCTAAACCTTGCATAAAGGTAACCTAAGAAAGCTCAATTGGTTATAATTTGATCCACAGAGAACTTGATTATGTTTCTAAGCACAAAAGATATCTCACAGAGATCATTTTCTATCAAAAGTGAATGATTTGTAGAAGTAAAAGACCATGGCAGCTCGCAAGTAGAATTTGAAGGAAGAGACTAAATTCTACCTATCAAAAACTAATGAGGGACATGTCTCCAAATACCCTAAATTGGACATTATGGCCCTGAATTCCCTAGGCATCAAGAATTTGTCTAAACTCTTATTTTTCATGGAGGATTTAAAGCCCATCATAGAACAGGAGTAAATAATTTCCATCATGAGTAGGAGACACTATGACTTGGTTGCAGTTAGGATGACTAGCTTTCACCATGCTATTGTAAAGCTTGAGGTATTGCATTGCATAGATGTCTTTGATCCTATCTTTATTAATTATAGGATAGATAATGAATGGATCATTTGGGAGGGGAATTCTAAGAAGTTATCTTATATTTCACCTATATATTTTGAAAAATACTATAAGCTCCCAATCCCCCATATAGACTTGTCCAAAATCAAATAATGGACCTCAAAACATGACCTGGACACCATCCTTAAACCCTAGTTGTACCAAGGACCCCATATCTTTAGGGACTTTGAGGTTAAGATCCCAATAGTTTAGTTTAGGTAGGGAATCAAGGTGATCATGACCCTATTAAAATGAGTAATGGGAGCCTCTTCAACCACCTATGTAAATAAAATATAGGTCCCCTATGTGCATTTCATGGTGGAGGAAAAGCTCATCCCTCTAATTGGAGATTTTATCAATATCTTCCTCACTAAGAAGTTCACTACTATCAAAAGGAAGATACCCAAATAGTTCCATATGATGTCATAATTTTTGGATGCCCTTATTTCCTTCATCAACTTACCAAATATTATAAATTGATCTCCTAAGGGCAAAACTACCATTTCCCACCATTACTCTAAATTTAACATCTTTAAGTAGAGGAACCATATGTAGTTTATTTGTGACTATGTCTACCCAACCATAGTAGTGGATATTATAGGTATTCCCATGCCTATAATCCATCAACTCATCTAGAAATATGTTGAGATCATGGGTGATAACTAGTTCTACCTAGACTACATAGTCACCAGGATTGAGGGGATCATGTCCCAGCCCTACAAATTGCTAGTGTATGTTCTTAGAAATTTGGCTAAGCAAGAAATTACCTCTTAGCTCATCTAAGGAATTAATAGAATTTGTAAGGAAGAGGAAGGGTTTTATCTACCCCTTTCCTCTATTTATATGATGAACCATGATGTAATATTGGAAACAAGTTGAAATTATGTCCAAGAAAAGAGACTCATTTGGGTTTCAATTGGGTGAAATCAAAATGTAAGACCCAAATAATATAGTGAGCAATCATCTAAAGGAGAAGAATATAGTAAGTATATCCATTAACTCAATGTGAATGATACCATATATGTTAAGGCCAACAACTATGAAGAAGTATTGGTTAGAATCAAAGGGCACAACATCAAGCTTGAGCATAGGTTGACAAAAGATGATAATACATTAGGAGAGACATGGAAACTTCATGCTCTCTACTATCACTTATTTCTTGGACCATCTAAGACATCCTAGGAACAACCTCAAGTGGAGATCCATAACCTCAAAAATAAATTGAACAAGGGCATGGAAAGGAAAAGTTGGAAGAGAGACCTAGAGAGGGGCCCTCATCTTCAGCACTACCCTAAAGACTACCTTCACCCATTGAGTATTTGGACATGATTCTTTTAGGTACAAATGAGACACTTGAGGGTGCCCTCAAAGAACTTGTAGAGGCATATAGCACTAATAGGTAAGAAGGATAGTTTAAATAGGTCCAAGTCCAAATAGGGAAGCCTAAAGAAGAGAAAGTGAAAGAGATTGCTCTTGTCATAGTCTCATTGGCCCCTAAGGAGAAGAGGAAAGCATAAATGGCATTGGTCCTTGTTAGGCCTAGAAGACCAAGGTTGACCCTCACACATCCTAATAGTGAGATTAACATATTTAGTGATGAATTTCCCTTTCATGGACCAGCCATCCCTGACTAGTTTATTTATGGGAAATTATAAAATATCCCCCCTCTCTCTCTCCCACTCTTGGGCACTGATAAAGGCTGGTGGTATTGAAGTGCATGATGACATCAATCCATCAATCAAGGATTTGATGGGAGAAGAAGAATAAATAAGGATAGTGTCCATTAGAGGGCTAGAGAGTAAGAAAATGGATGCTCTTAAAGCATCAAGCAACATAGGAATTGAGGTCTCATAACCTCCCAAGTTTATAGAGCCAGTCACCACTGTCCAATTTAATCTAAAGATAAATGGATTGGAAAGGGTCACCACTAGGAAATCCATGGTAAAAACTGAAGATTTCACCTTCTATAAGGTGGAACCTTTTATTGGCCTAAACCTTATTGAAGGACAATAGCTAGGAGAGAATCTTATTCATGGGAGGATGTTGAAAGTTCACTTGACACCCAATCATCTCAAGCTAAAGCTAGAATCAGGGGAATGAAGTAGAGAATCCACAATTTAGAGAAGGAGACGGATAATCTTGAGACATAGGTAATTTTATCTATGCTTGATGGCATTTTGGATATGTTTGAATCCCCATTCTTTGATATGTTTGGATCTCTATAGTTCATGAAGTTAAGGAAAGATGCACTAAGTTAGCAAAGCCAAGTAGCCAAGGAAATGATAACAAAGTGGCAAGAGGCAAATACCAAGCTAAGGGATCTCATCAGCATATGGATTGGGAACAAGATTCCTAAGTTCAAATTTATCAATTTGGCCTATCTAAATGCCATATTGGGGATAATAGTTAACAAAATATAAGGCCTAAGTGTGTGGACAAGAAATTTGTATAGGCTCCTAAGAGATGACAAGGAATTGGTCTCTAGGATTGAGCAGATCTTGGGTTCCATGCTAGTTAATCCAACCAAAATTAATGAACTTAGAGTCATTGATGATGTTGAATTCAAGCATAGGGTCACCTTGGTCATGTAGTCAGTCAAGAGTAAAAGCCAAGGCAAATCTGGTAGGGACAACAAAAGAATCCTAGATATGATCCTTAATGCTAAATAAATATTATAGAATCCAGGATCATAAAGGAAGTTATGGATAGAGATGATAGGGATTTGGATGACCTAGATTATTAAGAAGAAATTTACCTCATGAAACCAACTATGGAGCTTGATCTTATCAAGGAAAAACATCAGAAGGTAATGAAATTACTACAAAATCAATAAGATAATTTAAGGGCAATGGGCCCACCAGCTAGTTAATATTCCTTTTATAAAAACATTATAATATTTAGAATAGGAATATTCTTTTGTAAGGAATATGCTAGTTTGTTAGCATATTTCCCTTAGGTCAATCTAATTGTAGAAAACAAGTGTAATCTAAAACCATCTTGGGAAGGACAACTATCCTTATCTTTTATACACCTATATATTGTAACTGACTGGTATACTACCTAATCTTTCTATAAAGGCATGTATCACCATTTTATGAATAGAGGGAATTTTGAGCAAATTTGTTATACTTGAAGCAATTAATATAATCAAGGAGTTCTATATATTGTCCATATTTGATATATCAATTGATAAGATAGATTTTCTCTCAATTACTAGTTTATGCCCTAAATTTAAATAGTTTCTTTGACTTCTTGGTTGTATTTTCTAATCATAGGGTTTATAATTTGTGAACATGCTAGATTAGTTAGAGAATATTGGGTTTTTCTTGAATTCATCACACTATATTTAGATGTGCAAAGGCTATTTGATTATAGTAGTAAATCTTTAAAAGTAGACTTGGTTCTTACTTTTGATTCTTTACATTTTCCTTTGAAGTTTGCCTGGTATATAGTGAAATTTGAGATTAGGATATTTTACATTGTCTATTAGTTTGAATACATACTCAATTGTAATTGTTTATTTTTCATGATATTTGAAACTAAGATTGGCAATCACTTGGTTTCTTTTCTACGTTACCCTTCTCTTTACTCTTTTTTTACACTAAATCAATTTACTTCTAGCTTCATTATAAATATACATCTAGATTAATTTATAGTGTAAGTTTAGATCATAATTCACTAAGCATTAACATATATTATCTGTAATTCACAAAAAATGGACCATGATGGCTCCCAACCATCACTCATTATAAATTTATGGAACACCCATACATATCTCTATCTCTATTTCACCATAGGTAACACCAAGTTGACACAACCTACTACTCATGCTCTAAATTCATATAATTCTAAATTGAGAAGTATTATTTAAACATTGAGAACCCTTATGGTACACTTAGAGCCATCAAAAATATCCCAAATTCATGCCTATCCTATGTAGTGGCTTACTCTTCCTTCATGAGCATGGATTTAATATGTAATCCCCCTTTTCCAATTTTCCATATTATCTAAATCTGTAATGCTAATTATTATAACCACCTTTGGGAAAATCATTTTATTTTTATCTATTTAGATGTTAATGATTATAATCACCTTTGAAAAAATAATTACCATTTTGCTACACTACTAGGGCTTGTTTTCATTTTTCTAATGATTATAACTAGCTTTGGGAAAATCATTATCTCTCTCTACCCTACAAGAGTCTTTTTCATTCTACTAATGAATATAACTACCTTTGGGAAAATCATTAGTTTCACCTCATTATGTTGATGTTTATAGACACCTTTGGACAAATCATCTTTTTCATATGAAATACTAGGGAATATCACTATGCCACTTATTATAACCATATTTGGGAAAATAAGTCCTTTCCACCCCCCTTACCTTTAGGTCCCATCATTTCATTCTTTTTGAAGGACTAATAATTGACCTTATTTGTCATTCACTCCTTTAACGGGGCATTAATGGCTCATCCATCACCTTCTGGGACATTAGTCATTAAAACCTTTTTATTATTTGAGAAGATGTTATTGTGCCTATATCTTGAAACACCTTCTCAAATAGGGGAAAATTGTAGACACCCCATTCTGGCCACAACCAACTTCCAACCAGATTTTAGATTGATTTCTATAAAATAATGCAAATTAAGCCTAGAAATCACTAAATATACCAACTTCATCCACACATCATACATTAGAACTCATACTCATGTTGAGGCATCCCTATTTAGGGTATTATCTTGTATGAAATAGTAAACTCTCATAGATTCATCTCCAATAACCTTGTGACCTACAAACTGGTAGTTTGGATTTTAGACCCATTAAGTGGGGTACTTACATAATTCTTAAAGTGATAAAATTATAATAAAAATGAATTAAAAAATAAAACCAATTTATATTCTTGAGTGAATTTTCCATGTGTAATTAATGAAAACAAATTTTGCAAAATGGAAATTTAAAAAAAAATGAGGTTATGATGACATTATCATCCTCAAAGTCAAGGAATTCAAAATATCTTCTTAAATGAAATAAATTCAAAAATGGAGATTTATTATTAATAAATGGGATCTCTATCCCAAATATTAATTACATGTCTCCTCTTTAACGTAATTAGGGTCAAACTTTAATCACTTAGGGCTAGTTTGAACTCAGTTGTGGTTAATTATAACATAACTACACTTGGGTTAGAGTTAACTTTGAAGGTTATAAATATAGGGACTCACCCATTGAAAAATAAGATCTTTTGGTGTAATGTTATTATGATCAAATACATGAAAAAATTTCATTATTATAGTGTTACCATGCCCACTTGCTAAGCCAATCTAAGCCAAATCTAGTCAACATTAGCAAGGTGCCAAGGAGAGCTGAAGCAATGGAACTTCATTGACAAAGATTTCTTGAGAACACAACCAAGCACATCAACCCATTTACAACTCACAACACTTGATCTGATAGAAGGTAAAATTTATTTTTTTATTTCAATTTGTATTTAATTGTGTAGTTAGCTATCTCTTTAAGTGTCTAGTCTAGAGGTGTTAGTTATTAGTGTATTTGTTCTAATTTTATTTCTTGATTAATACCTTATTAATCTCCCCTCTTGGATTCCTTGTTCACATAAGGAACCCAAGAGGAGGTGGAAAAGTAGGTATCTAAATGGGAGATGTTATCTTTGAGGAGATAAGAAACCCAAGGATAGGTTTTGATGCAAAGATTATAGTAGAAGAGGCCAATTAGAGAAGATAAATTATAATAGGGGACATCAATGACAAAGAAGAAGAAGCACCAAATAAAAAAGAGAAATAAGAAGTTGAAGATCTTGAGGAAGAAGGAATTGATATAATACTAAAATGAGTTATGGGATAGGAGTCTAAACCAAAGATATAACTTCTCAGTTATGTAGTCAGCCTAGATGGAGAGGAACTCATTGACTAGATTACAGATTTAGACAAATATTTTTATAATGAAAATGTAACAAATGAGAACAAGGTAAAACTTACTTGAATAAAATTAAAATTACATGTAACCCTTTGGTGGGATTATTCAAAATATGAAAGGAGAAATAAAGGCAAATTCAAGATAAAATCTTGGGATAGGATGGTAGTAAAATTGAAGGAATTTTTTTTGCCTAGTGACTATTATACAAACCTCTTTAAGAAATTATAGAATTTGAAACAAAAAGAGATGGGTTTTAATAAGTATACTGAGGAGTTTTTAAATTTGACAATCAGATCAGGACATGTATAAGAAGATGTGGAGAAGATTGGTAGATATCTTAATGGATTAAGATATAATCTTCAAGATGAAATTAGCCTAGTAAGTGTAAGGACACTTTAGGAATGTTATCAATATGCTTTGAAGGTAGAAGATAAGGTAAATAGAATTAAAAATCATCAAAATAATGGTTGGGGTAGAATTTATAGATGTAGAGGTCAATAAGGAGGAAGGGTTACCTCTCAAAGAATAAATTAAAAACTAAGTACCTCTCAAGAATATTCATGTAATTTAACAGGTGTAATTATAAGAAGGAGACCATGATTTAAATGAGGATACACACAAAGAGGAAGATGATTTGATGTATTCACTAGTAAGTGTTTCAAATGCAATAAAGTTATAGGCCACAGGTTTTAGAAGTGTCCAAAGAATTCTCAATCTAGTAGATCTATAATTAAATTTAGAAATCAAGTAGTCCAAGTAGAAGAAGAGAGTGCAAATTATCCATCTAATATAGAAGAACCATAAATTTGTGAGTCTTTATTGATGAGGAGAGTGATGATAAAACCAACCAAGGATAAATATGTTATTGATAAATAGTAAATGTAAAACTATTTATATGTATGAGAATACCCTAGGTAAGTCCAGTTGTTTTTTATTTATAAGTTGTTAGGATTTGTTATGGGAATCTCCATATTGGTTAGGATTACACTAAATGCGATATAGAGATCTATTTTTATCATGGTAAATATGGAAGTTAAAATTATAAGAAATAGTACCTATAAGTATTTGTAATGAATGAAATATAAGGGTTGATGATTATATTGATTCTAATATGTATGTAAGTAATAAAATATTGAATGTTATCCTCAAAAAGCTTTTGCACTGTATGGTGACATAATTGGACATCAATCTATGAGGTTTTTCTTTGTTATAGTATTTGATATTAGATCTTTTAATATGAATTTTAAGTATTTGTGTTTGTTATTGGTAGAATCATATATTTTCCTATGTTATAATGATTATTCCTTCAATATCTTACATGGATGTATCAATTTATTTATCTATAAGTAGTTTCCATTGTGTATTGAACCTTTAGATTACTATATTTATCTACAATAAACCTTGTTTATGGATTCCAAGTATTGATTAAACCCTTTTATAATATTTATAAGTCACTTCGCACACCCTATCCCCATAATTAACATTTTCTGGTAAGACCCAAAAACCTATGATAATAATGGTGTGGTGAGTGTGGATCAATCATGTGACCTTTATATAAAACTAGATTTCTAAAGAAGAATCATATTACATAGGAACAAGTGCAAAAGCCACGTACCAAACATAGTAGCACAAGGCACAGGTAGAAGATGTCGATAAAATGGAGAAGGTTGATGTATAAAAGAAAGCATAGGCTAAGGATGATAAGAAGGTGAAAATGAAATGTGGCCAAGTAGGCATAGGAGGATGATACAAATAAAATTTCTAAGGAATCTCAAGCCACTACTGTGATGGTTCCCTCAATGACAACTCCATCAAGTTCCATTCCACTTATACCATCTCATGAACTAATTCAACCACAACTGTGAGACATTTTAGATACCTCATAGGATGATAGCAATTCATAGAAATTATATAAAATTTGGTTTTTGGATGTGTTGGCCACCTCTACTCAACATATTATCTTCTCTCTTCCCATCACTCCTTTATGCATGGAACCTACAAGTACCTATATCACACACCTTGCCTTGAATTATGCCACTACTAAAACATCCTTGAATGTTTCTCAACTACCATTATTTATGCAAATTAAAAGTGTTTTATTCTATGAGTTTATTTCATATAATGTGGTTACATTGGAATAACAGGTTAAAGATCTTAAAGACACAAATTTTGTCATCACAAAATAGTTACGTATTTATTGAAAGACTATCAAGGACGCATATAAACCTAGTTGATAATAGATCCATCACTCCAAAACAAGGACCAACTTGCTATCCTTCTTAAAATAATCACCACCAACTAGTATACCTTCAATGAATCATGCATCATATAGAAGGAGAAGGCCATCAAATCTAAAATAGAAATCCTCTACAAGTTGTTAGTCAAGTAATATATCACTATTGATACTACTCACACTTAGGCTACACACATTACACTTCAACTACTCAACTGGAAGAAGGAGTTTGATATAGTTTAAACCACTACATATCTTGAATTTTCTATGGTTGTCTTCAACCATGTTACTCTCACTATGCTAGATACCACTCCTACTACCATGGATGATTCACTCTATACCTCACTAAGGGTATGGGATATTGTAATGTAAAACCTACAAACTTGGAAAAACTAGATCCTTTGCATCTCTTTTATTAGCATGTAGTCACATCAATATATCAATAAGTTGGTTTAGCTCTATAGTGAAATCACCTCCAAAGTTCACATGGTGAATCCTTATTTGTTTGGGATGGTTGATACCAATATTCACCAACTGATGGAAAATCATGTCCCCTTGCATGGTATTTTTCATTGTGCTCAAGAAGATATCCTCAATTAGAATTCTTTCAAGGATGATTTAACTCTCATAGACACAAGTATTTCACCATTCATCAATGAGCCTTAGATCATTCTACCTAGTTAACTATGATAGGTTCTAAAATGTTAGAAGATGCCTCCACCTACCAATTAATGCTTGTGTAGGTTCTATAATTTTACAAATTTGGTCCACATATTTTGTATTTATCACGTTTGTAAAGTAATATGTAGTGATAGTATATTTAAAACCTAAAAGGGTGTAAGAATACTAGGCTCCTTAGTTTAAAACCTCAAATGGTGGTTAGTGGTGCATAAGGGTTGAAAATAAATTTATTGACATATTGAGTGCCATTTACAAAGTCTTTTACACTTCTATATTTTGCCTCTTTTATATGTATTTGGATGGCTTCACTCTATGACTTTGTCTTGGGATGAGACAACCTTTTAAGTTTGGGAAAGTGCTAGTGGTAAATGGTAAATGTAAACCTATCTATATGTACAAGAATGTCCTAGGTAAGTCTAGCTATATTCTATTTTTAGGTTGTTAGGAGTTTTATGGGAATTTCCATGTTGGTCAAGATTCCACCAAATGCAATATGGAGATATATTTTTAACATGGTAAATTTGGAAGTTACCACTATAGGAAATAGTACCTATAAGTATTTATAATGAATGTAATAGAAGGGTTGATAATTATGTTGATTCTGACATGTATGTTAGTAATATAATATTGAATGTTATCCTTAGAAAACTTTTGCCCTACATGGTGATGAACTAGACATCAGTCTATGAGGTTTTTCTTTGTTATAATCTTTGATATTAGATATTTTAATATTAAATCTAAGTATTTGTGTTCTTTATTGGTATAATTATGGAGTTTCCTATGTTCTAATGAATAATACTTCATTATCTTACTTGTATGTATCATTTTTTTAATCTATAAGTAGTTTCCATCATGTGTTAAACTTTTAGATTAGTATATTTATCTATGATAAACCTTGTTTATGGATTCTATGTCTTGATTAAACCCTTATTAAGATTTCTAAGTCACTTCACACACCCTACCCCTATAATCATCATGTTTTGGTGAAACCTAAAAACCTTTGCTAACAAAATAGCCTTCCCAAGGAGGGACACTATTCAAGATAAATTGCAAATTCCAAGGTAAGTGTTGAAAATTGGTGATTGATTTAGGTAGTACAAATAATATAGTATTAGTAGAGATGGTATAAAAAATTGGTTTAAAGAGAATACCAAATCCAAACCACTATAAGGTATCATGGCTTCAGATAGGGCATCAAGTTATTATAAATCAATAATGTAGGGTAAATTTTTAGATTGAAGGATACAAGGATAATTTTCTATGTGACATAATGCCAATAGATGTGTGTAATGTGATCTTATGGAGACCTTGGTAATATGATATAAAGACTACTCATGATGGAAGGAATAATGTTTACACATTGGAGAAGGATGGCATAAGTCATACACTACTACCTCTAAAAGAAGTATATAATGGACAAAAGACTAATGTAAGTATTATGATGGTGAGAGAGAAAGAGTTATTGAATGTTATGAAATAATAAGAGATCTGTTTTGAAGTGGTGATAAAAATAAGGACTATTTTAACAAACACCAAGTTGAATGAGATGCCTAAAGAGGTTTAAAATATGTTGGAATAATTTGTTGATATTATGGTGGATGAAATTCCTATTGAACTATAACCTATCAAGAGTATTATCTATTAAATTGAATTTATACCAAGTTAAAGTTTTCCTAATAAAGCTACCTAAAATATAAATCCTTATTATATATTAAATTGAATTTATACCAAGTGAAAGTTTTCCTAATAAAGCTACCTAAAATATAAATCCTTAAGATAATGTATAAATTAATAATAAAATACAAGACCTCTTGGAAAAAGGATTGATCAAAGAAAGCCTTAGCCCATGTGTAGTACTAGCTATACTAGTGCCCAAAAAAGAAGGAGATTGGAGAATGGGTGATGAATCTAGAGAAATCAACAAGATAACCATAAGGTATATATTTCCTCTTCTAAGAATTAAAATTTTATGTTTTTTTATATGTGATTCTAACTATTTATCTAAGATGGATCTCAAGAGTGGTTATCATCAAATAAAGATAAGAGAAAGATATGAATGGAAAACTACCTTTAAAACAAATGAGGGCCTATATGAGTGGATTGTTATGCTATTTGGTCTCACTAATTCCCCAAGAAAATTAATGATAATCATTAATGAATTCTTAAATACTTTAAATAGTAATTTTATTATTGTATATTTGGATGATATATTAATTTACAGCCCAAGAAAAGAAGAACATCTTAATAATATAAGAATGGTAATGTAAAGGTTTCAAGAGGAGAGGTTGTTGATTGACCTTAAGAAGTTTTTGTTTATGAAGATAGATTTGGTATATATTGGTTTTGTGATATTTTAAGGTTTTTTGGATATGGATAAAGAGAAGGTGAAATCCATCATTAATTGGCTAGATATTAAGATAAACTATTAGGTAAGAAGCTTCCATGTCTTAGATAGGTTTTATAGTAAGTTTATTAAAAATTTTAGTGGGATTTTTACACACATTATTGAAACTATAAGAGGAGATAATAATATATTTGTGTGGATTGATATAGTTGAGATAAAATTTTATTATTTGAAGAAGATAATCATAGAGTAACCTATGTTAACACTTCCTAAATTCAACATGTTTTTTCAAGTTGAGTGTGATGCAAGTGGGGTGGCCATTGGAGCTATCCTATGTCAAGAGGTAAAACCTATAACATACTTTAGTGAGAATTTAAATGAGTCCAAGAAAAGTTATTATGATTATTATCTAGAGTTATATGCTATGGTTCAAGCCTTGAGGAAGTGGAGACACTATCTAATGCCAAAGGAGTTTGTCATATTCATAGTTAATCATTTAATTTAGTTCATACCCAATCATCTCAAGCTCAATCAAAGGTATATAAAGTGGGTGGAGTACTTTAAAAAATTCACTTTTATCATCAAGCACAATAAAGACCAAACCAAAAAGGTAACACATACTCTAAGTAGAAGGTATTTACTCATAATACAAATTTATATTGAGAGTGGAGGAATACAATCACTTAAGGTGATGTATGAAACTGATTTAGGCTTCCAAGAAGCATATGAGGATTACAACTAGCCAAATACTAGAAACAAAGATCCTTGGATGGAGTACATGATAAAAAATTGTTTGTTATTTAAGGGGGTTCATCCTTATGTGCCAAGGATTTCCATGAGAGAGAATTTGATCAAGGAAAATCATTG